>OX578286.1:21152683-22352683 GCA_951217055.1 Gerris lacustris
TAATTGATAATATAACACAACTAATACCTAATAAAAATAATAATAAAATGGTACTTCTTTAGCTTGTTTCTCCCCTATGGTTGTTTTAGAATATAAATGACTTTGACTAAATAACTATTAAGACAAAGGGATGTTTAGTCTAACGTACTTTGGGACAAAGGAATATCACACTTCTATCTTTATAAGGGGATTAACAGTTTAAAAAAGAACATTCCGTACACCTTCTTTTAATTGTTATTCCCATCTGTTTTTTTTATAAGGGGAGTAACAGTGTAAAGAAGTGCCAATAAATTGACAATAAAGTAATTATTGGTATTAATTAATATCAATATTGGTATAATTAATATTAAGTGTATTTTATGATGTAATGGATTTACACCTGTCCAAATAAGTTTAAGATATGTAGACATTTATTGCCCTAAGATAAACTACGTTTTTAGGATTTTGTGTTAGGGTAAGTCAGTTCCCCCTATACAAACATGAAGGAAAACGTTTCTTATCTAATAAAGGTTTTTCTGGTTTTCCTCGGTTTCCCTTCAGAAGGGAAGATTTTAAGGGTTTTACTGTCGGAGGCCTGGCATGGTTTCGGGTCCAGCATCCTAGGAGGGGAGAAGCTATCGAAGGGATTAGGGATTAGACATGGCCTCCGGAGGGTCTTTAATCTTGTTAGACAGGGCTGTACTTCCCTTGGGCACACAACCTTGTACTTAGGGATCTACCTTCCCTTTAAATAGCCAAACTTTTCTGCCAACTAATAGAAGGCTAACAACAATTCAAGAACAACTTGGTAAGTTTCATCCACAAATTTACTTCTTTGAGGTTTTGTTTTCCTTCTTGGAATTGCAAAAATCTGCTAATGCTCATGTGCAATTTGATCTTATTAAAGACAGACTCGGATAAATGACTAAATTCCTAATCATATATAATTTATTATCTGTTCACGTAACCAAGTTGTGACCGCACTTTGGAATAGGTTTGGCCATTTCGCATCCTATTTGGGGTATCTTCAGGTGATTAACAATTCTCCAAAGGAGGTTACTCCTTAAGTAAAAATAATTTTTATCTCCAGTAGGGAGAAAAAGTTATAATTTTGAATTAGGTAAGAGGGACTAAAGTAAGTCCTTTCATCCTTGAACTCAAAAAGTAGGGAGAAAAAGTAAAAGTAGGCGAAAAAGTAAAGTAGGGCGAGAAAGTAAAGATTGCAACTTAATTATTTTATAAATAGTAGAAAATGAATGGCTAATGGAATGAAGTTGTTGAAATCAGGTTGGCGACACTGCTTTTTTGACCATATTTATATTTGTTTATAACCTTCTATTTGAGTTCAATTCCAATTCTTATTTGTTTTTAATATTGAATCTCTTATATCTGCTATTAAAAGTACTAATAAGTATTGTTATTTTTTAAAATAATAAATAAAAACTGTGCAATGGACGAAAATGTGTATTTTCTCCGTACTGGAGATGAAATATTGTATGTACCTCGTGAGTAAAGTGCCATTATTCCCCTCGCGATAATTATCACGAGTATTGGCGTTATTCCCTCGGCTTCGCCTCGGGAATTAAAAAGTCTAATTCCCTCGGCTTTGCCTCGGGATTTAGGGACCATGGTTCCTTCGGCTTTGCCTCAAGAACCAACTTTTTCCCTCCGGGAATAATGGCTTACTTTACTCCCTAGTTTCACAAATAACTATTACTGATAATTTACTATAGAAGTTACATAAACTTGTTACTATAAGGAAGCATCATTTAACGTGTTACTATAAGGTACTCCCATTTAATGTGATACTTTAATGACGTAGCATTTAAATTGTTACTATATACGGAGCCAAGCCTTTAACGTGTTACTATATGTATAATAAAGAAACATTTAACTTGTTATACTTTTATAAAAACGTCATGTATTTCCTACAGATGAATAATAGTCCAGGAGATAGCGTGCAAAAAAAGTCTGACTAACATCAAGCTAGAATTTTGTATACAAGTCAATCTATTAGCGCCTTTTAAGAATATGTGGTCGACTAAGTTCGTCTACGGGGCATAGCTAGGCAATAAGCATTTGAAAAAAAAAAAACCGGTGGAGAGCGGCCATGTCTCACCAATTATGGTGGACAATGTGATTTTCATGATCCTGAGTACAGAATTAGTTTGTAGACCGAAAATCAAGTTGATGTTAGTTTGTCCCTAGACAGGTGACCACGTTGATTTTTAGTAATATTTGAATAACTAACCTATCAAGTGTGAAAATAACATCGACTTGATTTTTGGTCTACTAACTAATTCTGTACTCAGGATCATGAAAATCACATTGTCCACCATAATTGGTGAGACATGGCCGCTCTCCACCGGTTTATTTTTTTCAAACGCCTGCTGCCAAGCTATGTCCCGCAGACGAACTTAGCCGACCACATATTCTTAAAAGGCGCTAAAAGATTGACTTGTATACAAAATTCAAGCTTGATGTTAGTCAGACACTTTTTTGCATGCTATCTCCTGGACTATAAGCGAGAAAAAAATAAATGTAAAACATAGTGAGAAAAAACACATTCGGTCGTCTGCGAGTATTTATATTTTTCTATTGTTTTAATTTTTTTTTATTCAGATACTTAATACTTGTAACTAACTAACTAACCAGGCATGAATTAAAAGAAAAAAACTATATCATTAATAAAATAACATAATTAACTATACATACATTATATCCCCATAGATTTTTATTTAAGAAAGTAAATAACACATAGACTATGAATTTAAAATAAGGAAGTTTCAGTTTCTACATATGATTTTATGTTTTCTTATCAGTAAGTTGCTTATCGAGTGTCTCATAAGGTCTTCTTTATTTTCATTTCTTATTCACGTTCTCAATGAAACATTAAATTTAAAATTAAGTTATTGACAAAGAATACAGGAAAATAGAATTAATCCACCAAAATATATAGTATATCTAAAAATTTCCTTTTATTGTATTATACTGATTTTTTATGGACAGTAAAGCTACAAACGTATATATAGGAATCGATTTTGCTTTTATGTATCCACAATCAGGAAGTCCACAAAAATATAGCTATAAAACCAGAAAATTTTCTTGAACTGTTTTGTTTTTTGATAACAACCAACTCTATTCATATTTTACGATTTTGGTGGTATTCATACTACGGAAAGATTAAGTTTTAATTTAAATCAAATTATAATTATTATTAACTACGGGAAACAGACAGAGAAAAATACACTCCAGGCCTCTATATAGAGGCCTGTGGTTCAAATCCCAGCGCTGGAGTGTATTTTTCTCTGTCTGTTTCCCGTAGTTAATAATAATTATAATTAGATTTAAACCAACTCTATTGTTCGTTTTGAGTATTCTCTATCAGTAAATTCCACAAAAAATTGTTTAAGAGAGTTTGTTTGGTTTGTTTTAGAATAATTTGGTAAAGCTACCATTTGTAGAATTTCTCTTTTGAATATTTTATATCAAAAATTAGTTATGTGGAAACCAATAACCTACAAAAATTAAGGATGAATATTATAAAAATAGGCCACCAAGATTTTTATCTTCAATAGTTATACGTTGAAAATTTGGAGAAAGCATGAAAGAACATTTTTACACCACTCAGTGGTTTTTTTTAAAAATATGTTTCGACATTTTTAACGGTGTAACATTAGCAATCCTACACAAGTTTGAAGTATTCTAGACTTTATAATATGGAAAAAAGTTTAAACTATCATAAAAGATTTATATCTAAACCAGAAAACATGGGAAAAATTAGGATTCTTATCTGTTATGAAAAGCAGTAATTTTTAGGGAAGTGAAATCTAACGTTTCACTTAATCTTATAAAAACTCTTATAAAATCTTATAAAAATCTTTAGCCGCATGTTATACAGAGTCAGTTCTTATGTTAACTCATATCTACAAGTTGAATTCCATTAAATATATATAATATTTCTTTCAGGTTTAAATATATATATATATATATATATATATATATATATATATATATATATATATATATATATATATATATATATATATATATATATATATATAACACTAGTTCTAATAATCGAATAAACTTTGTTATGATTGTTATGCACTGATTCTCAAGCAAATAAGTTTAATAACAAAGATAAATATGTTAACTTAGATATTTATATGAAAAACTAGTGTTCATTGAATGTAAAGGCTTTGGTCACTATGGGCATCTATAAATCAAGTCTTGGGTTCGATGCTTCACCTAGGCACTTAAATTTTCATAACTCACTTTGGTTCACACGGCATTTGCTTTGGTGGTATACATAATATAAGTGTGTGAAGTAGCTTTACCCCACTCAGGTTTTGCATACAAGTGCCCAAATATAAGACGTTATAGCTGGTTTTTTTTTTACAACAATTGGAGGTTGTAAACAAGTGCCCAAATAAGTGGTCTGATAACAGGGTTCCAACAAGTGGGGTTGTAAACAAGTGCCTTAATGAGTGGTCTTATAGCAGGGTCCCAACAAGTGAGGTTGTAAACAAGTGCCCAAATAAGTGACCTGATAGTTGGGTTGTAACAAGTGGGTTTGTAAACAAGGGCCCAAATAAATGACTTAATTGCTGGGTTTCAACAAGTGGTTGAAACCCAATCCATCCTCGATCTTCTCTATTTGCACTTTATAGTATGAAAAGCTTTGCTAGAGGAAACAAAGAATTAATCTCATAGGAGAGGATTTAAGATGCTAATGAGCGAAACTTTTACATATTATTATAATATAATTACTTGGTCCAGTGCTCTACATTTATTATTATTATTTTTGTTTAGCATTTTTCCTGATTTTACATTTAATTATTCCTTATGATTAGAGATGATCATAAACAGTATCACAATAATATTGTCTCCATAATTGTATATTATTTTTTAAATAATAAACATAAATTTAGTATATAGAATTGTGGTGACAATATTGTTGTAGTTATCATGAAGTGGTACCACGAAATCTCTGCCAAAACAACCGATCATTTTAATTCATCCCAATCAAATTCAAACCGCTTGCTTCATTTATAATTTAATACCTATTTTCTCAAAAACTCGATTTTCAATGTCTTAATTTAACAAGCATATAATTATGGAAATTCCTTCAGTGAATTATTTAAATCCATTTTGGAACATTTTTCTCCCATTCAGCTTGATTTTTGTTATTATTTAACACTAGAATACTCGTCTTCTGAACTAGGCGCTTATTTTTCATTATGTCTTACTAAAAAATCAAATGATTTTAACACTATTATTTCAAATATTATGAATAACAGTTACTTATGAAGCGAGGTAGATATAATTTACAATATATAACGATATTAGATCAAAAAATTAACATTAGAAAATTAATATATATAAATCTTTGTAATGCGGTCTTTAGATAACAGCCATAAAAAATTTCACCACAAATAGGGTGTAAAGTCATTACATATTAAGCAATATTTTAAGGGTTTCCTTCTAAATTTATATAATGAAATTTTGAACAAACGTTTCGATTTTAGTTTGGGATGTCTCTTTTGATGTAGAACGCAGTTTTGGGTCAATATTGTTATTCAAACTTTCATCAGTGGCAAATATCAAAAATCCAATTTGTTCCTCTAATAATAATAATAAATCTTTTAAATAAATAATAAATATCTTATTATAATAAATATAATAATCTAATAATATTATAAATATAATTATTATTATATATATAAAGTGGCTAATCAGCTGATCGGGTTATCAAATGTTTGGGCACTTCCAGACCACCTAGAGACTCGCGGTTTTTTGCGTTTGGTCCCGAATCGGCCCAAACCGACTAGAAAAATCTGAAAAGTCGAAAAAAATTATTTTTACCCCCCTTAAAAAAATAAAAACGGGGGACGCGAATTGAAGGGTTTCTTCGAAGGGCTATAGCGGCTAAACAGTAAGTCGTATCGAAAAGCGGATAGCACCAACGGTAACTGATTTTAAAAGATCTACAATTTTGGTTCTATGACTTTTTGTCGTACGACCATCGGTTCTACCTTAAATCGAGTAAATTTGGTAATTTTTGGTCAAATTTTGACTTTTAGCTCTCATGGCGTCCGCGATTATAGGCCGATTTAATTTTCGATTGGGGTATTTAAACCCCACACTAATGCTCTTTAAAACGAGTATTTATTTTTCAAATTATCTGTCTTTTTTGCCGAGAAAAACGAATATATATAGAGAAAAAACGAATTTAAAATACCGTAAATAACGTCATGTATATGTTTATTTTAATAAATAATACTTTTTATAAGGTTATGTTTATGGTTATGTTATAGTTAAAAACAAGAATAAATAAATATAACAAATATTGAATAATAAAGTATGTTGTTCGCTAGGTAAAAGTTAATAAATACATTAGTTTCCGCGAAAACACACTTTGTAAACAAATGCCCCCTCTCTTTCTCCGTCAGTCTCCCTGACCAGTCTTACGTGTCCAGCCGTGGTGTGCACTTCTTCTCCCCAGATCTTTTGTTATACTACCGACATTTATTAAGGTATAATTTTATTCTTATTTATTTAATTGTTTTTATTACCATATTATTGTTACTAGAATTGTTTTTAATAGGTTGTTAAATTCTATCATAAGAAAATGTTTTAATTTATTTAAATGAATATTTTAGTTTATTTAAATGAATTATTTACATTATTTTAATGAATATTTTACTTTATTTAAATTTATGTTTTTTTATTTAAATGAATGTTTGTTTATTTAAATGATTTTTTTACATTATTTAAATGAATTTTTATGTTTATTTAAATTATTTTTTTTACTTTATTTAAATAAATGTTTTACTTTTTTATTGAGTCGAAACGTCTCTTCACTAATAAAATAACTTCTGAGTTTAGTATCTTCTTACAACTCACCGTCCATCATAACTACGTATAATAAATATTTTACTTTTTTTTTAATTGTTTTATTATCATATTATTATTACTAGAATGGACTGATTTATAGTTTGTTAAATTCTATATTAAGTTGGTATATTTCAGTTTATTTATATGAATATTTTACTTTATTTAAATGAATGTTTAAGTTTATTTAGGGCAATTTATAGTTTAGTTGTGTGTATGGCAAATTATTTCGACGACATTGTTTTCATTTTTATATATGATGTAGCTAAATTTATATATAGAATTATTATTTCTCCTTGACTTTAACTACTTATGTTTCAATTAATCTCGAGTACTGATAAATAATCAAATAAATTGACAAAGGTTCTATGTTTATTTTTATTATTCTGTAATTTAACTAATCAAATGTAATGAAATTTATTTCATGACAGGGCCTACAGTTTACTCTAATATATTAACACTGTGACACAGCCAGCGATTCCTAGCATGAACCTCACGGTTACGACCATCGATTCTACTGCTTTTTCTCAGAACAAATTACCGCTTTCCAACTATATAAATCATATTGGATGTTGTCAACCAAAATTTCGGGTCAAATTTTCCGGCCTAAATTTGATCCTTTTGAAATTCATTTTCCCCAAAAATGACTTCAAAGAATGATAACTTCAAAGAAAATTTGTATATATACGCTTTATTTAACATCAGAAAAAATAATGTGGAAGAATTTTTGAAAAAATAAAGAATTAAATATTTCTTATACACGTAACACATATATTAGAAGGTTATTTTAGGTTGTAACCTTCTGCAGGATATTTTAATATTTTTTTAAATTACATAAATGTATGTGTCACTCAATATATGATTTGGGTCAGAAAATTGTTTTCATTACCTATCGGTGTAAACATTAATTAGCTGTAATTAATTAATTAGAGATTTATATTTGAGTTTGATCCATGTTGGAAAGTACTTATAGCGTGCTTATGTGAGATCTTCGTAAAATTTTGAAAATATAGATTATTATTTGCATATTTCTGTATAGTGTAAAAGTAAATGTGTTTGATTGTAGAGTAGTAAATATATTTATTTTACACGTTTTAGTTTATTTAGCAAAATAAAGAATAAAGTAATCTAAAAATTAAAGATGGTGGCTCAATCTTAAAAAGAGTGAGACATTTATTTAATAAGTGGCGAATTAACACCTCTCATGGAGTTGCATATGTAACAGATTTAAATGACCTTATTGATTTCGTGTATCCTCCCCTGAATCCTCCCTGTATCCTTTCCTGAAGTTCTTTTTAATAGTGAGCAAGCAGCCAATGAGCGATATTAGTAGGCACAAATGAAAATGTAAATGAAATGAGTAAATAAATATTAGAAAATTAAATGGATCACAAAGTGTATGTTACAGTTTGGATACAGAAGTTGATAGTGAAATTACCCTGGGGGGGGGAGGGGTCAATACATAGATGTGTCAATATTGAATTGTGTAAGCCATTCAGGTTTACCAGATTATAGGTTAACTTTTAAAGAGGGTGCAGTTGTCATATTAATGAGAAATTTAAATTCCACTGATCAATTCATTAGTTAATGGAAAGAAACTATTATAGTTAAGATATCTAAATATTTTTTTCAATTTAGAAAACCGTCTTCGGAGAAACAATATTAATTCCAAGAATAACTTTAAATTTTAAGTTGGAAATAGAGGTGTGGAAACTATGCGTAGACAGTTCCCTCTGAAAGCAGCTTACTCGATGACAATAAATAAATCCCAGAGTCAAAAATTATCTTTAGTTGGTGTAGATCTCAAAGTTTGTAGTATTATATTTGATGAAATAGCCTTCTCAATTAACCAATATGATAGTAATAGGTATAATATAGTAATATTACAGCCACTGATTGAAAATTAAAGATGGTTGCTCATTGTTCAATCTTAAGAAAGAGGAAGAAATTGTATACGAAGTGACGTAATAATACCTCTTAATGGAATTGCATATGTAACAGATTAAAATGACCTTATTGATTTCGTGTATCCTCCTGAAGTACTTTTTAATAGCGAGCAATATCTCCAATATTTTAAGGTATATCTCTAATATGTATCTAAATATTATTTTCAAGTTAAAAACCCATCTTTGTTATATATTATCAGAGTTCATTAGAAATAAATCCCAGGGTCAAAAATTATCTTCTATTGCTGTGGATCTCAGAAAAATGTCTTTAGCGCCGGCCAATTTTACGTCATAGTAAGAAGTAGCTTCTTCATTCAAGTTTTGGTACCATGTGAGAGGGTTACAGATGGAATTGCTTATATACGGAACATGCTTTACTATCCATTACTACATAGTTAAAGTATTTTGTGTAATTATATTAGTTTTGGGTGTGGCCTAGCTATATGTTTCCTCCGGTTGGCGAGGAAATTCCTATTAAGGAAGCGGAGTTAAATTTTTTCCTTATTTTATAATCATTTTGGAAAAAGTCCTGCGATATTGTGGGAGGACCCATTTTCCAGTAATTTATTTTATTTTAATATTTAAGCCATTTTCATTTTCTATATTAAGCTAAACAAATAATGAAGTATAATGTATTATCTGAAGAAAAGTGAAGTATAAGTGTTATTCGATGAAATGGCCTACTCAATTAACCAATATGATAGTAATAGATATAAAATAGTAATAATACAGCCACTGATTGCAAGCATGAACCCCGCGCGAAGCGCGGGGCGAATGCTTGTAAATAATAAATCTTATTATATTATTAATAATAAAATTAATAATTACTAATAAATATAAATAGAACGTTATTCCTTAAGATTAGCCAAAATGACTTACTAACCACTAATATTGTAGGTTATTCCTTATCATGAGTCTAATTGACGCATCATATTTTAAAAAATATACTGCTAATTGGTGTGGCACATAGCTTCCTCGCATCCTATCCACGTAATTTATTGACTTTATGCTTTAACAAGCCATTATTGTCTAATTGGTTTTACTGTTTCCCCGGTTGTTTTTTTTTGTTTTTCCGTTGTCAATATTGTTTTGATTTTTCACACGAATTAAAGTATCAATTTAGCAAAAGTGAAAGAGCGTATACGATTCAAATTAATCTGGGGCTATCTGCGAGTTATACTTTCAATGAACGATAAAAAGTTTCATACAAATCAGATTAGTACTTTAAAAGCTACAGGTGTAAATTAACGTATGTTTGTGCGCATATGGAAGATAAACAGATGAGCGCAGAAGGTTGAAACTTATATGGGACCAACAATGGGCTACTTATGACCTACCACCCAAATTTCATTAAAATTGGACGTGTAGTTTTTTAAGATACATTGGTTTGCAAAAATTGAACGACAGAACGACAGACAGACACGGAACCAAAAATGATCCCTGATGTCTGAAACGGATTTCTGTCTTGGAAGTTTTTAATTCGGAGACCTAAACATTTTTCGTTCTTGAGACAAATAGCTTGTGTTATCTTCAGTAAGCTCGGAAGCAAAATATTAAATATATTACTAAACATGAGTCAAACTGACCCATTAATGTTTACAAAAACTTTATTTTGGAAGAAAGTACTTTGTCTCTTGAAGTTAACCCTAGAACAACCCACACAGTTTTTTTTACGTAAACTCCACACAGGGGTCAGTGAGACCCCAATTAATTAATTAATTAAACATTTTCTTTTTCAATTATTTATATATTTTTGTAAAAATAATTTGTCATACTAAAAGTACCATTTTATTTTGATCAAAACAAATATGGGTTTTAAAATTAAATTGTATACATATATATTTTCATCAAACGTTTTTTAGAAAAATGTGTACTTTAAAAAAAAATATATATATATAAAATTTTGTGTTCGTTAGATTGGGTTAAATATTTTTCATTAATATATATTATGAGTTGTTTTACAGAAAACAGGAACAAAATTGTATTCAAAATTATAGATTTTCTTACATACTCTGTCAAAGTTAAGCATATTTGGCCTTAAATTCTTACTGTGATCCACTAAACCTTCAACTTATATTAATTTATATACGTCTACTAATAGCAATAAACGTTTTATTTTGGAACTTTAGACAGTCTTAAACATTATAGCAGCCCAAAAAAAATATAAAATAACTTTTTTACTACAATAAAAAAAAAAAAAGTTAGTTAACAGTGGTATATAAAACAATTACGTAAATGCCACACAGGGGTCTATGGGACCCCAACTCTAATTCTAATGAATACTGAAAGAAAACTGAAACTAATAACATAGATATTGTTATCAGTATATACACAGAAAGGTTCAAAGGTAAATTATAAGGGAGTCTAGGTTTAGAGAAATACAAATAAAACAAAAAAAAACTTAATTTTAGTTTGTGTGGGGTCTGTGGGACCCCAATAAGGCGTTCTAGGGTTAACCCTTCGGAATTTGGAAGCCAACAGTTTGGTGATGGCATTCCTGAAAGGTAATCCATCTCCCGTTAGTCAAGGATTAAATAATACAGTTTTAGTTCGTGAATCAAAATGACTCATGATGAGTATAGTGTTAAATTTATTTAATGTAATACCGAAAATTTAATACACACACATAATATGTCGGTGTGAGTGAGAAAGTTTTTTTTCAATATTCTCAATCATACTTAATCTTTATTATAGATATATTAAAGTGGGATTTCCTTTAGACTTAGAACGGGTCTTCTTTACGCTATCTATCAAAAATCATCTTAATGATTCGGTGAGTCCTTTCTCTTTAGCATGGTGAGACTACGCCCAAGACGTGTTGCTGTTGCCTGTATGAGATAGATCAAGGGATTAGTAGCAACTTCGAAAAGGGAAAAAATGTGTGATAATAACAAGCTTACGCCTTACCTAAAAATCTAGATCACAGGATACCCTAAGATATATATATATATATATATATATATATATATATATATATATAAAAGGACAAGGCTTCGAACTTAAGGTCTTCTAGAACTTGTTTTAAAAATAATCTCCAGGTCGATTATTTATCACTTTCATTTTGAAACTTCTCTACCCAATTAGGAATAGTAGAAAAAAAAAGTATAAATATATAATAGAAATCGACGTAGCATTACATCAAAGCAACACTTTAGAAGAATCCGAATTAAGAAATGTGTTAGTTCTGATGAGATTTCTAGTGTTAGTGAAGATGATTTTACAAGGATTTTTATTATAAGTTATTTCTCTACAACGGTTTTTTTCAAATCTTGTTAATTTCGCGAGGGCCAAGTTTGTTTTTGTTTATTTTTAACAATAGTATATTATGTCACTAGGCTGTCAAGTGAGTTTTTACTTTACCGCGGCAATTACATTTACTGTCGAGCGAAGCGAGACAGTAAATATTGCCAAGGTAAAGAAAAAACACTTCACAGACGCGTAGCATATGCTATTTTTTCCGAGGTAGCAGACAATGAAAAAACATTAAATATTAATCACTAATCAATATATAATAATAACAAATATTAGTACATACTTAAGACTTAAAAAAAGAAACCTTAAAATGAGGTTACACTATAAGAAAAGATAAATAAAACGCATTGACATCTAGCGGATTTTTATCGTACTAGAAGCATTTCTACAAAGACTGCAGCACTACTAACGGAAGTTTTGACAACTACCCGCCGTAAAGAAAAAATCTTTTAGTGCCTAGGACGTAAAAGATTTTTTCTTTACAGCTAGGAGTAATGAAAAGATTTTTTAAGTCCACGTCATGAAAAAATGGATTTTAGCTATGTCTTTTAGGCTCTAAAGTTACAATTTCACAGCCTACCACGGAAAATAGTATATTATGTTACTAGGCTGTGAAGTGAGTTTTTTCTTTACCGCGGCAATTACATTTACTGTCGAGCGAAGCGAGTCAGTAAATATTGCCAAGGTAAAGAAAAAACACTTCACAGTTGCGTAGCATATACTATTTTTTCCGAGGTAGCAGACAATGAAAAAACATTAAATATTAATCAATAATCAATATAATAATAACAAATATTAGTACATAGTACATACTTAAGACTTAAAAAAAGAAACCTTAAAAAGAGGTTACACAATAAGAAAAGATAAATAAAACACATTGACATCTAGCGGATTTTAATCGTACTAGAAGCATTTATACAAAGACTGCAGCGGTACTAACGGAAGTTTTGACAACTACCCGCCGGAAAATAAAAACCTTTTAGTTCCTAGGACGTAAAAGATTTTTTTCTTTACAGCTAGGAGTAATGAAAAGATTTTTTAAGTCCACGTAATGAAAAAATGGATTTTAGCTATGTTTTTTAGGCTCTAAAGTTACTATTTCACAGCCTACCACGGAAAAAAAAATTACAGTAATTCTCTGATCATCAGAACTAATGTGTAATTAATAGTTATTTCTTTAACTAATCAGCAAATTGGAATTTTACTGACGAAAGATTAAGTTATAAGTTATTAAAATTAACTGCCGAAGCGGTAACGAATACTAGAGGCTGAAATGCTACCTTTGCTGCCTTGTTGCATACAATATTTGATCTACTCACGTTATTTAGATGGAAGCTTTATTAAGATTTAAATGGAAGCTTATGTAAACATATTAATACATTAATAATTTAACATTTCTTTGTAATAAAACAAGTATAAAACTAAATTAAAATAACACAAATTAACGATAAAGAAATTCAACTACGGTGAATTTTATGAAAATGGCTATATTTCATCCCTCTCCGGGGCATATTCATGCCTAAAAACATCGAAAACTCTTCATTACAAACGGTTCTTAAACATCTAAATACGTAAATTCAACTAATTATTAAAAATATCACATTGTTGTTTCAAAATGTGATAACAATTTAAATATCCCGCCATTTTATGTTATAATCTTATCACTCCTCAATATATATCGTCAACCCCCTTATAATAATTAAAATAAATAATAATGAAATAGTTCTAGTAAATTTCCTTAACCTAAGACTTCAATTTAGTTTAGAAATAAAATAGTTTAAAAAATTTTTATATCAAATTCTTCCTTTTTCTTTATTTGTACAGCCGTGTCCAGACTGGCGAGCCGAACAGAGGAAACGAGCCGAACAGAGGAAACGAAACGAATATTGGTCTCTGCGCATGCCCAGTACAAAGTACGCCTGCGCATCTCACTCTGGACATGCGCAGAGACTAATGCTCGGCTCGTTTCCTCTGTTCGGTCCGGTAGTCTGGACGAGACTTTAATTGATAAAAGGAAGGTTTCCTTAGTTCAGGTTACTTCTAGTCAAAAATTGTTTACCATGTTACAAGTAAATTGGTTAATTTACCTGTGTTGTCCTAGTTTTTTTTGTTAACGAAGTTAAAAAGCTCCTTCAAATATTTAAGACGTTTTGACCTTGAATCTAGTAAGATCGAGTGTGTCTGGATTGAGCTATTTCTGCCTAACACTAAGCCTTTGCTAATTGGTAACCACTACCTTCCGGACCATCTGGAAAACAATGATTTACTCCTTATATACAAAACCTAATAGATTTTCTTCCCTGCAACTCTCCAACTCTTATTGTCGGAGATTTCAATATTCCTAAAATGAATTGGACAAATTTTATCTTTAACGGCCCATCTTCTAAACTTTCTCGAGCATCGCATCTGTCCTTGCTCTGCCAATCTCTTAGTTTGCAACAATACAACTTCATAAAAAACACAAATGATGTAATTCTTGATCTTGTTTTTTCAAATTTCCCGTCCAATGTTACCCGGTGCAGTGAACCATTAGTTCGTGAAGATAGTCACCATCCATCACTTTTTGTAACTCTCATTAAAATGCCTACGTCTTCTTTTAAATAAAAAAACAGCTTCTCTTTCGTCAACTACAAAAAGGGAGATTATGAGTCACTTGTTAAATTTTATTCGACCATCGACTGGTCACCAGTTGAAAATGAAGAGAATATTGACAGTAAAGTAAAACTCGTAACTGAATTAGTGCAAGAAGGTATAACGAAATTTATTCCTATTGAAGTAGTGAAGCGAAACAAATACCCTTTATGGTTCTCAAACGAGCTTAAATACTATATTAAAAAGAAGAATTACTACCGCAGGAAGCACAGCAAAACAAAGAAACATATATATCTTAATCTACACCGAATCTACCAACGCTTGTTCAAACTACATTTCAAATTTGATCTCCGCAAACATAGGCATGAACTCGACCAATCCCTCAGGAATAATACAAGCTTGTTTTGGAAGGAACTAAAGAAGATGCAAGGATCAAACCACCGAACTTCCTTCAGCCTCACTACCACCGATGGAATAACATCCGACCCTTCTACTGTGTCTAAGGCGTTTGCACAACATTTTGCCTCCGTCTTTCCCCATTCGCCGACTATTTCTTCTGTTCCTTCCAAACTTGATACTGGGCCAATATCCCTATCTTCTCTCTCCACAAGTCAAAATCCTCTGAATATCCATATTCCCGCAATTTCTTCCACAGCTGTCCTTGAATCTATATCCACTTTAAAATCATCTTATTCTTGTGGTTGTGACAATATTCCAAGTTTTTTAGTAAAAAAGTTCGCATCCATTTTTGCCCCAGTTCTCGCTTCTATTTTTAATTGCTCTCTTGCTTCTTCAACTTTTCCTTCTCTCTGGAACCAAGCACTTATAGTCCCGGTATTTAAATCAGGCGATCGCTCTGACGTTAAAAACTACAGACCCATATCAATTTGTAATGTATTTTCTAAAGTTTTCGAACGCACCCTCCATTCTTATTTATCCTCCTTAATCTACCCTCTTCTTAATCCTCGTCAGCATGGTTTTGTTCCAAATAAATCTACAAATAGCAACTTAGTATCTTTCTTATCGTATCTTGGTCCATCTGTTGCTAAAGGTTCACAGGTTGATGCAATTTTCTTTGATTTCAGTAAAGCGTTTGACCTTCTTAACCACACCATCTTAATTAACAAACTTACATATCTTTCTTTACATCCCCAATTAGTATCATTTTTTAGTAGCTATTTATCAAACAGAACCTGTCAAGTCAAAATAAACAACCACTTATCGCAATCTTACTGCGCTTATTCAGGCGTCCACCAAGGATCAATTCTAGGGCCTTTACTGTTTCTTGCTTTCATTAATGACTTATGCGAAGTTATTAATTGTCCCTTCCTATTATTTGCGGATGACTTAAAAATATTTTTAAAGGTCGATTCTCTTTCCTCTTGCCAAATTCTCCAAAAGGATATCGATGCCATATCTTCGTGGTGCAAAACAAATAAAATGATTATAAATACCGAAAAGACATCTTTCGTGTCGTTCTCCCGACGTCGACACCCTTTGCAATTCAAATATGTTCTTGATGGCTCTTTTCTTACCCGCGCCGATTCTGTTTGTGATCTTGGTATCATATTAGATTCTAGACTTAAGTTGGATTTGTATATAAACTCAATAGTTACTAAAGCTTCTCAGCGTCTTGGCCTTATCCGTAAAATTAGTCACCATCTTTCACTTGAATGTTTCCTCAGTCTTTATGTTTCTCTAGTCAGGCCTCTCCTTGAATATGCTGTGCCTGTCTGGAACAACCTCACCTTGATGCGCTCGGACCAAATCGAGAGAGTACAGCGGCTTTTTGTGCGAATCTGCTATCTTCGATACTTCTTCAGGAGGGCTTACTACTCATATGAGCATTTATCTGAGCGCCTTGAACTCTCGTCTTTGCGCCGGAGGAGGAAAGCCTATGAAATTTTGTACCTGTCTAAGGCCCTAAATGGCGAGCTTCGCTGTGAGGATGTTGCCTCTCAAGTTGTGGTTCTACCTGTTGGACGTCGAGCTAGCAGATTTGCGTATATCAAGCAGATATCTGACATATGTCCCTTAGTTCGTTGCGTCCATTCTCTTAATTCTCTGTGCCGTACTAACAGTGATATCAAAGTCTCTACCCTATTAAAACTTAGAACCATTCTTTCTCTCCTTTCCCATGGCCAGTAATTTTCACTAAGTGATTAACCTCTTGAGCGCTTATCTCGTGGCTTCAAGGCTGCATAAGGCTCATAAAAAAAACAAAAAAAAAACAAAAAAAAACGAAGTGATGACAATAGATATGAAGGAACCACTACGTGGTCAAAAATCTTTTCTACTTTTTTAAATATTATCAGAAATGTGTTCCTAAGTCTTACGATAAGGTAAGAAAGATCCTTGTTTTTAACAATGTGATGCTTTTAATAATTAGTTGAATTTACGTATTTAGATGTTTAAGAACCTTTTGTAATGAAGAGTTTTCGATGTTTTTAGGCATGAATATGCCCCGGAGAGGGATGAAATATAGCCATTTTCATAAAATTCATCGTAGTTGAATTTCTTTATCGTTACCCTTAATCGACCCACACAAAAAACGAAGATTAGAAGAAGGGACAAATCAAACTAGTCTATGAACACAAATTAAAATAAAACTAAACACAAACAAAACCAGATGTTATGATACGCACTAGTAAACACTGTACTTTCTCTGCCTAGGCAGGGAAATATTTCCCAGACTGTTTCAATTACTTTCCTGCCTGTTTTTAATATTTCAATGACAAATCAGCGAAATAGTACTTTCCAGTCTAAAAACAGTTAAGTAATGCTTAATTTTGCTGCCTAATTTTTTGTATAAATATAATTATAATGTATAATCTAATTAAAATTAGGTATTTTTAAGAAAATTTCAAGCATTTATTTAAAAAAAAAAAATCATTTTTGTAGTTTTCAATTCATGATAAGTTAATTATAAACAAACATTTACTGAAAATAGATGTTGAAATGACGCAGTGTAAATATGAGAATATACCAATTAGTAGCTTATTCTGACAACAGTTTCAATAAGCTACATGGCATCCCAGTTAATGTGGACATTCTGAGTTGAACTGTGTTTGCTTTTCACATGATTCTGTATTTATTGGGTCCTGTTGTCCTATAACTTCTGTACTGCTTAATTTAGAACAACAAGACAGACAGGTACTAACAGAGCAAGCCCTGCCTACTAAATTGAGCTACTCTCGACAATTTAGTAGCAATAGAATTGGGGGAATGTTTCGCAATTTTGAATTAAAAAGGTGGCAAGTTTTTGATCACTGGAAAATCATAAAGCTCTCGTGCTGGATCAATAATTACGTTAAATAACAGTATTCTAGCAAGAAAAAAAAAAATCTAAATTGAAATTAAATTAAAAATTGCCAAAAATGCGTACATAATAAATTTTAGTTTATTTAAAAAAAAAAAAAAAAAAAAAAAAAAAACATGCTTAGGTACAAATCAAATAATGTGCTAATAACATAGGATTTTTTTTTTTTTTTTTTTTTATTATCATAAATAAAGTAAAATTCTAATTAACAAAATTTGAAAACAGCTATAAATAACCTCTGAACAAAATTTTCTTTTTAGTGTCATAAGTAATTAAAAATTCTAATAAACAAAATTTGAAAACAATTAATAATAACCCGAACAGAGTAAAAAAAAAATATAGGAAAGATTATTCGGAAAAGGATGCAAATGGAAAAATGCAAAAGTGTTACTTTATTACTTTGTCATATAAAGAGAAAGAATTGTGATGGCGCAAAAATTCAATTTTGTAATTTTGATAGATTTACACGTTTTGAGGTCCCCTGAGTCCAAAAAAAATGGTTTTTAAAAAAATCTGTCTGTCGTCTGTACAGACGCATGGAGCCTAAACTACTGGGAAAATGTTGACGAAATTTGGCATTCGTGTTTAGAAAAATCATACCAAAATGAATTTTAGCTCCAAATTTGGGGGCGCTATCCACTAAAAACTAAAAAAAAAGGGGGAAAAATTTTCTCGAAAACGGTTCTGACGATTTTGATTAAAAAATTGTAACACGAAGTCCATTTAAATACGAATCTAAGGATATAAGCTGATTTTCCCGGGAAAAATCTAGTTCCTGAGAAAATAACTTTAAACGTAGACGGAGAGAGGCCGTGTTCGATTCCCCGCCGTAAAGATAAAAATAAAATTATTTTTATGATACATTTTGATGAAATGTTACATAATAATTACATGTACACGAAAACACACACGAAACACACATTACGAAACACACGAAAACAAATAGACGGAAAACACTGGGCTAAGTAATTATTATGAACTCGAATATGAGAAAGTTTGTCTGAGTTGTCTGGGACCGATTTTTTAAAATTTATTATGTGAGAAAGTTTACTTATGAAAAAATCCTATTTGTAAAAGACTGTTGCTTCAACTAATATACTTATATTCTTATATCATTTATCTTTTTAGTAAATAAAGGGATGACCAAAGTAAAGATTTGAAGAGAGGCTGCTTCATTTTTCGTTTTTAGCGAGAAGAAATGGTGAGAAAAATGTGCAAATATAAGCTTCCTCAGCCACATACCAATCATCCACATTTAAGTATGTGGCCTCGTTATACTTTCTTTTTAATCTAAAAGTATTCAAATGAAGAAGAAGAAGAAAAAAAAAGAAATGAAAATCCAACACATTGTTTAGATTCTAACTATGTTCCTTAAGATAAACATCTACGACAAGCCTTCCTACCTGTAGATAGGTATCAAGCACAAAGGTAAAATTTTTAGGGTTATTTATACCTTGAAAGAACCCTTTAAACCTTCTACCTACTTGAAACAGATCTCACCTAAACCTATTTGTCTAGTATTCACCTCGCACTGTAAAAGGTTATTTATTGAATTTTTATTTTTATTTCAACGAGTGCCGCCATTCTTGGATATCAAGGGTATTTTATTGAGGGTTCTTGGTTTTACTTCTACCTTCGACACTTATTCTGGGTTTTGTAGTGACGTTATTTATAGGTATTTAAAATGTTTGTGTACCTATTTTAGAATATTTTATGTTCGATCGTTTCATTTCATTTTCTTATTTTACTGTTATACTTATATACAATAGATTCCTGAAATTACTAACTTAAAAATATCCATATATATATATATATATATATATATATATATATATATATATATATATATATATATATATATTAGATAATGTCCTGCTATTTTGGTAATATAAAAACAATAAGAAAAAGAAAAATCGTCCGACAAAATCCAGCAAAACTTTCCCACAATATATATGTAGTGATACTTAAATCCCATTAGATTAAATTAACAGTACAACATGAGATTTTGATTTACGCAGAGTCAAATTTTTTGACTTTCTGGAGCCCGGGAGTGAATCCGAAAAAAACGACCGTCACAAAATCACTGTCATAAAACCAAATCTACCGCTGACGATAACTTGAGTAAAAGATGACCAAGTTTTTTTTGTTTTTTTTGGCATTGGCTTGTGGAACCATACAACCATAATTCTATTTCAACCATTTAATAGGTTCTTAATTTATTTACTTAAATTAATTATGCTATCAGAAAAAAAAAAGAAAATTTTTTTTTTCTATTTTTGACGATACAAGGAATTGAAATAATGCTTGTAAATGGAAATCGACCGAGATGATAATAAAGATAAATAACAGAAGGGCTGTGTTATATTGCTAGTGTGTAATATTCTAAAAAATATTTCTCTTTGCGTTGAAAACTTTACACAACACATTATGATATGCTCTAAATCTTCTTCTACGTCACAATAGGTACAAATAGCAGAGTTTTCTTTTCCAATCTTATGTAAATATGCCTTACAAATGCCGTGATTAGCTTTGAGACGGTTAATTGTTGTTATCATCCTTCTATGTTCATCAATTCCTTTAAACCAGGGATAAGATCCTACTTCACCTTATATTATTAATTTGGAAAAAGAGCCTGCAGTGGTGGATTTGGATGACCGAGTTAGATGAACTTTGTTACACACCAAAAATGGTCCAATAATTACACCATTAAAAACATGACTAAACCAATGTCGGTAGTGTTTTGGGCGTTTTTTTAGTCAAATTTGGAATCTCCAGTTCAAAACGTTCGAAAGTTATCGCGGGAAATGCGTGTGGATTGCTGGTTTGTCACCCTCCTCTACTCCTCTACCCCCTTCTGTCCTGTTTTTTCGCGTTCTAACTTGAATTTCTCAACCAATTTTTAATGGAATCACAAATTTAAGTATACCGTTGGAAAGCATATTAAATGGAGAAGTTTTTGGATAAATTTGCCAGGCTAAGGCTAAAGAATTGTTTTTGCGGCAGACACAAATAACATTTTCTTTTTTTTTAAACTTTTTGCAGACTCAACAAGCAATTAAGTAAACTGGGTTTAAAACGGAGGAAAATTTTGATTTTCCGAGCGGCACAACTAGAAGTAAGGACTGATTTTTAAGTAAGGAATGCAAATTTTTAACTCTCTAGGTTAAATAGTCTGAGCCCTACGATGATAACACACATACATATAGACTATAGACATCATGCTGAAAACCACTCAGGACGTCTTAAAAACACCCGAAACGGATAATTCAGTAGAAATCTCGATAAAAAAAAAAAAAAATGGGGTGAAAACAATACTTTTCCTACCATAGGCGAGGAAGAGTAAAAACAAAAATACTTCTTGCATACGAGTCCGCAAGACAGTGAGACATTTTCATGTTTTCGCTCTGCGTAAACTACCGATATAAAATGAAATTAAATCGGTAATTTATTCAAGTAATTGATAAAAGTAGATGGAAAGTAATTTTTATTCTTATCTCCACACCGGCACTGCCACAGCTTGATTTCAAAATACTGAATTCAAAGGCGCCGGCCCGCCTTCTACGAATTGTTAATATGCCTTCATACTAGGTAGGCCGAGAGGGCTGAGAGTTAATGGCAACCTCCTGTACTTTCCTAACTTCCTGTCACACGTATAAATCTTTTCGACTCTCTTCGGTCCTATGACGTGCGGTGGAGGGAGGCCCAACAACTGGAGACTGGATTACACACCTCCTATAGCTTTTTAACTCCCTGTTATGCTTTTCTGAGTTTTTAAGCTAAAAGTGACGTAACGTTTTTGACTTATGTTCCATAGCCTAAACATAAAAATGTCAAAAACTCCTTTAGACTAAGTGGATCCTAAAACTGTAAATCCTTTAAAATCTCAACATTGAATTACAATACGTTCGCCCTACACATACACTACGGGTTAAGTGTATAAGAAAGAATAAATATATATATATATATATATATTACACAAAAATTGCAACAAATGTTAATTCAGTTATGCAATTCCCATTCACTACAAATAAATTTCTAAGGAAATAAATCTAATCAGCTTCTTTTTTTTAAATCTAGCAGCTGTATTTTTATGTAAACAGGAAGTATAGCATTTGTTTTTATACTTTATTTACATATTATGTGAGTTTTCCATTGAATAGGACGGAATCGTAAACAAACACATATATTCTAAAACAAAAAAACAGAAAGATTTACTTGAAACAAACAATCGCTAGATAATATCTCAGTGTGACTGTTGCATTGTTTCAAAATACAACACACACTTATATTCTAATTAATCTTTTACAAACTGCAGAGATGCTTAACTTTAAAATGAAAATATTGTTAGAAGCTAGAAAATGCCAAGTGTTAAATTCACACAACTTATCAACTCATGTTTGTTCAACATTTTCATAAAGTTTACGTAAATATAAATTACATCTTAAAATGTATTTTATAATTCAATAAAATTCATTTATCTCCAGTAGGGAGAAAAAAGTTATGATTTGAATAAGTTTAGAGGGACTAAAGTAAGTCTTTTTATCCCTGAGCTCAAAAAGTAGAGAAAAAAAGTAAAAGTAGGGTGAACAAGTAAATATTGCAACCTAATTATTTTATAAATAGTAGAAAATGTATGGCTAATGTAATGAAGTTGTTGAAATTAGGTTGGCGACACTTGCTTTTTCGACCATGTTTATCTTTGTTTGTAACCTGCATCTAAATAACCTTCAATTTGAGTTTATAATATTGAATCTCTTATATCTGCTATTAAAAGTGCTTAAAATTATTGTTATTTATTAAAATAATAAATAAAAACTGTGCAATGGACGAAAATGTGTATTTTCTTCCTACTGGAGATAAAATATTGTATTTCCTCGTGAGTAAAGTGCCATTATTCCCCTCGCGATAATTATATCCCTCTGCTGCGCCTCGGGAATTAAAGAGTCTAATTCCCTCGGCTTCGCCTCGGGATAGGGACTATGGTTCTTTCGGCTTCGCCTCAAGAACCAACTTTTTCGCTCAGGGAATAATGGCTTACTTTACTCCCTAGGTGCATTAATAACTATTTTGGGAGGCAACTAAAACTACTTTTTGCCTCTTAAAATCATTGACAATTCAAGAGTCTGTAAGTATTATGAAATGTCTTTATTTTTACTATGGATGATTCATTCACATCATATCTCCCAATTACATTTTTACCCAAATTAAACCTTAATAATTGATTTGGTTTGCCCTTTAATTTGACTAGTCCTTTAAAAGATCAATTCCCTAGCAGCACCTTTTTGTTTTCTCAGCAGCTAAGAGACTAAAAATGTTGCCTAATGTCTAAAACGCGTTTTTATCGAGGGAATTTAAAATTTAAAGACGTTTTTCAAAAGGATCGCAATGCTTCCTTCACTTTAGAACAACTCGCCACAAAAATTAGTTTTACACATTAAGATATTTTTTTGTTAAAACTCTGTTGAATTATCGTGTAACATTTAAATTTTCAAAACCAAAAGTATCTTAAATAAAACTTAACACAATACTTCCTAAGGTTGTCTTCAGGGGTATTAATAAAATAAAAAAGCTAATCCATATTCTTTGCTATTTTATTTATTTTTCTTAAGGCGATATTTCGTCTCCAAATTGAGACATTTTCAAACCTGAAACAATTTTGTTTTTCATATATAATATATATAAACTACAACATTTAAAAAACTACAACAATTTAAAAAATTTTAAAAAGATCTTTTACAATTTTTGATATAAAATTATTTGTTTACTTTAAACTACATTTAACAATACTAGAAAGCTTTTTTTTTTTTTTGAATAAAAAAAGAAAGAACAGGTCGATCAAGGCTTTTTCCCTACATACTAACTTGAGACCTATATCTCCTTATTTCGAAATTAACCTACTTATTCTTAAAGTCAGATCTTATGAAACTGAACAATAAACTATTACGCGCTATATCTCAAATCTTAATACAATGGATAAAATAGAATAAATCAAATGAAATATCAATATTTTAGACACCCATATATAATATATATATATATATATATATATATATATATATATATATATATATATATATATATATATATATATATATATATATATATATATATATTAGAATAATCTTTAATCTCATTACATTCTAACTATGATTAAGGCTTTACAATGAACTCTTTACATACTTCTTGTCTCATTCCATAATCAAAAGATTATATAAAAAATCCATCTAGAACGATCATAATCAAGATTTATTCTTTTGTAATCAATAAGTTATTTTTTTGCTCCTATTACAAAATATGAGTACAACTTTTATGGAATATATATATATATATATATATATATATATATATATATATATATATATATATATATATATATATTCAGAAAGGATAACTTTTCTTTTTTTGGATTTACGTGTGGATTAAACAAAAAAAGTTGTAGAAGGAAATGTTTTGGAGAAATGGATGTTTATGGTGTATAATCCTCTTGAAGGGGTATTAGAGTAAAATATACATGCCCTCAGGATGTTCAAACGATATGTTAAAATTGGTTACTTTAATTTCTGTTTTGGTTTCAAGTCCAGAAGGATAGCAAGAAGTTACGCTAAAAGAACCTCTAGGGCATAAAATCCTGGAAATCCTTCCCATTTTACCATTCTTGTAAACAGTTAACTATGAATAAAGGCCTTCAGGGTATCTGCCGGAACCAGACTCATTTCTTTTCCATCCTGCCGATGAAGTTTCATGTAATTTTTTCTTTCGGATTTTTTTTTTTTTATATTCTTGTATTTTTTAAAATTATATAATAAAGAGAACTCAGTAATGGATGGAGAGGAAGTGTATGAGCGTAGTCGCATGGTTAGCGTTCGCATCTCGTCATATCAACGTATCTGTTGATGCAAATGACAACGTATCTGTTGATTTATTTATATAATAAAATGACATTTGTAATAAATGTATTTTGTCAGGATGTTCAATAGAAGAAAATACAATTTTCAATTCACACAGAATGTATAATTAATGTAAGTAACTCAAATATTATAAAAGGCAATACACACACAGCAAGACTCCTTTCAACTCCACAATGCTTTCTCCCCTCCACTTTCTTACACAGCTCAAAACAATCTAAATAAAGATTTCTTAAAATATCGCTTCTTACACAACGGATCTGTTGTTGGAAATATCAACGTATCTGTTAATATGATAATATCAATGTATCTATTAATATCAATGTATCTGTTGATGCAAATATCAATGTATCTGGTGATGCAGGTAACAACTATTAATGCAAATATGAACGCATTTGTTAATGCAAATATCAATGTAAACGTGTATATATTAATGCAAATGACAACGTATCTGTTGACGCAAATGATAATGTATCTGTTGATGCAGATGACAACGTATCTATTAATGCAAATATAAACGTATCTGTTAATGCAAATATCAATGTATGTATTAATGCAAATGACAACGTATCTGTTGACGCAAATGACAACGTATCTGTTGACGCAAATGACACAAATGTCAATGTATCTGTTGATGCAAATGACAACTTATCTATTAATGCAAATATAAACGTATCTGTTAATGCAAATATCAATGCAAATATCAATGTATATATCAATGCAAATGACAACGTATCTGTTAATGGTTCGAATCTCTTGGAGGCTTATTTCACACTAATGACCACTATCTTGATGTGGGAAGTGTCGATTGCCCGTCATGTATTTCCTTTATTATTATTTGCCGATCGGAACGTAAACAAGGTTTAGTTAATTTGGGACAAATGTCGTGCTACATTTCTTCGGGTGACCTAAACCGTAGTAGGCAATAAGTTATTATTTTGATTTGAAAAAAAGATCTTCTATAAGTTGGAGATAGTTTTACTTTACATTGGCTTTTGCGGTCATGGTATCATAATGAAGTTCTAGGTTTTCTACTGGTGACCGCGCTTCGATGGGTCAAGGACTTTAAGTCCGACCATCCCAACTTCTTCATGTATATTTAGATCAATGAAAGAAAATGTCAAGTTATTTTTAATAAAATCTAAATTCTCAAAAGGCTGTTAAATATTGTGAAATGAGGAATTAACCTGAAGTTGGATTTTGTAATTTTTGAGTGTGGTATCATTTTAGGTATCGACATTTAGATCACAAATATAATATATATAACGTTTCTAAATGGCGGTCATTTTACACTCAAAAGAACCAAATAAGTGCATACCTAAGACGCTAAAGGATAATATGCACAACCTTGCTCCCCCAAAAAACAACTTTTTTTTTACATATCTTACTAAATATATATATATATATATATATATATATATATATATATATATATATATATATATATATATATATATATATATATATATATATATATATATATATGTATATATATAACAATGACTGAAACCCTTTTAGTAGCTTGTTGGAAAGTGCTTGACGGGATTTTATTATACTTAAGTAACAGGCAATCCAAGTCGAGAATATTCTAGGAAAGCAGTGTACACCTAATTTAATAACATTATTATTAGTATTATTATCATCAATAAATTATTATTATCAATAAATTATTGGGTTGGACTAGCCTATATGGGGCATCATGTATAGAAATGCAAAAACTAACAAATATAATGCATACATAATTAAAGTGTTTCTTGTATATTGATATAAATTGCATTATTTATGTATTCCTTTTCATTTCATACTCTCTTGAAAAACCAGATACACTACATTGAAGCCCAGGTAATCTACAACAGGTACATACGCCCAAGATTCCCAAAATCGACCTGTATACAGCTGTGTCTCAAAATAGAGGACTGAAGATGGAAATTTTATTAAAAGAAAACTTATGAAATGAAGAAGAGTCCATAATTGGTGAATTTTTTATCAATATATAGAAAAGACTTTAATTATATGTGCCAGTGTTTTTGCATTTCTATACACGATGCCCCGTATAGGGTAGTTCAACCAATTATTGATAATGGAGTGAAATTCCATAAATTTATGTACTAAATATTACAGAGAGGGAGAGGTTTAGGACCTTAGTATAAGATAATTCCAAAAATTTAGTATCTTAATACCAAAAAATCTTCAATAATAGAAAATAAATTCTGTTATTTGTTCCGTTCATAAATCCTCGGCAGTGTTCCGTTCCATTCCACTCTCCTCTTCAGTATATTTTTCTTCGTAAAAAAACGCACATAAACATTCCTCATCTTTCATCTACCACAAGCTATTCTTCTGACGCTATTTAAAAAAAAAAGAAAAAAAAAAAAAGAAAAGAACAAGTTGGTTGTACTTGAAGCAAAGTTAAAAGACTTGATCTTGTACCATTCTTCAAAAACGTTGCCATAGAGGTTCTGACCTCCAGCCTTATCTACACATCCAGATCTTTGACTTTTTTTTCCTTTTTCCTTACTTGTTTAATACCTTCTAACCCTTTGCATTCTAAACCTGTCATAACATTAACCTCTATGAGCCTACATAACTTCAAAACTTATTTTATATATATATATATATATATATATATATATATATATATATATATATATATATATATATATATATATATATATATATATATATATATATAATTATACATTTCTTGTACCTGTCTATTTTCATAAGGATTTTTTAAATATTACTATATGGCTATGGCACATATAAAAACAAAAAACAAAAAAGTTTTAGAAAACTTTTATTGGTAAATGATAGCTAGGTTTTATAACTTACCAAGAAAACATTTGCGCTAGGTTTTTTATTTAATTTGTCAAAATTGTTTTGATTTTTTACATGAATTAAAGTATCAACTTTAGCAAAAGTTAAAGAACGCAGACGGTTCAAATTAATCTGGGGCTATCTGCGGGTTACTTTCGATAAACTATAAAAGTTTCGACAAACTATACGAATGAGATAAGTACTTTTGAAGCTATAGGGGAATATTAAGTATGTTTGTGCGCATGTGGAAGAGAAAAAAATAAGCGTAGAAGGTTGAAATTTATATGGGACCAACAATGAGCTATGAGCAAATTATGACCTACAATACAAATTTCATTAAAATCGGACGTGTAGTATTTAAAATATGTTGGTCTGTAATAATAGACAGACTGACTGACAGACAGACATGAAACCAAAAATGTTCCCTGATGTCTGAAACGAATTTCTGTCTTTGAATTTTTTAAATAGGACACATAAAATTTTTTCGTTCTTCAGAACGATCACATAGCTTCCGCTACTTTCTGTATGCTTGGAAGCAAAATAATATTAGCGTGATTATTCATTCATTAAAATTGCAGAATACATTACACAATATTACAGTAGAACCTCTCTTACACGACCCTCAATAACACGAAAACCTCAATTACAAGAGCAATTTTCAAATCCCCTTGAGATTGCCATAACACATAATGTTAAATTAACCTCTATAAAGCGACTATTATTATCCAAACAACCTCAATAACACGGATTTTTCCCAATTCACAAAGTAACTCAGAACCTCTATAACAAGTCGTTTTGAGAAGTCAACCTCTATAACGCGACTCCATTCCTATACAGGAATGGGTCGACCTTGAACAAGTCTAGACTAGAAAAACCCTGCCCCACCCCGCTCCCAACATTCCATTAACCTCTATAACACGACTGATAGCCAAAATAACCTTGATAACACGACCCTCAACAAAAAGAGCACCTCGGTAAAAAGACTGTTTCCTTAATCCCCTTAAGACACTTCTTATCGAGGTTCTACTGTATTTATAGATCATGGTTAGAAACAATGAAAACGAAAGCACAGTAATCTCAATCAAATTAATTTAAAATGAATTATGGAATTAATGAAAGGAAGTGAAGGAGGAGAAACGTTTAAATGAGAAGAATCTTTAATTGAAATATCAGAGAGAGTTTTAAATTTGTTGCTATCTATATTGGAATTGACAGGTGCATTAATCTACTCGTGGGCTGTGCCAGGGATCTCGTAGAGAAAGAAACAACGTCCACCGCTCTACCGCTCTACGAACCCATCCTTACAATATCATCTCCTTCCCATATATCTCCTTATACCCTAATATATCTTATATCACTTCTATACAAAGCTCACTTATATAACAACCAGAAAATAACCAAATCAAACATCTTCAAAAACATCAAATAAAAACAACTTGTGTAAATAGACAACTTAAGTTCCTTATGGCACGTTCTGGAGCCCGGGAGTGAATCCGAAAAAAACGACCAAAATCATCGTCACAAAATTATCGTCACGAAATCTACCGATGACGATAACTTAAGTTAAAAATGACCGAGTTAGTTTAAATTTGGTACACATGTTCATTTTACCAATGCCCAGGACGAGTTCGTTGGACACGTTATCCGCCCAAGTATTTACGCGCAACGCTCGCGTAAACATAATCTTAAAATTTAAAAATGGAATTTTAGGACGGAAAAAATTCTAACTTCATCTATTTAATGAGACAAACAACTTTTTTAAATATTTTTTTTAAGTTAAACGAACATCGACACTGTTATGAAGTGATAAAGATCGCTAAAATTATTAAAGCGGACCTAAACGTTTAAAATAAACAAAACAACGTTTTTACCGATATCTTACGTTCTAACGTAACGATTTTAATAAAACTTCTTACACGTGGTCTAAAGTACAATTGAAACAGGCATGTAAAATTTCAAGAAGAGATATATTTTAAATAAGTAGGCCGGGTAGGTAGAAAACAATCCTATTTCCTACCAACTACAAACATACTCTTTAACTATAAACTCAGCATGCTTAACTTTTTTCTCAATATTCAATACATATTTATTGTGACACTTGCTTTAACGATACAAATAATACTTCTTGTTTCTTTTAATTTTGCCTTAACTCAGCTAGGTGCTCACAGTTCGTTACTTTTAATTTTGTCTCTTCTCTAACTCCGCCATGTATAAGTAGTTAGCAATGTATACGTACTTAGCATTGTGATTTTATAATTTATATTTAATGAAAAATGTTAGGAACTTCGTTCCTACCGGTTGTCCCGCGACACCACACGTATTTTTTATTATTATTCATTCTTTTTAGAAGCTATTTAATGTTCAAATAATCTCAATTGAAGAGATGAATTACTACTGTTTGCTCTAGTGAGCATCCTACCTAACTAATGCCATAGAGGATTTACAAATACAACAACGTTTAATGCCTTAATTCGATTAATTTGTTCACTCATGTAAATAACAACTGATTATAAATAACTTTGCTCATTATGTTTCTGCCGTATTTTATAGCAAGTTAGATTCTTTATAAATTTAGTGATTTCCCGTTGGGTGAGTTATTGTTCCATTGTTATAAAATGATTTCACACTACTAATAGTTCGCTCTTATAAGAACTATATAAGTAATAGGTATATTATAAAATCCTTTTAAATTTAGTGAATTTTGAAACAGAATGCGTACTGTCAGGACAAATCAGTGGGACCCTGACAACCAAGGTGCTTATTTCGGGATTTTTACAATTTTCATTTCAAACTTGTCTCCAATCTTGAAACCCGAATTTGATCCACTTTCCGACTATCTAAAAAGCTGACACTTGCACATAATATGTACCACTCCTTCTACCAAAGAACCAAGAAAGTTTGAGCCAGCGCCTGCACTCGTCTCCAGTACATTTCTTCCTGCAGGTCCTTATGCTGAGGAAGAACTGGGTATTTTAAGGAGGAAATGGTTAGGAATCAATGGTTTTAATGATGGATCATTAATATATTTCACTGATAAAGGCCGATTGTTTATAATGAATTCAAATTCGACTGATTAGGTTAGTAAACAATAAACAATCATCTGTGAGGGATTCTTGATGTGAACGCAATAAATGGTCTAGGATGCGGCGAACCGATCCTATCTGTCTCCCTACAACTCTTTAATTGTAACTCACTTTAGATGTGGGAATTTTAAATCCATAATCTTACAGGTGGTCGGCTAAGAATTGCTACACCTTATAGCTCAGTTCAGATCTTATTTTCCTGCAACAAAATTGGTCCCTGAATAGGTTCTTCAAAATTTTACCCCACCTTTCCGGGACAGAAATCTGAGCAGAGCATTTAAGAAGGAATCAGTGTTTATCGAATCTAAAACCTCTATATGAACGGCTCAACTACTTGTGAACGACTCATGAACCCTACTCCGTACCTCCTAACTTGGCAGCGACCTTGTTTTACCAAAAACGAACTGAACGAATCAGCTGCAGTATATAAAGCGATGGTTCAATTCTTTGGATAGGTAGATGGGACATTCTTTTCATACCGAAAGAGCCTCGTGACCACCGACAATCTAAGCATTGCCTTTTATGTGCTGAGCAACGGTAGAGGGACCTTCCATTAGCCAAAATCCATAAGACCTTATTTCATTTAAAGTTAAGCCTCTACCCTGATGGCACCATGAAAATGCTTAATAGAGGGTATGCTAACCAGGAATGTTTCGGAACTATAACTGGATTTTTATGAAAATCAATGTGGTTTTTTATCGTCTTTCCTTACTCGGCGTCTCCCTGAGGAATGAGGAATCCATCTTTATCTATAATCAAAGTCAACATATAAGTAGGCAACATACCTCGTCTAGTACACGATTTAGGTTAGACTTGAATTTTAAACAAGAACCGGTCGGACTATTCTCATAAGGCTATGCCTAATGCTCTTTCTAAGGAGAAGGCTTCATGATCATCAAATTCTTTTAGTCCAGATGCCCACACATCTTTTGAAGTCTGTTTTCCTACTTCTGGAATTGATTACAATATCTTATGAAACCAAAGCCCTCCTAAGTGGAATAAGGTTTGTAGTTCTTGGATTACAGTAATTGCCTTTTCTTATATAGCTACCAACCCACATCCATCATTCATATAAAAAAATTCTAAAAACTAAATCGGGTGGCTCTTTCTGACACATCTGCAGTGTTTCATGCGCAACAGGGTGATGAAGCTCCAAAAAGGTGCTTCTTTAGGATTTGCGTCAACCTCCCCTCCCTTCCGGCATAGAAATCTTCAAAGATTTTTATTTTCTTTGGGGACGATCACTTGTAGAAACATTTCTTTTCAAGATCTCCTACAAATGCTATCCTTTTCTGCCTGGATCTAAGTAACACTTGGACCACGGAGTTTGTTAGATCGGGACTAGTAATTAATTTACTATTGGGACATAATATGACCTTGCACACCACCGAAAAATCCGAAAAAATGAATTAGCCACATTATATTTGATCTTGTCTGTAGTCTACTGAAGGAAAAGGATCTAATATTCCCAAAGGCTGATCTTAGTGCACACGGGTCGTTATTTCCAACTTTCTTAACCTCTAAGGGACATAGCACTTTGGGATAGTTGTTTCCTATCAGAATTATAATTTCTGTGTTTTTCATCAGATGTTGAATTTCTTTAGCAATATGTTTAAGATGGACAAAGCTGTCAGCGATATCGGGCATAGGAATTTTATAGGGAGACCCCAGTATAATTCCCCTGCTATAGGTTTTGTTTGGTAACCCTGATAATTCCCGTCAAATCTAGTTATTACTAGACCTGGTAATCTCTAAGCTAACCCATGCGATGTTTAATGAATAGTGATTATCTTTAATCACGTTAAAATTCTTTGACAAAGTAATTTATCTTTTCACTCCCGTCGTCTAAAATGGGCATATCTTAGTTCTTTATTTTTAGGGTCTTGTTTATGGTGCATGTAAATGGGGTAGAATACATGTCGTATCTGTGGGGGTAATCTCATTTTCTATTTGTCGGGAAACTGATTTGGTACTTTTTTTACTTATGCATTAATAAGAGATTACCTTCGAGAGTCAACTGATAACTTGAGTTGAGAAGGATGTTCTTACCTGGAACAAAGAAAAAAAAATAGCATTAAGATTACTACAGTCTCATGTAAAATAATGGAAATGCTCTTTTAAAGCTACTTTTTTACTTTAGTACCCCCTTATATCCCTTTGTCTTGATAATTATTTAGACAAAGGAACAACAACAGAGTATTATGCATTCCTCAGTCTAAATTACTGTTAAGACAAAGGTATATTTAGTCCAATGAAGCTTGGGAAAAGGAATGTCACACTTATAGTGAAGATCCCTTAAGGTGAAGATACACAATGTGTATTACACATGCCTGTAGTTTGCACAAAAACATACCAGCTCCTTGTACGTGCTAGCTACTAGCATGTGTATGTTAAATGGCACGCCTGTAGCTGGCAAGTAAGCATATAAAAACAATAAACATTCTTAGTATGCCCGTTACTGGCAACTACCCTCTTCTGGCATGCAGCTACTTCCCCAATTTGACGGCATGTGTATCTCAGTATCTCCACCTTTAGTCTAATTAACTATTAAGACAAAGGAATGTTAAATATACGCTAAGAAAACTGTAGAACTCATTCTACTTCAGATTTCGGTAAAAAGATTTAATCTTACACTTGATAAGATTCAATCTTAAAATAGCGTAATAAAACTGCCCCAGAAGTCTCAATGTCTTGCGGGGAGACCAACACACAAACAGTTGATACTTTTGTAGGGCAGACTATTGTTTAGAACCAATGGGGGTGCTAAGGTAAAAAAGTGCCACTGACTTTGTATTTTGGTCAGTCTGCGTTGACTTTGACTCTTGGCCAAGAACTTGCACTTGGACTTGCATTTCTTTTCCAAGGGAATGCAATGATGTGGAGTAATTTTTACTACAATCTTTTACTTAACATACTGCACGATTAGGGTAACATTTAGATCTATGACCCCGCACAAGGCACCCAAATCAGTTTTTTTTATATATATATATATTACATAAGATAAAAAAAAAAAAATAAAGAATAAAGAATTATTGAAAACAGACAGTAAAAAGTTTAAAACTCATTCTAAAAAAAAATCTTTATGAACACGTTTCATCTTTAAAAATTAAAATAAAGGCAACCCTCCGGGGCGAAATTTTTCAGACTCCCTAGAGTTCTGATCAAAAACAGGAAAAAATAAAAGAAATTGAAGTCGAAGCAACTGAAGTTAGAATGATTAAACTAGGTACCCACTAGTTGCTCGCGTAATTCCAACCTCACAGACATCTCGAAACATCTGGCCTATACTTATTTGTACCTCAAGGGTACATACTAGTACCTTTTTTTTCTCCTCACTCGTTCTTTATACACTCTTATACGGTACCCTTCATCTTTGTATTGGGTTGTACTATGTAGCGTACCGGTGTACCTCGTTTCTCACTAAGTACCTCGGACTTTCTGTACTTCCAACAACCCATTATTACTTTGATCTTGTACCGAAAAGCAACCGAACTTAACACATTTTTTTATGATTATTATAAAAATAAAGTTTCATACACTAGTTCACGAAATGGAATAGCAAATCGTATATTTTTTTCTTCTTCTTCGATACTTGTATAATTTACAATTATTTCAATTCTAGTGAAATTACTTCTTCTACTATTTTATTTATGCCTTTTCTTTTTTTTAAAAGTTATTATTATAGTCCAGGAGATAATGTGCAAAAAAGTGTCTGACTAACATCAAGCTAGAATTTTGCATACAAGTCAATCTATTAGCGCCTTTTAAGAATATGTTCGTCTGCGGGACATAGCTTGGCAATAGGCGTTTGTAAAAAACAAACCGGTGGAGTGCGGCCATGTCTCACCAATTATGGTGGACAATGTAATTTTCATGATCCTGAGTACAGAATTAGTTAGTAGACCAAAAATCAAGTCGATGTTAGTTTGTCCCTTGACAGGTAACCACGTTGATTTTTAGTAATATTTGAATAACTAACCTATCAAGTGTGAAAATAACATCAACTTGATTTTCGGTCTATTAACTAATTCTGTACTCAGGATCATGAAAATCACATTGTCCACCATAATTGGTGAGACATGGCCGCAATCCACCGGTTTGTTTTTTTCAAACGCCTATTGCCAAGCTTTGTTCCGCAGACGAACTTAGCCGACCACATATTCTTAAAAGGCGCTAAAAGATTGACTTGTATACAAAATTCTAGCTTGATGTTAGTCAGACACTTTTATGCACGTTATCTCCTCGACTATTCCATCTGAATTGCATTCTTATTCTGAATTTCTTGATCATATATTTGTATATTATAGTTTTATATTGGTTCAAAGTAATATATTGCTTAGCGTAGATTTTTAGGACCAGAGTCATATTAATTTGTCTTATGTTGAGGAGAAAACTAACAGGTCATTATCTCTAAATCCCTCGTTTTTAAAATCATTACAGAGATCGTTTACAATAGAGTTGCTCACAATGAGAGTCATTTGCAACTAAGTTGCACTAGGACCGTCCTTCCTAGGACTTTCCTAGTGCTAATGAGGAGGTAGCATGAGACTATATTCAAATTCGATAATATCCAATGAAATCAATTTGTTTTAAAACACATTTGAAATTGTTCAACACAACGTCAGCACAGACTACAAGACAGACGACAGACTGACAAATTTTTAAAATCCCTTTTTTGGATTCATGACCTGAAAACGTGTAAAACCATCAAAATTTCAAAACGAATTTCCGTGCCATCAAAATACTTCTCTCTATATATCACTAAGAATATGAAAAAATAAAATTTGATTAACAATAATAAACAGGTCAAGTGTGTGCTAATCAGCACACAGCGAGGGTCCGTAGGCAACACTGTATTGTTTAAGTAGTACCTATTGATGATGCTTTTTAAAAAGCTTACTTTGAACTATCCTATGGGTCTGATATTCTCAAAACACACTAACAAACTTCTGACGGAGTATTTTTTGCCACTTAACCGGACTATAAACATATAAATACATCGAAAAGAGAATAATTATAAAAAAAACGTATTTTATCAATAAAAAATAAAAGAATATTTTTTTTTCGAAATTTCCAAAAAGTGGTATCTTTACTTTTGGTCGAAGAATGTTCAGAATTTTTTTCAGATTTTTTGCACTTCACATAAGTGAGATAGAAGGGGAGGGGGGGGGGGGCACTTTTCAACCAAAGAATTATATATTTTTGTAATCAGCTCGACGTACCCTTTCATATGATACCCCTCACGGTGTCGAAAAAAAAATAGAAAAAAATTTAACCCTTAAGTTTTTTTACCCTAATATTTTTGAAAAATATTTTTTTAAGTCGCTATATTTTTAAAATTTGTGGGCATGTACAAGACACATACATGTCAAATTTCAAAGTGATCGGACGAAAGGTGTAGCCGTGAGAGCAAGCGACAGACGGACGGACGGACAGACACACGCAGGAAAATTTAAGGGTCCTTGGTTTTGCCTACGGACCCCAATAAAGTACGTGATAGGATACGAGGAACTTATGTGCCACATCAACTGGGCGTCTATTTTTTAACACATTTGAAAGTGTTCAGCATGCGTCGGCTCAGACTACAGACTGACAAATTTTATGATGAAAACGTGAAAAATCGGTCAACATTTCAAAACTAATCTTCGTTCCATCAAAATACTTCATAAAAATAAAAGTGAAATTTTATTAAATTAAAAAATAAATAATTGTTAACGTAAAGTGTCGATAACTATTGGATATTACTCTTATTGTTGCCCGTTTTAAAATGTTTAACACATTTTACACGAAACGCAATAAATTCCTTTGCAACAAAACACTACAAATCTTTCATAACAGTATTTTTAAAATTCACACTTATTAAAAAATAAAAATTTCATGTAAGTAAAAAAGAAATAAAAAATCTTTATTTTATTTTTCTCACTGCATCCTTATCCTTCGTTACCCCTGTTTTATTAATTCAAAAGTCACGATTTTTCAACAGCGAAAAAAAAACATTGCCTTCAGGGGTGAAGTAAAAAAATTATATACAAGTTAAAAAAAAACCGAAAAAAAAACATGAAGAGAGGATCATTATTATTATTTGGTTCCGCATGTTAAATATTTTTCTTTGTACCGTAAACCGCTTGCGGTTTCAAAGCTTTCTCTTATTTTTTAAAAACCGCTATAGAATCCATATTAAAAGAAAGAGGTAATTGATATTTTTTGTAGCTGAATTTTTATTTTTAAGTCGTGGTATATTTAATTGTGTAATGTGAGAATGCTATTAAATTATTTAAAAAAATTAAATAAATAATATCTGGTTAAAGGATCAGTCTTGTTTATGCTGTTTTATTGCAGTTTTAAGGGTTCTAGAAGGGAATTTTGGGTTGATTCTTGGAACTTCTTTAGATTGTTACTCCCCTATGTTTTTTTTTAGAATATAAATTACTTTGACAAAAAACTATTAAGATAAAGGGATGTTTAGTCCAATGTACTTTGGGACAAAGGAATATCACACTTCTGTTTTTATAAGGGCCGTAAAAATCTAAAGAAGAACATTCCGTAAACCTTCTTTATATTGTCACTCCCTTCTGTTTTTTTATAAGGGGAGTAACATTCTAAAGATGAACATTCCATACACCTTCTTCAGATTGTTAGTCCCCTCTGTTTTTTTATTAGAGTAGTAACAGTCTAAAGAAAAACATCCCGTACACCTTCTTTAGATTGTTACTCCCCTCCATTTTTTTTATTTATAAGGGGAGTAACAGTCTAAAGAAGAACATCCCGTACACCTTTTTTAGATTGTTACTCCCCTCCGTTTTTTTTATTTACAAGGGGAGTAACAGTCTAAAGAAGAACATCCCGTACACCTTCTTTAGATTGTTACTCCCCTCCGTTTTTTTATTATAAGGGGAGTAACAGTCTAAAGAAGAACATCCCTTACACCTTCTTTAGATTGTTACTCCCCTCCATTTATTTTATTTATTAGGGGAGTAACAGTCTAAAGAAGAACAGCCAGTACACATTCTTTAGATTGTTACTCCCCTCTATTTTTTATTGGATTAGTAACAGTATAAAGAAGAACATTCCATACACCTTCTTTAGATTGTTACTCCCCTCTGTTTTTTTATAAGGGGAGTAACAATCTAAACAATTGCCAAATAATCTGGTCTTTACAAATCTTATTAAACTTTTCATATCTTTAATATATAAAAGGACAAATCTCTGTACAAAGGATCTCGCCAAAACAGAATCTAAACCTTGCCATCGATATGCCCCCGTGTAGGGAAGGGTGGGAGAACAAAATGAGCCCAACATCGAGAGAGGGTTTCTTGCTCTTTCGAGCGCCATGGGCGCTCGGTGCCCGGTTCTATTAATAAATTGACCAATTATGTGGTTTTAAAGGGTACGCAAGTAATTCAATAAATAGCACTAATTGTTTTACAAGCTTAATTGGTTATGCCAATATGACATCAAACAAACGCCTTTGTGAGCAGCTTTTTTCCAAACGCAACGAAATTACTCCGAATTTCCCTTTTAAGTACACATTGCGCAAAGATAAATTGGTACATACTCGTCTACCTCTTTCATATAACATCCCACATGACGCATTTCCGTTAAATAAAACAATGATCAATCCCTCACACTTCAACCTCTACTTTTGAAGGGATTTTTGACATATTCATGTTTAGGCTATTATGGAACATAAGTCAAAAACGTTACGTCACTTTTAGCTTAAAAACTCAGAAAAGTATAACAGGGAGTTAGACAGCTATAGGAGGCGTTAGGAACTAGGGAGGTCTGTAATCCAGTCTCCAGCTGTAGTGCTTTCTCCTACCGCGCTTCGTAGGGCCGAAGAAAGTCGAAAAGATTTATATCAGGGAGTTAGGAAAGTACAGGAGGTTGCCATCAACTCTCAGCCCTCACGGCCTACCTAGTATGAAGGCATATTAACAATTCGTAGGAGGCAGGCCGGCGCCTTTGAATTCAGTCGTTTTTAATCAAGCCGCGGCAGTGCCGGTGTGGAGAAAAAAATTATCTTCAATCTACTTTTATCAATTTCTTGAATAAATTACCGATTATATTTCATTTTATGTCGGTAGTTTACGCAGAGCGAAAACATGAAAATGTCTCACTGTCTTGCGGACTCGTATGCAAGAAGTATTTAGGGCGTCCCTATAATTTTCCTGACACTTCTTTACACTGTTACTCCCCTTATAGAAAATTCTGGGGAGAGTAACAATCTAAAGAAGTTGTACGGAATTGTCTTCTTTAGACTGTTACTTCCCTTATAAAAACAGAAGTTTGATATTCCTTTGAACCAAAGTACATTGGACTAAACATCCCTTTGTCATAAATACTTATTTAGTGAAAGTCATTTATATTCTAAAAAATACATAGGGGAGTAACAATCTTAAGAAGTACCATTTTCCTGTTATTGGGTTATTATACTTAAAATAACAAATTTTTGAGCCGGGTATAGTTTAGGAGATCAGCTGGGCTACAGAAAGACCTGCGCAGGAATGTATAAGGGTTCTTGTTTTGGTTTACGAACCCTAAAAATCGGGGTTAGAGGTTTACTCTATGAGTTATATAAACTTGATAATTTACATAAATATGCGACCGGATAGACTCCACTACACTTAAGCAGCGTGTGTAAACAGCGACCATAACATCCTTTGATGGAGTCGAGAATTGAACCCGTAACCTTCAAATTTCCAAAGTATAATTGATAGCAGAGCAATATGGCAGGTGTATATTCTCACCACGTACCATCTAAATTTCATTAAATTCCGGCCAATAGTTTTTATGTAATGTTCGGAAAAAGTAGTCAGACATATCCACAGAAAGGTCTGATTCAGACAAAAATTGCCTTAAATTTATTTTTATCTTTTATTTAATTCAAAATTATATCCTATTTATCAACCAAAATCTTAAAACTCTTATTTTTATTATCGGATCTCATAAAATTCGTACTTTGATCAATAAAACATCGATATTTTCAACAGTGTAATTTATTAAAACACATTTTCATTTCATCTTCTTTTTATTTTATTGATATTTCACTCAGTGTTGCCACGTATCTCTATAAGAAAAAACAACCACAATAATCCATCTAACCACAAACCTATAAATCAACATCAATATCACTTCCTCTATATATTTCATTCTCCTTCCAAACTCATGCACACCTACACATACACATTAAAAATAAAAAAATGCATAAAAAAAAAATCCTTTCTATATTCCACCAATTTGTCTATATTTTTATATCCTTAAAAAAAAAAGAAGACATTTGTTCGGACGGACAAGATTTATTTATTACGTCATATAAACGGAATTTCTTTTTATTCTTACTTCACGTGTCTATAAGGTTTGAAGAAGAATTCATCCTACATCTTCTTTAAGGTATTCTTATTAAGTTATTTATTTTCAAGAAGAATATTCTTCTATTTTTCCCGCACTTCTTTCTTTTTCATGATTAATGATGGCTACATCGATTCTGGTACGAAGAGGAAGTATTTTTTATAGTATCCTTTGGTTTTTTAACTTTTTTAGTCAAGCGCTTTCTGTTAGTTCATTTTGGAAAGAAAAGACACGGGATATTTTATGGTACTACGGCTTTATTATGCTTTCTTATATAATGGTTGTATACGATCCATTACATTCTTCAATATTTCCCTAACATCAAGACCACATTGCAAACATTGTAAGATGCTTCCCATGCATTGACGTCGTTCTCAACAACCACGTATTTTTATGTTGTCGAATGTACAAGAAACGAGATAGAAATCCGTTCCAGAATATCAAAGAACATTTAACTACAGTAGGGAGAAAAAGTTATGATTTTGTATTAGTTTAGAGGGACTAAAGTAAGTCTTTTCTTCCCTGAACTCAAAAAGTAGGGAGAAAAAGTAAAAGTAGGGCGAAAAAATAAAGATTGCAACTTAATTATTTTATAAATAGTAGAAAATGAATGGCTAATGTAATGAAGTTGTTGAAATCAGGTTGGCTACACTTGCTTTTTTGACCATGTTTATCTTTGTAACCTGCATCTAAATAACCTTCTATTTGAGTTTAATTCCAATTCTTATTTGTTTTTAATATTGAATCTCTTATATCTGCTATTAAAAGTGCTAACAATTATTGTTATTTATTAAAATAATAAATAAAAACTGGGCAATGGATTAAGATGCGTTTTCTTTTAGAGGGACTAAAGTAAGTCTTTTCTTCCCTGAACTCAAAAAGTAGGGAGGAAATAAAGTAAAACCCGGGAGAAAAAGAAGGATTGCCAACTTAATTATTTTATAAATAGTATAGAGAATGAATGGCTAATGTAATGAAGTTGTTGAAATCAGGTTGGCAAAACTGCTTTTTCGACCTTATTTGTAATTTGCGCTTATCATTGTTTAAACCTGCATCAAAATAACCTTCTATTTGAGTTTAATTGCAATTATTATTTGTTTTTAATATTGAATCTCTTATATCTGCTATTAAAAGTGCTAACAATTATTGTTATTTATTAAAATAATAAATAAAAACAAATAACTACTGAACTAAATAAATACTGACACCTACATCGTTAAAAGTGCACTCAACTAAAAGTAAATTTGCGTGGTTTTTTGACCACCTGTGAAACTTTAAAATTGCTTACCTACTTCATATTTTTAAAAATACTCTTTCAATTACACCTATAGCTTCAAAAATACATATCTGATTTGTATGAAACTTTTTAAGTTTATCGAAAGTAGCCCGCAGATTACTTTAAACCGTCTGCGCCTTTAACTTTTGCTTAACTGATACTTTAATTCAAGTAAAAAATCAAAACAATTTTGACACATTAAAAAAAAGGGGGGGAAACAATTAAACAAATTAGAAAATAGTGGTTTGTAAATAAAATTAATTAAGTTCGTGAAAGGATGCGAGGAAGCTATGTGCCATACCAATTGGCAGTCTATTTAAAAAAAAAACAGACAATAGTCATTAATAGGTCATAAAAGTAGGCCGCAGATGGTCCCACATTAGTACTTCGACCCCCACCCCAATAGGAATCGAATCAGGTCTTAAGAACCACACTGTTGATTTCGATAAGACCATTTGTCCAATAATAAGAAGCGATAAAGCTATGTCCAGGCACCAGTCATTTATCTATATATATAAAATCCAAATACCACTCACTGACTGACACATCACGACATCTCTGAAACCACTGGACATTTGACCATGAAATTTTGTAGGTGTGTTCCTCTTACCTCCTAGGTGCTCGCTAAGAAATGTTTTTAAAATCCGCCATCTTGATTCAAGATGGCGGCCATTTATATAAAAAATAAAACGATATCTCTGGAACCAATTGTACTAGAACCTTGAAATTTAGAAGTTAGCTTCCATTTATGAAAGTAGAAACTTTTGATAAATGGTTTACCAATCGGGCGTTTTGATTCAAGATGGCGGCCATATATATATATATAAATATGATTATGTTCTTTATACAAATCTGCAGTTTTAGTCCGATCACGATGAAAATTTGCATACTTAACCTTCAAAGCAAGGGGAAAATCACTGTCTACATGAATTTTTAAATTTAAATATTGGTTCACAGGGGTACGGGGTACAAGTAATGAATACGGGGTCAATGTAATTAATACCCTTTATGATGCATATCGTTGAAAAGCTCTTTAAGAGTATAGTAATTGTTATTATGTACAGTTTTATCATATTTTCACTTAGAAGGGGGGTAAAAGGGAAAAATATAGCTATATAGCTTATAAAAAAAGAAGAGTATCCGTATGAGAGTATATTATCTTTTATACAAATTTACAGTTTTATCCCAATTTGATGATTTGATGATACGGGGTCAAAGTAATGAATACCCTTCATGAAGCAATTTTGTTGAAAAGCTCTTTAAGAGTACAGTAATTGTTGTTATGTACAGTTTTGTAATATTTTCATTTAGGAGGGGGTAAATTTAGGATATTTGCAAATTATCTTATCCAATAGAAGGGTATAGAAATAAGTGGGAGGGAGAGAATCTAGATATTCTCGCATAGTAAAATAATTTAAATGTTTCTTGGTGGTAGTTTATAAACTTATCAAATTAATATAACACTCCGTAGCGAAGCACGGGTATCCAGCTAGTGTATATATATACAGATTATTTAATTATTAAAAACTTTTGAAATAAACCACACACCTTTTATTTTGATTAAAAAGAAAAAAAAGTTGAAGCAATGTTAACTGTTATCCATACTTAGAATCTAAAATTCCGGTCTAATAAATCAACACCTCCGTACTCACAACTTGTTTACAAAAAATAATAAAACAACACTAACGGAAATAAGTGGGAAGATGAAAAACCTTCGTCGACAACTTTTACCAACAAGGCAGAAGAACTTACAAAAAAAAAGCAACATAATATGAATAAATAAGGTAAAAGAGCGTTATACCTTACATAAAAACGTTTCCTGATCTAGTTTTTTGTTCCATTTTATTTTTTATTTTGTTTATTTAAAGTAAATTTTTCCGTAGGTGGTTATAAAGTGTGGACAGAGCACTAAAGTGGACCTGAAGACAGGTTAAAGTGACGTCCATCATCACTAATATATTCATTGAACAAACCATTCTGTCTTTTGAAAGATCCTCTGCCATGTTAAACATGCAAAGTCTTGAAAGCTTGCTTTCAAACATTATCAGTATTAATTTGTAGTTTTAAGTATAATATCATACATGTTTTCATTGCATGTAGCATCATGTATTCCTGTTTTTTTTGTCAAATATATTTTATAATTTATATACATATATATTTTATACACATCTATAATTTTATAATTTAACACATTGTAAAGATATACATATTAATATGTTCAAAACGATTATCTCTTTCACATTTACATAACCTTACGGGTATAAAGAGAAAGTATTTAGATTTTTGATAAAAATATATATATATATATATATTTTTTTTTTTTTTTTTTATTTATTTATTTTTACACGTTTTAAGGTTGCCTGAGTCTAAAAGTTGATTTTTTTTAAAAAAAAAGATGTCTGTCTCTAGTCGGTATACACGAGAGTTAAACTTGGAGGTGTCTGACGAGTGGAATCTAACCCACTGTACCAAATTGGATGGAAATTGGTACATGGTCAGAAAAAGCATGTTTCAAGTGAAATCAAGAAATTGGCTTGCCATTCTCGAAAACCTCTTACGATGGTAAAAAAAAAAAATCGAGAATTTAGACGTATAAATTGTTTTCCTGGGGTAAATCTATAGTTTTTTAGAACATAGCCATGATTGGTAAGATCGAAAAGGTCAAGTTCGATTCCCCGCCGGGAAGGTATAAATTTTATTGTATTTTTTTCTTTTTTTCTAAAATATCAATAATAATTAATTTAAATCACGAAAACACGAATTGCTCTTTAGTATCTAGAGTATGCAATTTGGTTCTTTTAGAGGTAAAATGGCCGCCATTTTGGAAACACGATATATATTTGTGAACTAAATTTCAATACCTTTAAAATGATACCCAATTGACAAATTATAAAAATTTTGGGGCTCCACAGTTATGACCCGCTAAAATGTCTAAAATTTGACTTTTTTTATATCAACTCCCGGAAATATCATTGGACCACAGCCATGTATATTATGTATGTATTTTTGCCTTATTTTTGGTCCTATTGTAATGGGGTAGCGCGGGGGGGGGGGGGGGGGCAATATGGTCACTAGTTTGGAAATGCGATATATATTTGTGATGTACATTTGAATACCTTTGAAATGATACCCAACTTAAAAATGACAAAAAATATAAAATATTGCGATCAATTCGCAATTGATCACTTATCGCAGAAATTTTGAGTCTTTAAGTTCTCAATATTTGTCCTGTTTTTGGGCAAAAACATTAAACTTGTATACCAAATTTCAAATCTCTAACCACAATAAGTCGGGAGATATACTCCAAGATGTGACGGACGGACTACCAAAAGCATAAGGGTTTCTAGGATGACCTCGAAACCCTAAAAAGGATATCAATGATACAGATTAGATTACATAATAATAAATAAAACTAAAATGAAATAAAACATAAATTAAATAGCTGTTTAGAAAAATAACTAAAATTAAAATATTGTAAAAATTGCGTACATTCACACATTGTTCACATAATACTTAAATTTGATTACTAACTTTATATACCTATAACGTCAAAGAAATTTTTGTAGTGACCACATGACCACAGAAGAAGGAAATCGTTCTAAAAGTTGGTAATTCCCGCAAGAACTTGGATTCTTACTTTAGTTTGATCTTAACTATCCAAAATTCCTGTTTGTACTTGTGATTACATAATAGAACATAGTAAAGCGAATAAGTTGTCTAATTTTATCTGCTCTTTTTTTAAAGCCTGTTCGTTTTCCTCTATTGTTTGGAATATGGGGAGAGTTAATCGCATTCCACTTTGTCCTCTTCACCGTCCTTTATTTCTTCTTTTGTACATTTCTTTTTTTGCGTCGTCGTATTCGTCCTTGGTTTTTCGCGCGTGAGTTAATTCGATAATGGTTTAATTGTTAAAAAACCAGTAGTAAGAGAAAAAAAATATAAGGAATCCTCTTCCCTCGTTTTCCGCTAGTTTTGCTCGAGCAATTGAATGAAAAAAAAAAAGTCTTATTTGTCAATCACTTCTTTTGTACGTTATTATGCTCGATACCGAAAGAATTAGCAAAGGGTGGGTTTTTCGAACCCTTAGCTATTGAAGATGTAAATACACCCCCTAAGCTTTGTGGTCGACTGTCCTACACACCGCATCTGTCCCGTCAAAATACCCCTGTAGGGCATAACAACCCAGAAACCGAAAAATCCCAAAACAGGAAATGCATCTGTCTTCAACATAAAACAACCGTATAATCCCATCCGGTATGTGATATTCAAACAAACAAACAAAAATTCTGAAAAAGAAGAGACAATCCTGAATTTGAAAAGCGCACGCACAAAAATAATCTCCTCTTCTAAATCCCCATGTTGTACAATCAAATTACATAAAAGCCCCCCCCCCCCCCCCCCCCTCCCCAGGCCTAACAATCATGTTTAATTGGATTAGACAATATACATATATATATTCTCCCCCCGATTTTCTGATGCACCCTTTTTTTCAACGTAGAAATCTATTAAAAAGAGGTGTTAGGACAAAATAAAAACAGAGCCGGCACCGATTACACATAACCACCGGCTATTATACTCCAGGGTTTTAGAATAATTGTTTTTTCGTTCTGCCCGCAGCAAAATCTAATACACTGTGCCGTCATTTGCTGCATTGAGAAAACAACATTAACTTTAGACCAATTATTATCCTCGAGGCAATCCAAGTATTTTGCAAATTATTTATTTTTAAGTTAAAGTGAAATTAAATTAATAAAACAAATTATAACAGTGTTTATTATTTGGTAGGATTTGTTTATTATTTATTATCTAGATGCTTAATCATTAATAAACAATTAATAAAACAAATTAAAAATTCGAAGAAAAATATAAATAGAAAACAATCATAAAAAAATTACAAGATAAAAATAACTTTTTATATACTACGTTTTTAAATAGTCCACAGGCCACCATAAGAAGTGAGTCGCTGATTGATAAAGTTTTCTTACCTTATGGAATCGCTTATTTATGCCATGTCCACCGATGAATTGGGTATATGGCAACTGGGCGCTGGGCCATTTCTTTTTTATTGACATGCCAAACATGCCCCTCTGCGGGATCATTGAAAAGAGATAGATAAAGTTTTGATTTTCATAGGATCGTTTAATTAAATTATTTAAAAAACAGTGGTACACGTGGCCACCGATAAGAGTGGGCCGTTTGGGGTGTCCACCGTCCCAAACATGTCGCTCTGCGAGGACGTTGAAAAGAAAACGGCCCACTCGTATCGGTGGCCACCTTTACCACTGTTTTTGAAATAATTTAATTAAACGATGCTGTGAAAACCAAAACTTTATCTATCTCTTTTCAATGTTCCCGCAGAAGGGCAAGTTTGGCATGCCAACAAAAAAGAAATGGCCCAGTGCCCTGTTGCCATATACTCAATTCATCGGTGGACACGGCATAAATAAGCGATTCCATAAGGTAAGAAAACTTTATCAATCAGCGACTCACTTCTTATGGTGGCCTGTGGACTAAAATTTTCTGTCATAAATCATAAATTTTAAACCCGTCAAAATGAAGATCGTAAATATGGGATAGGTCAAAGCAAATAAAATAACTTGCGGATTTTCTCCAAACTAACTTTCCATTCAGCAAAATTAGCTGAAAACAAATTAAATTCTGCTGAAAGATTGCTAAAAGTATTAAAAACTCATAAAATTGTCTATTAAAAACATCCTTTTGATTTTCTAAATCACTTGTAAGAGATAACTGAAATTAAAATTGTAGTTTTCCCAATAACAGATTTCAACCTATAGGTGGTTTGAAGAAGTATCTATTTTCTTTATTAAATTTCCTACTTACGATAAAAATAAAAATAAATAAATAAATAAAATGAACTAAAGATATTTGCGAATAACTAAAAAATTAAACATTTTTTTCCAAGATATGCGACCGTAGCTAGCCGTGTAGCTCCTCCAACATTTTTTAGGACTTAAAATGTGTAAATTTTAAAGCATAAACTATGCTATACCAAAAATAAAATCTTTCCAATTTAGTTATAGGATAGTTGCGATGTAGTTATATTTATAGAGGAAATTGTTGATGTAGCACTAAAATTTTCAACGAAGTACAAATGGTGGGACAAAACTAAAAGAAAAGAGAATATAGCCAGATGGTTTTAGCTTGGGTGGTCACAATTGCATCAAGATAAGTTCGAACATCACATATACATTAGCCATCTGATTGACAGCTAAACTATAACGTTCCGTGAATACAAATGAACGGTATAACTGCAAATACTTGTTCGGTTCGCATTGAGTATACAATATAAAGATATACAGAGATAGTATCTTTCCGACCTGCGGATCACCGATCTTATCCACTCAAGAGAATTCCGAGGAAGAGCATTTAACTATTTGTATAAATATCTGAAGAAATTTAGAAATGGAATGATGTAAGTTTTGACATGAAAACCATTACTAGTGATAAAGTTCAATTTCAATGTAGATCGACTTTCGGCAGGGTTGCTTTCTCAGTAATTGTTTAAATGATTGTCTGCAGTTCGCAGACTGTAGTCTGTCTGTCTGTCGTCCGTGCAGACGCGTGGAGCATTAACTAATGGGCAAATTTGCATAAACTTCGGCATGCAATATCAGAAAAATTGTTCCCAAAGCGATATTAATAAATTATTAGAATAGTTATTTTTTGTATTTGAAATATTTGTTACTTTGTGTTTGTATTGAGAGAGTCACGGAGAAAATCTGACATTCCAAATGTGAGGCTTTAAATTCCTTTTAAACCAGCAATATCGTCAACTTAATAGTCAGCCTAAAAATCTGGGCAAGACTTCAGTATTACAATGTATTAGAATTTAGTAGTAGTAGTAGTAGTAAGGTGCTAGTACTAGCACTAGACGGGTAGGATGAACCACTTGTTGGAAGCTAGCAATTAGGCCATCTTTTAGGCCCATTTTACTATACCCGTGGTAGAGAGTTGCAGCCACTTCACACATCATACCTCTGTACCGCCGAAGCGAGTATGATGTGGTCTTTAGTAAGCCATATAAATCAGAGCATCACGGTGAAGGATCGAACCCACGACCTCGTACCACTCTTGATTTATTGATGTATTATAATATATATTTAGTACCCAATCTTCATTTTCTTTAAAAAGGAAAACCTTAAGATAAAATGTTTTCTTAAATCTGAAGTTTATTTTGTTAAAATCTAATATATATATATATATATATATATATATATATATATATATATATATATATATATATATATTTATATTAGTCAATATATATATATATATATATATATATATATATATATATATATATATATATATATATATATATATATATATATATATATACCAACAGAAACTAAGTGCTAACTAAGTGACGAAGTGAAGAGATTATTCGGTATATCTTTATTCAGAGAAAGATTAAAATAAATACCAATTCTAATCTTTTATTTCTGCTTTGAAAAACAAAATGAAAGGAAAAAAGCAATTGGCTTAATCAAGCACCATCGCTTCCAATTCTAAAACCCCCCTTCCTTTAACTTAATCCGTTTTGTAAAATGTGTCCGAAGCCCCAAAACTTGTTAAAGAGGAAAATGACAATTTTCAAAAAGGAGAAGGGGTAAGGGTGGGGGAATACCCCAATCCAAAGGATAAGGGAAACAATAGAGGTCAATTATCTCAGTTAAGGGCTCAAGAGGGCGGGGTGGATTTTCTAAATGATTCTTGATTATCCTTCGACAGCAGCTACCATCCAAATGGTTCTCGAGAACCTTTAACCGAAAAGGGACCAAATGGTTTCCCGAAGGGCTTTTCTAAAGGGAGGATCTCGGTTCTCTTTTGTATCGAAGTGAATTGTGTTCGATAGGTCGACTTGTAGAAAGGGGGTGTTTCGATCCTAGTTGCTAAAAGTTGATAACAAAGACAAGAACCTCATCTCGATTCTCTCTCTTATCACTCCCTGATTTGATCTAACCGAGAACTCTCTCAATTCACAACACAAGCGACCATCAACTTCAAATAGCAGTTCGGGGGGGGGGGGGGAGGGGTTACTAAATTGGACGTGGTTTGAATTGGCTTTAAGTTGCTTTCGACAATTTCTACGTTAGGAGAATTCAACGGGGGAAGCAAAATCTTCCAGACACTATTTGCTTCTAAATTAACGAGCTTGACTCCTTAACCACAAAATTGAGGTTTCAACCTCCTTTATCTTTTAGAAGTTAAATTTTAGCTTTTACTAAATTCTATTTTCACTGAAAATCCAACACTTCTTTTTATTAAAATTCAATTTAACGTCGGTAGCAGAGTTTGCTAGAAGCTAGGATGTTTGAAGGCAGTAGATCTAATATTAGATGGAAATTGTTTGCTTTTACTAAATAATTTATGTTTGATTAATTGGCCAAAAAGAAAAATTCATCGGAACTAACCTCATCGTTTAATTGACTGTTTGAACTAATCATGCTAAGGTAAGAACTTGTTAGAAGCAGATGGAAAAAAAAAAAAAAAAAAAAAAAAAAATTATTTCCCATATTTATAACCCTATATGATACCTCATATTCCGTCTAGACACTTGAAGCGACAGGACTTCCTGGCGATAAGATATACGACCTGTAACACTAATTAAGATTTATTAAAAAAATAGACTGCCAATTGGTGTGGCACATAGATTCTTCGCATCTTATATTGATTCACGTACCACCCAAATTTCATTAACATTGGACCTGTAGTTTTAAAGCTATGTTGGTTCGCAAAAATTAAACGACAGACCGACCGACAGACAAACACGAAAGCAAAAATGTTCCCTGATGTCTGAAACGGATTTTTGTCTTGGAATTTTTGAAGTCGGAGACCTAAAAATGTTTCGTTCTTCAGAATGATCACGTAGCTTCCGTTACCTTCGGTAAGCTCGGAAGCAAAATTACTTAGTCCGGAATGACTAACCTGGTCGAGCTGTTCGGAAATACCAACTAAAACAAATCAACCGCATACGTAATCCTTCGGTTTACCGCTAAGGCCGGGGCGGTTACGACGGCTTCAACCGAGGCTATACCAAGGTTAGATCAGTTAGTAACCATAATATAACCTTCTGTGGCGCTAATAAGGGTTTCGTACATCCTTCTCGAAATTCATATGCCGAGGGTGGTGGGTTTTTGCAATTTTTGTGAATTGCAAATTTTGCGAGCGCACATGCGCAGTGTTTCCAAATGTTTAATTGTTTTTTAAATTTTGAGTGGGGTATTAAATGAAAGCTTCTGATTAGTAGGTCATAAATATAAATATACTTATTTAAATTTTGCATTCCTTATTGGTTTTATGAGTTAAAATGTACTAAAAAAAATTGAAATAATTCATGTAAATACCTTATTATGATGGGGCAATGAAAATAACTGGGGGAAAATCCGAATTTTTATATATATATTTCATTTGTTTTGGAGCCTTCCGCTTAATTTTATATACATAAATAAATGCCTAAAAATCTACGAAACCCTAATAAGTACTTGGATGAAAGTTCTTCACTTTGATTTTTTTTTAATATTTTACAAGTTAATTTTTTTTCCGTGGTAGGCTGTGAAACAGTAATTTTAGAGCCTAAAAACATAGCTAAAATCCATTTTTTCATTCCGTGGACTTAAAAAATCTTTTCATTACTCCTAGCTGTACTGAAAAAATGTTTTACCTCCTAGGACGTAACATTTTTTTTCGTACTACGGGCAGTTATCAAAACTGCCGTTTTAAGCGCTGCAATCTTTGTAGAAATGCTTCTTGGTGCGATTAAAATCCACTAGATGTCAATGCTTTTTATTTATCTTTTTTTATAGTGTAACCTTTTTGAGGTTTCTTTTTCTCAAAATCTTAAGTATGTACTAATATTTGTTATAATTATATTGATTAGTATTTAATGTTTTTTCATTGTCTGCTACCACGGAAAAAATAGCATATGCTACGCGGCTGTGAAGTGTTTTTTCTTTACCTTGGCAATATTTACTGTAACTAGTAACTCACTTCACAGCCTAGTAACATAATATACTATTACTTTACGGCTCTGTTATTTTTTTACTATTACTTTCTCCTTCTTTGAGCATTTTTTGATTTTGCAGATAATTATTTCCTTGTGCTCAGAAACTTTAAACGACAAAAACAATTAAGTTTGTTAATGTTAGTACGCGCACTAACTACACACTCGCACTAAACAACAAACCAATTTAAGTTTATATATTTTTAGTGGACCACTTCAACCGGATCCGGAAACAAGAGTAATTTAAGCTGCTATGACAATGACCATAACAATTCGCCGGACGACCTGGAAATGATACCACGCCACCAATACACTAAATTGAGCTTAAAGAATTATAGCCAAGTGCAATAGTATACAAGAAAGTAGCTAAATATTTGCTAATTCAACGGAAATTTAAGACTCATTGATAATGATTATTTTTAATTATGCGTCAATATCAATTTTCCAGCTACTTGATAATCTGGTAAAGAAGAAGGATATACTTCAAAATCTGATGTATAAAGTCTTTGAAAGAATAAACAATTTTGAAAGAAAAGTGCGATTGATTGTTGTGACATGAAATTCTTTATTTTAATTTAAAGTTTTGAACTTGGAATCGCTGTTCTTTCAGAAGATAAATAAATGAGTGGAACGATAAGACCATTATAAATGTAAGAGGTAGCCTGGATGTACATGAAGTCACTATCTTATTCCGACACAATTGACTATCTCCGTGCCTTGTATAAAGTCCCCTTTGTAAAGGGATTGCGTCTAGTCGAAAGGGAAGGCTTTCTAGTAGAGGACGACCTACACCAGACGACTTAATCTTGTCTATACGTGAAGCAGACAAAGCCCTTTTCACTTCCCCTTCGGCTTCTACATGAGTAAGATCTCCCTTTCTGCCTTCAGCTAAGCATCCAGGTCACGAGATAAAATACAAGGAGTAGAGGCAACTGATAGGACCAGACGATATAAAGGGCTTTCCTTGGAGGAAGGTTAGTAGACCTAGGCCTCTAGCTCAAGATACCGAGGATGAAAACGTTTACCAGTCTTGGCAGGATACAGGATACAAAAGGATCAGAACCCTTCTAATAAGATGATAGAGATCCCTGTGAGCTTTTCCATCCTAAGAACCGAAAGATATCCTTCCTCGACTCAACAATGCCTCATATTCGAGCCAATTCCACCGTCCAAAGAGTCAACCCTTTCTCAGTGAAACAGTTAAAGATAACACCATGAAACTCTGTTACATACGTAAAGTCTTTGGCGAACTTTCACATCTTGACCCGCACTTCATTTGGTGCTAGCAGGTCACATTCTGGGTTTTTATATTATGTGTTATGGTATTTCTTCAGATTGTTACTCCCCTATATTTTTTTAGAATACAAATGACTTTGGCTAAATAAACATTAAGACAAAGGGATGTTTAGTCCAATGTACTTTAGGACAAAGGGATATCACACTTCTGTTTTTTATAAGAGGAATAACAGACTAAAGAAGAACATTCCGTACTCCTTCTTTAGATTGTTACTCCCCTCTGTTTTTTTTATAAGGTGAGTAACAATCTAAAGAAGTGCCCATTATACCGGGTCGGCGACTTAACTCATCCATTCCATTTGATTATCAATGCGAAACATGTCACTCCTGTCTGGGGTTCGGACTAGATACCTCTGTGTTGTGACCAAGGCTTTTTGCGATTTGCGACTACGCTAACCTAGCTTAAGACATTCCAAAACAACCATTAATTAATCAATCAAATGTCATTTCATTCTATTATCCGTAATTATAATTCAATCTTTTGCAATCAATTTTGACATTTTAATATCATTTCAATTTGATCCTTTTTAAATTTGTCCCTTTGAGTTTTATAGTTTATTAAAAGCCAGCGGTTTTTTATACGGTTGAAAGAGAGTTAGTAGCTGAGAACTTCCAGGTCTAAAAGTTAGATCCCACGAACTTACAACAATTTTCAATTATGCAAAAGAACTGGAAGGAAAAACTTAATGTTAGGGATATTAATAAAGAAGGATTTTGATGGGTTAAGAGTTTGATATCTGGCTACTTGAGAAGCCTGATATGACACACTCGAGATGTTTCTAGTCGAGGACTTTAGACTTTGATCAGGTGGACGAGGATCCTCTTCACCGAGCTGGAGCTTGAGGCCCTCTAAAACATTCTCTATAGAAGATAAGGGAGGCTGTACAGTACTTAAATCTTCCGCGGCTCAGCTTCGCACCAACTACTACTTGAGTTAGCACCAAAAAATATTCAATTATAGTGTTGATTTTTTATAAACTGTGTTCACAAACAAATTTAAGATATTAGATGGAAAGTGTAGTGGAGACCAAAATAAGCCAAAAGGGGATACAAAAAATGATTTTTTAAAGATATACTTACTTACTTAGTGGTCCCCTTATAACCTCTAAAGTTGTCGAGGTTTGCAGAGAGTAGAGAGCATGCCACAGTCTTCTGTCTTTAGCCTTTCTTTTTCCCTCATTCCAGGAAATGGCTTTTCCATTAAGGGCGTCCACAACGTTTTCTTCCCACTTGCATCCGGGGCGTCCTCTTGGTCTTCTTCCTTCAGGCCGCGCCTCCCAAGCCATACGTGGGAACCTTCCTTCTGGCATCCTTGTCACATGTCTAAACCAACGGAGCTGATGTTGTTCAATGAATTCAGATACGGGTTGGATGTTAAGATTAGCTCTTATATTTTGGTTTCGTGTCCGATCTCTTCGTGTTTGTCCTTCCACTCCACGAAGGTACCTCATCTCCGCTGCCTGAACTCTGCTCTTGTTTTTGCATGTGAGTGTCCAAGATTCAGCTCTATAGGCAAGGGTAGGCCGGTATATGGACTTGTACACCGCCATTTTTGTGTCCCTGCTGATTTCTCTCTTTCCTATGAAGCTTCTACTGAGGGCATGGTAGCATCTTCCTGCTGCTGCCACCCTGGTGTTTTTCTCAGCATCTAAAATGCCATTTTGGCTGATTGTCGTGCCTAAGTATTTAAAGGTCTCCACCTGCTCTAGGTACTCACTTCTGTTACGGATGGTGTGTCGTATGGGGCTTCGTGCTATGACCATATTTTAAAGATCTAATAGGTATTTACATTTTGTAAAATCTTCAGCTAAGCATTTATCTAAATTGTAAACACTGTTTAACTTGTTAAAAGTTTCTTCCTTACACACTTTAACACATGTAAATAAACACACACACGCACACTTCATTAAATAATAAAACGCACCCCAAAGAGGTTAAAATTAAATACAGCGTCGTATCCAAATTTGTATCCTAGTGCTGCGACGCTCAAATGACAAAATATATTTATTATTTGATTTAAGTTTGTGGTGTGTATTTGCCAAGTCAGAAAATGTTTTTAAATTTAAACGTGTAGAGTGATTTGGGGAAGAGAATAGAGAGAGGGACAGACAAACATCATATACTTGAACTGGATAAATTAGACATTCAATTTTTAAACATGGATAAATTAGACCTAGTAGAACTTACTCGGACAGTGGAAGACTTAGCTAAACTTATGATCTCACAACTTTTTACGCGAGACTTGGCTTATTTTTTTACACAGTGTTTTTGTTGGGATTTGTAAAACCAAGGATATAGTAAACCATATTCTTATTTGTATTTTCTTAGAACACCGATGTAGTTGCTCTTGCCTAAAGCAGGGTTTAAACTTTTACACCGTCCGGCAGGTCTGCAGACTCACCAGTTCAAACTGTCAAGCTTGTCTGATCCTTATACCTGGCTTAAGCAAAAGGTGCATTTTACTCTCTTGACTCTGATTTTTATTTTCAACCTGACTTAAAGAATATGCGGTCAAGTGTCAAAAATATTCTTATAAATCAACCTAAAAAGCGAAACAAAAGAACTAACTTTTCATTGTAATTCATTGCATTAACTCTCAAAGACTTCATTAGTAACTTCTGAATTCCAACCGATATCTGGTTTGGACCTTTTTATTATCTTCTTTTATCACAAAGAAAATAAAAAAAATCAAACTATTTTTACCAATTCTATTAAATTAGACGAAGTAGATAAAAATAAAAAAAAATAGGTGAAACGGAATCTTAAGGGAGGGATAAAACACCATTTGAATAACAAGTACCTAATTTAATTCTGAAAAAGTTGGAATACTGCCACGCTAGAATAAAAAAAAAAAAAATCTTTTCTAGCACTTTGCCGTCGAAGAATAAAAAAAATCTTTCCTATCTCACAATAACTATTCCTTGTTGAACCCCAAGTGCTAATTTCAACACAAAATAAAACTTTTGTTTTCCTTTTTATTTTTTCGTATCTTTTGAGAATATTTACGATGCGATAAATGTTTTTTCACTTTGTGTCTACTGCCAATTTCCTTCTTAGATGTATTAAAATCTTGCTTTACGATATAAAAACATATTTAAACACTTTTACGGTTAACTTTTAAGTTTTATGAAGTTCATTATAAGCTATTTATACACTTAAAAATATATCATGTAATAAATTATAGAAAAGAATGTATAGGAGTAACAAGTAAGCTACTTGTGTAGGAATATTACATTTAATACATTTTTTATTATGTTTAATAATTTAGTGTTTTTATTGATTATTTTATAGGTAGTCAGGAAGTCAAGGATTTTTTACATTCTTGAATTCTTGAATACTTACGGGAGTTTTATATTAAGAGTCGAGTAATAGAGATAGAGGATAAAGTAAGTAAGTAAGTAATCCATTTATTGGAAATACATTAAATACAAAACATTTTTAGGTTTTTTCAAATCCTGCTTTACATAAATATTTCCAAATCAGCTGGTAGCTGTGGATAATTTGCGGAGATTACATTTACATACATACAAATAATAAATAATAAATTTTTATAATACAATAACTGACCTATTTATAAATCACCGTGCCTTTTTTTTTTTTTTTTTTTATAATGTGCGATTTTTAAATAAAACTATACTTTTTACATTTTTTCTAAAACTATTTTTTCATTCCGGAGTTAGCCAAGCTTGGACATACACATTTTCCATCCTGCGCCACTCTGTCCTGTCTATTGCTACTCTTTTCCACGTTGCTCCTCCACAACATTTCCTAATTTCTTCATCCCACTGTTGAGCAGGTCTTCCTCTGTTGCGAGTCAAGCCCCTTGGATACTTCCAAGATTTTCCTGCTCAATCTTTCATCTGTCACCCTGATGATATGGCCGGCCCACCTCCACTTTCGCTCAGTTACCACTTTCCCAATGTCATCCATTTCCGTCTGTAGTCTTATCCATTTGTTAGTTTTTCTATCTTTTCTGGTTATCTTCAACATGCTCCTCTCCATCCCTCTGACGGCTTTTCTTAGCATATCTATGTTTTTCCTTGTCAGAGTCCATGTTTCACATGCAAAAACGTAGTGAAATATTTTCTAATAGCTGAAGTATGGTCTAGTACTCAGGGTAAAGTTGTTCATTACAGTCTATTCTGTTAAATATCAATAAAATTTAACCCTGAAAACCAACAAAACAACAACAAGCAACTTAACAAATGAAAAAACTGTGGGCGAACGCGCAAGGCAACGGAACCATCATATTTTTTAATGTCACTGAATTTTAAAAAAAAATAATAACCAGAAATGTTTTACATGTATTAAGATTTAATGGTCTAATATATAGGGGTGTCATATCCATAAAAGTACTCATTTGAGTTTTAAGATTTTGGATGGTTTGTCCAATTAAGCCCACGCATTATAAATTTAACCTTTTGTGCACATTAAATGGTTCTATTTTTACTTTTCTTCACCTATGGTAATGGTAGGAAAAGTATTGTTTTCACCCAAAACATTTTTTTAGAGATTTCAACTTAATAATCCATTTTGGGAGTTTTTATGACCTCCTGAGTGGTTTTCAGCATGACGTCTGTATGTGTGTTATCATAGTAGGTCCCAGAATATTTAACCTAGAGAGTTGAAACTTGGCAGAAAAATCAGTCCTTACTTCTAGTTGTGCCGCCCGGAAAATCAACATTTTTCGCCATCTTGAACCCAGTTTGCTGAGTCAACAAACATTTAGATAAATCGTAAAAAAATCGAAAAGTCATCTGATCGAGTTGAAATGATAATAATACCGAAACCATAAATACGACATATAGCATATTTTTGGTAACGGTAAAAAAAGGAACAAATATACAAAAAACGAAAATAAGTTTATCTACGATTGTTACGAAATATAAACATTATATCTCTGTTTAGATGCGTAGAAAATGATTCTTTACGTACTTGTATTCATTGCGAATGTGCGCCTCATAATTCTGAAGAATTCCTCTTTTTCACAGCCCTAGGGTGGTAAAAAAGAAGAATTCTTCACCTTTACGCATGATTAGCGAATTTGTTTACATTTACTAAACTAATTTGCTGTTCTTATATTAAAGTAACTGTTTATATCGAGTTTTTAGTGAAAAACAATGAGTGAATCAAGTGACTTTGACGAAAATGTGGAGAATAATACTCCTCCAGAAATAATTAATTCGGCAAAAAATACAACAAATGAATTAATGCCATCTTTATCAAGAGAGAGATACGAACTTACATACAGCAAGTTTATTTTTTTCTGTATTTATTATTTAAATCTAACAATCGTAGTTAAAGTACGGTACGCAACTCGTGCGAAAACGGCATTTTGCATTGCTCGTGTGGTTTTACCACCCTCGCTGTCGCTCGGGTGCAAACTCCACACTCGCATGCAAAATGCTACTTTCCGCACTCGACGCGTAATGTACAATTATCTACGATTGTTACGAATTATAAACATTGTATCTCTGTTTAGATGCGTAGAAAATGATTCTTTACGTACTTGTATTCATTGCGAATGCGCGTCTCATAATTCTGAAGAATTCCTCTTTTTTACCGCCCTTGGGTGGTAAAAAAGAGGAATTCTTCTTTTTCTTTTTCTTATTCTTTTTTCCTGTATTTATTATTTAAATCTAACAATCATAGATATAGTACGGTACGCTACATTGCTCGTGTGGTTTTACTACCCTCGCTGTCGCTCGGGTGCAAACTCCACACTTTCCGCACTCGACGCGTAATGTACTATTAAAAGTTATAAGCGACATAATTATTAGTGCAATACTTTTATTAAATGTCAAAGTTTGTTTACATCTGTCAAAATACCGCCAAAATTCAAATAATTAAATAAATGAAATAAAATAAATTAAAATAATGAGAGACCACTTTAGTAGCCTTCGAAGTGACGAACTGTTCCGAGGTACCCCTATTTTTTTAATACTTATAATCAGGTAAAAAAAAATAATTGATAGTTTTAATATACTGGAGTTACAACTCATTTTACAATAATCGGTTGTAAAAACATGACATCATTATTGCAAACGCTATAGGACGAGAGGAAGCTATGTGCCACACTAATTGGGGTCTATATTTAAAAGTACCTATGCGATTATAAATATTTTTGTATGGTTTGTTGCAAATCGCCCACAGATGTTGTCATATAAATTTCAATCTTTTGCGTACATTTGTTAGTGAATAAAAATAAATTATACGCAGCTGAGAATCTAAACAAATATTTATACAAATCAAATAACCACGATTTTTTATCTTCTGTTCATATTATTTTTATTTCATTTTTTTATAGCTCACATCTTAAGTATTTTAATAACATTTATATTTTAGACTTTGGCACATTATATAATTATTTATAATCAATATGAACATTACTCTAATAATAGAACGCGAGGAAGATCATTAGCTGTGCCACAAAAATTTGCGTCTTTTTGTATTTGTTTGTTTTATTACCTGATAGAAGTTGCTCATTAAAAATCTGCTGGCTAAAGTCTGACTGTGACAAGAGCCCAATCTAAAAACAATCAGAACCTAACTCGTTACATAATTTAAGAAGCAAGCGTAAAGAAATGAAAGGGAAGACATAATGCAAGACACATTAACACCTATTGTTCTTTGAGAAGACAAGAATCAACATGATGTTTATTCTAATAATGTGCTACTGTTTGACAAAGTCCTTCATTAAATGTTCCGCTAGCTTTACTAAATGAATGGTGACCCAACTACAAACAAGTACTAACAATAGATCACTTCACACACAAGCCTGTTCTTAGATTCCAAACTGTCTCAACGTTGTCTTAATTCCCTCGTCTCGAGATCTTATATTTATATAGAAGATAAAAGTGAGACATTACTCATACATCAGATTTTCTTTTCTACCTTTCATATTTATAATGACAGTAAAAGTATTTGAAACCATATTTCTATTTATTCATATATTCACATTGATAGATAAAGTGACATAATTATAAACATAATAATATCTCTCTATTTTCCTATATGTACATTATTGATAGATAAAGTGAGATAATAATAAAACATACAATTTCTTTTCTTTATTTTGCTTCCGAGCTTACCGAAGGTAACGGAAACTGTGATCGTTCTGAAGATCAAAAATATTTTATGTCTCCGATTTCAAAAATTCCACAGAAATCCTGTTCAGACATCAGGGATTATTTTTGGTTCCGAGTCTGTCTCTCTGTCACTAAATTTTTTCGAACCAACATATCTTAAAAACTGCACGTCTGATTTTAATAAAATTTGTACGGTAGGTCATAATTAGCTCATTGTTAGTCCCTTATAAGTTTCAACCTACTGCACTCATTTATTTATTTTCAACATGCGCACAAACATACATTTATTTAAACCCATAGCTGTAAAAGTACATATCTGATTTGTATGAAACTATATAGTTTATCGAAATTAACCTGCAGATAGTGCCAGATTAATTTGAACCGTCTGTGCTCTTTAACTTTTGCTAAATTGACTTTAACTCGTGTAAAAATCAAAACAATTTTGACATATTAACAAGTAAGGCGCGCTTCACGTAAGTACGTGGGGGCGATAATCACCGGTTTCTGTACATTAAAGTTAAAATTATTAAGTGTAATACAATTACACTAATTTTAATAGCAATATTCTTTTTCTACACTCTTCAAGACCTTTAAATTTATGTATGTATAACATTTTATGGTAACTAAAACAATGTTTAGTCACCCGCCATATTGGCCACCATCTTGAAAATTTTAATAATTGCATATTCTTTTTCCCCACTTCAAGACCTTTAAGTTGATGTATAACATTTTATGGTAACTAAACCAATGTTTAGTCACCCGCCATCTTTTTTATAATTGCATATTCTTTTTCCACACAAGACCTTTAAGTTGATGTATAACATTTTATGGTAACTAAAACAATGTTTAGTCACCCGCCATCTTTTTTATAATTGCATATTCTTTTTCCACACTTCTAATCGCCGGTTTCTGTACATTAAATTAAAAATTATTAAGTGTAATATAATTACACTAATTTTAATAACAATATTCTTTTTCTACTCTTCAAGACCTTTAAGTTGATGTATAACAGGCCATAGTTACTAAAAACTTTCTTTAGTCGCCCGCCATATTGGCCACCATCCTATTTAATAGTTGCATATTCTTTTTCTTCATTTCAAGACCTTTAAATTGATATGTATAACATCTCATGGTGACTAAAAACATTTTGTTTAGTGGCCCGCCATATTGGGCGCCATCTTGAAAATATTAAGTGTGAAAAATCCAAAATGTGTCCAGTTGTCTCAAATGCCGAGATGCACCTGTGTGCCGAATTTCATGTTGCTAGCTATAGTAGTTTATAAATTGAAACAAGCAACGGACAGACACCAACGGACAGACAGACAGACAGAGCCGTTATATAAGGTTTCTTTTTGTACTTTGTACAGAAACCTAAAACAAATTAGACAATAATGACTTTTAAAAGTAGTAAAAGTACGTGATAATATGCAAAGAAGCTGTGTGCCACACCAATCGGCAGTTTATTTCTATGTACATTATTACTGATAGATAGAAAATTTTGATGATAAGAATATATATCTAATATTTACCTATGAGGATAATGAATAAATATTGCCAAGGTAAAGAAAAAACACTTCACAGTCGCGTAGCATATGCTATTTTTTCCGAGGTAGCAGACAATGAAAAAACATTAAATATTAATCACTAATCAATATATAATAATAACAAATATTAGTACATACTTAAGACTTAAAAAAAGAAACCTTAAAATGAGGTTACACTATAAGAAAAGATAAATAAAACGCATTGACATCTAGCGGATTTTTATCGTACCAGAAGCATTTCTACAAAGACTGCAGCACTACTAACGGAAGTTTTGACAACTACCCGCCGTAAAGAAAAAATATTTTAGTGCCTAGGACGTAAAAGATTTTTTCTTTACAGCTAGGAGTAATGAAAAGATTTTTTAAGTCCACGTAATGAAAAAATGGATTTTAGCTATGTTTTTTAGTCTCTAAAGTTACTATTTCACAGCCTACCACGGAAAAATAAAAATTTAGGACTGTAAGGATCTTTCAAAAATTATTGGACAATCGATATTTCAGAAAAAAACAAAATGGCGGCAGATATCGTAACGAAATTCAGTAAAAATGTTTTTCTTAAAAAGTGGTATAATTGGTTATCATATTAGCGCAAAAGAAAAATTGTTCAATTTTTTTGCTGACTCAGCTAAGTCAAATAAAATACAAACTTTGTCATGTGCGAATAAAGATAAATTAGATAAATATAAATATATAAAATCAGCATGCTTTATTTCTAAATGTGTCCGCGGCGAGTCTAATACATAATTAGATTTAAAGAAACAAAAAAATGAAAGCGACTAAAATAGACACATATTTGTCTGTGTTTATACATATTTACATATGTGTATGAAATTATATAATATTTATGTGTTCATGTATATGATTATGTAAATATGTCTTCTCACGAGAGGTTCTTGAGGTAATAATAATATGCCCTAAATAATTGTTCAACAAAGACACTTAGACTGTGAATATTTATGTATATATGTAATATATATATATATATATATATATATATATATATATATATATATATATATATATATATATATATATATATATAGTACATAGTATGTATTTGACAGTTCAGGGAACTTGTTCAGTTAATAACAAGGTGCCAACATTTTAGGCCTGCCTTTGAAAAAAGACTACGATATATCGATTCTTGAAAACAACATCTGTAATCGATTATTAATTTTCATTTTTTTGTTGTTTTCTTTTGTCTTTGAACTTTGAAAACATGGTTGTGCTCATCTTTTGTTGTAGATGTACAAAAAAATAAAATTTTATAAAAGTCTATTTTATAAAACACTTGGGTATTGTATAAATATATAATAATAACGGTGTTGAAATTCCCGTTAAGTATTTGAACTTCTTGAAGTTCTATTCACAAAGAAGTACACCCGTCAAGAACTTAGCCTGTTTCAAGAAATGAACACTTTTGCTATTTTCTTGAAAAATTATATTTCGTTATACATTAACACTGTTTGATAGTTTGTAATGACTTGAAATTTAAATTTGATATATATGTCCGAAATTGATTAATTAACACAGAATTTACCTTTTAGTCTGACTTGTTCTCAAGGGTTAAATTTAGAAACGGTTTGAATGCTAATACAATGCAACACTAACCTGAATGTTCTTTGAACACTGATTTTAATTATATTCGTTTCCCCTTTCTATACCCCAATTTTGACATTAACTTTATTAACTATGTCGACAAGTATTCAAAAGAGAAAAAAAAAAGTGTGGCACATAGCTTCCTCGCATCCTATCATGTACTGTATTGTTATATTAACATTAAAATATTATTGTTATATTGTTTATTGTGTGATAGTACATTACGCTTCGAGTGCGGAAAGTAGCATTTTGCATGCGAGTGTGGAGTTTGCACCCGAGCGACTGCGAGGGTAGTAGTAAAACCACACGAGCAATGCAAAATGCCGTTTTCCCACGAGTTGCGTACCGTACTTTATCTACGATTGTTAGATTTAAATAATAAATACAGAAAAAAATAAACTTGCTGTATGTAAGTTCGTATCTCTTCTCTTAATAAAGATGACATTAATCTTGAGTGTTATTTTTTGCCGAATTAATTATTTCTGGAGGAGTATTATTCTCTACATTTTCGTCAAAGCCACTTGATTCATACATTGTTTTTCACTAAAAAATCGATATAAACAGTTACTTTAATAAAAGAATAGCAAATTAGTTTTGTTAAATGTAAACAAACTCGCTAATCGTGCGTAAAGCTGAAGAATTCCTCTTCTTTACCGCGCTAGCGTGGTAAAGAAGAGGAATTCTTCAGAACTATGAGACGCGCATGCGCAATGAATACAAGTACGTAAATAATCACTTTCTACGCATCTAAACAGAGATATAATGTTTATATTTCGTATCAATCGTAGATAAAAACTATTAATAGTTTTAGCGATCTTTAACACTTCATAGCGGTGTCGCGGTTGGTTTTACTAAAAAATTGTATTTGAAAAAAATGTTTGTCTCATTGAGTAGATGAACTTAGATTTTTTCCCCGACGTTTACGCGAGCGTTGCTCGTGAACGCTTGGACGGATAACGTTTTCCAACGAACTCGTCCTGGGCATTGGTAAAATGAACATGTCTACCAAATTTCATCAAAATTGGTCGACATTTACTCAAGTTATCGTCACACATTTCATAATTCGCGGACACACAGACATACAGACAGACATGAGACTAAAAATGTTCTCTGATGTCTGAAACGGATTTCTGTCTTTGAATTTTTAATATCGGAGACATAAAAGTTTTTCGTTCTCAAAAGTGAACACAATGCTTCCTTTACTTTTTGTAAGCTCGGAAGCAAAATAATTAAATGAAATAAACTAGAATCGCCGTTCCGCGACAGCCTGAGTATTAGTAAAATCGTCGGACACGTAAACGTTACTGAAAGACGGACATACGCGTGTAAAGACTGTATGCATAGTTTGTTAAAGTAAGAAGCTCGCTTACGCTCGTTTCAATGATGGAGCCACGCGATGCTTAGTTGTAAAATATCAACCATCAATCTCTATCTTGCCTGCCTGTCATTTTAGACCACTAAAGTTCCCTCAGAAAAAGCTTTGATTAAATAAATTCTTCATCTCACCATCTCGGTACTCTTATTTTTAAACAAAATTACAGAGAAAATATTACATTATGATATTTTATAATTGTAAAATATAATGACGATATCTATACATAACATTATTATAGGTTTAACTAAACTATTACCTCGATATTACTAAATTAATTACATCCGTGAACAAAGTAATACTTAAATATTTCATACCTACCTCAATTTTATTTAATCTGCGGAATAAATTAATAATTGATATACGAGTATATACTTTGAGTAAATAGAAATATAATGAGGCGATTACTTAAACGATAGTAATCTTAAGTAAATAATAAGTGATTACTGTCCTTGATTTGTTTTCCTTTGTAAGTTATATGTATTTTTGTGTTGATTACTATAATTATTATTATTTAAGCACTTTTTTGAAAGAAGTATTATTTAGAGATTACTTACGGGAGATAAGTCAACTGATTACTTTATAGATGTTCTTACCTGAAACAAAGAAAACAAATTAACATAAGTAATAATTAACATAAAGATTACTACAGTATTATTTATATTAATTGAAATGCTCGGTTTTTAGAGGTAACTTAATTTTTATGGTTTGATCACCGTATTTAAAATCTGCAATCACAATAGTACATTATACTTTTACGAAAACTAAACTTTTCAAAGGAAAGTCATTACCACATCTATTTTATTTTTTATGAGAAGGAACTTAAGTTAGAAAGTTGCAGGAGGTAGTTCGTCAAAAATATGGGTGAAGAAGCTAAAATATTACTTCTTAATAAACTAGAAAAGAAGAAAAGTACTTTCCTTCTTGCACAACATATGTTCGATTTAATGCCTAATATACAAACGCAAAAATCTGCACGCTCAAATTTTTTGACATTTTCATGTCTTTACTTTGGCACATAAACTCGAAAAGCGTTACATGAAAATGTCTCACTGTCTTGCAGACTCGTATGGAAGCATTTTATGTTTTTTTGTGAAAGCTGTTGTTAAGAGGAACTTTTTTTTCAGCGTCAAATTTTCTTTAAGACCCCGAAAGGGTGAAGTTTGGTTCGGAGACAACCTATCTAATAAAGCTTGGATAATCAGGTACATGTAATTTATGGTACAGCATCCGTGGTGCATTTGCTATAAGTCTTTCTTCCATCCACTTATAGCAAACATAATAATGATATAATCAGCTGTTTTATTAGCTAATCAAATTGTTACAATCCTAATGATATAGCGGGAGATTTGAACTCGAGATGAAGTTTTTCTGTTGAGTTGTTGTACTGATTGATCACGAGTTTATGAAGTCATCAAGTAGGTTTATCTTTAAATCAAGCGCAGAATGTTCCTCATGTCATTCATCAAAATACATACAACCGCCGACTTGAGTATTGGGGGATTGAGTAATGTAATTATTTCCTCGGTACGTAATACTTACATATATCGTGAGCAGAGTATCACGCTTTGTCCAATTATATGTTAGAATAGTTTTTCCTGTTTGGAGTTTAGTTTTATCTGCGAGATTCAACTTTAAAACTCACCTTATTCTATCTAAATTAGTACCAGATGCTAAAGCATTAACACATATCTAGATTTCAAGTTAATTCTGAAACCATCCTTACAAAACACAAAAAAACTCATTTTCTCCATTTCATGTAAAAACATTAAATTATGGATATATTTTTGGACATTGAATCCACATATCGATTTAAGAATCATCGTATTTACACGTTTTAGTTCCTCGAGTCTTAAAAAAGCGTCTTCAAAAAGTCTGCCAATTAGTGTGGCACATAGCTTTCATATAATTCCGTATAATTTAATAATTTTATGCTTCTACAACTTATTCCTTTCAAATTGATTTAATTTTCCTCCGTTTTATAAATCTTTCAAAATTGTTTTGATTTTTTACATTAATGGAATTAATAATTTAGCAAAATATAAAGAGCTTAGACAGTTGAAATGAACCTAGGGGTATCTGTGGACTTATTTCGATAAAACCGTCCAAATTTCATAAAAATCATAAGAGCACTTTTGAAGATGAAGGTGTAAATAAATGTATGTTTGTGCGCAAGTGGAAGAGAAACAAATCGGCGCATGAAGTAGAAACTTATATGGGACCAACAATAGGCTAATTATGATCTACCATCTAAATTTCATTAAAATCGAACGAGAAGTTTAAAAGATATGTTGGATTTTACAAATTGAGCGACAGACAGACACATAACCAAAAACATTCGCTGATGCCTGAAACGGATTTCTGTCTGGAATTTTCGAAATCGGAAACATAAAAAATTTTCGTTTATCAAATCGATCAAATATCTTCTGTTATCTTTGGTAAGTAATCGAAGAGTCTAAACTGCTAGACCGATTTTGATGAAATTTGTTTTAAACAAAAATCAAACTCCGAGGCAAAATTTATAATTCATTTTAGCTCTAAATTTATAAGGGTTACCCTAAAACTTACCAAAACCAACATTTTCTCATTAACAACAAAATTGCAGTCCTTTTAAATTCACAAGTAACTTTTTTTCCCGGGAAAATCATTTAGTTTCCGAGATATTGATCAAAATAAATTTTATTTGATTTATATTTTATTTTATTTTATATTGATAAACTAAAATTTAAACAATCTCTTGTTAAACAATTTACTAATAGGTTTAATAATCAATTATTAATTGAAGCGAGCGTAGCGAGCTTCCTACATTTAACGAAATATGCTCCGTGTCAGTCTGTTTGTCTGTGTGTCTGAAACGTACGACGATAACTTGAGTAAAAGTTGACCGATTTTGATAAAATTTGGTACACATGTTCATTTTACCAATGCTCAGGACGAGTTCGTTGGACAACCTTTTCTGTCCAAGCGTTCGCGCGCAACGCTCGCGTAAACGTGCACTTAAAATTGGAATTTCAGGACGGGAAATATTTTAACTTTATCTATTCGATAATGAATATTTTTTTTAAATTAACAGCGACGCCGCTATTAAAAAAGATCGTTAAAACTATTAAAGTGTACCTAAACGTTTAAAGATGTGTGGTTAGAGGAATAGTAAGAATGCTGGGTAGTTCCCTTAATACTAGCAGCTTTCCCTATATCTATCAACTCATCATGATTCATGATTATCTATTCTTTCAATATTCAATACATATTTATTATCATACACTCGCTTCAATGATAGAGCCACGCGATGCCTAGTTAAATTAGATATACTAGGATTTAAATTCAGTTTGATCATTTAAATGAGAAAGTTATGTTTATTAGTTATTGAAGTTATAGTTATGTTAATCGATTTTTGTATAATTATTAATTAATATAAGTTTCATTATGGTATCTGAATCCATTCATACATAACGCTTACTCGCAAATTACTTTATAAATAAATTGCAAGGAATGAAGGAAAATAAGAAACATGTTAAAAATATATTGGTTACAGACGTGAAGGTGTTTGAGCTATATGATTTTGTACCGTGGTTTTAGAAACGCATTGTTGGACCTTCTCAAATACATTGATTCCCTGAATTTTGATTGAATTGATAATTTTAATGACATTATTATTACGATTTGATTATGCAGTGTGTAAACTCGAGGTGGATTTGATAACTGTATTCAGTGAGAATCGTGTATTAATCTTATCATGTTCTTTATCCTACGAGAGGATTTCGCCGGACTTAGATTGTTATGATCAGTCCGATTCTCGTCGGATTCTGAATTTTCTTTCATGGGAATTCCATAGATTCGATGATTAGTTTGCTTCGTGATGTATTTTTTTATTTCCTCTCGGTCGTCAGCTAGTTGGAGGTTGGTACAGCCCTGTGACTAGACCGCCCCTACTAATCCGGAAGGCCGGTAATGGCCGGAACGTGACGGACACATAACCGAGTGGAATTACCACAGGAAGCTGTCCGCTAGCTCCTTCCCCCTGACGACATGAGAAGACGTCCTCTATTCACATGGACACAGGAGTCGACGGCAACCATCGGCAACCTGAAAAGGAAGGAATCTTTAAACACAACAATGATAAACCGACAGATGATTTATACACCGAGTAATTCATTCGGTACTTTTAAAAATTCCGACCGTGATGAGCAAAAGATTTTGAAAACCAATTGAAATGGAACAAAGCATTTAAGCTAATTGAAACAAAAGTTGAAATGTGGATGGAGTATACTTTATTGTAATTTATATATTACTAATTTTTAGTAGCAGTATTTGTATAGTAATTTATTCCTAATTAATAAAAAGGTCTTTAAAGGCCCTCATACATGATCAATATAGGCTTGTCAAGCCAGTTTGACGGTGTGTGAGTTGAATGGCTTGATGTGGTGTACACGAGCACAAGACGTCAAACTTTTGATCAAACTTAGCTTGTTAAGCCAGTCTGGCAAGTAAGTTAGAAGGTGTATGGGTGAAGTGTGTGTGTTGGATAGCTTGATGTGTACACTGTACACAGGGCGACAAACTTATTTGACAAACTTTTGTGTAAACTTAGCTTGTTAAGCCAGTCTGACAAGTAAGTTAGAAGGTGTATGGGTTAATTGTGTGTATTGGATAGCTTGATGTGTACACTGTACACAGGGCGACAAACTTATTTGACAAACTTTTGATCAAACTTAGCTTGTTAAGCCAGTCTGGCAAGTAAGTTAGAAGGTGTATGGGTGAAGTGTGTGTTGGATAGCTTGATGTGTACACTGTACACAGGGCGACAAACTTATTTGACAAACTTTTGTGTAAACTTAGCTTGTTAAGCCAGTCTGGCAAGTAAGTTAGAAGGTGTATGGGTGAAGTGTGTGTTGGATAGCTTGATGTGTACACTGTACACAGGGCGACAAACTTATTTGACAAACTTTTGTGTAAACTTAGCTTGTTAAGCCAGTCTGGCAAGTAAGTTAGAAGGTGTATGGGTGAAGTGTGTGTTGGATAGCTTGATGTGTACACTGTACACAGGGCGACAAACTTATTTGACAAACTTTTGTGTAAACTTAGCTTGTCAAACAAGTTGGATCATGTACGTGGGCATAAGAGTACTTTTGAAGATGTAGGTGGGAAGAAATGTATGTTTGTGCGCATGAGCGCACAAATAGGCGCTTATGTAGTCGCTGAATATATTAGGCTGAAACTTATGTAGGAACAACAACAATGGACTAATTATGATCTACCATCTAAATTTCATTAAAATCGAACGAATACTTCAAAAGATATGTTGGTTTGTAAAAATTATCCTAGATGTCTGAAATCGATTTCTGTCTTAAAATTTTTGTCATCGAAGACCTATAAATTATTCGTTTATCAGAACGATCACATCATTTCCGTTACCTTCGCTAAGCTCGGAAATAAAAGGAAGATACAGTAATATGACAAATGATAAAAATGTTTAAAGTTTAAATGAACCAGCTGCTTCTTGATCAATGTCACAAGAATATACAATTTATATGACCTTTCAACCGTAACATGTCCAAATACGATGAGTACATTGTACAAGTGCGTTCATTCACAAAAGATACACATGGTAATTAAGCATGTTGCATTGTTTTAATTAGGGTCTGTGTGTAAGTGGTATATAAGTGCAGTATGCATATCAGGGTAATGTACTGTAAGGAGTAGACAGTGTAACAGGATATATGCAGTTTTTTTGTTTTTTCATTCAAGTGAACACAGTAAAACGCATGAATGGTTCATTATAGCTTAAAAAAAAACTTGAATTCCTTGCTTCATAAAACTTTACACGGCTCCTAATTCCATTCATTAACCATTAATGCAAAAAAAATAACAAACAAACCTTACTGCAACAAAACTTGTTAGTACCTTTTTACCTTTAGTTACCTTTTATTTATTTTTATTTTTTTCAAAAACAAAATAAAAATATATCTTAACTTTGGGCGTCGACGCTAAAATGTTTTGCTTACAGTTCGAAGTTACACCAAAATTAATTTAATAGCTACTTTACGTTAATCGCTACAATACTAGGCATCGCGTGGCTCTATCACTGAAGCGAGCGAAATGCAATAAATATTAGATAGTTAATCATGATGAGTTGATACTTAAATAATATTATTGTAATTGAGAGCCGTGTAGTGGGGGAGAAGGGTGGCTTTCTACATATTCCTTTACTTACATTTTCCAACCATCTTCATTTTAACTATTATAAGATGTATCACTTCGCAACACAAAAACTTCCTCATGTATCAAGTTTGAAATTTTATATGATTGTTTCAAATGTACTTTAGACGAAATGCGTATGAAGTTTTATTAAAATCGTTACGTTAGAACGTAAGATATCGGTAAAAACGTTGTTTTCTCTATTTTAAATATTTAGGTCCGCTTTAATAAATTTAGTGATCTTTAACACTTCATAGCAGTGTCGGTAGTGGTTTTACTAAAAAAAATCTACAATTCTTCAGTTAGGGTCAACTCGGAAGCAAAAAGTAATAAATAAGTAGAAAAAAATTGTGTCGGAGAAAATACTTAGATAATTATTTGATAAGAGAGATATTTAGGACTACGATATAACATTTAAAAGGCTTTTAGGTCATTTAAGGAAATATTGCGTGAGGGATCTGGAAAATATATTATAGGCTTTGTTAGCTCCTAAACCTAAAGATTTATAGGGTAATTATAAAGATATCAGATGACATTTATTTAGTGTCGCTGCGTCATCAGATTGCATGGGGAGAGGGAAGTGGGGAGCGAACAAAGGAAATCAAAGAATTCAACAAACTGGAAGAAAAATTGGGAAAAACATAGGGGGCTTTTTGTGAAGCTACCGTTATCGTAGACAATTGATCCAGAGATAAGAAACGATATTTCTGTGAAAAGTTAAAAGTAATAAACTATACTGAGTATAACTCGAAAACTCTAATTTGAATCAGTAAACTAGTTCAGTTTTTGATCAAACTAAAACATCTTACCTCTATCTTATTGGATAGAGTTTTGAATGTATTATAATGTTATTAATGAATTCAAAGTTAAAATAATCTGCCAATTATTGTGGCACATAGCTTCCTCGCATCCTATATCGTACACATTAATGATTTTATGCTTTTACAAACTATTATTTAACTGTTATTTAAACTAAACCTTTCAAAATTGTTTTTATTTTATACAGGAATTAAAGCATCAATTTAGCAACATTTTAAGAGCGTAGAACGGTTAAAATTGATCTGGGGCTACCTGCAGGCTACTTTCGGAAAACCATCAAAATTTCATAAAAATTATATGAGTACTAAAGATATATGAATAAAAGAAGTATGTTAGTGCGCATGTGGAAGAGAAACAAATAAGCGCAGAAGGTTGAAATTTATATGGGACCAACATATATAGCTAATTATAATATAAGTTAATTATAACATATAGTTACTTATATGGGTAAGTTTGACCTACCGTACAAATTTCATTAAAAACAGACAAGTAGTTTTTAAGCTATGTTGGTTCGAAAAAATTGAGCAACAGACAGACACAGAACCAAAAATGTTCTCTGATGTCTGAATCGGATTCTTGGAATTTTTTAAATCGGAGACCTACAAATTTTTCGTTGTTGCGGGAACGATCACATAGCTTCCGTTACCTTCAGTAAGCTCGGAAGCAAAAATGTTAAAATATCTATTGATTTTTATGTCAAATGTCAGTACTGTATTTTTTCTGATTGTAATTTCTTAAGGGAAAAGAAAAAAATTAAAATAAAAGATTCACACAAATTATATTATGAATAGATAAAATATAAATTAATTTATTAAAAGATAATTTCTATAAAAATATATTTACATTATAAAATAAAGTATATATTAAGTACTACTATATCTGTCTAATAAGTAACTACATATACGGAAAGAGTAAGGAAATATTTCTCTAAAAATAAGTATTGTACAAAGCCGGATTGCAAATTGCAACCACTAGTAATCATCTTCAGTGTCGGCGAGTCGAGTCAAAATGCATAGGATAAACAACCAGTGTAGGAATCGATACGGAAATATAGGGTTTAAATCTCCTATATTAATGTTTGTATTAAATAACATAATTCAAAAGAGATTTCCAAATATGATATTACCGAATGAGATAACAGAAATTATGTTAAAGCGTTGAAAATATTAATAACAGATAGAAGTAAATATTTGGAAGTTGTTTGGTATTAAGTCTAAAACTGCTGGAATAACAGTGGAATATCAGTGATGCCGAAGGGCATGAGAATAACATGTAATTAGCCGTGTTCTAGTGTAGCCTCAACTCGTAGTTGCGATAGCAATTTGCCGAGAGCACATTTCAAGGTTTTGCTAATAGTGTTCTGTTGAGTAGAATCCGGAGACTTCTCTTCGACGTAATCCTTTCCCTCCGGCTTTTACCGAAAGCTTCCAAGTTAGCTAATGACGGAATCATTACTAGGCCAGCGAGGTTTGATATCCTCCGCGGTCAGACAGAATACGGCTTTAGAAATCCCCTGCTAGGTCCGTCTCTAACGGCTCATTCCATCTAATCATACTCAACATTAAATCCACCCATTGCCCGGTTTTCAGTGCAAAGCATTTCCCAACTCCACAGATTTATTTTGATTATTTACCTCCTGCAAATCTCCCTCATAATCATATCCGACTCATTTGTTGCTAATTCAATTCAAATTCATACTAATAGAAGCTTTCCCCAACAATAACTTGCCTCATTAATATAATAAGTCGGATCATCGTGTTCTAAAGTGAGTGTAATTAAACTAACCAAATCTGAGCGCACGGCTGAGCTCAAAGCCAAGTTGCAGTAAGCATGCAGTGTATCTTTACTTGAACCAATTCACTCTGCTTCCTCTTAAGATGGGCATTTGAAATTTGAAAAATAGATTAAGCTTAAGTAGCTCAGGACACTGTAAAAAATTGAGCCCTTAATATTCAGGCTTTTCAACAGGGGAGTGTATCAAAGTTTAAAATTTTTGTTACTGACTCACTCGTCATCAAAATTATAATCCAGAATTGCTAGAAGCATGAAATTTGGTATACTTGTAGCTATAGCCGTGAAACAAATGAGGCATAAAATATCAGTATCATGTGTAGTTAGGTGGGTAATAAGAAGAAGAGCACTCAGATGAAAGTTCCAGTGTGGAAATCCCACACACGACTTCCATGAAATATTGTGGTGTCAATACGAGAGCAAGAGAGAACTCAGTATAAACTACATCGTACAAACAGCTAAATATCGATTATAGTTGAGTATCAGATAATTTTTTGATATGATACCTTTAAGGTTAAATTTTTTGGAGCTTATACTCAATGTTTGGTAATCATGCTAATATCCATTCAAAAGTTGTCTACAAGCTGCGTATTTTAACACAAGAATAGTTTGGATACGATCAACTAGACGGACACAATTGCAATTTTTTTATAAAAACCACTAAAATGCCAATATTTTCCAAACCGCTTGTCCGATTGAGCTCAAAAAGTATATGTACAATCTACCATATAGGACACATATATACACTAAAGGAAATTGAAATCAAATAAAGCTTACTGAAATTATCGTCGACAGACCGATTTCGTGCTTAAGTGGCTGTAGCTCCGAAACGCCGTTGGCTACGATGTTCGGGTTTGCGACATCAGTTTTTTCGACAAAAGTTCTAAAAAATGCCGCAAACCGCATCTCAATACGATGTCTTGAAGCGATGTTATAAAGGTTTAAAGTTCCGAACGAACGTAAGAACGTACGTACGCACAGACATATATACGAAACGGGTTTTAATTATACCTCCGGGTTCGTAAGACCCCTCCTTCACAGAGATCTCGGAATCACGTTTTGGAGGGTATCACCATACTTCAGTTCCAGTCCCCCACCCAAAAATTCAGGCTATCATAATTCAGAAACTGGCCAAAAAAAAAATATAAGAGCAGTGTTGCTCATGAAGGTAGGAGTGAAGTGAGCTTACGGGCTAAACAAAGAGCAGGCTTGGTCACATTGTAGGATATATCACTATTTTGATAGGCTGAATTTTTTAGGCGAGGGTCTGGAACTTGGCCCTTTTTTAGGTTTTTGATGAGGATTATACTATGTACAATAAAATCAAATTCTCTTACATATTAATAGATTTAATATTCATTCTTGAATTGAAAACAATGAAGGCGATCCTGTATATAATTAGATCCAACAAATCACGATTTAAATTTAATTATCGATGATAATAATGGAAGCATTCCTTGATCTTTTCAATCATTAATCAAAATTTGATTATTATTTCCTTGCACCCAATACGGTAAACCTACCTATACGATTTAAATAAATTGTTAGCTCTCCATAGTGCAACTCAAGTTTAAACCAAATAGATCCGAATTATAGTGAAATCACTACAATTAAGATTAAATTTATTAAAAAAATCTATTAAATTGTATAAAAATAGAACACTTCTTCTAGTCAGCTTCTTATGGTATCCAAGACACATAAGTCCAAAAATTTAACTTAGTTTAGAACAAGTGTTTTAAAAGAATTAAAGTAAATTAATGATATAATTAAACAAAACTGAATAGTGCGGTGAAAAGTTGATATGTAAAGTACTTATCTAAGGTAGAATGTGCCAATCATGAGAGAATTTTACTAAATTGCAATAAAATGAATTCCATTGAATAATTTAAACAATTTAAAAAAGCCAAATATATTTTGTGTATATATATATATATATATATATATATATATATATATATATATATATATATATATATATATATATATATATATATATATATACACAACTTACTTATATATATATATATATATATATATATATATATATATATATATATATATATATATATATATATATATATATATATACAACTTACTTTACCCTGATACATAAAATTGTTATCTAATAAAAGTAGCAACTTGATTTCTCGTTCCATATATTTTTTTTTTTCTTTATTTTTATTATTGAATAAAATAAATTTTTCAATAAATGCCCGAAGGAAAATATATTTCCTACATGTGTCCTCCAAATTGGAGGACAATTTTGGGGCAACCGAGAAAAAAATGAAGGAGAAGATAACCTTCTTCCTCTACTCTTAAAGAGAATTATATCCCAAGACACGGAAAAATATATATATATACCCGGAAATGGGGGGAAAATCATTTCGAAATAAAATTGGAACGAATGTGTAACTATATTTCTTGTTTTTCCGTTCTTGCCCCACCCAAGTTTCTCGAGCTTCCTTCATCATATTATCCTAACGGAGAAAAACAGAGGCTTCTTAATAAAGTTTTTCCCTCGACCCACAAACTGTGCAATTCAATAAAAATATCATGAAAACTTTCCAGATTTCATTTTTTGAGGACAAAGTATTTTGACGGTGCAAAACTTTTGATGGACTTCAACGTTTTGAACGTGTTGAAATTCCCTCAGTCATAAAGTTTAGTTTTAGTCCAGAAGATAGAATGAAAAGAAAATGTCTGACTAACATCAAGCTAGAATTTTGTGTATAAGTAAATCTTTTGGTGCCTTTTAAGAAAATGGGGTCGGCTAAGTTCGTCTGCGGGACATAGCTTGGCAATAGGCGTTTGAAAAAAACAAACTGGTGAAGAGCGGCCATGCCTCACCAATTATGGTGGACAATGTGATTTTTATGATCCTGAGTACAGAATTAGTTAGTAGACCGAAAATCAAGTTGATGTTAATTTATGCCTTGATAGGTGACCACTTTAAATTTTAGTAATATTTGAATAACTAACCTATCAAGTGTGAAAATAATATCGACTTGATTTTTGGTCTTTTTTTTCTTTATTCTTTTTTTATTCCGGGGGGCTTTTACGCCCGAAGACATAGGCCACTTAGGTGGGCCCATTGAACAAACCCGGGTTAGAAACCGAACTTCTTCACATTAGAGTGAAGTGTCTGGTCGTTAAACATCAGTTTAGAGCCGATATCGGTAATATCGTATTGCTCTTTCATGTCGCCCCGTAAGCGGACGGCCTAATTTGCAGACATTTTTTTTAAAACTACGGCTATTAAATTGCTTAAATTACCTCTTTTACAATTAACAGGAAAAATACAAGAACAAATTATCCTCTAACAACAATTTTTAAATCCAGATTGAAGGGTTTATGAATTTTCAAAGTAAGAAGTTGTGGAAATGCAAAAGGGATTTTGAGCCCTTGTTAATATTAGTGGGTTTTCTTTTTTTCTCATTTACAAACTCTCACTCTGGCAATGCAACAAACCGCACCTTCCATCTTAAACCACTTTCACCCTTCAGAAAACCGTCTTAAACCGTGTGAAATTAACTTGCTTCCCCAACTTCTTGTTCGGGGGCATCCTTAAAACTCAAATCGTCCCCCCGAAACAGCTCGTAATAAAACTTCCAGCAGTAGAATACTTTTCCGGAAAAGTTATCAAGCATTTCTCAAACACACTCCTCAGGTTTTCCCATTACTCTCCCTTTTTCCCGATCTTTACTTGAAAATAGCCTAAAGCTTTTCTCCTAAGTTTCTTGTACAATCTTTAAAAAAATAAATAATATAAATACAAAAAAAGAAATTTAAAAACTTTTTTGTTCACGAAGCAAGTAAAAGTTGTTGAAAATGCTTTTATCTCGGATATTTTAGATAATAGCTATATTATGTTAAAAATATATATTTTCTTTTACCCTCAAGCTTTTTTTTTTTTAGATATTTTTCATTTTAATATCCTCATTTTTTTCCTGAAAATTTTCTAATGATACAAAAATTCTAGTAATATTTAATGACATTAAGTACATTTATCAAAAAAATAAAAAAATTACCTACCAATAAATTTATAAGAAAATATAAATATTTCATCGATATTAAAATATTATAAAGTTTTCGGGCATGTATAAAAAAACATTAACAACCAATTAAATTTTACTCTTTTGAGCATTAAATCTCAATTATTTTTAAATAAGGAACAAATTAAAAGTAATCAGATGAACTAATAACTAATTAACTCTGTGGCACAATAGCCCACGAAGGGCCAAGGCAAAGGGCTTTTGCAGGGCCAAGGAATGGTGATCGTTCTGAACGACAATTTTTTTGTCTCCGAATTAAAAAATTCCACAAAGCCGCATCTACACATTCGCACGAGTGTCGAGGCGAGGCGATTGTGTAAACGACTCACTCGTCATTCGCCTCGTCAATCGCCTCGCGACTCGTGGCGCTCGTGTCAGGAGCGGTTTCCCTGGCACGAGTTAAAGGGAGTTCCTGGAAGTCAAGGGTTGCAACGAGTCGGAAGGCGAGGCGAGCTCAGTGTTTACACACTCGCTCTTCATTTCACAACCAGTCCTTCTTTTTATCACGTGTTTTTTATTGGAGAATAATAGAATGGACAAATTTTTTAATTGAATGAAATGTACCATGGTGAACCAGCTATTTGGGACCCAAAACATTCACTATATAAAAACAGGAAAAATGTCACCGATTCATGGGTTCGACTATCGTCCAGCTTTTAGTTTTTTATATACCGATTAAAGCGTTAGTAAAAAAAAAAGAATTCTCCAGAATTCATGTTTTCATTCATATTTTCCATACTTCATCAGAAAAAAAACCAAAGCTTAATTTTTTAATAATATAAGTATAAAATGAAAGTACAAAAATAAAATATAGGTTAATACATCTGTAATTAATTGGTTGACCGATATTTTGTGGTAATCAAATATAATGAAGTTATATTTAGTACACAAATAAAAACACACTGTTCAAGAAATAAATAAAGTTATATCAAAATTATGTGAAGTTTATATAAGTATAACTATAATATAAAACGTATATACAGCTTTATATAAAGTTTATATATAACTAATATAAAACTTTATATAAAGTTTATATATAACTAATATAAAAGTTACTATATAACTAATATAAAACTTTATATAAAGTTTATAATATATAACTAATATTAAAGTTTTATATAAAGTTTATATATAACTAATATAAAGTTCATAATATAACTAATATTAATGTTTTATATAAAGTTTATATATAACTAATATAAAACTATATAAAGTTCATATATATAACTAATATTAATGTTTTATATATAACTAATATAAAACTATATATAAAGTTTATACATAACTAATATAACACGTATATAAAACTTTATATAAAGTTTATATATAACTAATATAAAACATATATAAAACTTTATATAAACTTATATTTTCATTTCCATTTAACTTAAACCACCAGTGTGTTTTTACTGTGTGTACTAATTGGCATTGATTGCGTTAGTAGTTGAATTACTAGCGAGTGCCGGCGAACCACGAGGCGAGCAGCGAGCGCGAATGTGTAAACGGCCATTCGCGTTGTGGGGACGAGTGGGAAAATTGGATTACGAGTTCCGGCGAACCACGAGGCGAGGCACGAGCGCGAATGTGTAAATGCGGTACAAGACAGAAATCCGTTTGAGACATCCGGGAAAATTTGTGTTCTCTGGTCTAACTGTCGGTCTGTCCATACTCTTTGGGGACCAATATATCTTGAATGGAATGGTGTCCGTGACAATATAAAAGAAAAGAGGAAAGCCAAAAAGACGCTAGCCAAATTTTTTCGAAAAAAAAAAAAATAAAATAAAAATATATTATTATTATTATATATATAAAGTGGCTAATCAGCTGATCACCCGATCAGCTGATTTTGATAACCCTATCAAAATGTTTGGGCACTTCCAGACCACCTAAAGACTCGCGGTTTTTTGCGTTTGGTCCCGAATCGGCCCAAACCGACTAGAAAAATCTGAAAAGTCGAAAAAAATTATTTTTACCCCCCTTAAAAAAAAAAAACGGTGGACGCGAATTGAAGGGTTTCTTTAAAGGGCTGTTCCGGCTAAACGGTAAGCCCTATCGAAAAGCGGATAGCACCAGCGGTAACTGATTTTGAAAGATCTACAATTTTGGTCATATGACTTTTTGTCGTACGACCAACGGTTCTAACTTAAATCGAGTAAATTTGATAATTTTTAGTAATTCTTTTGACTTTGAACTCTCCTAGCGTTTACGGTTATTGACCGATTTAATTTTCGTTTGGGGTATTTAAACCCCACACTAATGCTCTTTAAAACGAGTATTTATTTTTTAAATTATCTGTCTTTTTTGTCGAGAAAAATGAATATTTATAGAGAAATAACGAATTTAAAATACCGTAAATAACGTTATGTTTACGTTTTTAATATATTATCATTTTTATCAGCTTATTTTTATTATTATGTTATAGTTAAAAACAAGAATAAATAAATATAAACAAATATTGAATAATAAAGTATGTTGTTCGCTAGGTAAAAGATAATAAATACATTAGTTTCCGCGAAAACACACTTTGTAAACAAATGCCCCCTCTCTTTCTCCGTCAGTCTCCCTGACCAGTCTTACGTGTCCAGCCGTGGTGTGCACTTCTTCTCCCCAGATCTTTTGTTATACTACCGACATTTATTAAGGTATAATTTTATTCTTATTTATTTAATTGTTTTTATTACCATATTATTGTTACTAGAATTGTTTTTAATAGGTTGTTAAATTCTATCATAAGAAAATGTTTTAATTTATTTAAATGAATATTTTAGTTTATTTAAATGAATTATTTACATTATTTTAATGAATATTTTACTTTATTTAAATTTATGTTTTTTTATTTAAATGAATTTTTATGTTTATTTAAATGATTTTTTTACTTTATTTAAATAAATGTTTTACTTTTTTATTGAGTCGAAAAGTCTCTTCACTAATGAAATAACTTCTGAGTTTAGTATCTTCTTATACAACTCACCATCCATCATAACTACGTATAATAAATGTTTCACTTTTTTTTAATTGTTTTATTATCATAATATTATGATTACTAGAATGAACTGATTTATAGTTTGTTAAAATCTATATTAAGTTGATATATTTCAGTTTATTTAAATGAATATTTTACTTTATTTAAATGAATGTTTAAGTTTATTTAGGGCAATTTATAGTTTAGTTGTGTGTATGGCAAATTATTTCGACGACATTGTTTTCATTTTTATATGAATATATATATTATGAAGTAGCTAAATTTATATATAGAATTATTATTTCTCCTTGACTTTAACTACTTATGTTTCAATTAATCTCGAGTACTAATAAATAATAAAATAAATTGACAAAGGTTCTATGTTTATTTTTATTATTCTGTAATAAAACTAATCAAATATAATGACATTTATTTCATGACAGGGCCTACAGTTTACTCAAATATATTAACACTGTGACACAGCCAGCGATTCCTAGCATGAACCTCACGGTTACGACTATCGATTCTACTGCTTTTTCTCAGAACAAATTACCGCTTTCCAACTATATAAATCATATTGGGTGTTGTCAACCAAAATTTCGGGTCAATTTTTCCGGCCTGAATTTGATCCTTTTGAAATTCGTTTTCCCCAAAAATGAACCAATTTCAAAGAAAATTTGTATATATACGCTTTATTTAACATCAGAAAAAATAATGTGGAAGAATTTTTGCAAATATAAAGAATTAAATATTTCTTATACACGTAACACATATATTAGAAGGTTATTTTAGGTTGTAACCTTCTGCAGGATATTTTAATATTTTTTTAAATTACATAAATGTATGTGTCACTCAATATATGGTTTGGGTCAGAAAATGGTTTTCATTACCTATCGGTGTAAACATTAATTAGCTGTAATTAATTAATTAGAGATTTATATTTGAGTTTGATCCATGTTGGAAAGTACTTATAGCGTGCTTATGTGAGATCTTCGTAAAATTTTGAAAATATAGATTATTATTTGCATATTTCTGTATAGTGTAAAAGTAAATGTGTTTGATTGTAGAGTAGTAAATATATTTATTTTACACGTTTTAGTTTATTTAGCAAAATAAAGAATAAAGTAATCTAAAAATTAAAGATGATGGCTCAATCTTAAAAAGAGTGAGACATAAAAGTTGCGAATTAACACCTCACACGGAGTTGCATACGTAACAGATTTAAATGACCTTATTGATTTCGTGTATCCTCCTGAAGTACTTATAACTTTTTTTAGCAATATCTCTAATATTTTAAGGTATATCTCTTATATGTATCATAATATTTTATTAAAGTTAGAAAACCATCTTTGTTGTATATTATCAGATTTCATTAGAAATAAATCCCAGGGTCAAACATTATCTTTTATTGGTGTGGATCTCAGATAAATGTCTTTAGCCCCGGCCAATTTTACGTCATAGTAAGAAGTAGCTTCTTCATTCAAGTTTTGGTACCATGTGAGAGGGTTACAGATGGAATTGCTTATACACGGAACATTCTTAACTATCCATTACTACATAGTTAAAGTATTTTGTGTAATTACATCATAGTTTTAGGTGTGGCCTAGCTATATGTTTCCTCCGGTTGGCGAGGAAATTCCTCGCCGGAAAAGGCGGAGTTAAATTTTATCCTTATTTTATAATCATTTTGGAAAAAGTCCTGCGATATTGTGGGAGGACCCATTTTCAAATAATTTATTTGATTTTAATATTTAAGCCATTTACATTTTCTATATTAAGCTAAACAAATAATGAAGTATAAAGTATTATGTTCAATGAAATGGCCTAATCAATTAACCAATATGATAGTAATAGTAATAGATATAAAATAGTAATAATATACAGCCACTGATTGCAAGCATGAACCCCGCGCGAAGCGCGGGGCGAATGCTTGTATATATATATATATATATATATATATATTAATTCTTGTAAAATTAAGTTCTTCGTTAGCGCAACCCCTTCGTAAACTCAGAAAGATGCCGTTCCGCCCGTAATCATTTATCTTTAAATATGTAAATGTAAAACACTTTAAGCAAAGAAAGGTTAATTGATAGATTGATTAAATTTAGAGGGGGGGGGGATTTTTAAGTACACATAACGCAAAGATAAATTGGTACAAAAACAAAACTTGGTAATTAAAATACATTTTTTACTGAGGGTGCACTTAACTCTCATATACATTTCCTCATACGGGGCTTTTCCGTTGAAAAAAAGTTTTTTCAGCGTTGGACTAACACATAAAGTATCTTGCTAAGTATCAACTTTTTGTGTTTGGGTATTTTTAGATATAATGCGTGTTAACAACCTCCAGGCAAACAGACAGACACAGCAGATTATAAAGGTGCTCAGTTTTGCCTACGGACCCTTAAAAGATAAAAAAAATATAGAGGATACTAAAAACTTAGGATATGAGCCGCACTTTAGGAAGTAAAAATGCCATAAAGTTCTTTTACCTTTTTCTTTATGATGTTTTCGGCCAAGTTGGAAAATAGCAACTTTTTTAAAATTGATATTCGCCTTAAAGAGAAATGACATGTGATAAGAAAATAAGTTCTTTACTTGATGAAAAAAATTAACATTACATTTGTCTATATATATATATATATATATATATATATATATATATATATATATATATATATATATATATATATATATATATATATATATCTATATATATATATATATATATATATATATATATATATATATATATATATATATATATATATATATATATATATATATATTTGTTTAGAAGATACGAAGGTCAAAGAAAGAAGAGACGGGACTGTTGGTTAGAAGTTAAGTGTATTTGTTTCTTGTTTAAGGTGTTAAGAAGTCGTAAATAGAAGTGAAGTTATTAGACGTTAGAAGAAACACCACCAACAAGTTTTTGTCGGTATGATGAACAAGTTTTTCTATAGGAGAAAAGTTTATTTTAATTTACATTTTAAACTAATATAGTTTAGAAACAAGACGGATCGGTAAAGGAGTTTAGAGACAAATTTGTAGCTGGGTGAGTAAAAAATGAAATAAATTTCTATCTCTAGGATAATATGGAGATTAAGTTAGGCTGAAATGGAGGAGAGACGCATAAGAATAAGAAGTACGCTTCAGTGAAAGGTTCTTGGAGTTCCTATAAATCAAAATTAAAATTAAAATTTCATTATTTTATTTTAATCATTTCTTTATTTAGGTCTGAAATTATATTGGCGATAAGAAGAATGAAATATTGTATATTTCATTCAACCAAAGAGACCTCAAATATATTTTAAATAAAACTGTCAATTAGTGTGGCACAGTGCTTCTACTATCATGTAAAATAAAGTACATAAGGCAAGAAATAGATGTACGTGGCTCCGCTAGGCAAGTAATGTAGTTGATTAGACTTGTTTCGATTTCGACCGGGTTCACATTTATTTTTATTCCTTATTAAATTAAATTCAATAAATTAAATTAAATTCAATAACAATTCAATAAATTAAATTAAATTCAATAAATTAAATTAAATTCAATAAATTAAATTAAATTCAATAAATTAAATTAAATTCAATAAATTAAATTAAATTCAATAAATTAAATTAAATTAAATTCAATAAATTCAATTAAATTCAATAAATTCAATAAATTAAATTAAATTCAATAAATTAAATTAAATTCAATATATAAATTAAATTTTGATTTTTTTGCATGAAAAAAGAATCACTTGAAAAAAAAATTAATAAGCGGAGATGGTTGGATATAATATGGCCATCACTTGGCCACATTCGACATACCATCCAAATTTCTAAAATCATCACAAAAGTTCTTTTAAAGATATAGGCGTTCATTAAAATATCTTTGTGGTCATGTGGAAGAGAAATTAATGGGTGCAGGTGGTTGAAACTTATATGGGCCCAAGAATAGACTAATTATGACCATCCACCCTAATTTTACTATAGTCGGCTGAGTAGGTTTTAAGACATAATGGTTCGTAAAAATTGTGGACAGACAAGACACGGGACCAAAAGTGTCCCCTTATGAAACGGATTTATGTCTCGGAACATTTTTTTAATCCGGAGACATAAACAGTTTTTATTCTTCAGAATGATCACATAACGTTACTTTTGGTAAACTCGGAAGCAAAAGAGAAAAAATAGCAAACACAGCCTAGAGACAACCAAGGAAAATCGCTGACATGTTTTAAATGGATATGATTATCATTTTTATAACATAAAAACTTGTTAAAACACATCTCAGGGTTCTACTGGAAATCTTCAAATTCAGCAAGTATCTTATTTAATTTGAAACTAACAAACTTAATATTTAAAAACTAAGGCTTGCAGATAAGACATCAAAATCCCTCATGACGGATCAGACAGACATTTCTTAGTAGAAAATGTTTAATTTGTTGACATACAAAAAAAAATTCCATTCAGAATATAATCACTATGTTTGTTGCTTCTGAGCCTACCAAAGGTAACGGAAGCCAATAACGACCGTTTCCAAAAACGAAAATCTTTTGGTCTCCAATTTTAAAAATGCCAAGACAAAAATCCGTTTCAGACATCAGGGAACATTTTTGGTGCTGTGTCGGCCAGTCGGTGTATCGCTCAATTGTTGCAAACCGACTATTATGTTAAAAACCATTTATCCCGATTTTATTGAAATTTGGATGGTAGGTCATAATTAGTTCATTTTTGGTCCCATGTAAATTTCAACCTTATGCGCTTATTCTTGTTTCTCTTCCTCATGCACACAAACATACATACATTATTTACACCTATATATCCCTAATTAATTTCAACCGTCTGCGCTCCTTGCAATTTGCTAAATTGATACTTTAATTACTGTAAAACATCAAAACAATTTTGGTATGTAGTTCTAAAAAAATAATTGAATATGAAAATTAAATAAATTTGGCAATAACAGGTTTTAATAGATTAAAATCATTAAAGTATACGAAATAAAACGCGAAAAAGCTATGTGCCACACTAATTGGCAGACTATTTTATAACAATCAGTAAGCTCGGACGCTTTAAAACACGGCAACTCTTTATTGTCTAGAGCAGGGGTTCCCAACGGGGTGGAACCTCAGGTGGACCCCTTGGGGGTCTGTGGCAATTTAAAAGGGGTCTATGTCTATAGTATTCCAGGGATCTATTGGAGGTCTTTGATAAATTTAAAATGTTTGAAGATTGATTATGTCAAGAATCTAAAAGAAAAATTTTCCTATCGTTCTACAACGAAAATTAAATAATTTCTTAAGCCGTCAACTTCAGTAAATAATGCTGGTGGATTAGAAGCCTCTTACAATATTTCTTTGTTATTGCAAAAGCCGGATATCCACATACCACTAGTGAAAAATTAATATCGCCCACCAGCAATAAAAAAGGTAATAAAAGCAGTTATGAAAATGAACCCTGGACCAGTTTTAAAAAGTATTCCACACTGTAATTACTCCACACAACGTCGTATGAATGAAATGTCAGAACATATACTAAAAAATCCTAAATTTGAATGTGAATTTAAAAATAGTAAATTTTTTGTGCAGTTTGGTGAATACACTTTTGTAGAAACAGCATTTTGATGTAATACCTATGTTCGATATTATAAATCCAGATTAAGAGAAATTACAGAAGAATTTCCCTCAGCAAACTGTTACAAATGTACACTACAAGTGAACATATGTTTGTTTTGATTTTTTTTTAAAATTTACACTGTACACTTAAAACAATTAAAAGATATATGTTATGTTAGCTATAGTGACTTTACAATGATAGGTAATTTCAGGCCAAATGTTAAAAAAAAAAAATCAATATATCACACAATGACCACATTAATCAAAATCTAACTATTGTCCAGTTACAGTATCTATACATCTGAAATCAAGTTTATATCTCTTATCTGAAATCTTATATAAGCCAATGTATTCAAATTTTTTGTCCAAGTTCTTAGCACAATTGTTATCTTTTAGGATTTTTAAGTGCAATATTTAAAATTCTGCTAACGTTTTATGCTGTATATTAATGGAAAAATACAGGGGGTCGATGAAGAAAAAATGTTTTTTGAAGGGTTCGATGAAGGAAAAAGGTTGGGAACCCCTGGTCTAGAGTCTGGAGATAGTTCGAATTTGTGTAGTTACATCTATCGAAGAGGTGCATACGATTGACAAAATGAACTATTTGTTATCGAAGGTACATTTTAACTGAATTATAAAGAGAATCGCTTTTGATTTGTAAATAGCAAACAGGTTGCTATTATTATGGTTTGTTTACCGCGATAGCATCAAAAGCACAATACAACCGATAATCCAATAAAATCTGTAACATCCTTGGCATTTTTAATACTTTAACTGCAGCCCGTCAATTCTTTAAATGTTATCGAGATTAAATATAAATAGAGATTACTTGCTTATATATATATATATATATATATATATATATATATATATATATATATATATATATATATATATATATATATATATATATATATATATATATAAAATGACATAACTTGATGATGCCTGTATTAATAATGCAATACAGCGGTTTTGCCGCATATGGTTGGTGTATTTTGTGCCAAGGCGATGATGTTGACTGTAGACATGTTTATTTATTATTTGTTTGTATTTATGAGGTGGCCATATGATAACCATATTAAATATTAATGCGCTGAACAGTCCGCTAGCGCCAGAGTGGCTCACATTTGTACTCTATTAATGTCGGGCCTTTCATCTTGTTAGCTACCCAAGTTTATTGTATCTTTTATATTTTTTATTAATTCGCTAAAGCTTTCTTTATGTTTTTATTTCTTAATCTTTTTGTGTGGTATTTACTTCTATTATTAATTTTTTTATTGTCAATGACACATTTTTGTATATATAAAACTAAAATATCACTGTATATACACGTACGATTAGAGATAATTTACAATTTTAATATAGCTGAAATATATCTTTTACACACATCTCATAAATCAGGTTAGAGCTGTGGTGACCCTTAAAGACCTGATAAAGGAATAAAGTAATATGGTTATAAAAAAAAAAAATGTAAGACACGGTAAACGAAAAATGTATGAGACAAATTCGAACAATACTTTTTTAAACACTTAATAAAATTGAATTAAAATTCCATAATACTCGTATGTAGCTATTCTTGTAAACATTTATTGATTAATTACATTTCGGCTCGATTTCAGCCAGCATGGACAAATTATTTTTAATCAATTTTTCGGAAAATCGAATTTTCCAGGGAAAACGATGTATAAGATTAGATTCGTATTTAAATTGGCTATTTTAGATTTTGCATCCGAGCTTACCGAAGGTAACGGAAGCTATATATGATCGTTCTGAAGAAGAACAAATTTTTGAATTCTCAAATTTCAAAAATTCCAGTACAGAAGTCCGTTTCAGACATCAGGGAACATTTTTAGTTCCGTGTCTGTCTGTCGATCTGTTGCTCAATTTTTGCGATGCACTATATCTTAAAAACTACTAGTCCGATTTTAATGAAATTTGGATGATAAGTCATAATTAGCCCATTGTTGGTCCCATATATGTTGCAACCTTCTGCGCCCATTTGTTTACATTTAGTTCGCTTTGCACACAAACATACATTTATTTACTCGTATATCTTCAAAAGTACTCATTTGATTGTTGGAAATTTAGATAGTTTGTCGAAAGTAGCCCACAAATTGTCCCAGATTAATTTCAACCGTCTGCGCACATTAAATTTTGCTAAATTAATACTTTAATTGAGGTAAAAAATAAACACAATTTTGACAGATTTAAAAATAAAGAAAAATTTAAAAAAATTGTTAATAATAGGTTGTAGAAACAAAAAATCCTTAGATAGGATAGGTATACGAAATAGGATCGAGGAAGCTATGGCCCATCAATATTGTTTGGCCAGGGGCCCCCAAAAAGCTTCCCTAGCTATGCCACTGAATGGTTTACGTGTAATTACGTAAAATCAAATGACCAAAACTTTATGGCCGGATGTGATTGATACTTGGCCCCGACTTCCCCCGAAAAAAGGTATAAATTGCAATCATTCAGCTTAGTATCCCGAGTCTGCACAGACACAGACAGACTTTTTAAAAACGACCCAGGAGACTTAAAACTGTTTAAATTGCAAAATAGGAATTTTGCACCATCGCAATACTTTCTCTCTATTTATATACTACGTACTTATCAAAGAATAAAAGTTTTAAATAAACAAAAATGTTATTAACTAAGGTGGTGTTAGCACTAAGCTTTTATCCATCATTGTAACCTTTCAATATTTAATTTTAAAACACTAAATCAAAACACATTTAACATGAAACGTAATAAATTCCCGACAAAAAAATACCCACTATAAATCTGTACTTGAGAAAGAAAAAAACAACAATTTTTATGATAAATACTTTTAGTCCACAGGCCACCATAAGAAGTGAGTCGCTGATTGATAAAGTTTTCTTACCTTATGGAATCGCTTATTTATGCCTTGTCCACCGATGAATTGGGTATATGGCAACCGGGCGCTGGGCCATTTCTTTTTTGTTGACATGCCAAACTTGCCCTTCTGCGGGAACATTGAAAAGGGATAGATAAAGTTTTGATTTTCACAGGATCGTTTAATTAAATTATTTCAAAAACAGTGGTAAAGGTGGCCACCGATACGAGTGGGCCGTTTTCTTTTCAACGTACCCGCAGAGCGATATGTTTGGGGTGGTGGCCACCCCAAACGGCCCACTCGTATCGGTGGCCACCTTTACCACTGTTTTTGAAATAATTTAATTAAACGATCCTGTGAAAATCAAAACTTTATCTATCTCTTTTCAATGTTCCCGCAGAAGGGCAAGTTTGGCATGTCAACAAAAAATAAATGGCCCAGCGCCCAGTTACCATATACCCAATTCATCGGTGGACATGGCATAAATAAGCGATTCCATAAGGTAAGAAAACTTAATCAATCAGCGACTCACTTCTTATGGTGGCCTGTGGACTATTTTTTTTGAGTTTGTGAAAGTTTATTTAAAATTTCATGCATTTTAATTTTTATTTTCGTAATTTAAACTAAAAAAAGGGGGTTGTAACTAATTAGTTCTCTGTTTTGTAACAGAAGACTGTTTCTTTAGCTAAAGTTTTAAGTTTATTCAGTTGGTTCAATTCTATTTTAGTGCTCAAGTTATATTGAAGTTTTCAGCATTGTAAATTTCGGTTTGGGTTTCTGTGAAAATCTCAAGACAGAAGCAGTTTGTGAAAAGGGGACGGATACAGTGGTAAACCACCAAATTAATAATCTCCCCTCCCAACGGGTAATTTTGGAAAACAAGAGTTGGGAAATTGGAGGGAGGGGGATGAAATAAAACCACAATGGGGAATTTTATAACATTGGGCAAATACCAAACTTAATTATTTAATGAAAGTGATAAAAAAGTTCCCCAAATTTACTTGATTTCTTTCAAATTTCTCAGATACATGGTATATAAGGAGAAAAAAATTATTAAGGTACGAATATTCAATAATAGTGTTTACAAAGATGATACCTATTATACTTTTATAGATACTATAACTTGTTAGGTTGCTAAATCTGAAGGATGATTCTGTTACTTTTGTTGATAAAAATCTTGTCTTCTATAAGAGAAAGAAATGTGGGGTTTATGGGGTCTGAAAACTACATCTTTCTACTTTAAATTTCATATCAATAACTTAACAAACTATTGGGTGAAAGCCATGCAATGGCCGTTTGAATTAGGGTCTTAAAAAAAGTCGTTGACCGGGTAGTAATCGTTGTTTGGTCTTATAGTTTTGATAGAATAAATAACCAAATAAATAAGGTTGAGTGAGGGTTCTTTGTAGGTAAGAGGTAGGAGTCCCTCAGTGTTATAACAACATTAAAGATGTTTTAAGTACAATGTTGCCTGAAATTGAAGATCGAATGCTAAAGTACACGTTTATGCAAGATGGTACCCCGTCCCATCGCTCATTACAAACAATTCAATACTTGCAAAAGAATTGCCCAGACTTCATTCACCCAGGCAAGTGGCCACCCAACAGTCCAGACCTAAATCCAATTGATTACTCTGTCTGGGGTTGGTTAGAACAAACAGTGTACGTGGGAGGCAGAATAAAGGACGTTGATGAACTTTGAAGGAGGATTCTTCGTGCCTGGGATGATATGCGTCCAGCAACTATTGTTGGAGCCATATCCCACTGGAGCAGTAGAGTGCAGGCTGGCGTAAATAAACAATTGATTACTCTGTCAGGGGTTGGTTAGAACAAACAGTGTACGTGGGAGGCAGAATAAAGGACGTCGATGAACTTCGAAGGAGGATTCTTCGTGCCTGGGATGATATGCGTCCACCAACTATTGTTGGGGCCATATCCCACTGGGGCAGTAGAGTGCAGGCTGGCGTATATTGAACCATCAATAAAATAAATCTCTTTACCATTCTTTTCTCTTTTCTCTTTACTCTTTTCTTCTTTTGGCCATTGCATGGCTTTCACCCAATAGTTTGTTAAGTTATTGATATGAAATTTAAAGTAGAAAGATGTAGTTTTCAGACCCCATAAACCCCACATTTCTTTCTCTTATAGAAGACAAGTAAATCTATAAAATATGCATTAGTTTTTTTTGTAATTTTGTGAAATATTCATTTTTTAAATTCATTTATTTTATCATAACTGCCCGGAAAACGACTTTTTTTTAAGACCCTAATTCAAACCGTCATTAGATGGCTTTCACCCAATAGGTTTTTTAATTTATAGATATGAAATTTAAAGAAGAAGAATGTAGTTTTCAGACCCCGCAAACCCCATATCTCTATCTATTACAGAAGCAGAGCTATAATTGCTCAAAAAAGTGTGGTTTTTTTTGCCCACCCTGTAAGTAGTATAGTAATGTATCAGACATAGTTCTGATGCATTACTACAAGTCGGATAAAATCAAAATTGGTCCCGAAGTATAAAGATCTAAATATCGACAGTTATGAAGTTTAACAACTCCTAAAATTAGGGATTTACGTGTCTACATGAGTGCTCATCTTCATAACATTTTGATATATTATGTATATAACCTTGATATGGGAAGTTTCAAAGTCACTGAATCGCCCTTATGATCTATATATTTAGGGATAGTCAAAACAAAGAGGCATTTTGTAAAAGAAAACCAAAAAAATACAATTATTCACAAATTGATGGGCAAAGAATATGCTGAAATGTAATAGACATTTTAATAGTTAGAAATTTATCTTTTTCAAAACCCCCAAGGTGTCTAAACAAGTCTAAACCAGGTGACAAAATTGGGTTCAAAAGATTGGACAATTTATAACCTTCTATTGACAAAATAAGAACGACAAAAGAGACAAATCTAGACGCCATTGTACTCAGAGTCCTAAATATATTGACCGAAGGGCATCAAGGTATAATGGAACGACTGCAAACATTAGGGGCCTTTTGTGACGGAGGACAATCTGTCGGTAAAAGTTTTTCAGTTAAAGCTATACTTTAAGCTTTTACAACTGTTAGGGCTTTAAAAGGATCTAGAGCTCGAAGTATTCAGCGAACAATATCTTGTTAAAGTAATCAATAATTGGAACATAATACTGTAAGGGTATTCAACATTCAAAGCCATTAAGATCCACTTCGATATCTACCCAAGTTATTAGGTTGCTTTATCTAAAGTTAATAAAAGTTTTTAGCAGTATCTATAAAATTATTTAACGAATTAGATAATTGTATAGAGGAGCAGTGCAAACACGAATGAAATTAAAAAATAATACACCAACGTACAAGACTAGTTCGTTAGACAACGCTCGCGTACGCGTAAACGTAAGCATCAAATGTAAGATTGGAATTTTAGTACGGGAAAATATTCTAACTTCTTCTATTTTCAATACGACAAACAAATTTTTAAAATATATATATATTTTATTTTTTTAGAACCTATACCGACACCACTATTAAAGCGGACCTAAACGTTTAAATTGAGAAAAACAACTTTTTTATCGATATCTTACGTTCTAACGTAACAATTTTAATAAAACTTTAAATACATTGTCTAAAGTACAATTAATACAGGCATGTAAAATTTTAACCTGATAAAAGCAGAAGTTTTTGTGTAGTGAAGTGGTATATTTCATAATTTAAATGAGGTAGGTCGGGGCGTGAAAATTAGGGAATAGTCTGTTCCCTCACTACTTGGCTCTTAACTACAATCTCTTTAACTATAAACTCATCATGATTAACTATTTTATCAATATTCAATACATATAATTTATTGTAAGACGCTCGCTTTAATGATAAGAAAATGCTTTTCTTTTAATTTTGTCTCTTTTCTAACTCCGCCATGTATAAGTTGTTAGGATATATATATACACATCATATTATATTTATATATATATATATATATATATATATATATATATATATATATATATATATATATATATATATATATATATATATATATATATATGTATATAATAAAAATAATGTATAATTTAATTGATGGCGTTGTCCTTTTTAAGATACATAAATTGGATAAAAGAAATGAGAAAAGACTTAAGTAATGTGTTTTTATATACTTTCATAGTTTATACATAATAAAATATATATTCCTTAGACTCGGTCCTTTCACAATTCCAATTACTCTTCGGCCTCTTTCTTACTTCCTATTTTAATAGTATTTTTTATTGTTTTTGTTTTTTATTTCTGATTTAATATAATTTTCGTTTTGTTAGATGGTAATTTATCTGATGCTTTTTTTAGGATATGCTAATTTTGATTTGATTATTTATTTCGGATTATTTTCATTTGAAATTTTTTTTTTTTTATAATATAGTTGTGTATATATTTTCGATAGAGAATTCTTATATATATATATATATATATATATATATATATATATATATATATATGTATGTATATATATATATATATATATATATATATATATATATATATATATATATATATATATATATATATATATATATATATATAGACACACACACACACACACACACACACACACACACACACACACACATGATCATTCGAATGATTTTTTTTATAAATCAGAACTTAAGGCATGTTTTTACATTGGAAGATGATTGAATATAAAAATAGGAAATAAAAATTGATTGAGGATGTTGTTAAATTTGATTTGTTTATGACAAACTTATTATCTAATATTGATTTCTTTTCAATTTAAATTGACTGTAAATTAGGTAAAAAAGAAATAAGGAAGTAATTCTGTAAAGTGTGTTATTTTTATTACTATTTGTGTAACCAATTTTAACATGGGAATATTTACAATTAGAATACAAATTGATGATTATGATGATTATACAATTAGAATAAGGACAGTGAGCCAAAAGAGTGTGTGTATGTTGAATGCACACACACATATAGGCGGATTGCGGATACATTAAAAGTATTTCAAAGATATCCCAAAGTTAGACCCCTTTTAATTTGAGTCATCACCACATTTTGCTTCTACGAGTATTGTTTCTGCACATTGTTGCTTGGTTAGCAACAATAATAATAATACCATTTATTGCAACAATTACATAAATAATACAAAATATTCTAGTGTAGGAGATGGCGTGCAAAAAAGTGTCTAACATCAAGCTAGAATTTTGTATACAATTCAATATTTTAGCGCCTTTTAAGAATATGTGGTCGGCTAAATTCGTCTGCGGGACATAGCTAGGCAAAAGGCGTTTAAAAAAAAAAAAAACCGGTGGAGAACGGCCATGCCTCACCAATTATGGAGGACAATGTGATTTTCATGATCCTGAGTACAGAGTTAGTTAGTAGACCAAAAATCAAGTCGATGTTATTTTCACACATGATAGGTTAGTAATTCAAATATTACTAAAAATCAATGTGGTCACATGTCAAGGGATAAACTATTATCGACTTGATTTTCGGTCTGCTAACTAATTTCGTAATCAGGATCATGAAAATCACATTGTCCACCATAATTGGTGAGACATGGCTGCTCTCCACCGGTTTGTTTTTTTCAAACGTCAATTGCCAAGCTATGTCCCGCAGACGAACTTAGCCGATCACATATTCTTAAAAGGCGCTAAAAGATTGACTTGTATACAAAATTCTAGCTTGATGTTAGTCAGACATTTTTTTGCACGCTATCTCCTGGGCTATTCGATAAATAACATGCAAATCGGCTTATAGCCGTGGAATAGACTAATAATATAAATAATTAATAAAAATAAGTAATTAATTAATAAAAGTTTTAGTAAAATGAAATTAATGACGATAGTTACCGAGCTGTCGTTCTAGTTACTTGGATACAATTGACATGTTTGTACATCAAGAAATTATCCGAAGAAGTAGAAATTTTTTGTACGTTAAGTTAGGATAAGTTAAGCAGTTAAGTTATAAAAGTACTGTAAGTTTTATTCAGTAAATAAAATCGTTCTATACTTATCAGTTAACAAACTGATAAGTATAGAACGGCTGCCGGCCTCAAAGTACGATTCCGGCAGCGACAATTAAACACAAAGAAATGAAATTAAAACCTAAGAACTAAATGGCCGTAACATCAGTAATTGGCAGACGTTCCTTTCTTGGCAATTCTTTAGATTGTTACTCCCCTTATAAAAAAACAGAGAGGAGTAACAACCTTAAAAAAAAAATTACGTGTGGCGTCGCGGTACACCCGGTAGGAACGAAGTTCCTTACATTTTTCATTAAATATAAATTTTAAAATCTCACTGCTAAGTACGTATACATTGCTAACTACTTATACATGGCAGAGTTAAAAAAAGACAAAATTAAAAGTAACGAACTGTTTGTACCTGGCAGAGTTAAGGCAAAATTAAAAGAAAATCATTATTTGTGTAATTAAAGCAAGCGTCTTACTATAAATATATATTAAATATAAGAAAAAAGTTGATTATGATGAGTTTATAGTGAAAGAGTATGTTTGTTAAAGGAGTTTGGATTGAAATAGGACTGTTTTCTACCTACCCGGCCAATTAATTTAAAATATTATAAAATATATCTCTTCCCTACTCTACAGCTTCTGCTTGTATCAGGGTGAAATTTTACATGATTATATTTTATTTATTTACTAAACAAAGTGACATTTTTGACAGATATAACAAAAATAATCAAAACAAGTCAAGTAACAGGCTTCCTTAATAACACTTTTTCCCGTTTTTTAAAGCTTACGTTTACGCGAGCGTTGCACGTGAACGCTTGGGCGGATAACGTTTTCCGATGAACTCACCCTGGACATTGGTAAAATGAACTTGTGTACCAAATTTCAACTAACTCGGTGATCTTTTACTCAAGTTATTGTCATCGGTAGATTTCGTGACGGATTTTGCGTCACGGTAATTTTGGTCGTTTTTTTCGGATTCACTCCCGGGCTCCAGAACGTGCCATAAGGAACTTCGTTCCAAAAAACATAGGGGTAGTAACAATCCAAAGAAGTACCCCTTTCTTTCAACTTAAGGAAGTTTACATCGCAAGATATAATAAAAGAAAAAGTAAATAATTCAATCTACATAAAAAAAAAATTATTTACCTTTTACAATCTATAAAGAAAAAAAGAAAAAAAAGGTAGTCAGGTAAAAATAAGTCATATAAACACTCGGATACTAAAAAATACCCCTATATACTATACAGATCCTATAAAGAGGGTAATTTCCCAACTGTACCCTGGTTTTTGCCTATTATAAAAACCTCCTTTTTTGACGAGAAAAAGGGCTGAAGACGGAAAAAAGTACCTATATCCCTTAACCAATAAAAGTAGATGCGACAATGACACAGTAGGGAGACTCGTGTCCCTTCCTTTAACCGTAGGCGCAAACACCTGCATGTCTAACAATACCCATTCAACGATGTATTTGGGTGGCCCTTCCAGTTTCCATTCTGTGATCCTAACACTGTCCAATCTCAATTCTTTTTTTTAAAAAAAATATATATATATTCTTTATTTGCACCCTAAAACGAAAAACTATTTTTGTTATTGTATACCTTTATCGTATTGTCATATGAAAAAAAAAAATCGGTCGACAAAAAGGTAGGTATAGAAGTGTATCCTTTCAGTGATATTTCAGGTAAATATGTTTGCTATATTTTTGTGAAGGGTTTTGAAAGTGTAGAAATACCCTTATAAAGAGTAAATATATATATATATATATATATTTTTTTTTTTTAGATGTTTAAAGGTATTAATTTGGAAGAATATTAGATCGTACGATTTTGTTTTGTAAATAACAGGGTCATTTAGTTGTTGTTTTTTTTATTTTGCAAACAGTATAGTGTTTTTTTATTTAATAGTGAAAAAAAAAATACCATAATTTCTGTTTTCAGGCTAGGACGTTAGGCGTATGGTTGTTATATATATATATATATATATATACACTATTATAGGAGTAATTTAAGACTGAAAATTGTAGGTGAATAAGTCTTAAGTGAATGTATAGTAGCAGCTATTAGGTATAATGTTTTTTTGTTTTTTTTAAAGGCATTAACCCAAATCTATGAAACCCCAAATGTTGAGGTATTTTTAGGTCATTTTTTTGTTTCGTTTCTCTTCTTACTAAAAGTAACAGATGAAATGTTGTCATCATTTATTAATAACGAATTTTTATAAAGCTATATGATATAGTATCATATACGAGTAGATAATTAATTAGTCCAGTAATTTCCATTTGTCATTTGTTTCGGATTTTTGTGGTAACTTTTAATTATTATAAGAACATTTACTAAAATAATTCTTACCCGGCGGTGAATCGAGCCCGATATTTTGGCTCTTATAGCTATTTCCTCAGGAACTAGATTTTTCTCAGAAGAACGACTAATATATGGTTAGATTCGTATGTAAGTGGTCTAAATTTTACTCAAAATCGTCGAAATGGTATTCCTGATTTGGTTTATTTCTTCTTTTTACTTTTCCTCACCTATGGTAGAAAAAGTATTGTTTTCACCCCAAAAAGTTGTTTTGGGTGTTTTTAAGACCTCCTGAGTGGTTTTCAGCATGACGTCTGTATGTGTATGTGTATTATCATCGTAGCGCCCAGGGTATTTAACCTAGAGAGTTGAAACTTGGCAGAAAAATCAGTCCTTACTTCTAGTTGTGCCTCCCGGAAAATCAACATTTTCCGCCATCTTGAAACCGTAAAAAAATAAAAAAGTGGACCGATCGAGTTGAAATTTGGCACAAATCCACCAAATTTAATTTTGATATTGGCCGCCATTTTGAAGTTATCGATTTTTGAATTTTGAAACTTTGATACTTAATAATACCGAAAGTATAAATACGTTTTTGACATATAGCACGTTGGAGCCGGTAAAAAATAAGGAACAAATATAAAAAAAACCCGATGAAATTCCATTAATTAGTTTAAAAGTTATAAGCAAACATAATTATTAATTAGTGCGAGACTTAAGTTTGTTTACATCATCTGTCAAAATACCTCCAAAATTCAAATAATTAAATGAATGAAATAAAATAAATAAAAATAATGTATACATAAAAAATAGACTGCCAATTAGTGTGGCACATAGCTTCCTCGCATCCTATCAGGTACTTTATTGTTATATTAATTTGTTGTTATATTGTTTATTGTGTAAAAACTATTATTAGTTTTAGCGATCTTTAACACTTCATAGCGGTGTCGCTGTTGGTTTTACAAAAATATTGTATGTGTAGAAAATGTTTGTCTCATTGAATAGATGAAGTTAGATTTTTTTCCCGACCTTAAATTCCAATTTTAAATTTGAAGTTCACGTTTACGCGAGCGTTGCTCGTGAACGCTTGAACGGATAACGTTGTCCAACGAACTCGTTCTGGGCATTGGTAAAATGAACATTTCTACAAAATTTCATCAAAATCGGTCGACATTTACTCAAGTTATCGTCACACGTTTCATAATTCGCGGACACACAGACCGACAGACAGACACGAGACCAAAAATGTTCCCTGATGTCTGAAACGGATTTCTGTCTTGGAATTTTTAAAATCGGAGGCATAAAAGTTTTTCGTTCTCAAAAGTGAACACAATGCTTCCGTTACCTTCGGTAAGCTCGGAAGCAAAAAGATAATAAATAAATCAGTTAGTTCAAATCGGTCACTCGTCCAAGTACTGACCACGCCCAATGCTGCTTCCTCCTTCACTTTAGTGGCCTCCGAAGTGAGGAAAAGTTCCGAGGTACCCCGTACCCGATTTTTTTTGCATAACTTCCCTAAATGTAGAGCTATAATGCTATAATTTTTCTTTTTGAATACTACGTACATGAGAAAGTAAAATCAGAGTTAAAAAGTATTTTGATGGATTTTTCCTAAATTTGAAAAGAAAAATAGTCAAACTCTCGCTCCATTAAACTGTTTTATAAAATAAAAAAATTCTATAAGTTATCAATGGTTTTAACCTAATTTTTCTTGTTTCGAACAATTTGTAGATTAAGTTATTTTACCTTTAGGTGTCTTAATACTGACAGCAGACTTTTAAATAGGACATTATTAAAAAATAAAGTACTTTTCAAAATTTTGAAACTGCTATTTCTTTTAATTTGACAAAAAAACAACTTCTCTCGATTACAAAAATGTAAAAGTTTACTATGAAAATAAGAAAGGTGGTTTTTGGAACAAATAAAGAATTATATTTTCAGAATGAAAAAATTGAGTTCAGATTCGCAAATATTCTATTACAGGCTCCATGTCTAAAACCATTCATTTGAGAGCGAAAATGATATAACAATTCTTTTTTTTTTCTTTTTCATATTTTCTAGTATGAGTTGGTTTTGAGTTATTTTCCAGGGTTTTGTTATCAGATATGCGAGTTGATTGTTAATTTGGCGTTGCATTGAGCAGATCCTCTTAAAAATAACCTTTTTGAATGTTCTCCATTGAAAGGAAAGCCATTATCTAGTGGAGTCTTGCATTCCACTGTTCCATCGGTTATAAAACTAACTTTATAAAAATAGCGATTTTAGTGTTGCCGTTGATTTCTGTTTGTTTTAGTGCGGACGTTAGCTGGATTGGTTTGTCTGTTGCATCCCACATCTCCAGTATCAATTAAGTGTTTGGAAAGAATCTAATAGTTTTGTATTCAAACATTTTATAGTTTCCTCATTCCTCCGAACTCCCGACTGTAGTTAAAATAACTTTTATAAAACATACATGTTATTAAAATGGTTTTAATTACTAGATGTAACAAGTTAGAAGACACTACGGTTTATATTATTCCTAATTCTATTATATTCGTTACTTTAATTGACTGGGTGGAACTAGAAATAATTAATAGCTATCATTTAGATATCTTTTATTCTTTCTCTAAGAAGACAGAATACTCAGCAAGAAATTTATTCGAACGGCTAGCCATATAACACTGACTTATACTAGGCATCACGTGGCTCTATCATTGAAGCGAGCGTATTGCAATAAAATACTGAATATTAAGGAATTTATTAATCATGATGAATGTCATAGTTGAAGATAAGTGGAAGAGGGTAGTGTGGGGTAGAGTGGGGGTACTTGGTACAAAGCTCACCTTCCTAGATAAACCACTCCTATAAGAATCAGCAGTAACATTTAAACTATTATCATAAATGTATCACTTCACTACTCAAAAACCTCTGCTTGTATCAAGTAGACATTTTACATGCCTGTTTCAATTGCCAATACAGACAGACAGACAAGATGCATATTTTGTTCAATGTATAAGAAGCTCGCTCCAACTAACTTCGCTTAGTTATGATTGAAGCGAGCGTAAGCGAGCTTCTTACATTCAACAAACAATGCATCCTGTCTGTCTGTGTGGGTGACAGTAATGCTCGCTTGACCGACAATAACTTGAGTAAAAGTTAAACGATTAAGTTGAAATTTGGTATGAATGTTTTGTAGTCATTGGCATAATCGATTAAAATAATCGTTTAATTGATTATGCAACAATAATCGAATGACCGTAATCGTTTATTTAGAATCGGTATATGAGACCGATTATTTGATCGCCGAAGTTAGTTCAACACAATTCGATTACTATTCGAAATCGTTCTCATAATCGAGTGATTGGCTCCGGGTCCGATCACACTGAATCGAAATTTCATCCATCTGTCGTTCACTGAATATAATTTATTCTTGAATTGGATGCTTGGAATCGAAATGTTGACGCTCGAAATCAAAATTTCGACGCTAGCATTTCGAATATTTTCATAATCGGATGCCAGTGGCGTAGCTAGGGCATTGGGGGCCCCTCGCAAGAACTATTTGGGGGCCCCTCGCCACACAAAAGTGATGACCAAAAAAAAAAATCTCTTGCGTTTAGAACTGGGGGCCCGCCTCGACGTTGATTAGGGGGCCCTCTGGTGCTGGGGTCTACACGAAATGCGGGCCCATAGTTACGCCACTGTCGGATGCATATAGGTCTTGTGCCCAACCACCCTGTTACTAGTTACCGATTACCGAGCCCGAGTACTGTCATTCGGAATCGGAATGCTGCCGCCTTTTAATACGAATCATCGTTTTCATAATTCTGAAAACGATTCGAAAGATGATTATAGTTTTCTGAGCTCAAACGTTTATTCAAGATAAAAGGAGAGTTGATTGATTGATTGATTGATTTTAAAACTCGTATCAATTATCCAATAGAATTTAGTAAATCTTTCTTTTTCCTTAAAAACCTCAACATAATAAGTTGATAGGTAACAATTATTCGCTTAACCCCCTCTCTCTTGAATTTAATAAATAGTTATTCCTATATTTAATAACAATAATTTAAAGGTAATTAAAGAGATAAAGAAAGTGATAAGGGTTAAGAAGAATATGATTACATAGTAGTTTTAAGACTTTTCGTTATCGTGTCAAAATCGCGCGCTTTTCCTCCGCCCGGGCGCACGACGCACGGCCGCTAAGTTCCCCGTATTTCAGGTATCGCAACTATTTGTCTCCCCCTTTTTCCTGTATTTCAACCCTCTCCTACAATCGATTGAATGAAAAATATCGATTATGCCCATCTCTAGTATTTCGTAAGAAAAAATTTTCCCCCCTAAATAAAAAATAATTAAATATCTATATATATATATATATATATATATATATATATATATATATATATATATATATATATTACAACGGGAAAGAAATGGGCTAGACTGCTAGACACTTCAAATTAGTTTCATTGCTTTGGACAATAAAAATGCATATAAAGACATTTGTTTGATGCCATTATAATTAATTGTAAAATAGTCATAGCTAAAACAAAACGTTAAATGAACGCTTATTCTCCACCAGCTCTTGATAAGGCTGGGTCGATTATGCTTCTAAACGACTCGCGCTATTTGTTTAATTGCCTTAAGGAAGCTGTATCTGCTGAAACCACATAATTGGCCAATTTATAGTTGTAAGACTGGTAAATCTGGTGATTTTGCTTCCGAGCTTACCGAAGGTGACGGAAGCTATTTGATCGTACTGAACTAAGAACGAACATTTTTTTATGTCTCCGATTTCAAAATTTCCAAGATCGAAATCCGTTCTACCCATCGGATACTTTTTGAAATCAGGTTGGTCCGACGAAAGTAGCCTCCAGATAGCCCCAGAATACTTTCAACCGTCTGCGCTCTTTAAATTTTGCTAAATTGATAATTTAATTTATCTAAAAAATCAAAAGATTTTTGACAGATTTAAAAAAGCAGGCGGGAATGAAATATCTTTAACAATAAAAGGTTGAAAGCATTAGAGTTATTTACGCACCAAGGGAGTAAAGTTAGGCATAATTCCCTGAATAATGAACTTGATTCCTAAGGCGAAAGCCGAAGGAATCATGAATTTTAATGTTGGTTCCCGAGGCTTAGCCGAGGTAACCATGAATTAAGTATTGGGAATTATGCCTTTTTGCTCTCATGTTGGGTACAAGTTTTTACCTTCAGAAGGAAGAAAAAAAATAAAAAATTATAACACAAGTTAAACTTTATTTACTTAACATCTTATTTATCTATTTTACGTAACTTTATATTTAAATAAAAACGAGCAAATTTAAAAAAGAACTAATAAATTTAACTAAAACCAACCCAATTAATAGAACATTTACTCAAAACACGGAGCGTTATAAAACAAAACAAAGAAATATTTAAAAACAGCTTATTACTGATTGCGAGTCATGTTTGTAATAAACATTGTTGCCAACTTAAATCTTCGTAAAATCCGTTTAAACGCAGTTCTTTTACTAGAATTAAGTTGGCTGCACTGAATTTACAGGGAGTTATGCCACAACTCCCTGTAAATTCAGTGCAGCCAACTTAATTCTATTAAAAGAACTGCTTTTACCCGGATTTAGTTATGCCATAACTCCCTATGGCTCGGCCAGGCAGTTAAAACACTTAACACCCTAAAAACCAGGCAGTTAAGTTAACTTCTTCTCCCGCCTGAAGGTAAAATCATTAAAGTTTACGAAGTAGGACATGAGGAAGCTATGTGCCACACTAATTGACAGACTTTTTTTTACTAGAGCCATTCTTGTATTATAACTTGAAGGAGAAAATATACATTTGAAACGGCGGTGAATCTAAATATTTTGTTATACTTTTGACCATTGCTCGTTATCCTCAAATTATATGTCGGGGGTGTCTTAGAGCTAAATCGAACAGCTTACGGTTACCTGGCTAAGAACTGGAACGTCCCCGAATTAAGTTGACTGTAAGCAGTTCCGCTCACCACACTCGTCAGTCGTAAGATACCCACTATCCTATCAAAAGTTATTCTTACCTATAAAAACATAAGACAACTAGTCCGAATTAAGTTGACTGTAAGCAGTTCCGCTCACCACACTCGTCAGTCGTAAGATACCCACTATCCTATCAAAAGTTATTCTTACCTATAAAAACATAAGACAACTAGTCCGAATTAAGTTGACTGTAAGCAGTTCCGCTCACCACACTCGTCAGTCGTAAGATACCCACTATCCTATCAAAAGTTATTCTTACCTATAAAAACATAAGACAACTAGTCCGAATTAAGTTGACTGTAAGCAGTTCCGCTCACCACACTCGTCAGTCGTAAGATACCCACTATCCTATCAAAAGTTATTCTTACCTATAAAAACATAAGACAACTAGTCCGAATTAAGTTGACTGTAAGCAGTTCCGCTCACCACACTCGTCAGTCGTAAGATACCCACTATCCTATCAAAAGTTATTCTTACCTATAAAAACATAAGACAACTAGTCGCCAATTGCAAGTTCACTGATAGTTGTCCAACCTTTGTTTCAAATGGTAATAAAATCGTCTGCCATTATATGTCAGCTGATTGAACCCCCATGCCATTGTCCAATTATCAAATGTATTAACTGATAAAAAACAATCCGTAATTTATTGTGTCTCTAATTAGTTGTTGGCGTAATCAACAGTAAAGACTGGATTTCTTTTTTAGATCTCACTTGATTAGGAAGGAAAGTCCCTCCACTAAAAGTAAGTTCATTAAAGTCGGGTGTGAACCTCTATAGGTAATGTTGAGTGGCGTACAGCCGAATAGAAACCTGTCGGTGCCGGCCCACACATATTATGCCTTTCAAAAGCATTCCTTAACCTTATCTCTTACATATTATTTACTTCCTATCACATATTATTTCATAATCTTATTAATTATTAATCTACCCTTATGCAATTATCTAATTAATATTTTATAAAATTAGATTCAACTTAATTTAGAGTAGAGATGTCGCTGGTCGTTTATCATTTCCTATGTACAATTACACTATGAACCTTCGCATCTAATCTTTAGACTTTTAAAACTTTTCATCTTCATTTCTTCTGTTACTTCCTTGGGAATATTAATGTTGTCAATTTGTCGAGATAAAAGGATGATATCTGTGGAAAAAAAATCGAGACTACTTTCTTTTTGTGTGGATCGCTTGGGTCACATGAGAAAAGCTTAAGTCCAACATTGTGGGAACGTTTGGAAGACGTTCCCAACAAAATAGTATATACCTTTCATGATGCATGTCTTTGGAAAGCTCTTTAAGAGAGCAATCATTGTTGTTATGTACACATTTGACATATTTTCATTTAAGAGGAAGGTGAAATGCAAAAAAGATTTTTATAAAATGTATAATATTACTATTAGTACAGTCAATCTGCCGTGATAAAAGGCTATCATGCGACAAAATTAGAGGAAATTTTTTTACATGAATCACTTGGGGAACATGAGAAAGCTTAATTCCAACTTTGTGAGACCATCCGGAAGGCGGAGGAGGGAAAACTCTCCTTTTTTTCGTTTATCTCAAGTTCAATTTTTTATTATCTTTCTGACTCAGCTTCCTCTTTTTTTCCAGTTGATCGTCCGCTAATGAATTCCCTGCTGGTTCTGCTTCACTCACTAAGGTACTTTTGTCTTTTTCGCAGGTTGAGGTTGAAGGCAAAAGTACGACTTGGGGGAAAAAAGTCAAACTCAGTATCCTCAAGGAAATCATCTTACTTGCTGCAATTTTATCCGCTGCCGTTTTTGCAAGCAAACGAACATGGGAGAGTCGCCTTCCTGCACCCGGGCAAGCTGCACCGCAATTATTTATTCAGGTAATGAGTTTCAAGAGTCTTTCCGGTACCATTTGTACCAAAATTACTAAATGTACAAAAATGATTTTATAATCGTGTTTCTGACATCAAATAAAGTATGTATACCAATATTCATTAATATCGGATCAAAAATAGTTATATTTTTTAATTTTTAACTAATAGTATTTTTTCCATTACGTTTTTCCATTTTATCGTAATAAAGGAGTTTTCCCTCCTCCGCCTTTCGGACGGTCCCACAAAGTTGGAATTATGGTTTATCATGTTCCCCAAGCGATTCATGTAAAAAAGTTCCCTCTAATTTTGTCACAGATAGCCTTTTATCACGGCAGATTGACTGCACTTATGGTAATTATTATACTTTTTTTTAATCTTTTTTGCATTTTACCTTCCTTATACATGAAAAAATGACAAAAGTGTATATAACAACATTTACTGTACTCTTAAAGAGCTTTCCAACGACATAATGCATCATGAAGAGTATATACTATTTTGACTTTTGTACCCCGTACCCTGTATTTCCGCCTTCCGGATGTTCCCACAAAGTTGGAGTTAAGCTCGGAAGTAAAAAACTAAGAAAAGTTGCAACACAAAAGTGGCGATTTATTCAGTGAAATAGACAAGTGTCTAGGGAGCAGATAATCGTTCGTATGTCAAAAACCAATTTCCCGATGACATCCTAACAAGTAAAAATTCATAAAGGATAAACACAGATAAGGAATGCTTTTTACCTAGATTTTAACTTTTAAACTCGTTAACTAATTCGCTACGGAACTAAACGACTTTTAATAAGTTAACATTAGTACTTAATGTGTTTTCTTGCTGCTCTTTAAGCCTTTTAAATTATTGCTAAGTTGCTCTCTAAAGTATGTTGCTGTTGTTTCTCTCAAGCTAATATCGCTACTTTGTTGGCAATTACACTGAAATTGCTATCTTCCTCTTCCCTTTACAAGAATTACTTCATAGCAAGGCGCTTTTGTTGCTCATACTTAGAACTCTTTAAGAGCTAGCCATTATCCTTGCTCTCCAATATATATATATATATATATATATATATATATATATATATATATATATATATATATATATATATATATATATAATATGTTTAGACATCATTAAAGCAGTTAAACTTAAAATATATTAGCCAGTATAATTACACTGGTAAGAATGGTTTGAAACTGTAGGTTCCGAAACTTTATGAAACGGGTTTTGCTGGGCTTCCCCTTGCGAATGACAATAAACAGTTATTGCTCCAACCTTTTTGAGATTTTTAATTAAAAACAAGTAAGGAACGATCTGTATGATTGTGACAGAGTTACCTTAACCCAGGGGGTTTTCTAACTTCGGAAGAGGCCGACGATCTTGCAATATAAAAACAAACGCTTCCCGCAGCTGGATTCATTATAACAAAGGTTTTCTGGCGAGGTCTTAAGACGTTTTGTTTACTAGAGAACGTAGATTGTTAAAGTCCAGGAGATAGCGAGCAAAAAAGTCTGATTAACATAAAGCTAGAATTTTGTGTAATAAATCTTTTGGTCCCTTTTAAGAATATGTGGTCGACTAAGTTCGTCTGGGAGCTTGGCAATAGGTATTTGAAAAAACAAACCGATGGAGAGCGGCCATGTCCCACCCTTTTTGGTGGACAATGTGATTTTCATGATCCTGAGTACGAACTTAGTTAGTAGTCCAAATATCAAGTTGATGATAATTCGTCACTTAATAGGTTGGTTAGTAAAATATTACTTCAAATCAAAGAGGTCATTTATTAAGTAACTAACTACCATCAATTTGATTTTTGGTCTACTAACTAAGTTAGTACTCAGGATCATAAAAATCACATTGTCCACCAAAAAGGGCAGGACATGACCGCTCTCCACCGGTTTGTTTTTTTCAAATGCCTATTGCCATGCTATGTCCGGTAGACGAACTTAGCCGACCATATATTCTTAAAAGGTACCAAAACATATAGCTATCCACAAAATTCTAGTTTGATGTTAGTCAGACACTTTTTTGCTCGCTATATCTCCTAGGTCCTAGACTATTTAGATATAAGGATGCATCAGCTTAAATCACCTTAATTGGGTTCTTGCAAAGAATTTCGGTTCTTCGGGGAAACATGGCCAGCAGGACTGTCAGTTTAGCCTAAATAGTCCATATGAAGGCCGGTCATCTAAACGTGTGTATATTCCGGTCACCTGAACAGTTGTAACTGACTCAACCGACCTTTCTTCAAACAAGCTATTCAGTCTAAACCAGCAGGCCTGCCGGATCGTTTGAACCCAGCTTAATATTGTTATAATTTAATTGCAGTCCATGGTTGGATTCTTCAAAATGTTTTAAAGGTATTTCGTAAACCTCGAAATTTAAGACGTTTTATTTAATAGCAAACCAACATTGTATCCTGTTACAATAAGTTATTAGTTACTTCAGCTGGATTCTTCATTGTTAACTAGATTTTCCGGTGAAGATCTTACTTCACATTTTTTTCACTTGGCAACCTAGATTGATATGATGTTATTGCAATTTGTTATGAAAGTAACACGTCATTATTCTTCGTATAACCATCTTGGTTTTCCAGTAAAGATCTGACTTGAAGACTTATATTTACTAGAAAACCTAGATAGTTTACTTGTTATTGCAATCTTTTATGTAAGTTACATTGCCTTTATTCTTCTTATAGAAATCTGGGTTTACCGGATAAGACCGGATTTTTAGACGGTATATTAAAACTATAATCCTGTCTGAATTAAAAGAAACATTATCTGTTTATATTATTTGTGAATAAAACACTATAGTTGCTATATGTTTATTGGGTCAATAGGGTTTTTTTTATGTATAATTTTTTAGGGTTAAACAAATTATACATCATAAATTGTTTTTCTCTTCCAGGGCTATATTTCGCCCTCGGCTTCTTCAGGCTACAAATTAACAAATTATTTTTACATATCTTTAACAGGACATTATAACAGCAACATTGTATTCAAATTTCATTTAAAAAAACAATAACAATCACTAATTAAATTCAATAAATACCTTATTTCCATTTCTCAGTCATATGAGTTGAATTTAATTAGTTATTGTTATTGTTTTATAAAATGAAATCTTAATATGATACTGTTATGTCCTGTAAAAAAAAATTGTAAAAATAATTAGGAAAAAATTTGTTAATTTGTAGCCTGAAGAAGCCCAAGGTGAGGGCGAAATATAGCGCTGGAGAAGAAAAAAAATGTATTAATTTTTAACCCTGAAAAATTATACATAAAAAAACCCTATATATACCCAAAAACATATAGAAACTATAGAGTTTTATTCACAAATGAAATTTGAAATAATGGGTTCAAAAAAACTAAAAGATGATTCGCTTATTACAAATATTATAAGCTAAATTGAATAAATTTAAGAACCCCAAAGACCATTTAAAGACGGAAATTAATAAGAAATATATAATTTAATTTTAATTATAAAGAGTTAACATACGCTGAAAATCCAGAACTCGTTAAATCGGATCTTAACGACATACCTGAAACATAAAAATGAATATATTAGACATGATGTTCATGAAAATTAATTTTATTAATGATTGGAGCTGACAAGTAATGAACATAAATTAGTATTAATGATTGGGGGCAGGGGACCTGAAAAGTAATAGAAATAAAACAGCGTTCCTTTATAACTTCAAACTGTATCATTACAGGATTCCTCCATCAATGTATATGTCAAAAATAATAATAAAATCAAATTATCACCAAAATAAAAATTAATAAATGAAACACCGTTAATGTCATGATAAAGTATCAAGTCCTTGGGTATTAGTGGGTCTCGAAACACTATAAATAGTCACTCTTAAATAAGTCACTCTTAAATTTAAAATTATTTCACAAGATGTGAAGTTGTTGCTATATAATGAATACGATCCTACAATATAGATGATCCTACTAATTTATTAATGAACAGGGCAAAACTGGATTTGAGAGATCCTTCCAGCCGAGTTGTTCGCAACTCACCTAACTAAGAAGATCCAATGTTGCTATAATAGTACATTACGCGTCGAGTGCGGAAAGTAGCATTTTGCATGCGAGTGTGGAGTTTGCATCCGAGCGACAGCGAGGGTGGTAAAACCACACGAGCAATGCAAAATGCCGTTTTCGCACGAGTTTAATACCGTACTTTATCTACGATTGTAAGATTTTAATAATAAATACAGAAAGAAAATAAACTTGCTGTATGTAAGTTCGTATCTCTCTCTTGATAAAGATGGCATTAATTCATTAGTTGTATTTTTTGCCGAATTATTTATTTCTGGCGGAGTATTATTCTCCATATTTTCGTCAAAGTCACTTGATTCACTCATTGTTTTTCACTAAAAACTCGATATAAACAGTCACTTTAATAAAAGAACAGCAAATTAGTTTTGTTAAATGTAAACAAACTCGCTAATCGTGCGTAAAGCTGAAGAATTCCTCTTCTTTACCGCGCTAGCGTGGTAAAGAAGAGGAATTATTCAGAACTATGAGACGCGCATGCGCAATGAATACAAGTACGTAAATAATCACTTTCTACGCATCTAAACAAAGATATAATGTATATATTTCGTAGCAATCGTAGATAATATATTTGTGTATTATGTCACCATCAATTTATAGTTGGTTAAATTTACCATTGTGTTAGATTAGTACTATGTCACCATCAATTTATAGTCTGCTAAAATAACCATTGTGCTAGAGTATTGAATTTGAGTTATGTTGCTATAAAAGTGTACATTCTTCAGCATTATGAAACTTTTATTATTATAATATATATATAAAGGGTGACTGGAGATATATGTGAAAAAAGAAGAGGTTGTTCTACGCCTCAAGGGCTACAAAAAACACTATAAAGCCATGGGTCAAATCTTAACCGTTCTCCCAAAAAATCAAATTTCATGATTCTTTTAAGATTACATACCTTTGCTAATAAAAATGCTTATTGCACCAAAAGTATAAAAGCTAGAATAAAATGTTTGCCACCGTTGTAAAGCTGACAAAATTTCCTATAAGAAAAATGTAATTTTAATTTTCATGCCTTCAAACTATAAGACAAAAATTTTATTTTTAAGGAAAAAAAATTAAAAATATTTTTTTTGAGGTTCCATATCTTGGTAAAGAACCGAGGTAAAACTTTTCGGACTTCAGACTAACGTTTTGATCAATATTAATATTATTACCAATTCATAAGGCGGAATTTTTAGTAAACTTCGTTGAAAGTGAAAAAGAAACATGTTTATTGTTGCTATTGTTGACACAAAGATGAGTGTATACTAAACCATCCTTGCTTGTTTTTAATTATTTACTCACCTGTAAGTCAAGAATTGCAACAATAAACACGTTTCTCTTTTACTTTCAACGAAGTTTAAAAAACATTATGCCCAATGAATGGGTAATAATATTAATATCGATCGAAACGTTAGTAAATAAGGAAGGATGAGAAATTTGTATTCTCTTGTCATTTATCTTTACTTTTGGTCGAAGAATGTTCAGGAATTTTTTGCACTTCACATAAGCGAGATAGAGGGGGGGGGGGGACACGTTTCACACCCACTTCAAACTTGCCTAAGCTCGCCCTATCAAAGTTATAACCAAAGAATTATATACTTTTGTAATTAGCTCGACGTACCCTTTCATATGATACCCCTCACGGTGTCGAAAAAAAAAAAAAATTATCCCTTAAGTTTTTTTACCCTAATTTTTTTGAAATTTTTTTTTTTTTTAAGTCGCTATATTTTTAAAATATGTGGGTAGCTACAAGACACAGCATGCATTTCGCATACATGCCAAATTTCAAAGTGATCGGACGAAAGGTGTAGCCGTGGGAGCAGGCGACAGGACGGACGGACAGACACACGCAGGAAAATATAAGGGTCCTTGGTTTTGCCTACGGACCCTAAAAATTGTCGTATTTGCCTTAATGCTAATGTTGCTTGTCTCAGTCTGCAGTCTAAAGTGACTCTTCAGTAAGAACTAAAAGAACCGATATTAGATAAACGCTTCTTTTTTGGAGTATTATACGCAGAAGTAGAAAGACTAAATCTATAGTTGAGGTACTTATTTATTCAAGAATATATAGATCAGTAGCCCTCTTAATCTATACTTTAAAGATCCTTATTCTTTTCGGTACGGGCAAGATCTATTCTTGCAGTACCTATCTCTAAGAAAACCTTCTCTCTAAGGATATCTTAAGGGGGGGGGGAAGAAAATCTAGGGGGTGGGAAGGTAATAAGTTTCCTTTTCACAGGGGAGAACGGAGGGGGGCGAGATAAGAAGACCCCGAGATTAAACTGCACCCTGGGGGCTAAGAAGGCGGGTTTAGGAAACCGGGGGGGGGGGGGGGGGAGACCAAACACACCGGAGAAAGAAGACAAGGGTTTAGCTTGGAGAAAGCGGAGGGGCAAAAACGGAAAGAAACTAATATCTCGTAGGGTAAAGCAGAAAATTGAGAGGGGGTAACTTCCCCCCTGATTTTCCCCTATTTGTGCACACACCACAATTCTTAACACGGGCACACTCGAACACCTAATGTAAATACACAAGGCTGTTACAATACAACGAAATGAGGGATAAAGGAAGACGGCACGGAGGAAACATCTAAAGGATATTTGCACTGTCGGCTGTTTCAACTCAAATGGTTTTTGGCCCGTTCTTTTAATATTAGACATTTTTAGGGAACTGGATTTGCCATTTCCTACATCAGTTTTAGTCATTCGGTAATAGTCTACAGTAATCAAGTGAGGTAAATATTAGTCTTGTGAGGAATCATTTCTTTACTGCTCCATACTTTTTATTTACACTTTAATGGCAATCTACGAGTATGCTTAAATATAAAAAAACGAAAATTACCCCTTAAAGAGAATGAAAGGAAAATATATAGATGCCTGGATCTACCTGTAATCTGGTACTTTATTATACAGTAAGTAATGATTGGTTAATTGATGTAATTATAAAAATCGGTCCGAGACAACTCAGATAAACTTCATCATTTACGAGTTCATAATTACTTTAGCCCAGTGTTTTCCATTTATTAATTTTCGTCAGTAAATTTAATTATTATTGGACCTTTTTATCATAAAAATAACTTCTCCTCAGCGGGGAATCGAACCCGACCTTTCTCTGTCCTCGTTTAAATCTATTTTCTCAGGAACTAGATTTTTCCCAGCAAAACAGCTTATATCGGTATATTCGTATTTAAATGGTATACATTATAGAATTTTTTAATCAAAATCGTCGGAATCGTTTTCGAGAATTTTTTTTTCACGTTGTTTTCAGAGTTTTTGGGTGTTAGCGCCACCAAATATGGAGCTAAAATTCATTCCTCGATTTCACCAAGGGGTATGATTATTTTGAACATGAATGCCAAATTTCGTCAAAACCAGCCGAGTAGTTTAGGCTCCAGACGTCTGCACAGACAGACATTTTTTAAAAACCACATTTTTTGGCTAAGGGGACCTCAAAACGTTTAAATCCATAAAATCTCAAAATCAAATTTTTTCGTCATCACAACACTCATTCTTGATATGAGATAGTAAAAAAATTGCGCAAATTTCAAAGACTAATTATTAGACGCAGAAAAAAATTACTATGGGTGCAAGTTTACTTATTGGTCACGACTTTCTGGGTACCTATCCTCGGTACTGTCACTCCATAATATAATCGCATTGGGCCCTGACTTCTGGTAACGTTGATATACGTTATTATATAGAGTAAATAAATATATTTTCATTTTTTTAGTTTAATATAAAATTAAAATTATTATATTAAATTAATTATGTATCCATAATTTTTAGTAATAATTAGCTAGGTATGCGTGTATATGTATTTACGTATTTATACTTTTTTTATTGCTGCTTTGTTAGTTTTATAGATTTTTATATTATACAGGGTGGTCCAAAAGTCCTCCCCCCCCCCTCCCCTCTTAACTTTTGAACGGTTTGAGATAAATAAATGAAACTTGGGGGATCTCAACCATGCAAAGGGAAGTTTGTTTTCATGCAATCGCCCACTAAGGGCAACCACCACTTTGCCCCCAGGCCACCCAACTTCAAAATTTCAAATTGGAGTGTATATTTTTGATAGCATATTTCGATTCTACGGTGAAAAATAATATACTTTTACTTGAAACTTTTTTTTATTTTTTCAATATTTTTCCCTCTATAACTGAGGAGGGCAAAGATAGCCAAATAACCCTTCCGATAATACGTTGTAAAATCTAAACAGTTAGATAATGAAGGTTGATAAGAAAAGGAAACACTTTTACTTGTTCAATAATTTTAATGTCAAACCATAAATATATTTTGACTTACATACCGGTTTCGACTTATTCAGTCATCATCAGTGTAATGGTAATTTTACAAGTTCGGAATAGTATATAAAGGTTAAAGGACGAGGGGTTTGGGGTACATGGTGTGGGAGGGGGAGGTCGGTAGTTGGGTATCGGCAAAAGAGGAATTATCTCTGCGTCTAGGATCAGAGGAGTTGGGATTATTGCGGTGGAATTTCACCCTCATTGTACCTGGGTTGATAACTTCCTAGCAAATTTTACATGTTTAACTAAAAGAAAGTCAGTCTGATGATGACTGAATAAGTCGAAACCGGTATGTAAGTCAAAATATATTTATGGTTTGACATTAAAATTATTGAACAAGTAAAAGTGTTTCCTTTTCTTATCAACCTTCACTATGAGTAAATACCATAAAATCTCAATCAATACCACTAACAGTTAGATAAGATAAATTAATGAAACTTAGGGGATCCGTACCATGTAAAGGGAAGTTTGTTTTCATGCAATCGCGCAGTAGGGGCAACCATTTCGGAAGGGTTATTTTGCTATCTTTGTCCCCCTGTAGGGGGAAGAACATTTTTTTTTTTTTTTTTAAATATAGAAATACAATAAAATTTTAAAAAATGCCATGTGAAACAAAAAATTATAAATAAATAAAATATAATCCTCTTACTAGACTGAGAAGTTTAAGAAATATATAAACAACATATTATATAAATAAACAAATGTTAAAAAGTAAATATACAACAAAGGAAAAAAAAAAAAAAGAAAAAAAGTCTCACAAAACACCTCCAAGAAGATTAAAATTCCAAAACTTTATAATCTAGAGAAAATTTCTTGTTTATTTTACCTCTCAGATCAGAGAATATTTATTGTATAATAGTTTATTTGACATAATTTTGAAATATTAGGTTGTTTGAAAAAAAAGGACATAATTTTAGAAAATCCCCTGTTTTGGAACTCGGACAAGTAAAGCGTAGATATAAAATTCACGTGTCTACCAAGACTGCCCTACAGACATTTATTTATGGATTTATAGAATAAAATTTAATATTTAAATATCTATTTGCCATTTAACTATTTAATGATAATTTATTATATATATATATATATATATATATATTCATTTAAATCATGTCTAATATACTAATTTTTATGTGTCAGATGTTTCATTAAGCTGCTATTTAATGAGTTTTGCTGGATTTACATTAAATTTTAATTATTTATAATAATTATAATTAATTAATTTTATTTTAAAAATGTTTTTTGGTCTAAAAATGAACCACAGGTTATGTTACCATTTTATTTTGGACAACGTGTAAAAACTATGAATAAATACTAATATATACTTCTGTTAGGAAAACACAAAAATAACATGTTTTTAAGCACAATTAATGTTCGTTTCTATGTTAGAAACATGTTCCCAACACGTTGATATCACGATAATTTATAAGGTGTAATAATTCACAGAATGTAGCTGTCGTTTGTAGTTTTTTGTTTTATTCTGTTGTGTTTTTCTCTGTGGCACAAACCAGACGTTATTTTCGTATGTTTTTCTCGCTTTTTTTTATTGTTTTCAAAACTGTCGCTAGGAAAAAATAAAAGAAAAATAAGTGCGGGTTAAAGTCGTAACTTCATCTTTAGTCGTTTTTTTTTTGTTTTTTTTTCAAAAACATGTTACCTTTTATTTTCTTTTAATTTGTTACTGCCACCAAAGAAACACACTTCGGTTGTAAAAATTTGGCGTTTTGTTGCTCTTTTTAAAAAAAAAAAAAAAAAAAAAGACGAGATAAAAAAAAAGAAAAAAAAAAAAAAGAAAACAGTTGTTTTTACGAATAATAGTTTAGTAAAGTAAAACAATTTAATTAGTATAAGAAATAAGTATTTTAAAACATCTTATTCAGATAAAATTTGTATAAGTAGAAAAATATAACTTGAATTGGATATAGCTATGGTTTGTAGAAGAAAGTAAAATTAATTTGATTCTACCGGGAATCGAAACATGTCCACAACTTTTCCAGAGGAATCACTTTTCATCAACTTTTTTTTTCTCATTTGATTTGGATATACAAATCTAAAATTTGATCCACATTTTTAACTTTTTATGATAAATTAACATTTCTTTATATTATGGTTGTTTTAAAAATGATTGTTTTCTTATATCAGACCACATAAAAGAAAATTAGATCCACTAAGAGAAGAGCCAATATTGGCTATATTGCTAATACTGAAAAGAAAGTTAATTCTTGTAGAAATCTTAAGCCATCTTACGACGACAGCTAAGTTCCACTTAATAATCTTATAGTATTGATTATTGTTATAGATCAGGTCATATAAAAAAAACCAACTAGATCTATGTACCTATAATAAAATGATCTAGGTGGTTTAATATGATCTTGTTAAAACAAATATTATTTAATGTCAGTCCTGCATATACATTATTGCTGACGATCAGATCGTATATAATAGTACATTACGCTTCGAGTGCGGAAAGTAGCATTTTGCATACGAGTGTGGAGTTTGCACCCGAGCGACAGCGAGGGTAGTAAAACCAAACGAGCAATGGAAAATGCCGTTTTCCCACGAGTTGCGTACCGTACTTTATCTACGATTGTTAGATTTAAATAATAAATACACAAAAAAATAAACTTGCTGTATGTAAGTTCGTATCTCTTCTCTTAATAAAGATGGCATTAATTCTTGAGTTGTATTTTTTGGCGAATTAATTATTTCTGGAGGAGTATTATTCTCTACATTTTCGTCAAAGCCACTTGATTCATTCATTTTTTTCACTAACAAACTCGATATAAACAGTTACTAATAAAAGAATAGCAAATTAGTTTTGTTAAATGTAAACAAACTCGCTAATCGTGCGTAAAGCTGAAGAATTCCTCTTCTTTACCGCGCTAGCGTGGTAAAGAAGAGGAATTCTTCAGAACCATGAGATGTGCATGCGCAATGAATACAAGTACGTAAATAATCACTTTCTACGTATCTAAACAGTGATATAATGATTATATTTCGTATTAATCGTAGATAAAATAAACTAACTTTTCTTATATTAACAAACATCTAAACATATAGACACAGATGATTTTTATCATAATGTACATTTTCCTAATAAATTGTTTACAAATGAAAATAAGAATAATTTTATTTTACGAAATTTTATTTTTTATTTAATAGCATTGTTTTTTTTTTTATTAATTATTCAACAAGAAAATTTATTAACAAAAAATAGAGTTTACATTTTCAGTTTCATAACAGTTCAGTTCATAATATAGATATAATTTTCTCTGAATAATTTTTTCTTCCCCTTCTTAATTTTTTACTTCGTAATTTTCATTTTTATAAAAAAAAGTAAAAAAAATTACAATAAGGTAAAAACCAAAAAAAGATAAAAAGTTGGTTCAACAATATGGCTACTTAAAAAATTACGGATCCAAAAATAAAAAGAGGGAGAGGAAGTATACAATCATTTATATATATATATATATATATATATATATATATATATATATATATATATATATATATATATATATATATATATATATATATATATATATATATATATATATATATATATATATATATATATATATATATATATATATATATATATATATATATATATATATATATATATATATATATATATATATATATATATATATATATATATATATATATATACATATACAGAAGGAGAGAGAGAGTTAGAGAAAAGAATCGGGTAAATGAAGTAAAATTAATAATAAAAGAAAAGAAAAAAGTATACTTTTGAGTTTTTTAGGGGGGTAAAAAAGGGAGGAAGTAGAAGTCCATAATAAATTGGTGATTATGGTCAAATTATCATATAAATCATTTGAACAACTTTTATACAAGAGATGGGGAGGGGGTGGCTTTTTAATTGAGTGGGGGAGATTTTTATTCTGTACTTTTTTAAATTACTTTTTTGAATTGGTGGATAAAAGTTGTTTCTTCTTTTCAAGAATATATATATATATATATATATATATATATATATATATATATATATATATATATATATATATATATATATATATATATATATATATATATATATATATATATATATATATATATATATATATATATATATATATATATATATATATATATATATATAACCATACACATATACTTTCAGATACATCAGTATCCACTAAAATATCCATTTCCGCTTTTTGCTGCGGCCTATGTTTACCGCCAGTTAGCGTTGAAGTGACTGCCAATTTTAATTAAAATCGGTCATGCCATATTGACAGATAGACAAACCATAAACTGGGAGATAGAATGTTTTATTATTATTGCTTAATCTTCATAAAATTATCATAAAATTGCTTTAAACGGGGGAAAAAACAAAATATTAGGCCAATCCGAAAAATGTACGATATTGTAGATACATAGTAATAATCCAATAAACTAAACGAACGTTAAACAGAACACAAAAAAAGCATAATTTATTATTAAATTAATCGTTATTAAACCACAAATGAAATTCAAAATCGTAATTAAATAAACAAATAATAAAACAAAACCTCTAAATCTTTTTAACAGCTACATCAAAATAAACATTAGAATGAAAATGAAATGAACCGGAAAGCAGAATCAGAAAAAAGCAACAATCTAAAATTATACACATACATATAGATTATATAGATATAGATTATAATAAAGCCATGTTAATTTATTAAGGCTTAACGCACACAAATAGCCTGCTAATGTTTGTGTACTTAACTTCCTTGTGTTCTATAGTATTGGACGAAGTGTCAAATGAGAAAAAAAAAGTTGATGAAAAGTGATTCCTCTGGAAAATTTGTGGACATGTTTCGATTCCCATGAGAATCACATTAATTTTACTTTCTTCTACAAACCATACAAATTTATTTAAAATTCGAGTGCTTTTACAGATATATGTGTTAATACAATAATGATGTAAGAGAAAGAGAAAGCACAAGGGCGCAGAATATTGAAATTAATGTCGAATCAACATTGGGTTAACTATGATTTATAATCCAAATATAAATAAAATCGGACTGACAGACCGACAGACATGTTACCTGATGTCTAAAACGAGATCAGTCAAGGAATTTTCAAATTCGGAGACAAATTAAAATTTCGTTCTTCAGAATGATTACTACGGTTGTGTTACCTTCGGTAAGCTTTGAAGCGACCTTCGAGCTTAATAAAGAACCTTCGAGTTTAATAAAGAACCTTCGAGTTTAATAAAGAACCTTCGAGTTTAATAAAGAACCTTCGAGCTTAATAAAGAACCTTCGAGCTTAATAAAGAACCTTCGAGCTTAATAAAGAACCGTCGAGCTTAATAAAGAACCTTCGAGTTTAATAAAGAACCTTCGAGCTTAATAAAGAACCTTCGAGCTTAATAAAGAACCTTCGAGCTTAATAAAGAACCTTCGAGCTTAATAAAGAACCTTCAAGCTTAATAAAGAACCTTCGAGCTTAATAAAGAACCTTCGAGCTTAATAAAGAACCTTCGAGCTTAATAAAGAACCTTCGAGCTTAATAAAAAACCTTTGAGTTTAATAAAGAACCGTCGAGCTTAATAAAGAACACATCTAACGTGTTTGCAAGCTCGTCCCGTGACCACTTAATGAAATTAATTAATTTAAAACCTATTTTTCCGAAAAAGATTAACATTGTGCATGCAAAGCATACACAATACACGACTTCTTCCCTCGTAAATAAATGATGTTTAATTTGTTTAGATGTTTTTTATGCGTTTCCCCCCTGCTTCAGTTAGAACTTTCTCGTTTATAAATAAGCATTCGACGAATATCAAATACATGGTTATGATATTTATAGTATAAGTCTCAAAGTTATTCTGTTTAGAGATTGCATGTTTATGTTTTCGAAAAAACACATTATCCGGAGATATTAAGATTATTTTTCGAAGTTATAAAACAAGTTATTTACGATAATATTAAACGCAATGAAAGTTTAAAACACTATACTTATTGACTCGGTACAAAGCAGGAAATAACAAATATAATATATTATTTACGCAATTACTTTTTTAGAATGATTTATTTGTTTACAAAAAGTTAGGGTGAAAAAAAAAATTTGAAATAGGATCTAAAACAAAAACACTAATTTGAATACTTTTTTGTTTATTTTATATTTAGAGTTTTTTCCACTGTGGTTTTATGGAATTCCTTCAAAGTATGTAAATAAAAATTAGAGAGAATATCGATCAGTTATAGAGAATAGAGTATATATATATATCAGTTATTGAGAATTAGAGAATATCGATCAGTTACAATTAAAGTCTGTCAATTAGCCTGGCACATAGCTTCTAAGAAAAAATGGATTAGTCAAAAATACATAGCTGAATGCATATGCACATATATGCTTAATCATTTTAAAAAATAAACATTACATACATATACTGTATAAACAGGCGAGAGTAGCTAGCCTGTATTACTATTATTTAATTAAGATTATAAACAAATGCCTTTACAAATATTAAATTAAGTTATTAAATAAAGCTCTTTTCAGGTTGGATAAGAAAATGTCACGTTTTCACTGAAATATTATCATGGTATCAATATTGAGAACATAGTATGGCTGATATAAGACCACAATTCTACCCGAGTTCTTTATGCACCGCATCACTAGTTTATATCCTGATTGACTGCAGCCTAAGTTGATAAAAAATGTTCGTCTCATCGAATAGATGATGATAGAATCTTTTCCCGTCCTGAAATTTCAATTTAATTTTTGAACCTCTCGTTTACGCGAGCGTTGCGCGCGAACTCTTGGACGGATCACGCTATCCAACGAGATTAGCCTGATTATTAGTAAGAGGAACGTGTATACCAAATTTCAACTAAATCGGTCAACTTTTACTCAAGTTATCGTCACACGCGTAAACGTTACTGACAGACAGACAAGATGCATAGTTTGTTGAATGTAAGAAGCTCGCTTACGCTCGCTTCAATGATGCAGCGGTGGACCTGCTTAGTGATTCCGACACACCCGTGTATACTACTGAATCTTCGTCTTCTATAATCTTCTTTACAGCCTTTCTCTCTAAATAAAGATCTATATTCTCTATCCTTAATCTCTTTAATTAGAAATCAGATCCTTAATAAAGTCTTCTTTACCTTTACTAAATCCTTCCATGTTGTCTAACCTTTTAAATTCTTAATTTACTTTCGCTACCTTCTTTATAATCTTTATTAATTAATTAATTCATCATTATCTTTTCGCTTTTGTTTCTAAAAATTCGCTGAATCCCCTTCTTTTCGTCCTTTCTTCTAAAACTTACTTTACAGTAAGTACATTCACAATTTCTTCTTTATTATTTTTAACTTTTTCTTGTTTGTAGTAGGCAAAGGCTAAAGCACGCCCTCTACTACAAGATAGCAGTGTCAGAGATAAGTGAAAGTTCATTTTGTCTATAGTTAAACAAGGGGCTCCATATAGAGAGCATATAAGAATTTAATACAAGCACCCCTGAAGTAGAGCATGATTGTTACACGAGTCCCACATATTCACCTGTCAATCCTTCTCTGACAGCACAATAGACTTCTTTCTTATCATCTGTAACTAACTCCCAATTCTTTACCGACTGATAATAGATCTAATATGTATCTTGATAGACTCGTAGCTCTAGTCCACGTCCTAGATCATTTCTTAAAACTACATAATAGATTTATGTAAAAGAAAAGAAAAAAAAAAAATCAATTTAATTCTAACAGTAGTTCATGGTTACAGCTAATAATTAGTTATACATGGATCATAACAAATTAGTCCATGTTTGTATTAGATATGCTCTTTGCTTTAGTTCCAAAAATATATTAAGTAATAGCTACAATGTTATTTCTCTAAATAGAAATATAAACTTCAATATATAATTAGAGATATATTCGTTCATTTTTTAATAACAGTGTTAATATATTGGTCGATGTAGCTTATTTCGAGCCCTTTGCAAGAAAAGGAAAAACTGCTAAATATAATGTAGGGGAAGGTGGGGCAAAGTGGCCATGCTAAGGTTTGCTGATTTTTTAAGCGAACTTATAATCGGCCTAGAGCTTTAAAACTTTGTGATTGTATACTTCAACCATTCTCTCATATCATGTATTTTTTACTTTCTCATATAAAGAGAAAGTATTGTGATGGCGCGAAAATTCGATTTTGAGATTTTGATGGATTTACACGTTTTGAGGTCCCCTGAGTCCAAAAAAGTGGTTTTTAAAAAATGTCTGTCTGTCGTCTGTCGTCTGTCTGTCGTCTGTGCAGACGCCTGGAGCCCAAACTACTGGGCCGATTTTGACGAAATTTGGCATACATGTTCAGAAAAATCATACCCCGAGGCGAAATCGAGAAATGAATTTTAGCTCTAAATTTGGGGGCGCTACCCCCCAAAAACTCTGAAAAAACATGAAAAAAAAAAATTTAATTCTCGAAAAGGGTTCCGACGATTTTGATTAAAAAATTCTAAAATGTAGTCCATTTGAATACGAATCCAACGATATAAGCCGTTTTCCCGGGAAAAATCTAGTTCCTGAGATATTAGCTTAAAACGCGGACGGAGAGAGCCCGGGTTCGATTCCCCGACCAGGAGAAGTTATTTTTATGATAAATTTTGATGAAATGTTCAATAATATTTAAATGTACATTTGAAAACTAATAAATGGAAACACTGGGCTAAGTAATTATAAACTCATATATGAGAAAGTTTGTCTGAGTTGTCTCGGACCGATTTTTTAATTTAATTTAAAATTATTTAAGTTTAATTTTCAAATAGTATCCAAATGGACACTTTTAAGGGGGCAAAGTGGCCACAACAATATGTTCGTAATATGTAGTTATTTAACTTCATCCACAGTGAATATCTCTAAAAATAATAAATCAGCATACTTTAGGTGTGTAGAAAAAAACACAAAAAAAAACAAAAACAAATAGTAGCTATGGGGCAAAGTTGCCATTCCTGGCCACTTTGCCCCGTTTGACGCCATGATACATAAGTTGTCATAACTCATTAACCAGACGGAACTATGTGACCTTTTAAACATGGTTTTGTAGGCAAGTTATCACTACATTTTAACACTTTTTTTTTAAATATCTTAAAGTTTATTACTATAATAATAATAAATAATATAAATAAACACTTAGCATAAAGTAGAAAACGGATAATAACTTCACAAAAAACACGTGGTTAAAAGTTTAAACGATGTTTGAAGACTGATATAGTTATCCATGAAAGGTTGCTGTAATCTCCAATTAACAGCAGCACTTTACAACCATAAAACTGAGGATAGCCACTTTAAAATGCTAAAAAGCTTATTTTGAACCATTCTAAGGGTCTGATATTCTCAAAACACACTCTGATAAAGTATTTTTTTGCCACTGAACCAGACTACAACCATATAAATACATCGAAAAGACCATAATTATAAAAAAAAAGTATTTTGTCAATAAAAAATAAAATTATTTTTTTTTCGAAATTTCCAAAAAGTGGTATCTTTACTTTTGGTCGAAGAATGTTCAGGAATTGTTTCAGATTTTTTTCACTTCACATAAGCGAGATAGAGGGGGGGGGGGGACACGTTTCAATCCCGCTTCAAACTCGCCTACGCTCGCCCTATCAAAGTTATAACCAAAGAATTATATATTTTTGTTATCAGCTCGACGTACTCTTTCATATGATACCCCTCACGGTGTCGAAAAAAAATAAAAAAATTGTAACCCTTAAGTTTTTTTACCCTATTATTTTTTAAAAATATGCTTTTTAAGTCGCTATATTTTTAAAATATGTGGGCAGGTACAAGACACATACATGCCGAATTTCAAAGTGATCGGACGAAAGGTGTAGCCGTGAGAGCACGCGAGAGGACGGACGGACAGACACACGCAGGAAAATATAAGGGTCCTTGGTTTTGCCTACGGACCCTAAAAAAGACTGTCACAAAACAGACCGATGACGATAACTTGAGTAAAAGTTGACCGACTTAGTTGAAATTTAGTATACATGTTGCTTTTACTAATGCTCAAGCTAAGTTCGTTGGACAGCGTTATCCGTCTAAGAGTTCGCGCGCAACGCTCGCGTATAGGTAAGCTTCAAATGTAAAATTGGAATTTTAGGACAGGAAAAGATTCTAAATTCATTCAATGAGACAAATAACTTTTGTAAATAATTTTTTTTTTTAGTAAAACCAACTAACATCGCTATGAAGTGATAAAGATCGCTAAATTTATTAAAGAGGACGTTTGAAGTAGAACGTTTAAAGTAGAGAAAATAACGTTTTTACCGATATCTTACGTTTTAACGCAACGATTTTAATAAAACTTTACATACATCGTCCGAAGCCCAATTGAAACAGGCATGTAAAGTTTCAATTTGATTTCAAGCAGAAGTTTTTGTGTAGTAAAGAAATATATTTCATAATATTTATTGACATCTGATGATGATCAGATATTGAAAGCAGATTTTTTACAATAAAGTTACTTCAGCAGAGAGACCTCTTTTTTTTATACCTAATCAATTAAATCAACTGTTATATAAATTATTATTATTAAAATCATTTTTGTAATCAAAGTTCCAAGTTATCTATTTCTACAATTATCACTATAATAAAGTTATAGCGTTATGATTAGATATTCTAAAGGGAAATTATTAAAAAAAAAAAGGCAATTTATAAAAGTATATAAATGATTATTTCCTGAAGTATTTCCTTGCTTTAAACTCGCTTAATTCTGTCTTTATTGTTAAGCGATCAGTCTTAAGTGGTCGGATCATCGAGGTTACCCCGCTTATAGATAAAACCGTTCTTTCCATCTCATCCTGCCCAAGTACTACAAAAAAGAGCCAATCAAGAGCCTCACCCCCTCCCCCAGGATCGATTTACTCTTGAAAGTTGGACCTGCTCAACTACCTGTCAATATAGACTGACGAGTTCGAAACCTTTCTTGTCAAGTAGGGGACGAAACGGTTCAGAATTGTCATTTACATTTAGCTGGGGTTTGCCTCACAGTTGAACCCGCATCTAATGTACTTTTAGTGGTAAAAAGGTTTCGAAATAAAATTATTTTTTTCCCTCCCATCCCTTTTTCTTCTAAAACGTCTTCAAGTGTTTAAGGAACGTGCCCTATCTTAATTTTTTCCCTTTCTGAGTTTCTTTTTTTGGGTTGAAGTTGTTCCGTTTCAATTGATGCAAAAAAAAAAAATTGTCGAATGAACAAAAGTTATTGATATAATGTAATACGCATTAACTGGGAAAAGATACATTGATTTTTGGTTTGCTGGTCTTTTCATCTTGCAGGGGTTTTATAAAAACGTGTGCTACTTACTACATACGCACTCTAACTTCTAGACTCGTTACAGATTGCACTAGAGCCTCTTACTCCTTCATTTTAACTAGAGATGTAACAATGGGAGTGTGGTAGAAATAACAGTGGAATGGTTAAATATGAAATGTTAGCTAAAGAACTTTCTTTAGAACTTGTTCTGCATTCTTCAAAAAGTATCGATCTGCTTAATGCACAAATTTAAATCTTAAGAACTTTAATTAAATTGTTGCTGAGAAAATTTTTATTAGAATATGAAATAATAATTTAATGAGAATAATTTTATTAGGAATATGAAATGGTAGCTAAAGAACGTCTGAATTCAAAGCTACGATCTACCTAATTCATCAATTTTGCTCATGAGAACTTTACAATTTTGCTAAGAAAATTTTTCTTAAGCAAGTAGATTGAGCATCCTTCAAAAAAAAAAAAAAAATGAATAGTGGTTAGCGTTATTCAAACTATTCTGTAACCTAGGCCAAAACCCCGACTTATCTGGTTCGAGTCCCAGAGAGAAGAGACATGTTTCACACTGATGTACTACAATAGAGTAGGTGAGTAAAGTTGCCGGATCCACAATCCTATGATAATCTAATAGTCCAGGAGATAGCGAGCAAAAAAGTGTCTAACTAACATCAAGCTAGAATGAACTGTGAATGTGTTTTAGGTAACGCTTTTCAAGTGATCTAGGGCTATCTATGGGCTACGTTCGTCATACCGTCCAAATTTCTTAAAAACCAGATGAAGATATAGGTATAAATAAATGTATGTTTTTGCGCATGTGGAAGAGAAATAAATGGCCGCAGAATGTTGAAACTTATATGGGACTAACATTGGTCTAATTATTACCTACTATGCCAAATTCATTAAAATTGGAGTAGATCTGAAGAACAAAACATTTTTCTGTTACCTCCAGTAAGCTCGGAAGTAAAAAATAGATAAATAAAAATAACGAATGAATTAATGAAGGCATAATAAAGGTTCTAAAGGAGGTAGCAAAAAAATTGAGTTTAGCCAATTGAAATATAGAGCATTAAAAATAAGAATTTATTAAGATCTCATTTCAAATTAATGACGAACTGATTAGCTTCCTTATATTAGTATTTTGTATTTAAAAAAAAACATTATTTTAAACGCTGAAGTTTTATATTTATTTTAAATTAGTATTCTTTAAAAAAAGGCGATGTGTTCTTTAAACGCCCACGTGCCAAGTCCACGTGTTCTTTTCATTTGCATCTTCCACCCGTTTTAAGTTTTGAGTTAGTTAAATAACAGTCAAGTTCTTAACTAACTATTATCCATTCATTCATAATTCATTCATGTAGTTTATTGAATGACCGTACATTCTAATTCTCTTTTCTTTAACTTTTTTAATTAACCTGTTTTGTTACATTTTTTAAACGACGGATTCATTTTAAATCATTTTTTCAAAATGATTTACAGTGTGTTGAAGTAAAGAAGTAATAAACAAAAATGTTTACATTTTTCAATTATATATTTTGATTTAGATTTTCCCGCATTCTTTTATTGTCTATTATTTATGTATTTAAATGTAGAGTTAATTTACGAAATACAACACAAATGAGCCGATTTATAATTTGGAACAGCTGTTCATCTATATAATCATTTTTTTTTTTACTTAAGGCTGTTTCGTTACTACAAAATGAAATGAACGCATCAGCTTCTTTTCCTGCTAACTCCTTAAGTTGAATTAGTTTTGAACAAGAACATCTTATTATGTTTCGTTTTATTTAAACCACTCTTTTTGCATAATAATCCAGTAACTTTGTCGCCTGAAAGTATGGGGTAGTATGCGTCGGGATTTTTGTTTATCCTTTCTTGTAGAGCACTGAATTGGGAACAATTTTTATATTTCACATTTTTTCCCAAACCCTATACTTTCCGAAATATAGAGCTTCAAAGATGAAATATTTTCTTCAAATTACGTTATTAAACTTAACACCTTCTTTAATTATTATCATATGTTAATTCTGTTTGACGGATTCTTTTCCCAGGTGTTTAATAAAAATCAAAAACTTATAGTTTTCATATCTTTTTTTATTTTTTTATTTAGAGACGTTTTGACCCTTCTCTAAGGTCATTTTCAATACTTATAATTTTGATTCAAAAACATTTGGATGATGTATAAGTTATTCCTCAAAGAAAGAGTTTGTCTAAATTAAATACAATTCTAATAATAAATTACATAACACCCACTTAGTACTCAGTCACAAATATTAATTAAAATCATTAAAATAAATATATACAACTTCAACATTACATCTTACTTTATAGGAAGTTTTATAGAGAGTTTTATAGAGGTACTCTCTATAAAACTTCCTATAAAGTAAGATGTAATGTTGAAGTTGTATATATTTATTTTAATGATTTTAATTAATATTTGTGACTGAGTACTAAGTGGGTGTTATGTAATTTATTATTAGAATTGTATTTAATTTAGACAAACTCTTTCTTTGAGGAATAACTTATACATCATCCAAATGTTTTTGAATCAAAATTATAAGTATTGAAAATGACCTTAGAGAAGGGTCGAAACGTCTCTAAATAAAAAAATAAAAAAAGATATGAAAACTATAAGTTTTTGATTTTTATTAAATACCTGGGAAAAGAATCCGTCAAACAGAATTAACATATGAAATATTTTCTTTTAATAACTGAAAAATCCAAGTTGCGGAGGTTAGTATTAGTGGTGGTTATTTGTACTTCCATAGGTAGGATATACCCAAAAATCACTGTGTGGCGGAGATTAAATTTTAATTTAAATCAAATTATCATTATTATTAATTACGGGAAACAGACAGAGAAAAATACACTCCAGCGCTGGGATTTGAACCACAGGCCTCTATATTTCCAGAATAGCGCTCTACCAACTAAGCTACGCAGGAGAATGATTTTCTCTGACATTATTGATACCTTGTCCCGAATTTAAGCTTTCAATTTTCCACAAATCTGAGAAGTCAACATTAATGACATAGAACTAGACTGAGAAATAACGCTTATAATTATAAAGTACCCAATTAGTACCTGTACCTAGTACAATCAATTAGAAATTCATATTTTACGATTTTGTGTGGGGGAGGGATAACAAACATAGACCCCTTTCATCCTCAGAAAAGATGTTATTTTTGATATTATCAAAAAAATATAGCATCTTTGAAGCTCTATATTTCGGAAAATATAGGTTTTAGAAAAAAATGTGAAATATAAAAATTGGTCCAAATTTAGTGCTCTACAAGAAAGGATGAACAAAAAACCCCGAAAATTTAGTTTATTGTTGGTTAGTTGAGGTTAGTATTGGTTACTAGTGGTTAGTAGTTGTGGTTATTTGTACTTCCATAGGCAGAATATACCCAAAATATCTAACTGGGAGGGGTGGGATAACACAAATAGACCCCTTTCGTCCTCAGAAAAGATGTTATTTTTAATATTTTCAAAAAAATATTACATCTTTGAAGCTCTATATTTCGAAAAAGTATAGGGTTTAGGAAAAAATGTGGTATATCAAAACTGTTGCAAATTTAGTGCTCTACAAGAAATATACGATCACTTTTTTTCAGGTCATACAGGTAAAGAGTTATAAAGAAAAAAACTAGAAGAAACACTAAAATTTCGCGTATTTTGGCCCAACTCTGGGTTAGCACAGAGCCTAGGAGGTCGAAAACTTGGGTTTTTAACTAATGTCTAGGTACATACAATTAAAAAAATGAAAAAAGTTTTTATCACCTTTTGCAAGGTAGACCCTTATTTTTAATACCTGTCGACTGGACTATGTAGAATTGAGGTATTTAATTATTAATTAAATCTAAGTAATAACAATTCTAGTTTTTTTTTTTATTTTGGAACCAACAAATCCTCATTTCAATGAACATAGTGTATAAGAGGAGCAATTTGATTTGATATACGAATAAAATTGAGTAACTTGCTTTTTCTAGGAACGATTTAAATTCATAATTTTACATATGACATATTTATTCAATAATATTAATATGTAGGAGGGAACGTAAAATCAACTGTTTCTATAACTTAAGTTTCACTTCTAATGCGGATGAGTCTCACACAATTTTTATTTTTCCTGTCAACTAATCCCTATTGGCAGTAAAATAATTGATTTCAATGAAATTTTGATAACACATTTAGCATTGAGGCAAAATCCTATGTAGATTATCAAACATGAATACCATTTTTTATAGTAGCTAATTTACAATACGCCGAGAAGCATATGCAAAATATTCACTTTACACACACACACACACACACACACACACACACACACACATATATATATATTAAAAATGTAGGGGACAAGATTGCATATGTTCGTTTATGACTATGTTGTAAATTTTTGTCGAGAATGTTAGTTATGATTAAGGACGAAAGGGATGAGTTGGGATGCTATGAGGGGTTATGTCAGGGATTAGGGTAATATTTGCTATAGCCTGTAGCACTAAGAGGGGGGGGGGGGGATTGTTTTAATGAATATGCTGTGTAGGAGCCAGAGGCAGTGAATAATAGAGTAAACAAACTGGAGGGTACAACCAGAGGGTACTCCTCTATTGGCTTTATGAAGACAAATTGTTTAAGAAGGGTGAAGGTTGGCGTACTGTTACCCTCTCCCTTACTCTACGTTATATAATAACGTAATCTAACGAGTAAATAACTACGTTAAATAGCATTGGATCGAGGGGACAGCCCTGTGCCACACCGCCCTCTATATCTCACTATGTCTAAACATCCGCGTCTTTCGCTTTTATTAAATTTATATCGATGCAAATTTATTAAACAAGTAAACGTTAACTAACTTCAACAATATATCACAACTTAATTTTCATCCTTTAAAATAACAGCAAGTTGAAATTTTGCCTTTACTTTAAAATTATAGTGTTTTTCCTACGAAATAACCTCGGAACAGTGTAAGGGAAGATGGAAACAAGATGGGATAGATAATCTCTAGACATTTATAAGGGCTTTAGCTTGAAGATCACCAAAAGAGGAGGATGGCAAGATTGAGCTTTTAATTTTCCTTGAGAACCGTCAATAAATTAAAATGTTATTAAACATTTTAATTGCATATAAAGTAAATAAAACTTAATAATTTAATTGATAATTACAAAATAATGATTACAAATAATAATGTTTAGAATTTTTTGGTTCCGAGCTGACCGAAGGTAACGCAAGCATGGTGCTCATTCTGAAGAACGAAATTTGTTTATGCCTTAAAAGTCAATTGTCATATCATAGACAGAAATCCGTCTTAAGGTGGGTTCACAGCTAGCGGATACTTATTTGCGGAGGGCTATATAGATAACAATATATCTTCGGAGAACCGCCGAGACGGAGGACGGAGTCGTTGTTTCCCTCCCCTCGAGTTTCGGTCGGCCAAGTTATAAACAAAAGCAATTATAACATCGTTTTTTCAACTTGAATTTAGTTCTCTTGCTTAAAAAAACGTATATAATAAGATTATAGATAAGGGCTTTTATTATTATATAAATAAGAAATAGGTATACAATAAAAATAATGTAGGAACAGGTGTAATAAGCATAGATATAAAAAACATGGACATAATACACAGATAAAGATAAAAGACATAAAAAAACGTAGATTAAACACAGATTATAATAAAAATAATGCAGGAACAAATGAACAGATACAAATATATTATAATAAAACAATTTTAACATAAAAACAGAAAGGAAATAAGAAGAGGACGAAGTGAAGGTTTCATACAGGTTTTAAAGCGGCACCGCAAAAAAGATGGTTTGGAACCAACTTTCTGCGGCGCCGTAAAAGAGTTGCCATAGATGAATTCCTTCGGGCCTCCGCAATTACGTATCCGCAAGCTATGAACCCACCTTTAGGCATCAGAAAACATTTTTGGTCTCGTGACTTTCTGTGGGTCTGGCAGTCAAAATTCTTGCAAACACAAACAACTTTATCTTAAAAACTTCTTATTCAATTTTAATTAAATTAGATGTTACTTAAAAATTAGTTCCCTCATATTCCTTCATTAATTTCAACCTTAGGAGTGCCTCTTCGCCCGTATGAGCTCAAACGTTTTTACTTTGTTAAGTAAAGTTTTTACTTTATAAGTAGTGTATACATGGAAAATGTATTGTGATTCGATTGCGATGAAAATCGATTTTGAGATGTTGAATTTTTTACACGTTTTAAGTTCCCTTGAGTCCAAAAAGAGTGGTTTTTAAAAAGCAATTGTCTATATAGTTCGCTCTCTATGGTTATATACTCAGTAATAACCATATTGATATATTTTGCATGTTTATACAGAAAGTACGACAGAGTTGTAAAAGACCTTAAAATATTTTATGGTAAAAGAACTTGTACAATAACAAAATCATTTATAAAAGTCATACATTGTACGATTCGATTAATAATCGATTATGGATATTCGACTAATAATCAATTAAAGATATTCGATTATGGATATTTGATTAATAATCGATTATGGATGCTCGATTAATAATCAATTAAAGATATTCGATTAATAATCTATTATGGATATTCGAACGAATAATCGATTATGAAAATAATCTATGCATTTTAATCGATTATGCATTTAGGCATGATGCAGCTATATTTACTTTCTACATTACAACATTTCGATTTTAAATATACGACTATGACTTCAAATATAAGTACATAAGTAGTATAGTTCTCAAAACGACTGTGGGTTCGGGTTCTTACACGATTATATTACATACCTTCAAATTATCACAAATAACAGGGATATTTATGATTTATTGCCGATTACTTCGTTGGTCATACAGTGTTTAACGATTTTTTTTTTTTATTATTACTCGATTATTTCATAATCGATTATGAAAATTGTCGATTATGCCCATCTCTAGTTATTAGTCTGGGAGACTCCTGGTATCTAAACTACTAGACCAATTCTCTAAATTTTTGGGCGTAGTGAAGTAATAAACTGAAGTAATAAATTTATACAAAAAGTAAGATAGAGTTGTTAAAAGACCTTAAAATATTTTATTTTAAAAGTACTTGTAATATAACAAAATCATTTATAAAAGTTATAAATTGTACGTTTCTATATTTATATTTTTATAAGAAATCTACAAAAGCCTCTTAGAAGAGATGGAAGTACTTGAGCTAAAGACATACTTGAGAGAATAATATCATATTTTATACAATAACAATAAAGCAATATAAGGTCGAGATATATTACATTATAAGCCTAAAAATATTACTATCGTAGTTTAATTCTGTAAAATACATTATACGAGTATATACGTATCTAAAGAAATATCATACACAACTATATTTTTGTAGATAAAAATATTGAAGCTAAAGAAAGTCCTTGTGATTCAACTCTACCAATGCACATTATTCAAATTTTACATTTATTATAATAAATATTAAATATGTATACATAATATCGCTATATTATTTCACTTATCTGTCTCATAGTATGTAATTACTGTAAAGGAACTCTAATTTAGACTCTAAATTATACCGAATAAATAAAATATTTACATAAAAGTATAAAAATACAAGAACTCTACTTTAATGGACATTATTTTATACCAATTTTACATTTAATATTTAAATAGAAGTATAAAAATAGAAGACAGTGCAATAAGAGTTTGGCTACAGTACATAAGGTTTGTTGAAATTGTATTCATATTTTGAAATTTTCATGTCTTTGCTATGGCACATAACCTCGAAAAGCGTTACCAAACTAGAGTGTTACCAGAGAAGGGAAGATATAGGAACAGGGAGTAAGGAAGGTATAGGAGGTGTTCAATCGAGTCTGCCCGACTCCTACTACCGTGCTGTGTAGGCCCTATATACACTATACACCCCTGCCCCTGCCCTCCCGATCGGCTAGCTGCCCCACGTCTCACACTCTTCGCTTCTTCCTACGGCTTCAGTAGTCGCTCACGAGCCCAAGCGCCCCTCCCCCCCCCCCCCCCCAACTACAAATTCTGTTCTACTCCTCTTATTTGCATCGGACAAACACCATAACCCTTAGAATTTTATTCCTAATAAACTTGCATATACATACAATTTATTTTTTACATTATTTTTTATTTTTGTTAAACTATAATTTTTTGCATTTATTATAAAAATATGGGTGAAGAAGCTAAAAGATTACTTCTTAATAAACTGGTTAAGAAGAAAAGTACTTTCTTTCTTCGTGCACTACATATGCTCGATTTAATTCCTAATTTACAAACGCAAGAATCTGCACGCTCGAATTTTTGGACATTTTTATGTCTTTACTTTGGCACATAAACTCGAAAAGCGTTACCAAAAAACGACACCAAGAAGCGTTACATGAAAATGTCTCACTGTCTTGCAGACTCGTATGGAAGCAATTTTTTTGCTATAAATTTGCACTACTCTCTCATATTTCCCATTGCTATTACTTATTTAATTTGTTATAGCTTTTAAATTATTTAATATTAAATTAAATTACTTATTAGCCTTTAGATTGAAAATTTGTAAAAATCCAGTTTTTTTTTAACAATTGCGGTCGTTGATTTTTTACATAAAAACAAAAATACATTTTTATAAAAAAAATATATTTTTAGGTAGACCTTCGAGTGTTTTAATCAATTTGCATGGTAACAGGAAATATAAACGTGAACTGATAAAAAGACGGAAATTTCCTTTTATTTAAAAAAATAAAAATAAAAGAAACAAAAGAATTGGATTCGTAACACAATTAAGAATGTCAAAAAAAAGAATACGGAAAAAAAGAAATATTTGACCAATCAGAGTAGATATTTGTGGAAAGGTCCCCTACATCTAGCACCGTTCCCCTTGTCCCTTCCATATACCGTGAGCTACATCCCTAACTTTATTATATAAATGTTTGTCCTGAGTAAACTTGACGTGATGTTGCCTTTGTCCCTTATGTAATATCGTCTATACAACAAATACTACAACATTCTCCCTATTCGCTCCTTCACGAATAACTTGCAAATCACAATATATATATATATATATATATATATATATATATATATATATATATATATATATATATATATATATATATATATTGTATTAAAACACCCTCTTAACTAAATTTGCTAAGGATGTACCGTGCAATCTATTCTTTATATTTATACACTGTCTTATAAATCTACCCCTGACAATATTTATTGTCCCTTATATTTACAGTAAACCAATAACGCACTCTCCTTTTTTTTTTATTTAATGTACAATTTAAAGACGATGTTTAGATAGAGATACCGCTTTGTGATATAATGCTCATTATATTATAAAGTACATTGAAAGGTATAACTCAGTTGATGAACAACTGAGTCAATGATATAAATCAGTATAAATTACTTCATGCAATTGCACCAAAGGGAATGTATATGTATTTACTTTCAAGTCGATCAGCTTTACTTATTTGTCACCGTACTTATTACCTGTACTTAAATAAAATTAAAAGCAATACATATTTACCAATAAACACAATTGCAAAGTAACAGTAAATTACATTGTACAATGTACTTATTTGATTTAATATGCTTGTAAAATGAACCCATGAGATATATATTTGTTGAATTTGTTCAATCTTGGTTTATTTCAGCGTGCATTTCGTCCTCAATGCGCATGTACACAAAACCATAACTTGTTATTAATATTAATATAAATTTGTGGTTAAGTCGTACAAATTATTAACTACAAATCCATATTATTATAAAATAGGGACAAGGTACTAGGAAGGTATAGGAAAAGTAAAAATTATTGTCACTTTTCTTCAGTTGATCCCTTATGATTTTATAAAATTTTCTTTTCTTTTTGGTCTTTAGAAATGACTGATTAGTTATTTATAATTAAGTTAAAAATGTTATAATATTGTTTTGTTATTTTAGGCCTGAAGATGCCCAGGTATGGGCGAAATGTAGCCATTATAATTTTTTTTTTTTTTTTTTAAAAAAAAGCCAAATTTAAAGAAAACTGAAAATAGTTTTGTTTTCAAACTTTATTTATCCCTAATAGTCCAGAAGATAGCGTGCAAAAAAGAGTCTGACTAACATCAAGCTAGAATTTTGTATACAAGTCAATCTTTTAGCGCCTTTTAAGAATATGTGGTCGGCTAAGTTCGTCTGCGGGACATAGCTCGGCAATAGGCGTTTGAAAAATACAAACCGGTGGAGAGCGGCCATGTCTCACCAATTATGATGGACAATGTGATTGTCATGATCCTGAGTACAGAATTAGTTAGTAGACCGAAAATCAAGTTGATGTTAGTTTGTCCGTTGACAGGTGACCACGTTGATTTTTAGTAATATTTGAATAACTAACCTATCAAGTGTGAAAATAACATCGACTTGAATTTTGGTCTACTAACTAATTCTGTACTCAGGATCATGAAAATCACATTGTCTCCCATAATTGGTAAGACATGGCTGCTCACCACCGGTATGTTTTTTTCAAACAGCTATGTCCCGCAGACGAACTTAGCCGACCACATATTCTTAAAAGGCGCTAAAAGATTGACTTGTAAACAAAATTTTAGCTTGATGTTAGTTAGACACTTTTTTGCACGCTATCTCCTGGACTATAAAGACTAAAAAGAAAAGAAAATTTGAAAAAATAATGTTATTAATACATACTTTTATTTAAAAATCCACATATGGTTCAATATTAATACCAATCTTCTACGAACATTGCTTCCACTTGTGTATCAAAAAAACCTACTTTTTCTCTTTCACATGCGCACAAACATACATTTATTTACACTTGTCACCTATATGTTCAAAAGTACTCATTTTTTTTTTAAGAAAATTGGATGGTTTGTCGGAAGATAGCTCCAGATTAAATTCAACCATCTGGGCATGTTAAATACTAATAAATTGATACTTTTATTAGTGTAAAAAAAATTGACAGATTTAAATAAAGCGGGATGAATAAATAAAAGGCAGAAATCCATTTCAGACATCAGGCAACAATTTTGATTCCGTGTCTGTCTGCCGGTCTGTCTGGCTGTCGGTCTGCGGCTGAAATTGTGCAAACCAACATATCTTAAAAAAAACTGGTCTGATTTTATTGAAATTTGTATGGTAGGTCATAATTAGCCCATTGTTGGTCCCATATAAGTTTCAAACTTCTGCGCTCATTTGTTTCCCTTCTACATGCGCGCAAATATACATTTACCTACACCTATATTTTCAAAAGTACTTATCTGATTTTTATGAAATGTTGATGGTTTGTCGAAAGTAACCCGCAGATAGCTCCAGATTAATTTAAACCGTCTGGGCTTTATAAATTTTGCTAAATTGATACTTTAATGCATGAAAAAATCAAAATAATTTTGACAGATATAAAAAACAGGGGAAATTTAAATAAAGCGTATAATAATAAGTTTTAAAAGCATAAAATAATTATAGTATACGAAATAGGACGCGAGGAAGCTATGTGTCACACTAATTGGCAGACTATTTATGAACAAATTAATGACTGTTCAAGAATTTAAGAAGAGGAACTGGATCATATTTTTCCGACACTTTTTGACCCGTTCAAAAGAACGAATCATGTTTACCTTACTTATTTATTATCTTTTATAGGTCTCTGGAATTGTTTTCCCCAGGTATTTTCTTGTTCTTGGTAGGTTGTTCTTCCCTTATTCTTTGCTAGACGGAGCTGATTCATGTAAATATTGCAAGTTATCGATCTATCCTCCGACTGCCCCCTTCCATACTCTCTAGATATATAGCGGCTATCTTTTCCTCTTTAACATCCAGAGTAGAACCAAGGGGGGGGGGGGGATCACTTTAAAGAAATACCGTCCTACCTTGATAGCCTTCAATAAAAACCAATTTTTTCTTCCATATTTCTAAAAGATACTCATATTTTTATGATATATATATATATATATATATATATATATATATATATATATATATATATATATATATATATATATATATATATATATATATATATATATATATATATATTCTTATACTATATCTCACCATGAGATAATTTATTCCATTTATTTCTTTTTCTTCTTCTAGGTAACGCAAAGTATTTTAATATATCAAGCTAATATACATACGTTAATGTAGGTATATATATATATATATATATATATATATATATATATATATATATATATATATATATATATATATATATATATATATATATATATATATCATAAATGTAATATATATATATATATGTATGTATATGCATATAAAGTATGCATTCTATAAATATGATTTATTGTTTATTTTTTGGCACGTTTTGTACGATCCTTATAAATCAGATATTCTAAAGGTATAAATATCTGTAGGTGTAGGTACGCATTTTGTACATTTTACTTTTAACCATGAATACTCTTATGAGCGAAGTAAGGAAAAACAGTTATATGTATGTAATATAATACGGTAAGGAAAACCTTATATAAATTTAAATTGAAAACTAAATTATTTACAAAAGTTAGTTCTTTCGAGATTTAGGAACTTACTCGTATAAAATAAACCTTAAAGAGAAAACATTATCAGTTGATTTTCAAAAAACCACAATAGCTAATGTTTAATATATATATATTAAATTATTGTACATGTATGTATGTAATTATTGTATATAAATGTGTATGAGATTATATGTATGTTGGTATATATTATATGCTATGAGAAGTAACACGTAGCAACTTACTTAGAACGAAATAGCACTAAGCTCAGAGAAATGTTTTATTATGTATGTATTTATTATTATGTATTTTCGTGCTGCGTAATTACCAAGTCAGGAATTGTTTTTAAATAAATTATTATTAGGATAGTGAGGTCATTTAGGGACCCATAGGTTCCGGTTCAACAAATGCTTGTTCCAAGATATAAATCCTCTGAAGCAAACACTAAACATAAATATTTATCCTAAAAAAAATAAAAGTTTAAATAAATAATTATTTTTTCAGATAATTTATATAGGTAGATTTAAAATCCGATAAATTCCAAGAACGGTTTCAACTGTAATGGAGCAGGGTAGTGCAGAAGCTCGGGAAAGCTGGAATCGAACAGCTGAATTATTTAGTTTTGTTTGACTTGGGTTTCATCTTGCTTTGTAACTTGCCTCATTTATTATGCTCCTTTGACTGGAAGCAAAACGTAATGGGGGGTTAGATTGAGGGAGGGGGGGGGGGGGGTCTTTGAACAGAGGAAAAGCACATGCTTTACAAAATAATGTATAGATACCTTAATAAAAAGTAAAATAGTTGTTTTGTCAAAAAATAAAAATACTTGAAGGTTTATTCAAAAATATTGATTTTGATTTTTTTTTTTTTTTTTTTTTTTTTTTTAATAATTTAAAATCAACACTATAATGATAATATGATGTTTTTGAAGAATTATTTGTTAACAAAATTTGAAATGATTATCAATCCATTTTAAAAGATAGAGGAAAGAAAGGCAGATCATAAATAGTCCGGGAGAGTTTTCAAAGGCTACTGTTTTTGGGATATTTGTAAATCCAAACTAGTTTTTTAATTTGAAATTAATGTTTGTTTTTTTGCTGCCGAGCTTGCAGAAGGTAACGGAAGCTGCGTGATCGTTCTGAAGAACGAAAAAGTTTTAGGTCTCCGATTTCAAAAATTCCAAGACAGAAATCCGTTTCAGACATCAGGGAACATTTTTTGTTCCTCGATTTTTGGGTCTGTCGCGCTATTTTTTGTTAGTAAAACTAACACCGACAACGCTATGAAGTGTCTTATCTTAAACACTACACGTCTGATTTTGAATTAAATTTGGATGGTAGATCATGATTAGCCCATTGTTGGTCCCATATAAGTTTCATTCTTCTGCGCTCATTTGTTTCTCTTCCACATGCACTCAAACATACATTTATTTACAACTACAGCTTCATAAGTACTTATCTGATTTGTATGATATTTTTATATACCTTACCGAAAGTAACTCGCAGATAGCCCTAGATTAATTTGAACTATCTGCGCTCTTTAAGTTTTGCTAAATTGATACTTCAATTCATGTAAAAAATCAAAAAGATTTTGACAGATTAAAAAACAGGGGAAACAAACAAATTAGACAATAATGGCTTGTAAAAGCATAAGATCAATAAAGTACGTTATAGGATGCGAGGAAGCTATGTACCACACCAATTGAAAGTCTATTTTTTATTAGAGAAGAAGTTAGTTGCTAACTAAGTCGGTTGACCCTCATTATATGAATTCAATTAACTCTTATCATTTAATAAAGAAGTATAATGTTATGATAAGAATACAGTTGAAGATGGCAGTTGATCATTATAATTGGAATCATTTGCCCATCCATACCAATATTAATTAATAAATTAAATGACATAGACTACTTATTACACACATATATCACATTAATTAATAATAAATCAATATTTATAGGGTAATAAAATATGCAATTAGATTTAGATTTAATTGCATCTATAAATTTCCTTTAATTATTGTACATTATCTAAATATATTTTTTTTATTATTGATTTTAATATGATATTATATACATAGATAATCAATTATATTTTAGTATCTAATATTATAGCCTAGTAAATAAATATTTTCGATTTAATTAGATATACATAAATATCTCTTGTGCCGATAATATTTTCAAAAATATTATATCTTGGTTAATTTATTTCTGTTTGTACTTTGAGGACCTTAAACGTGCACAACTCCATAAAAGCTTAAATATTTAATTTATTTGCTATATAAATACACTTTTTTCCTCTGTTTGCTGCGTTATATGCAAAAAAGAGAAGTTCCTTACTCTTTTAATTAATTATAAATTATAAAATCAGACTGCTAAATATACGATGCCAACTAATAATTGGTACCACCATGTATGGTTGCCCATACATGGTGGAGTTAGAAAAGAGAAAACATTAAAAGTAACTAACTATTTTTATACTTAACGAAGTTAAAGAGGATGATTGTAGTAAAGAGCCTAGTAGTAAGGTAACAGGACTATTCCTAACTTTCACGCAAACATATCGCTTCACTGGACAAATACTTCTGCTTGTATCACGATAAAAGTTTACGTGTCTGTGTCAATTGTACTTTAGACGATGTGTATGAAGTTTCATTAAAATCGTTACGTTAGAACTTAAAATATCGGTAAAAACGTTGTTTTTACTCTATTTTAAATGTTTAGGTCCGCTTTAATAATTTTAGCGATCTTTAACTCTTAACTCTTCATAGCAGTGTCGGTCAGTGGCGTAACTATGGGCCCGCACGGGCCCGCATTGCGGGAGGGCCCCACCGGCAGGGGGCCCCCAAATCAACGACGATGGGGGCCCCCAAGTTCTAAACGCAAGAGGTTTTTTTTTGCTCATCAATTTTGTTTGGCGAGGGGCGCCCAAAAGGTTCTTGCGGGGGGCCCCCAATGCCCTAGCTACGCCACTGGTGTCGGTGTTGGTTTTACTAAACAAAAATGTTTAAAAAAGTTGTTTGTCTCATTGAATACGAGTGGATGAAGTTAGATTTTTTTCCCGTCCTAAAATTCCAATTTGACATTTGAAGTTTACGTTTATGCAAGCATTGGGCGCGAACGCTGAGGCTGATAACGTTGTCCAACAAACTCATCCTGGGCATTGGTAAAATGAACATTTGTACCAAATTTCAAATAAATCGATCATCTTTTACTTAAGTTATCGTCATCGGTTGGCTTTGAGACGGTTTTTCGGATTCACTTCCGTACTCCAGACGCTGTTATGTGCCATAAGGAACTTCGTTCCAAAGAAATAGTCGTTTCCTAATCATTTTGTACAAAGTAAAAGAAATAAACAGGGGTAGTTTTCTACTCTTGTAAATACTTAGCTATAATTAACTAACACTGATAACGATAACCCTCATATATACATTACGTGCATAGGCAAAAAACGTTCAAATGTGGTCCGATGCGCATGCGTCGGACAGTTCCAAACCAGTTTGAAGTGTGGTTGGAACAAACCTATGATGTAGTGTGTGATGTAAGATTACGCTAAAATAGAGTCAGAATCCCCTCTTACAAGTGGTCTTCACAGGAAAAAATTCCTTTCTCCCTGGAATTGTACTTGGGGCAAGTATGAAAGGTGAGAGGACTTCCTCAACAGATTAGAAATTGTAATGTTATAATTATGTGTCTATTTTTTTTATTTACCTGAATATTGATTATATTCTATTATAATAACTTACTTAGAATAGATATTTTTACTATTAATATTCATAATTATTTTATCATTCAATTTTATAAGCGGCTCAAAACTGAACGATTTGTTTTAAAGACATAATGAGTTTTCTCAGCTGTTTAAAATGAGCCGTAATTTCAAACTATAAATCATTAATTTTTTTTATTTTTTCTATATAAAGTTAATCATATCATCAACACATTGATTTATATATTTTTCTATAATAATTTTATTTAAATATCTTGGACACTATAATTTCAATAGATATTGGAAAGATGTGCTTCATTTAAAGGGAAATATAACCAGTCTATTTAATGAAGAAAAAAAATATAATTATCTTTTCCCTCTCATCGAGTAGACCGTTTTCAAGTTATAGGGTAAAGTTGTTTTTTATAACTGCATTTTTTATGTCAAGGAAGAATGTCTGATCAAGTTTTATTTTTTAACGGCTTGTTAAAATAGTTTAAATAGTTTTGTCAGTTTGTATTTAAAGTTTTTCTGTTGTTAGAGAAAATTTTACCTATTTTTGTCTCAACTGTTTATTAGATAAAGGTATTCTATCATTTCTACACAGACAAAGATGATGTCTTTTTGTTTTAATTAAAATGAGCGTAAGCGAGCTTCTGCCAGTCAACAGTATATTATTTATATCGTCTGTCTGTCTGTCAGTAACGTTTACGTGTCCAACGATAACTTAAGTAATAGTGAACCGATTTAGTTGAAAGTTGGTAAACATATTCCTTTTTCTAATGCTCAGACTAAATTCATTGGACAGCGTTCCGACCAATAGAACGCGCACAACACTGGCGTAAACTTGAACTTCAAATATAATATGTAATTGTAATTTTAGGACAGGAATAGTACATTACGCGTCGAGTGCGGGAAGTAGTATTTTGCATGCGAGTGTGGAGTTTGCACCCAAGCGATAGCGAGGGTAGTAAAACCACACGAGCGATGCAAAAAGCCGTTTTCGCACGAGTTGCGTACCGTACTTTATCTACAACTGTTAGATTTAAATAATAAATACAGAAAAAAATAAACTTGCTGTATGTAAGTTCGTATCTCTCTCTTGATAAAGATGGTATTAATTCTTGAGTTGTATTTTTTCCCGAATTAATTATTTCTGGAGGAGTATTATTCTCCACATTTTCGGCTATGTCACTTGATTCACTCATTGTTTTTCACTAACAACTCGATATAAACAGTTACTTTAATAAAAGGACAGCAAATTAGTTTTGTTATATGTAAACAAACTCGCTAATCGTGGGTAAAGGTGAAGAATTCCTCTTCTATACCGCCCTAGGGTTGTATAGAAGAGAAATTCTTCAGAACTAAGAGACTTCATTGCGTATGCGCAATGAATACAAGTACGTAAATAATCACTTTCTACGCATCTAAACAGAGATACAATGTTTATATTTCGTATCAATCGTAGATATAAGATTTTAACATCATCTATTCGACGAGACAAACATATTTTCAAATTCAATTTTCTATAAAACTAACAGTGACACCACTATAAAGCAATGAAGATCGGCTAAAACTATTAATTAGGCCCTAAACGTTTTAAATAGAGAAAATAATGTTTTTGCCAATAACTTTTAAAGTGTAGATGTGAATAGAAATGCATATAAATCATCTCTGAATCATAACTTAATAAAATTAAAAATTAGCATATAATACGCAATAAAATTCAGGAATAATTTTATGCTTGTGAGCATTGTACCTACACAAGGGTTTCAGTTTTTTTTATTGTTATTTAGGTATTTTTAAGAAGGAAAAACTTTAATTTTATTTATATTTAATAGGTATTTATTATAAAAACCTCCTGGATCCATAGGACGCTTTAAAATCTTTAAGAATCTATATCTTTAAGAAGAATATAGTAATGCGTTTCATTTAATTAAAATAATTCGTAGAAGGAGGGTGGGCGGGGCTCTGAAGACAATGATTAAATACAATTATTTCTCGGTAATCAACTCAGTGGTATTTTAAAATGTTTTTAGTGACTTTTAGAAGAAAAATATATGAAGATTTTTTAATTCAACCTAAATAAGATAGTTAAAATAAACACACAATAATTATTTAAGAGGCTTCATTTGATTACATTAGAGTAAAATAAAATCCTCAGCAAAAACCTAACTGTGAAATAAGGGCCAAGTTGCAGACCCCCCCCCAAATATTTTGCCAATCAAAGCAGTGATATCTACATTGTGACCAAGTCTACTCCGTAAGAGAGAAATGTTTGCTCTAAATTTGGGGGCGCTACCCCCCCCCCCCCCCCCCCACTCCCCCTCCCCCAAACAATAATTAAAAAAAGTAAAAAACAATTATTTGTCCAAACGGTTCCGACGATTTTGATTAAAAAATTCTAAGCCCATTGTTGTTCCCATATAAGTTTTAACCCTAATGCGCTCATTTGTTTCCTTCCTCAAGCGCACAAACATACGTTTATTTACACCAATATCTTCAAAAGAATATACTTATCTGATTTTTATGAAATTTTGATGGTTCGTCAAAAGTAAGCCCACAGATAGCCCCAGATTAATTTCAACCATATACGCTCCTTACATATGGCTAAATTGGTACTTTAATTAATGTAAAAAATCAAAACAATTTTGACAGATTTTAAAAGCGGGGGAAATATTGAAATAAATTGGATAATAATAGGTTTTAAAAGTAGAAAATCAATAAATTTTACGAAATAGGATGCGAGGAAGCTATGTGCCACACTAATTGGCTGAGTGTTTTCTCTCTTGACGGGTATAGTAACTCGATTAGGAATAAAGAAAGACGTTTCTCGACATAAGTAAGTTTATCTTACAAAAGCCAGCATTCTATCACAAGTGGTCTTGTTCAGTGCTGGTGAAACGAGCTGCAATCCGTGATAGATCAGTCTGAGGAATTTAGACATAGGTTGAAATTTTGCCTCTGTCTCAACTCCTACACCGATTTTTTTCTCTTAAACCTGAAATGCTAATGGTAGTCGAATCGACGAGCATAGTTTGAACCTTAACCTTTTACGCTCGTAGGCGATGGTGATGGATATACCCCATCCTTCTACAGTGCTTGCACTGGTTAGTAACACACCTGCTAGTGTAGCGGTAGTAGTCCTTTTGAGTATTCACTCGTTTTCTGGCAAATTCCCGTCAAAGCTACTTCGTCGATTCGACTAACGTTTAGTAATAAACGTAGGGAAATTATTGGTCGTCGAATGAGCCCTATAGCCTGGGAAAATGGGCCTGGGGTAAGGGGCAATAGGCCTAGGGGTAAGGGGCAGTGGGCCAAGGAATTGGCCTTGGGCCAGAGACCAGTGGCCTATAATCTGGGGCCTGGAGCACTTAGCAAAGGGCCTAGGGCTTTTGGCCTGGGGCATGGGACCTGGTGCATTAATGTTCACTCAATTTCAGATTCTTCTGATGTTCTTACTAAGTTATTTTTGTCATCAAATGTTTGTATATCTCACTAAAAGATTTAATAATTAGTTCTTAATAGTTTTCTCTTTATAAAAGTGTAGTTTCAACCCAAAAAATGTATTTTCTGCATATGTGAGTCAAATTGACGAAGGTTTAGTAATACCAGCCATCCAATTACCACTAGCATTTAAGGGTTAAGGATTTCGACAGTCTGAGCCACGCTGAAGATGGACCACTGCTGGTTCAAACCTAAATTAGTACAATAAATTTACATTTATTGAAGAGACATAATTCTCTACTCCTAAAACTTGTTATCATAATTATAACATTATTCATAGCTAAATCAACCTATACATCCCAACTCGAAACAGCGTGTTGAAAATAGTGTTAAATATGTATCCTTATTAAAATATTAAATAGAAAAGAAAAAACTAAATTAACAAGTCAAATGCAAATTAAACAAGACCGAACCATTTTAACAAAACGGAACAAATAACCTTTGGGCATTTAAAATAATATATATATATATATATATATATATATATATATATATATATATATATATAGATATAGTCGTGTGATATAATTTATTGGAGTAAGAAGGAGCATGTCATATGGAAGTATTTTAACCTGATGATGCCCTAAGGCTAAAAAGAAATAATCACTCAGCTTGTAAACTAGTACAAAACCATTAATAAGCGCTTGTAAGTTATAAACAAGGCTTGTATGCAACAGTTCTAACATATAATTACCCCATCATTAAACATAATTACTTATACTAACACTTAGATTCCGTTTTAGATTCCGCACTTTAATCTATAATGTCTTGTGTCTAAGTGTAGTATTATATTTAGATCCATAAAAATTGAAGGGTGTGAAGGAGACAAACTTTTTTTAGCATCTTTATTTTCTTTTTTAAAGTTGATGCAAAACTTGTTTTTTTGATGATGATACCTCGTATTATACAAACCGTGGGAATTGTAGGTGCGAAATTTGACGAGATTATACAGATATTAAATCTAGATCTTAAGAAAGAGACCGCGTCGGAGATTTTGTGAATTCTCCTAATGAATCTTCGATCCCATTACTGAGATCAACACATTTCAAAGGAACTGCTAATCACAAGAGTCATTTGCAACTGGGTTACAGTTGACTCTCATTGAGTCTTGAGTCAGTTGCAAATGACTCTAATCAAGAGCAACTCCCTTAACACCCCCCTCCCCCCTCATCCTCGAAACCAAGAGCTCTACTAAAATCCCAGACGCTGCTCTCCCCAGCAAAATCTAGATTTATTACATTCTGGCCGCGGAAACTTACGCCAAGGTATTACAAAGCCTTTTGTACTTTATTGATTTTATTCTTCTACAAGTCATTAAATTCTAATTTATTTAATTGTTTCCCCCCGGTTTTTTAATCTGTCAAAATTGTTTTGTTTTTGCTTCCTAGTTTACCGAAGGTAACGGAAGCTATGTGATCGTTCTGAAGAACGAAAATATTCCGTTTCACACATCAGGGAACATTTTTGGTTCCGTGTCTGTCTGTCATTCGATCTGTCTGTCGTTTTTTGCGAACCAACATATCTTAAAAACTACATATTCGATTTTAATGAAATTTAGACGGTAGGTCATAATTAGCTCATTGTTGGTCCTTTATACGTTTCAAACTTCTGCGCTTATTTGTTTTTCTTCCACATTCGCACAAACATACATCTATTTACACCTATATCATCAAAAGTACTTATTTGATTTGTACGAAACTTTTACAGTTTATCGAAAGTTACCAGCCGCAGATAGCCCAAGATTAATTTGAACCGTCTGAGCTCTTTAACTTTTAGTGAAGGTTGATAAGAAAAGAAAACACTTTTACTTGTTCAATAATTTTAATGTCAAACCATAAATATATTTTGACTTACATACCGGTTTCGACTTATTCAGTCATCATCAGTGTAATATATTTATTACACTGATGATGACTGAATAAGTCGAAACCGGTATGTAAGTCAAAATATATTTATGGTTTGACATTAAAATTATTGAACAAGTAAAAGTGTTTTCTTTTCTTATCAACCTTCACTATGAGTAAATACCATAAAATCTCAATCAATACTACTAACTTCTTTAACTTTTGCTAAATTAATACTTTCATGTAAAAAATTAAAACAATTTTTACAGATTAATAAACTTGGGAAACAATTAAACAAATTAGACAATAATGGCTTGAAAAAAAGCATAAACCGATAAAGTATACGTGGATAGGATGCGAGAAATCTATGTGCCACACCAATTGGCAGTCTATTTTACATGAATTAAAGTACTTTTTAGCAAAAGTTAAAGAGCGCAGACGGTTCAAATTAATCTGGGGCTATCTGAGGGCTACTTTCGATAAACTATAACGCGAGTTGTATCATACAAATCAGATAAGTTCTTTTGAAGCTGTAGGTGTGAATAAAAGTATGTTTGTGTGAATGTGGAAGAGAATCATGGGGCGCAGAAGGTTGAAACTTATATGGGACCAACAATGGGCTAATTATGACATACCATACAAATTTCATTTAAATCGGACGAGTAAATTTTAAGATATGTTGGTTCGCAAGAATTGAGGAACTGTCTGTCAGAGAGTCAGCAAGGTTGGCAGAGAGACAGACCGGCAGACAGACACGGATCCAAAAATGTTCCCTGATGTCTGAAACGGATTTCTGTCTTGGAATTTTTGAAATCGGAGTCAAAATATTTCTGTTCTTCAGAACAATCACATAGCTTCCAAGAACCTTTACTAGAAATAATAGTTTTAAGACAGGTATTGTTGATTTTGCTTCTGAGCTACCGAAGGTAACAGAAGCTATGTGATCCTTCTAAAGAACAAAAATTGTTAAGTCTCAGAAGGTCCCACATTAATTTAAAACTGTCTGCGCTGTTTAAATTTTGCTAAATGGATACTTTTATTCAAAACAAAAAAAAATCAACGATTTTACTGATTTAAAATAAAAGGAGGAAAAACATTTAAACAAATATGATTGTAATTGTTAGTCAAGCAATGTGCCACACTAATTGGCAGATTATTTTAAACGCTTTTATTTATGTTGAATTGTTTGTGAGGTACAAATGCTTAAATAAAATTGTTAAACCACTTTCAGAAAATTTTCTCTCATTATGTATTTCTGCTGTAAATCCCACTTAATAATATTGACATATATATTAGTGACTATATGATAGCTCGTACCCAATGGAATTCCCTTTACAATGTGATTGATTCATGTTAGCAAAGTTGAGTGAGTCGGAACTTCGCATATGACAACCATGTTAAGTTATAATACTAAAGTTCAGTTGACACCTGATAATCCTGTGAGTGTAACACAATCGCTTCACATGAGATGACACTAGATACGTTTTGACGCACTTTCAACACTTCGTCACAACGTTTCCATATAGCATTATATGGGTTGAACAAAAGACTAAATAATAACAATTCTATCCTTAATCAAATGGCACAAAACCATAACTATAAAGAATTTGCTTCAAATTTCTTAACTCAATATTTATTCACAAATGCTTTACATCGCTAAACTCAAGATTCCTCTGACCATCTCTAACCACCTCTAACCTCCTCTGACCACCTCTAACCACCTCTGATACTACCTCTAACCACCTCTGACCACCTCTAACCACCTCTAACCACCTCTAACCTCCTCTGACCACCTCTAACCACCTCTGACCACCTCTAATCACCTCTAAACACCACTAACCTCCTCTGACCACCTCTAAACACCTCTGACCACCTCTAATCACCTCTAAACACCACTAACCTCCTCTGACCACCTCTAACCTCCTCTGACCACCTCTAAACACCACTAACCTCCTCTGACCACCTCTAACCTCCTCTGACTCCCTCTAACCACCTCTAACCACCTCTGACCACCTCTAACCACCGATACCACTCTGACCACCTCTAACCTCCTCTGACCACCTCAGTCCTAAACTCACATTCCTTGAATTCATAGATTATTGAAGCACAAGAACAAATACCGACTGACTATCTTAACATCTGAATATATCTCTTAAAAACCACTAGGCCCTATATGAACACGAAATTTTGTAGATTTTATGTTCCTCTTAGTCCGTATTATATGCTCGCTAAAATAAATCTTATATCCACCAATTTGATTCAAGATGGCGGCGATTCAGGTGCAACATTCGTGGAGACTATATTTCTGGAAATAATTACAAGGACATGCAATTTAAAACTTATTTTTCTTTTAAAACTTTTAAAAAACATGGTTCTCTGATTGGTCATTTTGATTCAAGATAGCATCCGCATTTATGCATTTGAAAAACGAGAATTTCAACTGTGTTCAGATATTTTTCGACAGCAAACATTTTACTTTTTCTTGTGGTAAGTTTATATAGACCTATCAAATTAAAATAAATATACATTTAAAATAGCTCACGTCTTGGCAAAGTACGTAAATCAAACTGGTAAGAGTATAATAATAGATATAGTGGTAACATATTAAACTTACATTGTAAACATATTACATAAATAGGGAATCAATTCCCCACGTATGCACCATCTATTCTACTCCTGCATCATATCTTATTACTAATGAACCATAACTACCATAGGTGATAAACCATATTACAAATCATCTGTATGACCAATCGATAAGTGAAACCATCAGATTCGTTTCTCTCTATTAATTATTTACAAAAAATAAATAATAATATTAAAAAGGAATAGTAAACTGAAACGACCTTAAGCTTACAATAAGAAATCACTTTTACATATAGAAATACCACATAATTGAATATTATAAATATATATATATATAATATTCAGTATAAAAATATTTATCTAAATCAATTACTACAATCGATTGTGTAACTTTAGTAAAACCCCTAGAATCGATCACGACTCTGGATTATAATCGATAATTCAGATCAATAACTCAAGTCGTGAGAACCTGAGAGAATATTGCCTTTATATTAAACATCTCAACAGTTTTTATATATATATATATATATATATATATATATATATTATATATATATATATATATATATATATATATATATATATATATATATATATCAGCTAACTTTAAAATATGCATTCAACTAATTTTGTATCAAATAAAATAAAAATTTACGAGATAATTTATTTATTCAATATTATTTTGTACTGAGACTGGGAAGTAAATTGATAAAACATTAATAAAGAGGTCGTCCTACTTTATGCTGAAAAACAATTTATAGTTTATATATATTTACCGATTCTATACTTAATTTATAAAATACAAGCTTATAGATTTTTTAAATATTAAATTACTAAAATAATATAAATAATGTTTTCTGTTGTAAACGTTATTGCAATAGATATTCCATTTACTTCGTTTATATATACAATTATATAGGGTTTGTGTGTGTATAAAATTATGATCTTTAGGTACTACTTTATATTTAAAAAGATTAGTTTTTTAAAAAAATTTCATTGGTATATTTTTACTTTTCCTCACTACCTATAGTAGGAAAAGTAACTGTTTTGACCAAACATTTTTTTTGGAGATTTCAACGCAATTATCCGTTTTGGGTGTTTTTAAGACCTCCTGAGTGGTTTTTTAGCATGAAGTCTGTATGTATGTATGTATGTGTGTTTGTGTGTTATCATCTTAGCGCCCAAGGTATTTAACCTAGAGAGTTGAAACTTGGCAGAAAAATCAGTCCTTAGTGGTGCCGCCCGGAAAATCATATTTTTCCGCCATCTTGAACCTAGTTTGTTGAGTCAGCAAAAATTTTTAAAAAATCGTAATAAATTGACAATGGTCCTGATTGAGTTGAAATTTGGCACGAATATACCTCTCTGTATGACAAACAAGCCCACCAAATTTCATTTCGATAATGGCCGCCATTTTGAAGTTATCAATTTTTGATTGTTTAAACTTTGACGGTTAATAATACCAAAAATATAAATAGGTTTTTGACGTATAGCATGTCGTTGGAACCGGAAAAAAATTAGGAACAAATATAAAAAACCTCGATAAAATTCTATTAATTAGTTTAAAAGTTATAAGCGAATATAATTATTTATTAGTGCGATCATTTTGATGACGTCAAAGTTTGTTTACATCTGTCAAAATACCGCCAAACTTCAAATAATTAAATAAAATATAGGTATTAAAAATAAGTTTTTTTTGAAGAATGATAATAAATCAGTTTGTTCAGAACGGTCACCTATCCAAGTACTGACCACGTCCAATGCTGCTTCCTCCTGCTGCGAAGCAGCAGGAGAGGCCACTTTAGTGGCCTCTGAAGTGAGGAAAAGTTCCGAGGTACCCTGTACCCGATTCTTTTTTTTAAAGAGCTATAAATGTAACAAGAAGAAAATAGTTATTAAACTTAAGAATATTATTAAAAAGTCAATATTGATTTCATAAATTGTGTTCACAAACTTTTTCCGTGCCTTATGATTTACTCGTATCATGAAGTATGGAAGAGGAATAGTTTTTAAAAGAAAAGTTTTTATAACAAATTTGAGATTTACGAGTATTATCTAGATCTGTGGTCTGTGGATATATAGAGAAGCTTCACTTTTTAAAGTCAATGACTTAAGCGCCCTCAAGCAAATAATACTTTAAAATAATTCCTTAATATTTATTAAATTTGTACATACAATTATTAAATTTCGGTACCCGTGAGCTTTGATTTTCAATCTATAGCATTAACTTTTATTACTTAGCATTTCTTTCATTCTTATGTTTTAGACAGGTTCCGTTCTTAAACCGATTTTTTACTTTGTCACTTCTCTTGGACTAATTCTTTACTTTGTCACTACTCTTGGACTGATTCTTTACTTTGTCACTTCTCTTGGACTAATTCTTTACTTTGTCACTTCTCTTGGACTGATTTTTTACTTTGACACTTCTCTTGGACTGATTCTATACTTTGTCACTTCTCTTGGACTGATTCTTTACTTTGTCACTTCTCTTGGACTGATTCTTTACTTTGAAGTATTGAAATAAAAAAAGTCTCTCCACAAGACAGTCTTTTACCGGTTGGAATTAACAAATAATTTATTTTTTTAACATGTATTTTTACATAATAATTACTTAAACCCCGTAATCGAAGTAACCACATTTAAGAATACAAATACATTTCTAAAAACCCATTTTTTTCTTGTTTAAACTGTTTTATGAAATTTCCTCGAGTTTACTTTCCCTTATACTTTTTCCCGAAGTCGATTTTCTTTCAGCTTATTTCCTTTTCCTTCCGTTTAGCAGTTTGGTCGAATAAATTCCACTCCTGGGAGCAGTTTGTTCCTTATCTCTACGGCCAGGAAGCAGGGAGAGATAATAATAAATTTTTATACCACCCCCCTTCCTCCTACATCTAACCATTCCGAATATAAATATATATGTATTTTCTTTTAGGCGTTTTTCTAACCTCTCTATTGGGAATAGAAGGCTTTCGCAAACGTTTTTATATCCCACCAATATATTTTAAAATGTTTCAAGGTGTGTTTATTTATAGTATGTATATATATATTATATATATATATATATATATATATATATATATATATATATATATATATATGTATATATATAATTTGTCCCATGTTCGTATGCCAATGCCAATATATCGTCAATTGTTGTTACGCCAAAAAGTTTATTATTCTACTATCTAATTCCTAATTTATAACTTATACATGTAATTTACTTGGAGCATTTCTAAAAAAAAATAAATATAGTATGCAGTGTGTCTTACAATAGAGTACTGAAATCATTTTATTGTTAGTGGGTTTGCGAGATAAAGTCATTGTTTATAGCAGCTCCTGCTTGTTGTTAAACCGCTAAAAACCATGCAGTAAAGATGGTAAATAACTAACAATATTCCTATAAAACCATAAAGTATATTGTCATAAACCATAAATTAAATACAGAGCGGTTTCGACAACAGTCAGTCAGATTACTGATAAATCAATGACTATTAACTGCACTAAAACTGATATTATTTTCTTGATTTATTCTACAGTTCGTTCAATTTTCGTATATGTTTTTAGAAAAGTGGTTCAAAATCGCAAATAATATACATATAAATATTAAATTTTAGTTTATTTTCTAAACATAAACAATAATTTATAGAGGATAAGCTGAAGGAAAAGTTTACTCAGATTGTCAAATCATTCTTCACAAAAAATAACAGAAATTTAATAATTCAGAAAATTATTTCAATTAATTATTAATGCGTTTATTTGCAATTCTGAACCATATTTCAAATAAATATTTTTCAATATTGCAACAATTGTTTTAAAAAAAATCGAATACACTATTTTTATTTTTATAAGCCAGAACGCGTTCATTTAGTAAACGTTTTTCAAGTTTATATACTAACCCTTGTTGACCCCTAGCAGAACCATATCCAATTTTTATTGGTTTAAGTACAAGGAGTGATTATAAAGAATTAATTTTTCTCGAAAACCCCAAAAATAAAGTATTTCTTCTAGTTGAATACTCCGAGGAGCACGCTCTACATATTTGGGTAAAAAATCAAATGATATTTGGAAGTATATTTGTACAAGAACTGCTTCAAGTGGAGTTCTCACTTCCTGCTTCAACTAATTCACTCACGTATAATTAACTAGCTGTCGGTAAAATACAAAAATAAATGTCAAACTTCTTTGCTTAAGTTTTTTATTTTAGAAAGTATAGACACTGTACCACACACACTGATACACTGTCTTAAATAGATTATTTGTTTAAATAAATGTTTGTTTTTTAGCATTTATTTAAACTGATAAATAAAGAGTGTTTGCGTGTCCTTTGACAGTTTCTCAAACGAAAAAACTTTGATAATTTTGACTTTAAGGTGTCTAAAGGCACTCTATCCTATCTAAGCTTAATGTCTTGAAATATTAATCATTAATTGTTGTAAATAAAGTTTAAAATACCTATTATGATTTATTTGTCTTTCATCCATATATATATATATATATATATATATATATATATATATATATATATATATATATATATATATATATATATATATATATATATATATATGTACACACACAGAAGCTCAACTCGACCGGAAAATATATAATAACAATACTCCTTCCTCAGGTCAGGTGCAATAAAAACTCCACATTCACATCAAGCCAACGTTTCGGCAACTGTTTAATGTTGCCTTCATCAGGGCAAAATGTAACATACATAAAAAAAAATATGTGAGCATAAACAAGCAGACTACGAACAAGGTAATAAATAAGTGAAATCCTTCTCTGCAATGTAAAAATCCTTCTCTTTTTTACATTATTTGTGCTTAGTTCTTCATCTTCATGTGAGTTTTGATTTAGTTCCGGTTATGTGTTTCACTTATTTATTACCTTGTTCGTAGTCTGCTTGTTTATGCTCACATATTTTTTATGTATGTTACAGTTTGCCCTGATTAAGGCAACATTAAACAGTTGCCGAAACGTTGGCTTGATGTGAATGTGGAGTTTTTTTGCACCTGACCGTCTCCCTGAGTTGAGTTGAGGAAGGAGTCTTGTTTATATATATATATATATATATATATATATCTATAGTTCGGTGTCGGATATATATATCGGATATATATATGTATATATATATATAATCGGTGGTTGGAGTTGGTTATATGTGGTTGGTGTTGTAGAAGGTTAAAGGTGATTTGATGTGGTTAGAAGAAGCAGGACATGGTTGGGGGCGGGTAAAGGTGGTTAGAGAAAGGTAGGGGTGGTTAGAGGTTGTTGGAGGTGTAGTGGTTATATATTACAGTTATTGTATTATCTTATACTTGTATTATGGTTTAAATTTGATATCGTTATTCGCAATTTTATGCGTGTACGTGTATTTATTAATAGTCTAATATATTTGGTCACAAACCAGATGTAGAAATATTTCACATACTTTTTCACCTGCTATTTTTATATACATTTTAGGCTATTTTTTGGCTATAACGATTTTTAACGAATTTTCTTTTTGATAAGAATGGTAATATAAATATACAGATAGCAGGTGATATCAATTCATATATAATATGTTCTGTCATACATGCGATTTTTTCGGTTATGAAGTTAATAAAAAAAAATCACTTACACACACGAGTATACATAATTGAATATGATTTCACACCTTTGGATTTATATTTACATGTTTACAATGTTGTATATATGTAATACATAAAAAAAATAGGGATAGGTCTAAAGTTTACTTATGTTATTGAGATTTTATATATATATATATATATATATATATATATATATATATATATATATATATATATATATATATATATATATATATATATATATACATGATATACTCGTATTGAGTGATTTTTGATTAGGTATGTGTCGAATGTCAGACTGTATTGGACATGTAAATAAAACATTTAGTTAAGAGGAATATCACAGGGAGTTTACCCTGTTCCACTTGTATATGTCATATACACATTAACAAAAACCCTCGGGCACATATTTACTAACAGCTGTCATCATGTCACTTCCAAATATCATAAGTGTGCCTCCAAAACAAAATTAAAAAAGTAAAAAAGAAGACAAATATATCTATATGTAATGTGATTTTGATTTTTCTCTTCTTCATATTTCAATAACTTATACTTTATTTAATTTAAAATCATAGGATTTTGTGGCAAAATCTTTAGAGTTGGTTAGATGTCATTATTTTAATTTATAATTTTTTTAAATTTTTCACATAATTTTATATATAAAGAGAGAAAGTATTGTATTTTTTCTAAACAAAAATTTTAGAGAATTTTAATTAGGTATCGGTACATAGATTATATAGAAACTAAATTTTATATTTTTAAATACAATTTCTAGGTAATAATAACTATTCAAGTACAAGATTTGACACGAAGCTTAGTGATGGAAAAATGATTTTGAACAGAATTTGATAGTATTCTTCGAGATTGGAACGAGAAAAAAATAATTGGTATTTTAAATACAGATTTCAGGGAAATGTGACTAATTGGTAACCAACCAAGTCTTAACAGTAAATTGGTGCATATTTTTATCGTCTATCTAAAGCTAAAAGGTGACGGGGATGACTTAATGCAAGTAACATTAGAACATTCTTAAAGCTGTGGTGATTGAATTATAAATTAGGGCAAAACACTTTACTTAAAAGCAACTTCATTAAATAGATTTATTGCTGGGCAAAAGGATTCTGAGAAGGGAAAAAGATGCTGAGATGGGGAAAGGATGCTGAGAGGGGAAAAGGATGCTGAGAGGGGAAAAGGAGGCTGAGAGGGGAAAGAATGCTGAGAAGGGAAAAGGATGCTGAAAAGGGGGAAGGATGCTGAGAAGGGGACAGGATGCTGAGAGGGGAAAAGGATGATGAGAAGGGAAAAGGATGCTGGAAAGGAAAAGGATGCTGAGAAGGGGAAAGGATGCTAAGAGGGGAAAGGATGCTGAGAAGGGAAAAGGATGCTGAGAGGGGAAAAGGAGGCTGCAAGGTGCAACAACTTGCAGCCTCATGCTGAAAAGGATGCTGAGAAGGGGAAAGGATGCTGAGAAGGGAAAAGGATGCTGAGAAGGAGAAAGGATGCTGAGAAGGGGAAAGGATGCTGAGAAGGGAAAAGGATGCTGAGAAGGAGAAAGGATGCTGAGAGGGGAAAGGATGCTGAGAAGGGGAAAGGATGCTGAGAGGGGAAAGGAGTCTGAGAAGGGGAAAGGATGCTGAGAGGGGAAAGGATGCTGAAAAGGGGAAAGTACAATCTAGTGTTTCCAACCAGTTGTATTCCCTATCGTTCTATCGACAAATCTGTCAAATATAATCCGCTTTCTTTCATTTTTTTCTTTTATAGTTAAGTTAAAAAATGACTTATTGTTTTTTTTTCTATTAGTTTAATCAATTTTCCTCTTCAAGTAAAAAAAAACAAAAACTTTAACAAAAGAATTTTTCGGAAAAAAAAAAAGGATTTTTCCTGACAATAAGAAAAAGGAAAAAACAATAAAGTGAAGAAAGACTTCATAAAATAGCAAAACTTTATTTTTATATAAAGGCAAAAAAGTTTTAGACAATATAGAAAAACAAAGAACAATATTGTTCAAACTCTAAAGTTAGAAGTTTTTTTTTTGTGTGTTATAGTTGATATTATTTTTTATATATATATATATTTTTTATTTTTTATTGTGTGTTGAGGCGAGAAATCAAATTACAGTTGGACAAGGAGAAAAGGTAATTTTATACATCAAAAACTGGGAAACTAGTTTAAATTGAACCGTACAGACAAATAATAAAGTTTTGTCATAACTTCTCTCTCTATCTCTGATATGATTATATTGTTTTAGAAAAGTTTTCAGTTATTAAATATACGAGTATATAGAGGGAAATGGAAAAGAATAGGAAATAGAAACTCAACTAGACCATGTCTGGCTTCCTTGTATTACATGCGTTTTCATTTTATAAATTAAGGTTTAAAAATTTCTAGATTTGCATTAGAAAAGAGATTTGGTTGTATTACATTAGTTATGTTCTGACAATTTGAACTTATTACAGAAATTATACCTAAATAGACTGCCAATTAGTGTGGCACATAGCTTCCTCGCATTTTATCATGAACCTTATTGATTTTTAGGGTCCGTAGGCAAAACCAAGGACCCTTATATTTTTCCTGCGTGTGTCTGTCCGTCCGTCCTCTCGCGTGCTCTCGCGGCTATACACCTTTCTCCGATCACTTTGAAATTTGGCATGTATGTGTCTTGTACATGCCCACATATTTTAAAAACATAGCGACTTAAAAAAAATATTTTTCAAAAAAATTAGGGTAAAAAAACTTAATGAATACATTTTTTTTTTTCGACACCGTGAGGGGTATCATATGAAAGGGTACGTCGAGCTCGAGCTGATTACAAAAAAATATAATTCTTTGGATATAACTTTGATAGGGCGAGCGTAGGCAAGTTTGAAGTGGGTGTGAAACGTGTCCCCCCCCCCCTCGATCTCGCTTATGTGAAGTGCAAAAAATCTGAAAAAATTCCTGAACAATTTTCGACCAAAAGTAAAGATACCACTTTTTGGAAATTTCGAAAAAAATATTATTTTATTTTTTATTGACAAAAACGCATTTTTATAACTATGGTCTTTTCGATGTATTTATATGGTTGTAGTCCGGTTCAGTGGCAAAAAAAATACTTTATCAGAGTGTGTTTTGAGAATATCAGACCCTTAGAATGGTTCCAAGTAAGCATTTTAGCATTTTAAAAAAACACTGTTTATACACTTTACAGTTAAACACTATATAGTGTGGCTTACGGACCCTCGCTGTGTGCTGACTAGCACACACTTGACCTGTTTATTATGCTTTTACAAGCCATTATTGTCTAATTTATTTTATTATTTCCTCCGTTTTTTTAATATGTCAAAATTGTTTTGATTTATTACTTGAATTAAAGTATCAATTAAGCAAAAGTTAACGAGCGTAGACGATTGAAATTAATCTGGTGCTATCTACTGTCAACTTTCGATAAACCATCCAAATTTCATAAAAATCAGATGATGACTTTTAAAAATATAGGTGTAAATAAATGTATGTTTGTGAGCTTGTGGAAGAGAAACAAAAGGTCACAGAAGGTTGAAACTTATATGGGACCAAGAATGGGCTAATCACGACCTACCATTCAAATTTCATTAAAATCTAACGTGTAGTTTTTACAAAAATTGAGCGACAGACAGACAGACATGGAACCAATAACGTTTCCTGATGTCTAATACGAATTTCTGTCTTGGATTTTTGAAATCGAAGACAAAATATTTTAGTTCTTCAGAACGATTACATAGCTTCCGTTATCATCGGTAAGCTCGGAAGCAATAGTTTGTTTTTAGGGTCCGTAGGCAAAACCAAGGACCCTTATATTTTCCTGCGTGTCTGTCCGGTCGCCTGCTCTCACGGCTACACCTTTCGTCCGATCACAGTAGAGTCTCGCTAATCCGGACCCCGCTAGTCCGGACATCCGTATAATCCGGACGGGCCAAAAACTATGTACAATTTGGAACTAGGGTTATTCAGATTTATGAATTGTTGAGATTATCGGGGTTTCTGCTTTTATTGTCTATTACCATTTATAAAATTGTTCCTAGTATAGTTTACAGGTGTACATTCCAACGTTCGAAACGAGGAATACCCGGTATTTCTGTTAAAAATAAACAGATTTAGAATAATTATGAATAAGTAAGAACATCGATAAATCTCTTTCGGTTCCATAGAAATGTAGGGCGGAAGATATAAGTGTATTCCAGGAAATACAATTATATATGAGATGAGGAGAGGATTTTAAGAAACACGTAGCGTCGGTTCAACGGAGTTCTGTGAAATTTCGCTAAGCCGCCAGTGTATAATGTCTTAACTTTTTGTGAAATGATTAGGCGTTGCTCGAATTTTATTTAGGAACATAGCTTGTTTCCCTAGAAGTCTCTTCTATACCTGCACCTGCGTAATAGATTGCTATTTTAATTTAATTTATTTGATATTCGGGCTGGTGACAGAACAGTCTTTGAGACTAATAGAAGTATTTTTTTACGATAAAAATCTCGATTTAAATATTTTACCCAACTAAAACTTATTTTATAGACATTTTAAAACTTATTCTGTTTAATCCGGACTTTCGGTAATCCGGACAGGGTCCGGTCCCGTCAAACCTGGATTAGCGAGACTCTACTGCACTTTGAAATTTGGCATGTATGTGCCTTGTAATTATGGTTAGTGGTTAATTTTTTTCGACACCGTGAGGGATATCATATGAAAGGGTAAGTCAAGCTGATTACACAAAAATATATAATTCTTTTGTTATAACTTTAATAGGGCGAGCGTAGGCAAGTTTGAAGTGCGTGTGGGTGTGAAACGTGTCCCCCCCTCCCCCCTCTATCTCGCAGTGCAAAAAATCTGAAAAAATTCCTGAACATTCTTCAACCAAAAGTAAAGATGCCACTTTTTGGAAATTTCGAAAAAAATATTATTTCATTTTTTATTGACAAAATACGTTTTTTTATAATTATGGTCTTTTCGCTGTATTTATATGGTTGTAGTCCGGTTCAGTGGCAACAAAATACTTAATAAGAAGTTTGTTTATGTGTTTTGAGTAATATCAGACCCATAGGATAGTTCAAAGTAAGCTTTTTAGCATTTTAAAAAAACACCATCAATATGGTACTACTTAAACAATACAGTGTTGCCTAAGGACCCTCGCTGTGTGCTGACTAGCACACACTTGACCAGTTTATTATTATGTAATTTTCTTATTCAGATGTAATTCTTCTTTTATCAGTGTGAAACATGTCTCACCCCGCTGGGATTCGAACTCACAGCCGGGGTTTAGACCTTGGTTTCAGAGTCGAGTGCGTTAACCTTTCGGCTACACCGGCCCCCTTAGTTATTGATAATTGTAATTTGATTTAAAGTAAAATTTAATTTTTCCGTAGTATGAAAACTACCAAAAACTTAAAAATTTGAAGAAAGTATTTCATGTCTCCGATTCCAAAAACTCCAAAGGCAGAAATCCGTTTCAGACATCAGGGAAAATCTTTATGTCCTTGTAGGTCTGTCGCTCAATTTTTCCGAACCAGATACCTTAAAAACTACAGTTCCGATTTTGATGAAATTTTTATGGTATGTCATAATTAGCGTATTATTGGCCCCATATAAGTTACAACCTTCTGCGCTTATTTGTTTCTCTTCCACATGCGCACAAACATACATTTATTTACACCTATAGCTTCAAAAGTACTTATCTGATTTGTACGAAACTTTTATAGTTTATAGAAAGTAACCTGCAGATAGCCCTAGATTAATGTGAACCGTCTACGCTCTTTAAATTTTGCTAAATTGATACTTAAATTCATGTAAAAAATCCAAACAATTTTGACAGATTAAAAAAACGGGGGAAACAATTAAACAAGTTAGACAAAAATGGCTTGTAAAAGCATTATATCAATAAAGTACGTGATAGGATGCGAGGAAGCTATATGCCACACCAATTGGCAGTCTATTTAGGGTAGGATTAGTTTAACGTACCGAAAAGGTAGGGATTATACTGGAAGAAGATTTTGTATAGGGTTAAGTATATCCAGAGATTTCAAACTCACTGTAGGGATTATACTTCAAGAAATGTTTTTCTGGAATTATTTAATACCTTTAATGTATCAAAAATAACTGAACGGGTAGTTTTTAAAAGAGGTTTCTAACATTGTTGACCCAACGCCATAATTTTAACTTAAGTCAGCTTCATACTTTTATTGGTTTACGAAATTGGATAAAAACTTGAACAAACATAGGCCATATCTTTACACCGAGTTATATTAGCAAGTTTCACACACTTCAGCAGCTTCGCGTCCAATATATCACACATGGAAACCTCCAACATAATTATAACATAAAAAAACATAAAAAGATGCCAACATAAAAAACAAAAATATGTTAGCAGAAATTAATCCAACATATAAAAAAAGGGAAACTCACAACATAAAAAAAAACTCCGTCAACATAAAACCGTTTAACTACCCTTTGACTAAGGGTTTCCATGTTATGGCAGTATGTTATATGGTTTATTTAAAAAGGGGGGGGGGGGGGGGGTAGACTGCCCCCTCTAAATATTAAGTCCCTTTTAACAGGGAGAAAATCTGCCCCCTTGGTCCAGACTGCTTTGATCCAACTTTTCTCCCCCTACCTAATTTTTTTTTCCACCTCTAACACTTCAATTTATTTTCGTTGAAATTAACACTGAAAAAACACACACACGTATATACGATTTAATGTAAAATATAAGGTCGTATGTATTGGTTAAACTCGATGTAAAACACAGGTAAATATACCGAAAACAAAATGTATTATGTTTGCTAACTCAAACGAATACATTTCGTTCATTTCAAATATACTTATTAACACATGCATAAACTTACAAGTGTGTGTAAAAAAATAATTCAAACAAATGTACAAGTGTTAAAACCAAATATATGAGTTTGTGTAAACGCAAACGAGCATAGAAAAAAAATTGTTAAATGAACACAGACGAACAAGAATATTTCTATGTAAAACTCACTTATACATGTAAACAAATACACTTCTGATTTGAACTTAAAACGCATAATATACGCTTACATTAAATTGATTTCATGTGTAAATACATGCATCGTTTCCACACAAATTCACTTTATACTTATTTCATAAAATGAACAAAATATTAACACAAATTCGTTGAACTTGTTGAAAAAAAAATGAACACTAACACAGAGATATACAGCATGCTGTGTATTTTTCCTTACAAGTTTTATCAATAAAATTCACATTATATATATATATATATATATATATATATATATATATATATATATATATATATATATGTATGTATGTATGTATGTATGTATATATATCTGAGCGGGTAAATAATTTTACAAAAAAAAAAAAATAATATAATGAACATCCCTATTTTACATAAATAAAAAGCAATTTTCCACGTCGGCTCAACTCTTCTGTATACGATTATATTGGTTATTTATTTGCTTTAAATATGTTTTTTTGAAAGGAACTAACATTTTTAATTTTTTTAAAAAAATGTTTCTAAATGTAAAAAAATATTTTGATAAAATGTATGCGAAAAATATATATCCTAAGAGATAACCTACAATTATTTATTTTTACAGAGAAGATTTAAAAAATAAGCCTTCTAAATAGTGTGGCACATAGCTTCCTCGTGTCTTATCGCTTTTCGAAGTCATATGAGTTTAAAATAAAGTACAATGAGATAGGATTCGAAGTTTGAGTTTCGAGCTTTCGATTTTCCACAAGTCTAGAAGTCAGCATTAACGACAATAGAACTAGACCGAGAAGTATCGCTTATAATTATAAAATACCCATTTAGTACCTTTACTCTATACTGTACCTTGTACAATCAATTAGAAATTTCATTTTTAAGTTTTAGGTAGTATTCATACTACGGAAAGTTTAAATTTTAATTTAAATCAAATTATAATTATCATTTACAAAGAGAGACAGAGAGAGAAAAATAGACTCCAGCGGTGGGACTTGAACCACGGGCCTCTATATTTCCAGTATAGCGCTCTGCCAACTGAGCTACACTGGAGAATAATTTCCTCTGTCAGTAACGATACCTAGTCCCATATTAAGCTTTCATTTTTCCACAATTCTAGAAGTCAGCATTAACGACAATAGAACTAGACCGAGAAGTATCGCTTATAATTATAAAGTACCCATTTGGTACCTGTACCTTGTACAATCAATTAGATATTTCATTTTTAAGTTTTAGGTAGTATTCATATTACGGAAAGTTTAAATTTTAATTTAAATCAAATTATAATTATTATTTACAAAGGGAGACAGAGAGAGAAAAATAGACTCCAGAGCCGGGACTTGAACCACGGGCCTATATATTTCCAGTATAGCTCTCTACCATATAAAAGCCCGTGGTTCAAGTCCCGGCGCTGGAGTCTATTTTTCTCTGTCTGTCTCCCTTTGTAAATATTAATTATAATTTGATTTAAATTAAAACTTAGGTTGATGCGCGAATGGCCATTAATGTTTCTTAATCTGTGAAAGGCACGTATTAAATTTGGTTTTTCAGAATGTTCATGCGCTGTCAAAATTAGCAAGCTCGGAAGCCCATGATAAAAAAAAATTATAATTAAGAAAATTTTAACTTTAAAAAATATAATATGGAAATGAAAGATTTACTATTTCCACTGGACCTTTTCTTTTTCTTACTAATAAAACGCGAAAAACTTCTTTGCAACAAACGTATGAAAACTCCTAACTTCTCTCAAGTTTAGTTTTCCCAAAATGATGAAAATAAGAGAAGAAAATGTCGAGTTCCAAGTGGATAAATATATAAGAATTGAGAGAAAAGTGGGGGATACTAAAATACCGAGGGGAAAAACCGAAAGAGTCGGATTTATAAGAAACGGAGGGGAAATCGGAAAAGTTAGACCAAGGTAAATTAACTCGAGAACTAAAAAAGAAGAAAAACTTTAACTAATACTACTAAAAGAAAATTATTTCTTCCAGTTGAAGAAAAATCAAGAGGAAATTTGTCTGTTTCTTCAGATAGTTTTCTGTTACTTTAGATACGATTCTTAACTATGCAAGTGGAAAATTACATTAACCATTTATCTTACAAGTTAATTTTTCTTTGGATACTTTCCCGATCCTTGTTTATGTTTTTATATAATTTCTCTCTAATATATTTGTTTTTATGTAATTTACCGCTTTAACTTTTCATCTTGTATTTTTATTTAATTTAAAACGACTAATATATTTTGTTTATATATTGGTTTTAAATTTAATTTATATATCTGACTGACTGATTGACTGAATCACCTCGGTATCTCTTATCCCTGATACAAATAACAATATAGATGGCTCGTCGTGATATCTCAGGAACTACTGAATTCATGAAAATGAAATGTTTAAGGTAGATTCTTCTTAGCCTCTAGATGTTCACTAAGAATTTGTTTTCATGATCCACCATCTTGATTCATAATGGTGGTCATTTATATGTAAAATGTGTCAAGGCGGAAATACACATGCTAGTTACTCGCACAAAAACATATGAGTAGCTCGCAGAGGAGAGCTACTGGCATGTGTATACATCAAATAGCATGCGAGTAAAAAGCATGCGAGTAAATCGCACGAGGTTTGATTTTTGTCTTGCCAGTGGCACGAGTCGAGGAGAGGGGGAACTGATAAGGCACGTGTAAACAGGCCTGCCAGCGAAAGGTTGCTAGTAGCTAGCACGAGTCTCCCTCAGCCCTTCAGTCTTCAGTTGCGTTCCTTTCTTTCGCGGGCATCTGACAGCAACTCATCTACTTTCTCCGGAAGTCCGGAAGCATTTGCAATTGATTCCTAAAACCATTGACGTCCCGCATTTCATTTAGTAGCCACTGACTCGCTCCGTGTACCTAATTCCCTTCTAGCTAACCAATCTTTACCCACACTCTTCGTGTATTTTTATTATTTTTCAAATGTTTTAAAACACAGTTTTTGCAAGTAACAGAACAATCTGGTTAATTTCTACATACATTCATAAGGTACATCGAAACAATAAATAAAACTATCAAAATTAATGAAATCAAATACAATTATTTAATAATTTATTCCGGCTAAAAGAAGGCAAGAAACGATTGCCTGTTTCAAAACTAGAACTGTGACTGGAATGTGTATTGTCATGTGCTAGTGGCTCGCACAAGACCGATCATCCGGATGATACTAGCATGCTGTTTCACTGGCAAATGTACACAGCGTCTGCAGCATGCCAGCTACTGACGTGCTAGTAACTCGGCACTGGCATGCTTTTTTACTAGCATGTGTATTTCCGCCTTCATGACGGTATTTCCGGAACTAATTACGCTATAATCATGAAACTCGGAAAGTAGCTTCTGTGACGGAAACGGATTTAGTGAAAGGGCTTTTCCGTTACTCTTATAGAAAAGGGCCTCCATTTTTGTTTTTCATACATAAGATTTTATATGCCTTAGTCTTACTACCTATTAAGACAAAGGGATATTCAGTCCAATTTGCTTTGGGATAAAGGAATATCACACTTTTATATATATAAAAAAAGGTGTCTATTCGGTTGTAAGAAAGTATATTAGATTAAAAAAAAGTGGGGGCCCTTTTCTTTAAAAGTGCCGCTTTTCCAATCAGCCATTTTGATTCAAGATGGGGCCACATATATATTTTAAACCTTGTCCTCTCAATAACATAATTATCGCCACTTCTTTGAAATAATAAAATAATATCATTTATATTTATTATTATTATTTATTATTTGCTATTATAATGCTTATAATAATATTGATCCTCCAAAAAAGAGATTTGTAAAATGCATTCCTTTTCCTTCCAAAAAACAAAGGGGAAATCGAGCCCCAACTGATGTTCAGAAGCTAGGACGTTAATACATAACTAGGAAAAAGCTTCTATTTGGGATGTAAGCACCTATTACAGAACAACTTCAATTATCCTGACCCCAATAAGTTAAATCCCCCCCCCCCCCAATTATCCGAATCAAATTATTAGAAAATAACAAGGGTATGTATTGTGTAATTCATTTCAACTTCATTTATAATTTAATACAGAACTTTATCTTATGTTCGTCATATTTAATTGTGTGTTTAATCTATAAATGACATATTTATAAGTTTTATATTATTATTACTAAGGGGCTTTGCCCCCTACTCGCTTCGCTCGTCGAAAAGTGATGCCTCAACCTTCGCACAATTTGACACTTTTTTTATAACAAAACTTTTTTAATAATACAGATAGAATATTATTATATTGTATTTATATTTTATATAAGTCACATAATAAAAAAAATAAGGGAAATAATTATAATAGCATGAATAACAATAACTAGTATAATAGTCCAGGAGATAGCGTGCAAAAAAGTGTCTGACAAACATCAAGCTAGAATTTTGTGTATAAGTAAATGTTTCGGAGCCTTTTAAGAATATGCGAGGTCGGCTACGTTGGTCTGCTGGACATAGCTTGGCAATAGGCATTTGAAAAAAACAAACCGTGGAGAGCAGTCATGTCCCACCCTTTTAAGTGGACAATGTGATTTTCATGATCCTGAGTACGAATTTAGTTAGTAGATTAAATATCAAGTTGATGGTAGTTGTTCACTTAATAGGTTAGTTAGTCAAATATTACTCCAAATCAACGAGGTCATTATTAAGTGACAAACTACCATCAACTTGATTTTCGGTCTACTAACTAATTTCGTACTCAGGATCATGAAGATTAAATTGTCCTCCAAAAAAGCGGAACATGGCCGCTCTCCACCGGTTTGTTGCAATACCTATTGCCAAGCTATGTCCCGCAGTCTAACTTAGCAGATATTATATTCTTAAAAGGCACCAAAAGATTTACTTATACACAAAATTCTAGCTTAATGTTAGACACTTTTTTTGCACGCTATCTCCTGGACTATAAATAGAATATAGTAGAGTCTCGATAATCCGAGTTGGATGGGACCGGCAGTAACTCGGATTACCGAAAAACTCGGATTATTGGAAATTTATGAAAAATGTCGATTCTTTATTGAAAAATTATACTTGCATTCATATTTTATTTTTGTTATAGGGGGTATTTCTACGCTATTTGGCTCACCAATTTCTAATAGTCCGATTTACTTTTTTTTTTTTAATTGTCTCTTTTTACACATTAAAAACGATTCCAGTTGTCTCCTCTCGGTAAATTCAATAGTTGTTTGTAAAAAAAATACGTAAAAGTGTCACTTTCTTTGGGACATGAGGAAAGTTTATGCAAAAAAAAATCAAATCTTAACCTAGACTAACCATCACCTTCCCTTATTTTTTTAGAAAGTGAAACTTTACGTATTTTTTTTTTTTTTTTTTTTGGAAAAGTGGAAGTGAAAATTATGCGAATTTTGTTCTTCGATTTGGACCTCTACCTGGTCTATATGCCGCAGGGTTGTTTTACTTCAGACAAAATGAGTGGAGCACAACGAAGCAGTTTGGAGCGACCATCAAAAATACTTCGATTCTGTAAACAGCACCATACAATTCACTCTTACGCATTTGTTTTTACAAAAAAAAACTATTGATTTTACCGAGGTGTTACAACCGGAATCGTTTTTAATGTGTAACAAGGAACAGCTTAAAAAAATTGTAAGTAAATCGGACTATTAGAAATTGGTGGGCTAAATAGTGCAGATTTACTCGGAAATTCGGTGTGTTTTCGTTCTCTAATTATTAAAAAAATGTCACGCGATGCTTTCGGTTAAAGATCTAACTTAAAACTGAAGAAAAAGAAACAAATTAATAGACTTCCTTGAATTTGAATGTAAACACAGCTGCTCAGATAGGAAAGAAATTCCATGAAATCATACGGAACCATCTTTACTTGCACTGTCCTGCCCTGTCCTAATTGTGTTTAATTCAGGGAACCTGCTCCCCCTCCTTCTTTCCAAGAACTCCTGTTTGACTCGGATTATCGGTGTTTAGGCTCCGCCTAATCTTACATGTTTTAGCTAGTAATCTTTGTATGTATGCCTTTTAATTTATAAAACTTATTTAGTACTATACCTTAATTTGTTCTTAAAACTAATTTGCACTATTCACTACACTTAACCACGATCTTCAATCCAAGGAAACAAATTTAGCATAAGCATGATGCACTTGGCGTATTTATTTACAATAACAATAATATGGAAGGTTGCAAGCAGGTTTACTAGAGCCTCCTTCCCCTTTCCAGCAGGCTCTACATCCTCGATCCACCGGGTGTAACTCCACCACACCACATCAACCTGGGACTCAGCCACCACTAGCGGTTTCCAATCAAGCACCTTCAGTGCCGATTTGGGTAATCTAGGTCGTCGGAAACCTACCGAAAGTGGTTACCATTATGTGTCAGCCGACGTGAGTACGTGTTTCTAATTTAGCTCTTAATTTATTATTATTTTATACTTCTTTAGCGACCGGCACCCTTCTAACTTACTTCTTTAGACCTAATACTTCTGTATTAACACCTTTCTTGCGTCTGAGTAGAGTTTTGGAGGTTTACTGTCTCAGCACTGTGCAGCCAAGCCGCGAGTTCGATACAGTGGATATCCCGACGTCTTCACCTTTCATCCCTACGGCTCAGGCAGTGTCAACGTACCATAGCTACCATTTAGATTATATTAGTAGTAGAGTGACCTGGCCCGTCACTCATTTATAATATGTATTTATTAATTTAGTTACCATCTTTTTCTGACTCTGTTTCTCTGTGTGTCTGTCGCTAATTTAATTCATTTAGACTAACTTTATGTTTCCAATTTTTATACCTAATATTATTGATATTAACTAATGCTTGCTACTTGCCTAATATATAATTATTGCATTGTGTACTTATTATTATTTTTATTTAATTTACTATCCGCCTTATTTTCTCCCGGCTTTAGCTTTCTACAGGGATTCTCTCCTCTGGAGTGTTTGGTTCCCTATTCGGTACCCATATCCGAGTCTACCTCCTATGGGCCCAAACATCGGAGCTCGGATTATCGAGACTCTACTGTATTTCTTTTGGTAGTGTTGGCTTGTGGGGCCATTAGATTTAGCCGGATACTAATTTGAGAGTTTAATTATTTTTGATCCATGAGCGAGGGGAGAGGAGGGGGGTGGAGTAATGTATCTTTACGGTGGTTTATAAGCCTATAAAAGTTTTTTAAAAAATAAAATACTCGGAGGAATTCAGCTATTTGTTTTATAATGTTCAGAACCTGAAATAAGGATAAAATGTCCTTTCCTATTGTTTCACAATAGTGAAAAAACCCTTATCTCTGTACTATAAGAACTAGATCATGTACTAAAAGATTAAAACCGAAAATATACTACATACCTTTATTTAAGTATATTTAAACACGTAAGTTTTTACTAGATCATAATTTTAATCCTTTTATACGCACCTTAATAAACGTTTCAGAAGAATAAACAAAAATTTAAATGAAAAGTACATATTTCATATGTATATACTTTGCCCCTCACTATTCTCCTGTCTGCTTAAAAAGGTGTAACACTAAAAATAAATAGAAAAAAATAAAATAAAGCGATAAACGAGAGCGATCTTGTAACATCTTGACCGGACAAGTTGTAAAATAAGACACCGTCTTCCTATTCCTCTTATCACATTATTTATTTGCTTTGTGATAAGAACCAGAGAAAACAACTTTAGGTCTAAATCCGGAGTAAAAAACAGGAAAAAAAGAACAACTCGCTCGCCTCTAAAAACAGATTTTTGTGAGATTTCTTTTTTTTTTCATAAATAGAAAGATAGTTTTAAAGTATGTTTGTGAAAGAAGGATGAAGGAAGTATGCATAGAGCATAGATTTATATACTTTTATTTTTAAACAAGATATAAGAAATTAATCTATGGTAATCTTATCCTCTTTGAATCTATATCACGTCTGGAGATATTTCAATGTCTGAGTATGTTTGTTTTTATAAAAATGTTTTATGTTTTTTACGGCAGTCTACTACCAAATTACGAATTGAAAGAACGATAGAAATTGTTTTTAATAAAAGTGTTATTGTTTTTGATGTTTTAAAAGTAAATAGTTAGGTAGGTAATCACAATGATCACATTAAAAAAATCAGTCCGAGACAACTCAGACAAACTTTCTCATATACGAGTTCATAATTACTTCTAAAATAACTTATAAATAAAATTATAAATAACTTATAAATTATAAATAAAATACTTATAAAATAACTTCTCCTCGGCGGGGAATCGAACCCGGCCTCTCTCCGTCCTCGTTTCAGGCTATTTTCTCAGGAACTAGATTTTTCCTGGGAAAACGGCTTATATCGTTAGATTCTTATTTAAATTCACTACATTTTAGAATTTTTTAATCAAATCTTCGGAACTGTTTTCGAAAAATATTTTTTTTAATCGTTTTTTCAGAGTTTTGAGGGGTAGTGTCCCCAAATTTGGAGATCAAATTCATTTCTCGATTTCGCCTCGGGGTATGATTTTTTTGAACATTTATGCCAAATATCGTCAAAATCGTCCCAGTAGTATAGGCTTCACAAACAGACATTTTTTAAAAACCATTTTCTTGGACTCAGGGGACCTCCAAAACGGGTAAATCCATCAAAATCTCAAAATCGAATTTTCGCCATCATAATATAATAATAACCATTTATTCTAGCTTAATATATAAACATACAATACATTTTTCTTTTTTTCCTCATATTACAGCTAAAAATAGGTTTCATAACCGTGGTACCATTTACTTGGTTTTGAGTTGCCTTAAAGAGCAAGATTGCAATATAAATACCAGTATATAAAGAAAATCATACTAAAACTTCAAAATAAAAAAAAAAAATCTTATCCTCAAAAATTAAATAATATTTTATACTTCTTGAGTTTCTTAATTTAAAACATAAAACTATTCTCTTTTAACTAGATTGAAATTATTACAACAAAGCAATAAACAAGTGTATACATTTTATTCCTTGTAGAACCAGACATCGTAATTTATTAGACCCATTCTCTTCCATTCACTCCTGTCTTTCGCTACCCTCTGCCATGTCACTCCTCCGCATATTCTACACATTTCTTCATCCCATCTTTGTGGAGGTCTTCCTTTTGCTCTTTTCCTATCCCTTGGGTACCAATGAATCAGTTTCTTGGTCCACCTATCATCCTCTGTTCTAGCAATGTGCCCAGCCCATTTCCATTTCCTCTCCGCATAACTACTTTTCCTATATCTTCTAATGCCGTTTCTTATCCATGTATTCCTTTTCCTATCTTTTCTAGTGATTTTAAGCATACTCCTTTCCATCATACATACCATCATAATACTAATACTTTCTCTTTATATGAGAAAGTAAAAAATTATTCTGTATGTTCTGTTAAATGTTTCCGACCTTAAAATGTGTAAATCCATAGAATAGTTTTTACACAATTAAAAGTAATTATGTCTAGACTATGTGGAGAAGACTGAGGGAGAGACTTTTGTGAATGGGTTGGTTTGGAAGTCATTACAAGGGTCATTATCAAGCGAGTTGCTTATCATGAGAATCATTAGCAACTGCTGAACAGCAGTCATTGCTTCGAGAATCATCCCTCTAATGACAGGAGTTTTACAAAATTTCTGTCTCCTCCGTAAAATCAAGACTTAATAAGACCACCTACAATGCACAACCTACAATGCTATAGAAATTACGCTATAGAATTAAAATTAATTATTCGAGACCGACCAAATACTCGAGTGAAACTTAAGTCGAGAAATTTTATTCGCAATTGTAATTGTAGCGATTAGTCATTGTAGTTTTAAGCTAAATTATTCAAATTGATTCACACTTAACGCACGAGCGCGAATAACTACAACGAACAAGTCGGTGTTCATTTATGTGTTGTTCATCGGTGTTAGATCACCGACGAATGCAATCCATCGCTAATCGGTACCTGTAGCAAATAAACCAACTATAAATCTAACTAAATGTTGGTAATACTAGTGTTTGATGGGTAAGGAAGGCCTCAGACACCAGCTAAATAACTCCTTCGGCTACGCCTCGGGATTCAGACAGTATGGTTCCCTCGGCTACGCCTCAAGAACCGACAAAAACGCTCAGGGTGTAATGACTTTGTTTCCTCCCTTGGTACGTAAATAACTATTTTGCAAGACGTGAATTATCCACCATTTTGAATTTTAACAGCTTATAATTTTGAGTTCGCTATATTTTTCCTGTTTTCGCGTCAAAACGATCTTTAATACTGAAAAGTTTCATGTTCTATCTCTTTTGATTCAAAAGATATTGAAACCGTATACAATGACAGACAGTCAGACAGAAGAACGAAACTATAAGGGTTTCTTTTTTTGGATTTACCAACGAAACCCTAATAACGACTCACAAAACCAATCGTCATGAAATCGACCGATGACGATAACTTGAGTAAATGGTGAACAATTTAGTTTAACTTTTGGTACACATGTTCATTTTACCAATGCCCAGGAGAAGTTCGTTGGACAACGTTATCCGCCCAAGCGATCGAGCGCACCGCTCGCGTAAACGTAAACTTCAAAAGTAAAATTGGAATTTTAAGACGGGAAAAAATTCTTACTTATTCTATTCAATGAGACAAACAATTTTTATAAATACTTTTGGAACGAAGTTTCTTATGGCACGTTACAGCGTCTGGAACCCGGGAGTGCGAATCTGAAAAAACCACCGTCACAAAATCTATACCGTCACAAAACTGACCGTCACGAAATCGGCCGATGACGATAACTTAATGATGACCGAGTTAGTTGAAATTTGGTACACATGTTCATTTTACCAATGCCCAGGACGAGTTCGATGGACAACGTTATCTACCAAAGCGTTCGCTTAAACGTTAGCTTTAAATGTAAAATTGGAATTTTAGGATGGGAAAAAATTCTAACTTCGTCTATTTAATGAGACAATCACCTTTTATTAATAATTTTTTTTAGTAAAATGAACACCGACACCGCTGTGAAGTGTTAAAGATCGCTAAATTTACTAAAGCGGACCTAAACGTTTAAAATAGAGAAAACAACGTTTTTACCGATATCTTACGTTCTATAACGAAACGATTTTAGTAAAAATGCATACACATCGTCTTAAGTCTAAAAAACAATTAAAACAGACATGAAAAATTTCTAAGTGATTCAAGCAGAAGTTTCTGTGTAGTAAAGTGATATATGTTATAATATTTTATCTACGATTGATACGAAATATAAACATTGTATCTTAGCTTAGATGCGTAGAAAGTGATTCTTTTGTATTCATTGGGCATGCGCGTCTCATAATTCTGAAGAATTCCTCTTTTTTACCTCCCTAGGCTAGGGTGGTAAAAAAGAAGAATCCTTCACCGTTATACGCACGATTAGCGAGTTTGTTTACATTTAACAAAACTATTTTGCTGTTTGTTTAATTAAAGTAACTGTTTATATAGAGTTTTTAGTGGAAAACAATGAGTGATTTAGGTGATTATGACGAATATGAGGAGAATAATACGCCTCCCGAAATAATTAATAGGGCACAAAATACAACTAATGAACTAATGTCATCTTTATCATTTATCAAAAGAGAAATACGAACTTACCTACAGGAAGTTTATTATTTTTCTATATTTATTATTTAAATCTTACAATCGTAGATAAAATATTTTAATTGTAGTAGGCGTAAGGGTTAAGGAATAGTCCTGTCCCCTCACTCTACTACAACCATCCTTTTTAACTATCAACTCATCATAATTAACTTCTTTTCTCAATATTCAATACATATTTATTGCAAGTCGCTCGCTTCAATGATAATTTTTATTTTTAATTTTGCCTTAACTCCGCTAATTAAAAATTGTTAGTTACTTTTAATTTTGTCTCTTGATTAGACATTAGACCTAAGACATACCCACTCGACTATGGACCTAGACAAGGTTTATAATTAACTCTCTTAGTCAGGTCAAGAGCATTCTTCACCGATCATCTCTTTTTTCTACCCTTTCCTTCGTGATAAGAGGTCTGAAACTTCAGCCCAACTGGATATTTATACCGGCGAACTATCGACGACGGAATTTAGCCTGCGGATAAACTAATCCCAATAGAACATTTTATCATCGTATCTTTTCAACAAAAAAAATTACAAAGCCCCTTAACCACTATACTTCTATTTTTGTTTCTCCAAAAATAATCTATTTAAGAAACAATGTCTTGAAAGTTTGAAATCGATCTATTACCAAAACTTAAAACGTGATCTTTTTTTAAAACTTAAAAAAAAATACTTCGGACTTATTCAAATATTAAAAGGGTTTCTTATAAAAACATCCTTTGAACGAAAAAAAAAGCTTTTTTCTCTTTGTTATTTATTTTCTTACAACGTAAAAGAGAATTCTTTGGTTCGGACACTTGTTTGGATGGGACAGAAGGAAAAAGACAATATTATTGGAGATCACATCACAAAGTCCATCAAGAGACCACTTTAGTAACTCTACGTCTCAAACGCACTTCAAATTTCTTCCTTTGCATATTCCCCTGATGGGAATTTATTTCAATCTCAACATCTTCCTTTTTTTAAGGTCAATAAACTTAGATGTCCTACATATTCAAAAAAATAGTATATCTCCAGTTGGGAGAAAACACATCTTTATCACAGGTCATTGCACGGGTTTTATTTATTATTTTAATAAATAACAATAATTGTTAGCACTTTTTAATAGCAGATATAAGGGATTTAATATTAAAAACAAATAAGAAATGCAATTAAACTCAAATAGAAGGTTATTTAGATGCAGGTTTAAAAACAATTATAAACAAGGTCAAAAAAGCAGTGTCGCCAACCTGATATCAACAACTTCACAACATTAGCCATTCATTCTCTACTATTTATAAATTAATTAAGCGGGAAATCAAAAGTAGGGCAAAAAAGTAAAGTTTGCAACTTAATTATTTTATAAATAGTAGAAAATGAATGGCTAATGTAATGAAGTTGTTGAAATCAGGTTGGTGACACTGCTTTTTTGACCATGTTTATCTTTGTTTATAGCCTGCATCTAAATAACCTTCTATTTGAGTTTAATTCCAATTCAAATTTGTTTTTAATATTGAATCTCATATCTGCTATTATAAGTGCTAACAATTATTGTTATTTATTAAAATAATAAATAAAAACTGTGCAATGGATGAAAATGTGTATTTTCTTCCTACTGGAAATAAAATATTGTATGTACCTCGTGAGTAAAGTGCCATTATTCCCCTCGCGATAATTATCTCCCTCGGCTGCGCCTCGGGATTTAGGGACCATAGTTCTTGAGGCGAAGCCGAAGGTGAAATGAATGAAGGTGAAGTGAAATTTAAAATTGTGGATTTACCGATGTTTCGGAAAAACAAAGAAATCGGTAAATACACAAAAGTTGAGTTCTACTTTTCAACTGATGCTCAATATTAATTCACTTCACTGTCCATATCCTCGTCATAGTAATTTAGTAAAATAATAATTAGCGCATTGGTTTGAACAACCTATTTAAATAATCCTACTTCCGTTCTTATCAAGCTAGTTACTAACTTCATACCTAGTTTCCGATCGAATGATGAAGCCTTAAATTCGGATACAGCTAGCATTCAAATAATAAAAAAATATTAAGGTAGATAATATGAAGGCCATTTACATACTTAATTCTACATGACAATATTTCCAGAACAAATTGTAGTAGAACCTAGAAATTTGCAAGTTAACTTCTTTCTTTACTGTTTTTATTGTTACTTCATATTTCAATACATTATTTATTTTACTTTATATATTCTGTTTTATATATATATATATATATATATATATATATATATATATATATATATATATATATATATATATATATATGTATATATGAAATGACGATTATAATTTAATTGGATTCGTGTTAATTTTAAAAACCAGATTAAATAGGGCACATGTTAAAACTTACCTATATGTATATGTATAATATAATAAATATATATATATATATATATATATATATATATATATAACAAACTGAATGGATGGGTTTATGTGTGTGGTCGCTAGGGCCACCTCCTTAAGTCATTTTTTTCTTTTTTATCTCCAATATTTCAAAATCCTTTTGTATCGCAAAAGATGGAATGAGAGAGTGAAAAAATAGTAAGTACAATGAATGGAAAGACTTGACAGGATCTTGGGAGTCAAAGCATTTTTTCAAACATAAAAAGAGGGAACGCAGATACGCATGCTTATGCATACGTAACGCTGTGTTAGCCCGTCTCCGTTTTAATCCGTAAAAAAATATCAACTGAAAAGGCCACGTAAAAGGAAACACGGAAATAAATCTCTCAAACATTTTTAACATATAGTCAATTTATTAATGTAGTATTTTATTTGTTTTTTAAATATTGTGATAGCGCAAACAATAGTTATTTATGCACCTAGGGAGTAAAGTAAGCCATTATTCCCTGAGCGAAAAAGTTGGTTCTTGAGGCGAAGCCGAAGTAACCATGGTCCCTAAATCCCGAGGCGAAGCCGAGGGAATTAGAACTTTTAATTCCCGAGGCGCAGCCGAGGGAGATAATTATCGCGAAGGGAATAATGGCACTTTACTCACGAGGTACATACAATATTTTATCTCCAGTAGAAAAAAGATTCACATTTTCGTCCATTGCACAGTTTTTATTTAATATTTTAATAAATAACAATAATTATTAGCACTTTTAATAGCAGATACATATAAGAGATTCAATATTAAAAACAAATAAGAATTGGAATTAAACTCAAATAGAAGGTTATTTAGATGCAGGTTATAATGTTGTAAACAAAGATAAACATGGTCAAAGAAGCGCAGTGCCGCCAACCTGATTTCAACAACTTCATTACATTAGCCATACATTTTCTACTATTTACAAAATAATTAAGTTGCAATCTTTACTTTTTTGCCCTACTTTACTCTTTCGCCCTACTTTTTGAGTTAGGGATGAAAAGACCTGTTTTAGTCCCTCTAAACTAATTCAAAATCATAACTTTTTTTCCCTACTGGAGATAAATATATTTTGGTGTATTCAAAAGCTATAAAAATAAGATATCTTCTTAAGAACTCTTAGAAGATAGAGATACCTACTAAGTAAAAGATTAATAGCTAACTAAGAAATTAATATAAAAAAGTGAAAAACACAACATTAATGTAGGTGAAATGAAGATAATTAGTATGATTAAAATATAAAAAAAAAAAAATGCAAAACTATCACAAATTGATTTCTTAGTCAGGTTAATAATGACTCAACACGGGGTCAAAATATCGCAAAAGTAAAGTCTTTATTATATCTAAGTAGCACAAGAAAACAACAAATTAGTGTGGCACATAGTTTCATCGCGTCTTACCACTGGACAAGTAGTAACATAAGTATAACAATGTGTAACGAGATAGATTTCATAATGAGTGATTGTAAAAAACAACAAATTAGTGTGGCACATAGTTTCATCGCGTCTTACCACTGGACAAGTAGTAACATAAGTATAATAATGTGTAACGAGATAGATTTCATAATGAGTGATTGTAAAAAACAACAAATTAGTGTGGCACATAGCTTCATCGCGTCTTACCACTGGACAAGTAGTAACATAAGTAGAATAATGTGTAACGAGATAGATTTCATGATGAGTGATTGTAAAAATTAGATTGTACGCATATGTACGGCAAGAGGGGGTTAGAGGTGGTTAGAGGTGTGCAATGCAGTTGTCTGCTTGCAATATTGAGTTGAGGTGTGCATAATTTACATTCAATGAGTCATTAAACAGCTGATAAATAACAATAAACATTTTTATTAATAAACAGCTGAAATCGGATCAAAAATAGTAATATTTCAAATTTTTTAATTAAAAAAGCATTTTTTCCTGTTTTTCTATTTTACCCCTGTCTTAAATGAAAACAGGACAAAATTGAACATAACAACAATAACTGTACTCTTAAAGAGCTTTCCAACGACATGCATCATGCAGAGCATATACTATTTTAACTTTTTTATACCTCGTACCCCGTACCCCTGTGTACCAATTTGGACCATTTCAGATTTATACCTTCCTGTGGTTGGTCATTAGTCATTATGACCAAGCCGGATGTTGTGCGGATCGGTTTAGCTGTTCAGGAGGAGTATGTGTCCAACCAAATGCAAAGTGAAGTATAAGATCTACGCTTCGCTCAGCTCAAAAAGGCAGATCAATTTATCGTAAAACAATACATTTTTATTCCTAAACAATTAATAAAAAGCTGATCTATTTATCCTAACATAATTAATAAATTGAAAGATCTATTTTATTAATCTATCTCTACTATCACGTAAAATAAAGCGTACACACATATTTATACATAATTTTTCATTGTAAAACCCTTATATGCTCAAGACATTGTCATAAACTTTTTCATAAACCTGTAGTTCGATAACTGAATACAGATATTGGCAATTTCGAAAACAAGAAAACTATAAATCAGTTTTCATTTATTCAAATATTAGAGAAGAAAAATATATAGTATTATGTCATAATATATAGTATTAATATAATACACAGTGTTATAGAAATATAAAATATGATCTCAAGCATGACTTATAGCAACGTTAACTTAGCATACAAATATTATTATTACAATATTTTTATTTTTTAGAACGAAAAGAAAAACTTATTCTTTAACTTATTTTTTCTTCCTCCAAATATATATGTTATAAGATATATTTGGAGGGGGAAAAGAATAAGTTTGACATGAAAAGAAGGAAGGGAATAAAGGAAGAAAATAAACATATTATATTATAGTAAGGTATATTAAAAAATGTATATATTTTGTATTCAGGATGTAGTCAGAATTTTTTGAAACCTAATTCTTAACAAGTAACAAGAGATGCCTTGGAAAAATTGTTAAGAAAACTTGTTTCCTACGTATTTTACCTTCATATTGTATTCACTCTTTTCTTATAAAACTTCCCTACCAACGCATACATTTCTATATATATATATATATATATATATATATATATATATATATATATATATATATATATATATATATATATATATATATATATATATATATATATATATATATATATATATATATATATACATACAATTTGCGAGAGACGCCAAGGGATGTGCCACGCAAGCGTGACACATAGGAACTGTTCCAACATCAGACATAACGTCATTAAGATGTTGGCTCGGCATTATGCCATGTCCTGCATCGTTTCGCCGCGTCCGACTCATCAGGGGCCCGACGATGCCCACCCAACTCTGGACCTATAATACTAGATCAAGAAGATCAGATATAGGACTTATCAGAGACGAGGGTGCTCTCATACCGCCATTCTTGCTTGGCTGGCAAAACACACCAGCAGAGTAATACCGTGTTTTTGCACACTGCAATAGGCTACACAATTTGCGAGAGACACTAAGATACCAACATTGAAAAGAGATGGATAAAGTTTTGATTTTCACAGGATCGTTTAATTAAATTATTTCAAAAACAATGGTAAATGTGGCCACCGATACGAGTGGGCCGTTTTCTTTTCAACGTCCCCGCAGAGATATATGTTTGGGGTGGTGGCCACCCCAAACGGCCCACTCTTATCGGTGGCCACCTTTACCACTGTTTGAAATAATTTAACTAAACGATCCTGTGAAAATCAAAACTTTATCCATCTCTTTTCAATGTTCCCGCAGAAGGGCAAGTTTGGCATGTCAACAAAAAAGAAATGGCCCAGCGCCCAGTTGCCATATACCCAATTCATCGGTGGACAAGGCACAAATAAGCGATTACATAAGGTAAGAAAACTTTATCAATCAGCGACTCACTTCTTATGGTGGCCTGTGGACTAAATTTACTAACATTAATTTTTTTTTTTTTTTTAATAATTATAAAATTAATAAAATAATTATTAATAATTAATAATTATAAAAATAATATGACTATCCCAGTCATATTATCTAACTATCGTCTATTGATATAACCATCTTACATCTTACACTGCATTTAATAGTTTTAGTAAATACTAAATAATTTAGTCAGACATTTATATTCTAAAAAGAAAATGGGGATTTACAATCTAAAGAACTACCATATTTTTTGTTTCCCTATCTCCGTTCTCTAATAAATTAAATTAGCTAAAATCTTTAATAAAATGTGCAAATTAATCAAATTCTCTTGTGAAATTTCAATTTTAATAAACTTTTACATTAAGTAATATAATTTTGAAATCATGTTCTTCCTCCTAAATAAATAATAATAAAACCTTAAGTAATCGCATTAACGTTTACTCCAAAATAAAGCACATTATCTCTAATTTGAGTTTTCCCTCTCCCGCCAAAAAATGTATGAGCGAAAAAAAAGTTTTCCCTCCTAAAAAAGGGTAGCCGAAAAAGAAAAATTATAAGAAAATTCATTACATAAAAAAAATCGAACACAAAAACTTAACACACTCAAAAAAAAAATGCCTTGGGAAAATTAAATTAAAAAATATATATTAAAATGGAAAAGTTGATTATAAGAAACGCTGGAAAAGGAAAGTGGCTGCGAGTGGTTTTTCCACTGGTTTTTTAAGACAAAGAAAAGCACTTACTGCATTAATTAATCTTTTCCATCTGTTTTTTACACTTAAAAAAAAAAAGTTTTTAAAAAGATTTCAAACAAAGTTTTGTTTTTTCCTGGTTGTTTTAATTTTGTAAAATAAAAGCGTTAAGAAAACCAACTAATTGAAAAAGAAAAAGGAAATGGAAGAAATTATATTCATGTTCTTTTTGGTTTTATGATTCTTCGGTTGGAATTTATTGATTCCTCTATTGAAAGTATTGTCATCATTCTAAAAGAAAAAAACAATTTTTTTGTCCCCGATTTCAAAAATTCCTGAATAGAAATCCGTTTCAGACTTGAGAGAACATTTTTAGACACGTGTCTCGAGGAAGCTATTTCCCCAAAATAATTGGCAGACTATTTTTGTGCCTATCAAAATTGTATAGGTAACTTATTTATTTATCTATCTATATTATTAAAAAAGTTTTGTTAACAAACAATTGTGTCAAATTGTGCGAAGGTACAAGGCAGTGGCCGCTTTTCGACGAGCGAAGCGAGTAGGGGGCAGAGCCCCCAAGAATTTAATTATTTTTATACAACAAATTTTTTTTTGTTTAGTTTGGTGTAATTAATAGGTAACAGCAGCATTGTAGTCATTTTTAAGAATATGTTTTACATTTAAATTAAACAAAATCGTAAATCTGACAATTGCTTCCAAGCTTACCGAAGGTAACGGAAGCTATGTGATCGTTCTGAAGAACGAAAATATTTTATGTCTCCGAATTCAAAATTCCAAGACAAAAATCAGTTTCAGTCATCAGGGAACATTTTTGGTTCCGTGTCTGTCTGTCGGTTTGTCACTCAATTTTTGCGAACCAACATATCTTAAAAACTACACGTCCGATTTTATTGAAATTTTTATAGTAGGTCATAATTAGCATATTGTTAGTCCCATATAAGTTTCAATCTTCTGCGCTCATTTGTCTCTCTTTCACAAACATACATCTATTTACACTTATATCTTCAAATGTGCTTATCTGATTTGTATGAAACTTTTATAGTTTATCGAAAGTAACCCGCAGATAGCCCCAGATTAATTTGAACCGTCTGCGCTTTCTAACTTTTGCTAAATTAATACTTTAGTACATGTAATAAATCAAAATAATTTTGTTAGATTAAAAAAACGGGGGAAACTATTAAACAAATTAGACAATAATGTCTTGTAAAAGAATAAAATCAATAATGTACGAGATAGGATGCGAGAAAGCTATGTGCCACACTAATTGGCAGTCTATTTTTGTGTCGTGTCTGTCTGTCAGTCATCAATAAATGTTTAAAATATTCATATGTGTGGGTAACATTGACTTAGCATTCAAAATATAATTATTACACAAATAATGAAAGCCTTGCTCCAATTTTAATTAACGCTTATTTGAGATAAAGCATTTTTTAAAAAAATACAATTAAAATAAATTAATTTAAAATAAAGCAACTGCACTTTAACAGCATTCAACAATAATCGTGTAAAGAAAAAAATTGTAAATTATTATTTTTTGTTTGCGTTGCACGTAAAAATAAGTGTTAGACTACTTAGATGCATTTTAACACGGTTAAACACTTAAGATTGTTACATGTATTTTACAGATGACATGTGTAAAACGTTCAAGTGATTATTTGTTTATTTGTCAAGTATTGATCATTAATTATAAGAGTATTTTATAATTAAGCAAATATTTAGAGTGTGAAATAATTTAATTAAAATTATTTTAAATCAGAATTTAGTTTGAGAAAAACTTATAAATTTTTTTTGATAAACATAAAGTTGTAATATTTTCATTTGTAGAATAATATTTAGAAGAAAAATATTATTATATTTGTCCGAATTTCCAGCTTATAAAATTTAGATCTGTCCGACATCTCGTTATAATTTTCTCAAACTATACTTAGTCGGTAAGACTTGTACAGTGTTTTCCATTAAAGGTTTTACAAATTATCTCGATAAAATTAAATTATTCAAAATTTACTTTTTTTTCTTTACCAATTTACATTAACTATCTGTGCGTTATTGGTGGACTTTAAAACTTAGTTTAAACAAATATTATATATATTGTAAGAGTTCATTTTTAGGGTCAAACATATTGATTGGATCAACAGGTTTGATTCGGTTTTAATAATTGATTGGTCAACAATCAATACGTATCGTATTTTCTTTAGATCAAACATAACTTGCTTCAAGTAAATCTAAGTTGAAAAACATATAATTTGTAAACTAACTAACTTTAATTCTAAACTAGAAGAAAATAAATGTTAACCCTCTACTGTAAAAATGTTACTTTTTATTAAACTAAATAGTTAGAAACCATTATCAATTACATTTTCTACTTACTTATACTTAAATTTTAAATTAGCAAATTGTCAATAATGTCAATTTATAAAACAGGTTTGTTTATATTAATAAAATAAAAAAATATAAAAATTGTATGTTAAAAGCCCATATGTAAGTTACCCTGATGATGTAAATATATTTTACGAAACTAGTTGGTAAAAACTTTTTTTTTTAAAAAGTTTTTTTCTTTAGACCGTATCTCACTAACTCTCTCATATCTTACTTATACTACTTACTTGTACTTCGCACAAATGGAAAGAAAAACGGTTATATTGTAAAATCTATTTTTTTTTTTTAATTTGAAAGGATGAACAAAAAAATATATAATTACAAGACCTACTTATTTTATTTAATAGATCATTTATAATTACCTATCTCAAAGTACATTTTGTGGGCACTTGTTTAGATTGTTACTCCTCTTATAAAAAAAAAACAGAGGGGAGTAACAATCTAAAGAAGGTGTATGGAATGATCTTCTTTAGACTGTTAATCCCCTTATAAAAACCGAAGTTTGATATGCCTTTGTCCAAAAGTACATTGGACTAAACATCCCTTTTTACTTTTCCTCACTACTAATAGTAGGAAAAGTATTGTTTTCTCCAAAAAAATTTTTTTCGAGATTTCAACGGAATTATCCGTTTTAGGTGTTTTTAAGACCTCCTGAGTGGTTTACAGCATGACGTATGTATGTGTGTTATCTTCGTAGCGCCCAAGGTATTTAACCTAGAGAGTTGAAACTTGGCAGAAAAATCAGTCCTAACCTGTAGTGGTGCCGCCCGGAAAATCAACTTTTTCCGCCATCTTGAACCCAGTTTGCTGAGTCAGCAAACATTTAAAAAAAAGTAATAAATCGAAAATAGTCCTTATCGAGTTGAGATTTGGCACGAATGTACCCCTCTGTATGACAAACATGCCCACAAAATTTCATTTTGATATTGGCCGCCATTTTGAAGTTATCAATTTTTGATTTTTTAAACTTTGACGGTTAATAATACCGAAAGTATAAATAGGTTTTTGACAAATAGCATATCGTTGGAACCGGAAAAAATTAACCCCGATGAAATTCCATTAATTAGTTTAAAAGTTATAAGCGAATATAATTATTTATTAGTGCGATAATTTTGATGACGTCAAAGTTTGTTTACATCTGTAAAAATACCGCCAAACTTCAAATAATTAAATAAAATATAGGTATTAAAAATAAGGTTTTTTGAAGAATGATAATAAATCAGTTTGTTCAGAACGGTCACCCATCCAAGTATTGACCACGTCTAATGCTGCTTCCTCCTGCTGCGAAGCAGCAGGAGAGGCCACTTTAGTGGCCTCTGAAGTGAGGAAAAGATCCGAGGTACCCCGTACCCGATTTTTTATAGTTATTTAGTCAAAGTCATTTATATTCTAAAACAATATAGGGGAGTAACAATCTAAAGAAGTACCCTTTTATATACCTTTGACCACCTCTCCCTATCTCTAAATATCTGTAACCACCTTTAACTATCTCTAATCACCTCTCACTGCCTTTAACTATCTCTAATCACGTCTCACTGCCTCTAACTGTCTCTAACCACCTCTCACTGCCTCTAACTATCTCTAACCACCTTTAACTATCTCTAATCACCTCTCACTGCCTCTAACTATCTCTAACCACCTTTAACTATCACTAACCACCTTCCACTGCCTCTAACTATCTCTAACTGCCCCTTATTGTTTCTCACTACCTCTATCACCTCTGACTATCTTTTTACCTATATATCTATCTTAAAATCCCCTGATTAAAGAAAGTGGTTTCCTAAAAAAATTAAGACTATGGTCTATAATTCGTAATAACGTCGAACCGAACCAAAACTATCTAACCGATGTCAGTAAAATTGTTATTTGCATCTTCAGAAAATCATTCCCCTAGGCGAAATTAAAATATGTTTTTGATCAAAAACTATCTAATATTATTTAGTAGCAGTTACCTATTGTTTATTTTGTAACATTAAACTCTTTATTATCTCTCTTTGTATTATATTACCATTCAATTATAACAGTATTCTTTGTTTTAATTAAACAAAATAAATCTTCATAAATATAAAATATCAAATTCTAATTTTTTTTTCTTTTTTCTGAGAAAAGTTTATAATAATTTTTGCACAAGTAATTAACATCAGTAATAATGAACGGAGTTATCTGGTAATTAATTAATCAGAAAAGGGAATTAATGGCGATTTTTTGTTAAATAAAAGGTTTTTAATGAGATAAAAGGAAACATTTTTTTTAATTATAATAAATAATTTATTTAAATCTTTTTAATGATTTACACATTTTAAGGGGCCAATAAAAAAATGATGTTTTTTAAAAATCTGCTGTTCGTAGAATAATAACTTTAAGGTTGTATAGTAAATCATTTTTAACCAGTTAATTAACGGGTGATTAGGGATAGGAAAGATTCTCCCCTAACCAAAGTGTGAATTTTAGCGAGGAATTTCAGTAAATAGTGAGGAATTCTTTTTGTGGATGTATTTATTGCTCTTTGACGGAAGGTGCTGAGATGCGCAAGGTGTAAGAATTCAAATTTTAAACCGGATTTTTTGTCAACTGACTCGTTCTCAAGAACGAAAATATTTTGTGTCCAATTTCAATAATTCCAAAACATGAATCCGTTTCAGACATCAGGAAACATTATTGGTTCCGCGTCAGTCTGTCGCTCAATTTTTGCAAACCAACATACCATAAAAACTACGTGTCCGATTTTTATGAAATGTTTATGGTAAGTCATAATTAGCTCATTGTTGGTCCCATATAAGGTATAAATATAATATATTCAACCTACTGCGTTCATTTGTTTCACTTCCACTTGCGCACAAACGTACATTTATTTACACCTATAGCTTCAAAAGTACTTATCTGATTTTTAAGAAACTTTTATAGTTTATCGAAAGTAACCCGTAGATAGCCCCAGATTAATTTGAACCATCTGCGCTCTTTAAATTTTGCTAAATTGATACTTTAATTCATGTAAAAAATTAAAACATTTTTGACAGATTAAAAAAACATGGAAACAATTAAACAAATTCGACAAAAATGGCTTGTAAAAGCAAAATATCAATAAAGTAAGTGATAGGATGCGAGGAAGTGCCACACCAATACCAATAGGCAGTATATTTTAAACTACTAATTCAATTCAAAACTACTAATTTAACTCTTCAAAATATAACCTGTTTCTTTTTTAAATGTTAATGAACGATTAAATATCTTGGTTTAGTTCTTCTCTCTTCTCTCCATCCATAAACAAAGTTATTGGACATCTAAAGTTATGAAGTACTATTATTTATAGCTAATTAGTCAACTAACTCATCTAAAAGTAAATTCAAGTAACTTTAGACTGTTACTCCCCGTATAAAAAAAAATACGTATGGTGTCGTGGGACACCCGGAAGGAACGAAGTTCCTTACGCTTTTCATTAAATATAAATTATAAAATAGCTGTAATAACTACGTATACATGGTGGAGTTAAAAAAGAGAAAAAAATTAAAAGTAAAACTAACTATTTGTACTAGCAGAGTTAAGGCAAAATTAAATGAAAATCTTTTTATTATCTTTGAAGCGAGCGTCTTTCAATAAATAATGTATTGTATATTGATAAAAAATTTAATGATAAATTTATAGTTAAAGCAGATGGTTGTAGAACGAAAAAGAACTGTCCTCCCAGGCCCCGTCGGCATATTACTCCAATTAAATTTTAAAATAAAAAATATAAATCATTAACTCACAAAAACTTCGGCTTGTATCAGGTTGAAATGTTACATGCTTGTTTCAATTGTACTGTAGGTGATGTATACAAAGTTTCATTTAAATCTTTACAATAGAACGTAAGATATCGGTAAAAACGTTGTTTTCTTTATTTTAATCGGTTTGGTCCGCTTTATTAAATTTATCGATCTTTATCACTTCTAAAAAAATTCTTTATCACTTTAAAAAAAAATTATTTCAAAAAGTTGTTTGCCTCATTAAATAGATGAAGTTAGAATTTTTTCCCTTCAAAAAATTCCAATTTTAAATTCGAAGCTTACGTTTACACGAGCGTTGCGCGTGAACGCTTAGGCGGATAACGTTGTCCAACGAACTTGTCCCGGACATTGGTAAAATGAACATGTGTACCAAATTTCAACTAAGTCGGTCAACTTTTACTCCAGTTATCACCATCGGTAGATTTCGTGACGGATTTTGCGTGACGGTGATTTTGTGACGGTGATTTTGGTCGTTTTTTTCGGATTCACTCCCGGGCTCCAGAACGTGCCATAAGGAACTTCGTTCCAAAAAAACAGTGGGGAGTAACAATCTAAAGAAGATGTATGGAATGTTCTTCGTTAGACTGTTACACCCCTTATAAAAACTGAAGTGTGATATTCCTTTGTCCCAAAGTACATTGTACTAAACATCCCTTTGTTTTAATAGTTATTCAGTCAAAGTCGTTTATATTCAAATAAATCATAGGGGAGTAACAATAAAGAAGAACCAATCCAACAAATAAACATAAAAAATCGAACATTTTTATCTTTGATTATGACGCTAACTTAAATAGGATTTTCTTAAAATTTAATTTGTTAAGATCAATTTTAATAAAAAATCGGAAAATACAACTAATAAGAATCGTGATATTTAATTTTTGCTTCCGAGCTTACAGAAGGTCACGGAAGCTATGAGATCGTTCTGAAGAACAAAAAAGTTTTAGGTTTCCGATTTCAAAAATTCCAAGACAGAAATCCGTTTCAGACATCACTGAACTTTTATGGTTCCGTGTCTATCAGTCGGTCCGTCGGTCTGTCGTTCAATTTTTGCGAACCAACTTATCTTAAAAACTACACGTCCGATTTTAATGAAATTTGGATGGTAGGTCATGATTACCCCATTGTTGGTCCCTTATAAGTTTCAACCTTCTGCGCTCATTTGTTTCTCTTTCAAATGCGCATCAACATACATTTATTTACACCTATAGCTTCAAAAGTACTTATCTGATTTGTATGAAATTTTTATAGTTTATCGAAACTAGCCTTGAGAAAGCCCTAGATTATTTTGGACCGTCTGCGCACTTTAACTTTTGCTAAATTGATACTTTAATTTATGTAAAAAATTAAAACAATTTTGATAGATTAAAAAAAACGGGGGAAAAAATTAAACAAATTAGACAATAATGGCTTGTAAAAGAATAAAATCAATGAAGCACGAGATAGGATGCGGGGAAGCTATGTGCCACACCAATTGGCAGTCTATTTTATAAGTATTTCCTTTATATTGTTAATTTTATAATCGATAACTAGATTAATCCTAGTATTCAATAGAATAAATTTAGATTTCACGGGATTTGAGATTTTAATCCAGAAAGCCTTCTAACTTTAATGTTACAACTGATTGAATCAATAATATATATGTTATTAATCAGTATTATGTATGTTATTAATCAGTATTATGCATGTTATGAATCAGTATTATGTATGTTATTAATCAGTATTATGTTTGTATTAATCAGTATTATGTATGTTATTAATATTATGTATTTATTTTTAAAATCTTTATGTTAGTTTGGATTTTATTTGCTTATAGATTTTATTGACCCTCATCTATTCATCGAGAGCTGAAACTTGTTCCATAGACTCTGTACCAATATAGAAACAGTCTGTCCAATTTTAGGGTTATACAGGGTGGTCCAAATATATCCCCCCCCCCCCCTTGAAGGGGATCTGTACCATGCAAAGGGAAGTTTGTGTTCATGCTATCGCACACTAGAGGTAACTACCCTGTTTGCCACCAGGCCATCCAACTTCAAAATTTCAAAAGGAGTGTATATTTTTGATAGCAGATTTGGATTCTATAACGAAAAAATTATTAAATTTTACTTGGTAACTTTTTTTTATATCTATAATATTTTGCCCCCTATAGGGTGGCAAAGACAGAATAATAAAATTTGTATATCGCTGTAAAATCTAAACGGTTTGAGATAAATTAATGAAACTTGAAGAATTTATACCATGTAAAAGAAAGTTCGAACTCATCCCCTCGCGCTCGAGGCGACCTCCGTTTTTGTCTCTAGGCCGTCCAACATTTCAAATTGAAATGCATATTTTTTATAGCTGATTTGCAAAAAATAGTAAAACTATACTTCAATCATTTTTACCTTAGGGTAATCAAAGTTATTATGGGTTATTGTTATTTAATTTTGGAGATTTTTTAACGGAGAACGTCAATAAGCATTAATTTTATTTAAAATGATCTATTTTTAAACGATGCATATGTGTATTATGTATTTATTCTTTTATTAATTAATGGGTATAAATGTATTATTACAAGGTGGTCAGTTAGTAATACAGGTAATGTTAAAGATTAATTATAAAATTGTAAATATGTTTATTGATTTAATATTTCTGAGCTTACCGAAAGAAACGGGAGTTATGTGATCGTTCTGAAGAACGAACATTTTATTGTGTCTCCGATTTCAAAAATTCCAAGACAGAAATCCGTTTCAGACATCTGGGAACATTTTTGGTCCCGTGTGTGCCTGTCGGTCTGTCGCTCAATTTTTGCGAACCAACATATCTTAAAAACTACACGTCCTATTATATTGAAATTTGGATGGTAGCCCATAATTAGGTCTCATATAAGTTTTACCCATTTGTTTATCTTCAACATGTACACGAACATACATTTATTTACACTTATAACTTCATAAGTACCTATCTTATTTTTATGAAATTTGGATGGTTTGTCGAAAGTTGACCGCAGATAGCACTAGATTAATTTCAACCGTCTGCGCTCTTTAAAATTAGCTAAATTGATACTATATTTCAGGTGAAAAATCAAAATTAGTTTGACAGATTCAGAAAATGGGGGAAAATTAAATAAATTTGACAATAATAGGTTGTAAAAGGATAAAATCATTAAAGTATTCGTAATAGGACGCGAGGAAGCTATGTGCCACACTAATTGGCAGTCTATTTTTATATTATATATATATATATATATATATATATATATATATATATATATATATATATATATATATATATATATATATATATATATATATATATATATTTTAAATGATCATTAGTCATATTTTGATTTACCAGACTGAATCATACTTTTAAAAGTGGAAGGTAATTAAGATAAAAAAATTAAGTAAGGACATTCAAATTCCTTGAAGGGGTATGAAAATGATTGTTAGAGGGTTAACTGTTGATAATGCGATATTATTGCAAGACTTTGCGGCTGTAAAATTAATATTCTTAGGCGGAAGGTGCAACTCATCAAGCAGTTGAATTACAAATCTACCTTTTTCATTCTATCAACCAACTGCAATTCCTTTAGTCAAGCCAAATTTTTACAAATGGAAAATACAATAAGGAGAGGTTCTCTATATTGGACACACTAGAAAATTTAACTTTCACTGATAATACACACCACTACTGGCAGTCACTAGTGATAGACAGGCTTGGCTCTCACAAGTATATCACACAAGACTCACAGTACTCTCTCCCTGGAATTCTGCTGGAGGCAAGAGTCCAAGGGAAATAAAACCTCGCACACTTACATTTTTAAAATGTTTTTTTTTTTATAATTACCTTTGCATTCGTTGGCGTCCCTCGGAGTAGCCCTTGCCCACGGTCTGTCGAAGTGGAAGGGTTTACATCGTTCGCAGTCGCGCCCGGCCGTGTTATGTCTGCAATCGCACGCAAGACCGTTCGGTGTCTGAAGACATTTACTGGCGTGACCGTTGCATTTGCACCTTCCTCCTACCGCGAAGTCGGAAACGGCGTAGTGGTAAGACATGGTCGCCGGAGTCGAAGTGACGATGGTATTGACGACGAGGGAATTGGAAGGTTCGGTGAGTTCCATCTTGTCTTTGGCCTCTTCGACTTGTTTCGTCTGCTCTTCTCTTTGCACGAAGATGTCATCTGGGAACGGGAAATTCAAACGGTTGAAGACCACCTTGATATCGGTCGCCGTCACCCAATCTTGAAGGACGGGGGAATTGTCGAAATCGGCGGCGGACGGTCTACCTTCCAAAGTGCTGAAAGCCACTCTCGACGTGGACGAACCTTCGGTAAACCTGTGGCTATCGGTACACAAAGCTTCCTGCTCGTTCGCTTTGGTTATAGTAGCTCTGTTCGGTCTTCCGTACAGTTTCCGACACTGAGTCGAATAGAACTGAAACGGTTGCCACGTTTTGCCGTAATCCATCGATTTGTAAATGGCAATAGAATCCGGTTTAGCCGCTTTAGGACAAAATTGCAGAGAAACGTAAGTCAACTCGTACTTTTTACCCAAAGACAACTTGAGAGTGACGTTGTCCGGAGGCGGATTGTGAGGGTTCGACGGCGGAGGAAGCGGTTCGGATCTCCAACAAGTCACGTTATTGGGATTGTTCAAATCGGTGAGGTAAGTCGTCGGGAATTTCTTCTTGGGATTACCGTCGTCGCACACGTGACAAGGTCCCTCGGGGCCGTCGCACATTCTGACCGGTCCTAAAGTACCGCAAGTCGACGATGCTTCGACACCGTTACCGAAAGCGGCGTTGACAAAATCCGGTATGCATCTTTTTGGTCTGTTGTCGTCGTCGAAACACGGGTCCATCTGAGGCGACGCGAACATCCTCAGATAAGCGTCGTTAGGTATCGCCTTACTCGCAGGCAGTAACGTGTACAGTAACCAAATCAATTTGAACTTCATTTTTTTCAAGTTTATTTTAAATCACCACAATTTAAAAACAGATAGAAATTTCCCCGCGATCTAATCCGATCAACCCCTTAAAAATTAATTTCGGAGAAAATAAGGCAACACTTTGATTTCACATCATGTTTCGAATCGAAAGAATTTTTTGTTATCGTTACGAGAGTTAACTCTGTGAGCGGAAGAATGCGATACAGGGGACGCGACCCGTACGGTACGGCGGTGGCACGGAGACTGGATGCTCTTCGACTTCCCCCTCTATCTGGTATAGGGTCTGCCTCCTCGGCTCATCAATGAGCGCTACCTCCCTAGCGTCTCCCGTACCCCCCTCTGGTATAATTGCACTTTCCACGTAATATAACCACGGGTCACCCTCTCCTCAAGTTCGACATAGGGTACCCGATACCCCCTACTTGTTTTTTACCTTGGTACACTTCTATACCATCCTCATTAAAATCCACCCTAACTTCTTTTTTTAATACTTTTTTCTTTCCAGTACTTTACTCTAACTTAAGTACAACCGAGCACTTTTTTTTATTTTCGTCCTTCTTTAAAAAAAAAAACTTCTTGGTCCAACACACAAGTCCTTCGTCACTTGAAAAAGAGAATCTCGTCCTTTTTTCCTTCTTCCTCGTCGGTTTTTTAATATATTTTTTTTACCGTTTCTTTCATTTTCTTGTTTTTCTCGCTCTGACTGGAAGGTGTAGCAGCGTTACCTCTCACATACTCGAAGACAGCCGAGTAATTCCATATCCTCGGGCCATCTTACGAATTAAAAAAAGAGACATTTACAAAAAAAAAAAGAAAAGAATCTTCAAAGAGTAATTCTTCAACTGCCTTCAAATCTAAACTGCTTTAAACACACTAACACTTAAATTAAGTACAAACAGTTAGTATATTAAATATCGGTACTTGATTTTTTTTTTCTTTCTTTCTTTTATCTAGTGAGAAAGTAAGGTGATAGTGAACCACTTCACTTGTTTTTGAAACCCTCCCCAATCGTAAAAATAATTCAAATTGGCATAAATAAAATCTACAGCCAACTCAAATTCTAAAGAGTTTAAAATTGCTTCTGCAATTAAGGTTAAAGGTTAACAAACTAAACATATAAAAAATTAGTGAAGTCTACCCACTCAGAACTTGATAACTTTGTCCTTATCAAATGTGAATTAATAAATTGAAATTGAGAATAGCGAGCACCAATTACAAGAGAAATTCGAAGTTTTGGATTTACCGACGTTTCGAAAAATGTATTCTTCAAGGTATAATACACGTTTGTTTTTCTCTCATGTTATGAGGTCATGCAGGGGACATACAAGTATAGTTTTATACTTTGTCTTAAAGATGAATTCCGCCTCTGATTATTTAAAAGAAAATTAATTATTCATTAATATCATTAAAGAGTGAGTTTTAAGCAATGGTCTCTTTCTCAAAATAAATATTAATTTAGAATAACAATATAGATAGACATTTAGCAATTAGTACGTAACAAAATCAACGTTTGAACCAGATCAAAGAATGGATGATAATAACAAATAAATAACGGCTTATTAGCTTTGCAATATTACTAATAATTTTCAAATTTAGAAAGTCGGACACCTTATTGGTTCTAGAAATTTTGATAAACAATTCGCCAAATTATTCTTGAAATCCAAAATCCCAAAAGGAAATTTTTACAGAGACTATAGGAACTCTGTTCTTAAGCCTTTAACCATTATTAATTAAAATCTAATTTATTTAATGTGTTACTTATATACAAGGACAATGTGTGTGACAATAAATTACTTATTTTCAGTCCAAGAAAAAAAAAAAAAAAAATACAAATATTAAATTGGAAGGTTATTTGTCAAGTGCTTGAAATCTCTGAAAGTATTTTTACAAGATATTTTTACGAAAAATAATGTTAAAGAGATATTAAATAATAATAACAATTACTGATTAAGATTGTGAATTTTCTTGTTTGTAGACCGCGTGGTATGCATTCCTAATCAATAAATAAGGGAAGCATGATTCTAATAGATCCATAGTTAAGAATGGGGATTCTTGAACTATCTGATCCAAAAGTAAGTATACCGATTCGCGATTTTTTGTCATTTCGTTGTCAGGTTCTTGTCCGAGTCTAAGAAGGCTAGAAGATGCGAGGGCTAAGAATTCTTTCATGCGATCTTCTATGTCACCTTGATTGGCTATCGTGAATAGAGCTCCGAAAATATTATTGACTGCAGATGCTATACAATGAATGTTATTAGAATGCGGCCTTCTAAAGAGGCTCGGTAGAATGAAGCGTCGTTTCTGGCCAATTTCGGTATCGAAACAGCAACAAATACCATTATTGTAAATACCGTTAATGAAGCGAGAAGATGTTCGTCTTCGTCTAACTCGGCTTTTTGATTTCTAAGAGCAGCGGCTAATACAGGATCTACCCGACATTGTAGACCTGCCGCAGACGCCATTTCATCGACGATAGAAACATCGCAGCTTGGTATGTGATCACGGAAATCCAACACACTACTTAACAAGAAAGGTATTCTATCTTCCAAAACATCAACTAAAGCTTCTTGTGCCAATTGTCTGAAGCATAATATAACTCCAACAATGGTCATCCTTTGTAAAACGTTATCTACGTGCTGTAATCTTTTAAATTGTTCCTTCATTACTTCGGGTTTGTCGAAGTTCGTACGTAAAATAATCAGAACTTCTTTGTTACCTGCGACTAATTTTTTCAATTCGTGCACTTGACCTGCAATGTGCCACATCAAGGTTTCGTTAAGAAGTTTCATACCGTAAGGACCTATAAGTTCTGCCAACGCTCTTAATTCGTTGATATCTGAGAATTCTTCGGCGTTAAACGGCATAGCTCCTTCTGCGGTTAGACTGACGAAAGCACGTTGGTTCGTCGAATAACAAATATTACCAGCACTGACTCGCCTTAGTAAAACTTCCGAATACCACTGGTTGTACAAAGCGGCTACTGTTTTCTCACCGTGACTATCCACTTGTTGCGTTTGCTGTAGAAGAGCATTGTTAAAAACACGTGTTATATCGATATGAACATAATTTTCCATAGTCTGATTTTGATTCCGATACAGATACCGATACCGATTCCATTTCCGATTCCGATTCCGAGTCCGATTCCAAGTCCGAGTCCGATTCCGATTCTGATTCTGATTTCGATTCAGATTCCTATTCCGATTCCGATTCTGATACCGATTCCGATACCGATTCTGATACAGATACTGATACTGATACAGATACTGATACTGATACAGATACTGAACTGATACTGATACAGATACTGAACTGATACTGATACAGATTTTTTTTTTTTTTTTTTTTTTTTTGAGCCTTTAACAACAAAAAATGCCACGGGTTAAGCGCTCACGAAGAGTAAAAAAGTAAGGATATTATGCGTTCAGGAAGAGTAGAAAAGTAAGGATAAGGCGTTCAGGAAGAGTAAAGAAGTAAAAGATAAAGATATGTCAGGTAAAAATAGGAAAAAAAAAATGAAATTAAAGTATGGGATATTAGGAACAATCAACCAGATACTGATAATAATACAGATACTAATAATGATACAGATACTGATAATGATACAGATACTGATAATGATACAGATACTGATAATGATACAGATACAGATACTGATACTGATAATGATAATGACACGGATACTACGGGATACTTATACAGATACTGATACGGGATACGGATACTACGGGATACTTATACAGATACTGATACGGGATACGGATACTGATACGGATACTGATACAGGTCCTAATACGCTATACTGATACGGATACGGATACATGACACTAGTAGTAGTAGTACCCATAGTAGGTAATAATAGGGTACTACTAGTAGTATTACCCGTAGTAGGGGTAGGTGTAGGTGAATACGGTGTAGTCAATACGGAAACAGATACTGATACTGATACTGATACGGATACTGATACTGATACGGATACTACGGGATACTTTTACAAATACTGATACGGGATACTGATACGGATACGGATACTGATACAGGTCCTAATACAGGATACTGATACGGATACATGACACTAGTAGTAGTAGTACCCATAGTAGGTAATAATAGGGTACTACTGTAACGGGGAAGCCAAGTCAAGAATATTCTAGGAAAGCAGTGTAGACCTTAGGCTAGCAAAGGCTCGAATTTCTGTCTAGTAGTGCTTTCCCCCACCAAGAATCTAACAGACTAAGCCCTAGCATAGAGTCACACGGGGAGTCCGATCTTAGCTCTGGAGGTGTACACATCTTACAAACAATCACTCACACACAATCATATACCCAATAAATATATATATCAAACATTTATTATCTACTTTATTCCACTCACCAAATCCCCGTTACATTGGTGGCAGCGGAGGATTCACCTCACACAATTAATTTTACATCATTCATTTAATTTTTTCCCCAAATTTTCAATTTTTTTTTATAAAACATAAAGACAAAACACCCCTCCAGAGACGCGAGTGCACTGAACAAAAAACAATCAACGTCAACAACCGGACACAGGGTTCAATAATAAGGTAAGAAATTATTTTTAATATCAATTATCTGTACTTATTTTTCAACATATTCACTTTGTTTTGCATACCTCAATAAATACCTTACAAATAATAACACGGAACATTCACAGATAAACACTTAAAATAAAATAAATAAAACACATAATCAAATAAATAAAAAAAATGTCTCAAGTAACTATCACTTTATCCAACCTCCCCTACATAAGGTGTGAGTTTTTAACTCAGATCCTGACAAACCTCGACATACACCATGACGGGACCGCAAGAGATATGAGGTCCAAACTACAAAAATTCATTAAGAAACAAACCAAAGACAACCCTCTCAGGGTTCCTGAGGAATATTTAATCCCTAAGGAGTCCTTACCTGAACTCCCAAAATAAGACCCCCCTGAGACTTAAAACTCTAAAATTAATTCAAACCACTTATTACTGGCCAGGAATGTACAAAGACATTGAAGATTTTTGTAGGAGTTGTAACAGCTGTAATCAAAGAAAGACACACGGACAACAAACAGCCGAACTAGGAAAATTTCAAAGACCATCATACAGTTTTCAAGCCATGTCCATGGATATTTGTGGGCCATATCCAAAATCAGAAGACCAAAACCAATATATTTTAGCTGTAATAGACCAGTACAGTAGGTTTTTATTTTTAATTCCCCTTCAAAATCAAACAACCCAAACAGTAGCAAAAGCCCTAATAACACACGTATTCTCAGTAGTGCAGCCCTAGCATCCTGCTGAGTGATAATGCGAAAAATTTCACGTCCACACTAATGTCAGAATTGGCCAAATTATTTCAAATCAAACAAGTATTTTCAACGCCATATCATCCCAGTTCAAATGGCTTGGTAGAGAATATATTTAAAGGCGTTAATAACTCCCTAAGTCATTACACTAACATCAGACAAACAGATTGGGACAAATATGTTAAATTAATTCAAATGTCACACAACATAAGTCACCATGAAAGCACAAACTTTAGTCCACACGAAATAGTTTTCGGTTTCTCTATGCGACACATTGGTTTCGTAGACAATATATCCACAAACAGGCCCAAATACACAACACAAATAGCCGAACTAAAAAAGAAACTGAGAGATGTATTCGATCAAACAGACGCTTTTCAAGTTCAAGCGGCTCAAAAAAGAGAACACCAAAACAACAAACATTACAAGACTAGCACAAGAAACTATAAGGTAGGCCAACTCGTATATTTACATAAACCCCAAATAAAGAAAGAAACTGTCCACAAACTTTCCCGTAAATGGACAGGGCCTCACGCGATAACACGTATTATTAGTCCATTAACAGTTCAACTACAAGTAGGCAATAGAAAACTTACAGTGCACATAAACAGAATAAAACCTGCAATAAAAAGTCACAGCAAACTTAAAGTACCAGTCACAACCCCACCAGACCAAAATCAAAACTTGAGTGATGCATCATCAGACAGTACTGATGAATCAGACAGTAATGATGAATCAGGCAGTAATGATGAATCAGGCAGTAATGATGAATCAGACAAAGATAATCAGACAGCAAGAAACCAAAATCTACAACCAAACACAAATGCAAGACCAACTCATCACATGACCTTAAGACCACGACAAAAATAAAATAATTTTAAAATGAAATAATTTAATTATAAAATCATTCCTGTATTTTCCTAATTCTACATCATCAATATTAATTTCTGTAAATAAAATATAATTTTCAGGAACTTTCATTGCAATAATGATTTCAAGGTTACTTTCAGACGCTCATATTATTATCTCATTACTAACACTATTATTTTGTTTTAGATAAATGACGCCTTAAACAGAGGCACGTGCAGATTGCTGATGAAGGGTCAAAGCCCCTTTCAACATCTAATTAATATAATATTACATTATGCATTTTTTTTTCAGCTTCCATAAATTCTCCCACCAAACCATATTTTCCTGTCATATCCAATTCCCCACCAGACTTGCAATTTTGCAATAACACTTCGAACTTACCTAATAGATCTTATTTCCTTTTAACTTTATGCCTTATGTATTTTTTTTCTTCACTCGACTTACACGGGAAAATAATTAATTTACTAAAATCATTGTAAAATGATCCTTCTAGACACTGAAGGCATATTATACATATTATATAAATTTCCTAGTCAGCATTTCCATTGTTTCCCAGACGGAGTAGATCTATAACAAGATTGTGCTTACAGAATTTTTTTTTACACCTACTCAGATTAATCTTAATTCATGTAAATTCATAAGAAAAATGTATAATATTAATTTATCGTTAATCATGCATTGCTTTTGTTTTTATCTAAATTTACAAGAAAATATTATTATAAGATTTGATTGCTTTATTATAAGAATTGCTTCAACACTGCAAGTAGTTAAAAAAAAAAAAAAAAAAAAAACTGTATAGATAACAACGCAGTCATTTAAATTGTAAGCCAAAGCTTTAAGGAATGTGGAACGGACAGAAAAAAAGATAAAGAAAGACTGAGCTCATCAAAATCACAATCAGCTGATCTTCAAAACAAAAGAAGGTAAACAAACGTATCCCTCTCTCTTTCTTTTAATTCACCAGAACATAAACACACGAAACTGTAACAACTTAGTGATTTTATGGGCCAACAGCAGAACTTCTCCTTCCATCAACTCCTTCCTTAATCTCCAATGGGAAGTATTATTTCATTTTTCGTCCCTAGGAAAAAAAAATGAAGGGTGATCAGTCTCATCATAATATATCATCAACAATCACTGCTGTATCATCTCGAGAATGAGACATACAGTCGGGGTTTAACCCCTCACATGGATCACCACCACTGTATCATCTCGCGAATGAGACATACAGTCGGGGTTTAACCCCTCACATGGATCACCACTGCTGTATCATCTCGCGAATGAGACATACAGTCGGGGTTTAACCCCTCACATGGATCACCACCACTGTATCATCTCGCGAATGAGACATACAGTCGGGGTTTCACCCCTCACATGGATCACCACTGCTGTATCATCTCGCGAATGAGACATACAGTCGGGGTTTAACCCCTCACATGGAATTCAGGGAGTGCACAAACCTCCTTGATTCGACAACAAACCAACAACAAGAATCTTCAACACCATTGACTGACACCCAAAAATAGAAAACTCCCACTAATCTTAATATTAACCTTATCCTTGGTAACCTACTTTCACTTTACCCTTAACCCATCGGAGAAACTCAATTCTGCTTGCATTGGTTTCACTAATGCACAGGCTGGACCAAACAGTTAAAATATCACACACAACACGAAAATACAATAGAAACGAGAGAGTGAGACGTGATATCAGCATGCTCAGTAATAGCCTTTCCACAATCCTCAACCAAGCTAGATAAATAGTTAGTAGTACATTCAAATTAATAATTTAAGAATAAATTGAATCCGAATAATTAGAGGAAATTATTTTATTATTATAATAAATAAATGTATATAACCTAATAATAAACATTATAATTGTAAGAAATCATTCATTAAAATAATAAATAACTAACTAAAATGTAATACTTATTATAAGGAAAAAATTAATGTAATTTTAATTAATCAATGTAAAAAACAAAGTAAAATATAATTTTTAATGTTATAGCATAATTTTGTGATATATGTAAAAAAATATTGTAATCAGACACACAATAGGTACACACTCCGACAAATGTAGGTGAACGGAGAGAGACCCTATTAACACGAACGTAATCTTCAAGACACTCCTAAACCTAAACTCAACACGTAGATTACTCCAACTCACCACAGTTCACCAGGAGTCCACCAAAACACCTCATTACGGGACTGAAGGACAACACACAACATACTATACTCTCAGGACCAGTGGCGTATCCAGGGGGGGGCACAGGGGGCACGTGCCCCCCCCCCCCCCCCCAGACGGGCCCAGACCGAAAGAGTAAACAAAAAAAAAAGAATACACCGTATTTTTCTTTAATACATATTTTTACATTCACCTCATATTCAATTTCACCTCAGAAATGCATAAAAGCGCTGTTTTGAGAGGTCATATTTTCAAAATTTTCCGGGGGAGGGCCCCCTGCCATAGATCCCCCCTCCCAATAATTAACTGCAGACGACGCCCATGACTTACAATAAGATAATGTACTGCAGTAAAGCATCAGCATAATATTTTCTAGCGAATACGTTCTAAAACAGATATTGTTACTTGGGCGCAGAGTTGTTTTATTTTTTGGGGGGGGGGGAGGGCAGCTGCTTTTTGAATAAGTACTTCCCTTTTCTTGTTTCCACTACGAATTCCCCCCCCCCCCCCAATCTAAACTGACTTAGAATGTGCCCCCTCCAGACCTAGCCGCTGGATACGCCACTGCTCAGGACCCATCAACAATGGCCTGGTCACCAACTGCCAGGACCATTCCGCAACAACAACCAGGTCACCAACTGCCACGGCCAATTCCCAATCACCACGCTACCATCACCCATCATCCCAGGACCACTTGAATTCATCAACTCATAAGGTCTCTCCTCCTTTCCGCGACACATTGTATCAAGTATACACCTCCAGCTCAAGGTCACAAACCAAATCAATATAAACACTTACACTGCCTTGGCTACTTCCTTCTTTTGGGAGTAACCTGTTCGCAGGTGCTCACTCTCCAAAGAAGGGGGGTCTGTAACGGGGAAGCCAAGTCTAGAATATTCTAGGAAAGCAGTGTAGACCTTAGGCTAGCAAAGGCTCGAATTTCTGTCTAGTGGTGCTTTCCCCCACCAAGAATCTAACAGACTAAGCCCTAGCATAGAGTCACACGGGGAGTCCGACCTTAGCTCTGGAGGTGTACACATCTTACAAACAATCACTCACACACAATCATATACCCAATAAATATATATATCAAACATTTATTATCTACTTTATTCCACTCACCAAATCCCCGTTACACTACTAGTAGTATTACCCGTTGTAGGGGTAGTTGTCGGTGAAGGTGTAGGGGTAGGTGTATGGGTAGGTGTAGGTGTAGAGGTAGGTGTAGGTGTTGTGGTAGGTGTAGGTGTGGGTGTAGAGGTAGGGGTAGGGGATACATTTGGATGAAATATTCAATAATAATTCAATTTACCTACAAAAACTAGTAAATACAAAATGCTGAGCTATGTATTATGAACTCGTTTATGACTGTAGGTGTAGGGGTAGGTGTAGGGGTGGGTGTGTAAGGGTAGGTGTAGGAGTAGGTATATGTGAAGGTGAGGTGTAGTTGTAGGTGTAGATGCAGGGGTAGGGGTAGATATAGGGGTAAATGTAGGGGTAGGTGTATAGGTGTAGGGGTAGGTGATACATTTGGATGAAATATTCAATAATAATTAAATTTACCTACGAAAACTAGTAAATTCAAAATACTGGGGTACGTGTTATAAAATCGTTTATGAGTGTACCTATAACCTACCCCTACACCTATACCTACCCCTACACCTACACCTCACCTTCACATATACCTACACCTACACCACCCCTACGAAGATCTACACTGATGGTAGTAAGGAGAACAAGCACGTCGGCTGCGCGTTTGCGGTATATATTAATGACTCTGTTCTTGCTGAGAAAAGTTTTCGATTAGCTGAGTATTGTTCTAATAATCAAGCCGAACAGCTAGCTATCTTAAAGGCGTTGGAGTGGCTTAAGGAATCTCCATATAGAAATTACTATATCAGAATTTTTACCGATAGTAAAATTACATTACAATCATTAAGAAACCCTACTAACCATCTTCCCCTCATTGAAGGCATTAGGAATATTCTTTCGGCTCTGACAGAAGTTGCAAATATTTCTTTTTCATGGGTTAAGGCTCATGTGGGTATTGAAGGCAATGAGCACGCTGATAGTTTGGCTAAGGCTGCTTCGAGGCTAGACCCTGCGCTGGCTCATTACCATATGTTTCCTTTAACTTACTTGAAGCAACACGCAATCTTAGACAGCAGAAAGCGTTGGCAGGATCTTTGGAGTATTTCGTCAACCGGAGCTGTTACTAGACAATTTATCCCTTCAGTTGACTTCAGATTCTCTCTCAGATATATGGAAATATCCTACCAGCTCTCCCAGTTCCTGACCGGCCATGGTAAATTTAGGGAATATCTTCACAGGTTCAACATTGAGCCCTCTCCAGCATGTAGCTGTGATGGTGTATCACCCCAGTCTGTACATCATGTGCTGTTCAACTGTAGCCTGCTTGATCCTGGAAGAATTGCACTCCTTAGAGCTGCTGTAAGTCTAGGAGAACCGTGGCCGCCACCTCTTCACCACCTTCTGAAAAAACAATTGCTACCATATTTCATTACCTTTGTTCATTTTTCCTTTAATTTATTGTTTCCTTAAGGCCCTTGCGCCAATAATATTAACATAACTTGCCATAATTTTATTTATCTTGAGTATTGCATTAAGCTCATTCATTTGTAAATATGTTGTTTATGTAGCAATCTTGTTTGATCATATGGCTTTTGATTAGTTTGTTGTTTAAATCTTTTGTTTTTTGTTATTTGTTATTCATTCTAGTAAGCATTTTATTATAACCCTTTGTTACGTGATTTATTTTAAACTATGCACATCAACATTCTTTTAACTGTGATATTTTTGTGTGTAATTAAGTTTGTACATAAGTGCCTATATTAATTTGAATATTTTTCCGTTCTTGTTATTGTTACTAACTTGTTTTTACTACGCCTACAGCAACTTCCAATTGCTGTATATTTTATTATTTATCTCTCCGTCATTGTTGTTATCGGTGTGTATTGTCCTACTTAAGCCACTTTTAAATTTTATTGTGACCTTTAACCGCATGTAGTACTAACTGTGGAGCATGCTGTAATTTGATATATATATAAAAAAAAAAAAAAAAAAAAAAAACCTACACCACCCCCTACACCTACCCCTACAACTACTCTCAAAAACAAGCTCATAACACAAAGCCCAGTATTTTTTTTTATGCAGAGGTAGGTGTAGGTGTAGGGGTAGGTGTAGTTGTAGTAGTAGGTGTAGATGTAGGGTAGGTTTAGGTGTAGGTGTAGGGGTAGGTTTAAGTGTAGGTTTAATTGTATATGTAGGTACACAAATAGGGTAGGTGATACATTTGGATGAAATATACAGTAATAATTAAATTTACCTACGAAAACTAGTACAGTATCAACATTAGCATCAGCATCAGCATCAGAATCAGCATCCGTATCCGTATGGGTATCACTATCCGTATCCGTATGCGTATAACAATCCATATCAACCACAACCACAACCACAACCACAACCTCAAATACACCCACAACCACAACCACAACGTCAATCTCAACCACAACCTCAACTTAAACCTCAACCACAACCACAACCACAGCCACAACCACAGCCACAGCCACAACCTAAACCACAACCACAACCTCAAATACACCCACAACCACAACCACATACAAAACCACAACCACAACCACAACCTAAAACTCAATTTCAAAAACTCAAACTCAATTTCAAAACTCAAAACTCAATTTTTAAACTTCAATTTAAAAACTTAAAACACAAACTCAATTTCAAAACTAAAAACTCAATTTTAACTTCACCACAACCACAATCACAAAAACCTAAACCACAACCACAACCACAAAAACTCAATTTTAAAACTCAATTTTAAAACTTCAATTTCAAAATTAAAAACTCAAACTCAATTTCTAAACTAAAAACTCAATTTTAAAACTCAATTTTAAATTCACCACAACCACAACCACAACCACAACCACAAAAACCTAAACCACAACCACAACCACAACCACAATCACAAAACCTAAACCACAACCACAACCACAACCACAACCAAAACCACAAGAACCTAAACCACACCACAACCACAATCACAAAAACCTAAACCACAACCACAACCACAACCACAACCACAAAAACCTAAACCACACCACAACCACAACCACAACCACAAGAACCTAAACCACACCACAACCACAACCACAACCACAACCACAATCACAAAAACCTAAACCACAACCAAAACCACAACCTAAAACTCAATTTCAAAAACTCAAAACTCAATTTTTAAACTTCAATTTAAAAACTTAAAACTCAAACTCAAATTCAAAACTAAAAACTCAATTTTAACTTCACCACAACCACAACCACAAAAACCTAAACCACAACCACAACCACAACCTAAAACTCAATTTCAAAAACTCAAACTCAATTTCAAAACTCAGAACTCAATTTTAAAACTTCAATTTAAAAACTTAAAACTCAAACTCAATTTCAAAACTTCAATTTAAAAACTTAAAACTCAAACTCAATTTCAAAACTAAAAACTCAATTTTACTTCACCACAACCACAACCACAACCACAACCACAAAAACCTAAACCACAACCACAACCACAATCACAACCACAAAAACCACAACCACAACGACAACCACAACCACAACCTAAAACTCAATTTCAAAAACTCAAACTCAATTTCAAAACTCAAAACTCAATTTTAAACCTTCAATTTCAAAACTTAAAACTCAAAACTCAATTTTTAAACTTCAATTACAAAACTTAAAACTCAAAACTCAATTTAAAAACTTAAAACTCAAACTTAATTTCAAAACTTCAATTTAAAAACTTAATACACAAACTCAATTTCAAAACTAAAAACTCAATTTTAACTTCACCACAACCACAACCACAACCACAACCACAAAAACCTAAACCACAACCACAACCACAATCACAACCACAAAAACCACAACCACAACCACAACCACAACCACAACCACAACCACAACCACAACCACAACCACAACCACAACCACAACCTATAACTCAATTTCAAAAACTCAAATTCAATTTCAAAACCAAAACTCAATTTCAAAACTTCAATTTAAAAACTTAAAACTCAAACTCAATTTCAAAACTAAAAACTCAATTTTAACTTCACCACAACCACAACCACGAAACCACAACCACAACAACAATCACTACCACAAAAGCCACTACCACAACCACAACCACAACCACAAAAACCACAACCACAACCACAACCACAACCATAACCACAATCACAACCACAACCACAACCACAACCACAATAACAACCACAACCACAATCACAACCACAACCTAAACAACCACAACCACAACCTAAAACTCAATTTCAAAAACTCAAACTCAATTTCAAAACTCAAAACTCAATTTTAAAACTTCAATTTCAAAACTTAAATTTTCAAAACTAAAAACTCAATTTTAACTTCACCACAAACACAAGCACAATAACCACAACCTCAACCACAATCACAACCACAAAAACCATAACCACAACCACAACCACAACCACAACCACACCCACAACCACAACCACAGCCACAACCACAACCACAACCACAACCACAACCACAACCACAACCACAACCACATCCACAACCACGACCACAACCACAACCACAACCACAACCACAACCACAACCACAACCACAACCACAACCACAATCACAACCAAAACCAAAACCAAAACCACAACCACAACCACAACCACAACCACAACCACAACCACAACCACAACCACAACCACAACCACAACCACAACCACAACCACAACCACAACCACAACCACAACCACAACCACAACCACAACCACAACCACAACCACAACCACAACCACAACCACAACCACAACCACAACCACAAACACAACCACAACCACAACCACAACCACAACCACAACCACAACCACAACCACAACCACAACCACAACCACAACCACAACCACAACCACAACCACAACCACAACCACAACCACAACCACAACCACAACCACAACCACAACCACAACCACAACAACAACCACAACCACAACCACAACCACAACCACAACCACAACCACAACCACAACCACAACCACAACCACAACCACAACCACAACCACAACCACAACCACAACCACAACCACAACCACAACCACAACCACAACCACAACCACAACCACAACCACAACCACACCCACAACCACAACCACAACCACAACCACAACCACACCCACAACCACAACCACAACCACAACCTTCAATAATAAAACTTCAATTTTAAAACTTCAATTTTAAAACTTCAATTTTAAAACTTCAATTTCAAAACTTCAATTTCAAAACTTCAATTTCAAAACTTCAATTTCAAAACTTCAATTTCAAAACTTCAATTTCAAAACTTCAATTTCAAAACTTCAATTTCAAAACTTCAATTTCAAAACTTCAATTTTAAAACTTCAATTTTAAAACTTCAATTTCAAAACTTCAATTTCAAAACTTCAATTTCAAAACTTCAATTTTAAAACTTCAATTTCAAAACTTCAATTTTAAAACTTCAATTTCAAAACTTCAATTTCAAAACTTCAATTTCAAAACTTCAATTTAAAAACTTCAATTTCAAAACTTCAATTTCAAAACTTCAATTTTAAAACTTCAATTTTAAAACTTCAATTTTAAAACTTCAATTTCAAAACTTTAATTTCAAAACTTCAATTTTAAAACTTCAATTTCAAAACTTCAATTTCAAAACTTCAATTTTAAAACTTCAATTTTAAAACTTCAATTTCAAAAGTTCAATTTCAAAACTTCAATTTCAAAACTTCAATTTCAAAACTTCAATTTCAAAACTTCAATTTCAAAACTTCAATTTTAAAACTTAAAACTCAAAACTCAATTTCAAAATTTTAATTTAAAAACTTAAAACACTCAATTTCGAATCTTCAATTAAAAAACTTAAAACTCAAAACTCAATTTCGAAACTTCAATTAAAAAACTTAAAACTCAAACTCAATTTTGAACCTTCAATTTCAAAACTTAAAACTCAAAACTCAAGTTTAAACCTTCAATTTCAAAACTCAAAATTTAAAACTCAAGTTTAACCTTCAATTTCAAAACTTAAAACTCAAAGCTCAATTTTGAAACTTCAATTTCAAAACTTCAATTTCAAAACTTCAATTTCAAAACTTCAATTTCAAAACTTCAATTTCAAAACTTCAATTTCAAAACTTCAATTTCAAAACTTCAATTTCAAAACTTAAAACTCAAAACTCAATTTCGAAACTTCAATTAATAAACTTAAAACTCAAACTCAATTTTGAACCTTCAATTTCAAAACTTAAAACTCAAAACTCAAGTTTAAACCTTCAATTTCAAAACTTAAAACTCAAAACTCAAGTTTAACCTTCAATTTCAAAACTTCAATTTTAAAACTTCAATTTTAAAACTTCAATTTCAAAACTTCAATTTCAAAACTTCAATTTTAAAACTTCAATTTTAAAACTTCAATTTCAAAACTTCAATTTCAAAACTTCAATTTCAAAACTTCAATTTCAAAACTTCAATTTCAAAACTTCAATTTCAAAACTTCAATTTCAAAACTTCAATTTCAAAACTTCAATTTCAAAACTTCAATTTCAAAAATTCAATTTCAAAACTTCAATTTCAAAACTTCAATTTCAAAACTTCAATTTCAAAACTTCAATTTCAAAACTTCAATTTCAAAACTTCAATTTCAAAACTTCAATTTTACAACTTCAATTTTAAAACTTCAATTTCAAAACTTCAATTTCAAAACTTCAATTTAAAAACTTCAATTTCAAAACTTAAAACTCAAAACTCAATTTCAAAATTTTAATTTAAAAACTTAAAACTCACTCAATTTCGAAACTTCAATTAAAAAACTTAAAACTCAAAACTCAATTTCGAAACTTCAATTAAAAAACTTAAAACTCAAACTCAATTTTGAACCTTCAATTTCAAAACTTAAAACTCAAAACTCAAGTTTAAACCTTCAATTTCAAAACTTAAAACTCAAAACTCAAGTTTAACCTTCAATTTCTAAACTTAAAACTCAAAACTCAATTTTAAACCTTCAATTACAAAACTTAAAACTCAAAGCTCAATTATGAAACTTCAATTTCAAAACTTCAATTTCAAAACTTCAATTTCAAAACTTCAATTTCAAAACTTCAATTTTAAAACTTCAATTTCAAAACTTCAATTTCAAAACTTAAAACTCAAAACTCAATTTCAAAATTTTAATTTAAAAACTTAAAACTCACTCAATTTCGAAACTTCAATTAAAAACTTAAAACTCAAAACTCAATTTCGAAACTTCAATTAAAAAACTTCAATTTCAAAACTTGAATTTCAAAACTTAAAACTCAAAACTCAAGTTTAAACCTTCAATTTCAAAACTTAAAACTCAAAACTCAAGTTTAACCTTCAATTTCAAAACTTCAATTTCAAAACTTCAATTTTAAAACTTCAATTTTAAAACTTCAATTTTAAAACTTCAATTTCAAAACTTCAATTTCAAAACTTCAATTTCAAAACTTCAATTTCAAAACTTCAATTTCAAAACTTCAATTTCAAAACTTCAATTTCAAAACTTCAATTTCAAAACTTCAATTTCAAAACTTCAATTTCAAAACTTCAATTTCAAAACTTCAATTTCAAAACTTCAATTTTTAAACTTCAATTTCAAAACTTCAATTTCAAAACTTCAATTTCAAAACTTCAATTTCAAAACTTCAATTTCAAAACTTAAAACTCAAAACTCAATTTCAAAATTTTAATTTAAAAACTTAAAACTCACTCAATTTCGAAACTTCAATTAAAAAACTTAAAACTCAAAACTCAATTTCGAAACTTCAATTAAAAAACTTAAAACTCAAACTCAATTTTGAACCTTCAATTTCAAAACTTAAAACTCAAAACTCAAGTTTAAACCTTCAATTTCAAAACTTAAAACTCAAAACTCAAGTTTAACCTTCAATTTCAAAACTTAAAACTCAAAACTCAATTTTAAACCTTCAATTTCAAAACTTAAAACTCAAAGCTCAATTATGAAACTTCAATTTCAAAACTTCAATTTCAAAACTTCAATTTCAAAACTTTAATTTCAAAACTTCAATTTCAAAACTTCAATTTCAAAACTTCAATTTCAAAACTTCAATTTCAAAACTTAAAACTCAAAACTCAATTTCAAAATTTTAATTTAAAAACTTAAAACTCACTCAATTTCGAAACTTCAATTAAAAAACTTAAAACTCAAAACTCAATTTCGAAACTTTAATTAAAAAACTTAAAACTCAAACTCAATTTTGAACCTTCAATTTCAAAACTTAAAACTCAAAACTCAAGTTTAAACCTTCAATTTCAAAACTTAAAACTCAAAACTCAAGTTTAACCTTCAATTTCAAAACTTCAATTTCAAAACTTCAATTTTAAAACTTCAATTTTAAAACTTCAATTTCAAAACTTCAATTTCAAAACTTCAATTTCAAAACTTCAATTTCAAAACTTCAATTTCAAAACTTCAATTTCAAAACTTCAATTTCAAAACTTCAATTTCAAAACTTCAATTTCAAAACTTCAATTTCAAAACTTCAATTTCAAAACTTCAATTTCAAAACTTCAATTTCAAAACTTCAATTTCAAAACTTCAATTTTTAAACTTCAATTTTTAAACTTCAATTTCAAAACTTCAATTTCAAAACTTCAATTTCAAAACTTCAATTTCAAAACTTCAATTTCAAAACTTAAAACTCAAAACTCAATTTCAAAATTTTAATTTAAAAACTTAAAACTCACTCAATTTCGAAACTTCAATTAAAAAACTTAAAACTCAAAACTCAATTTCGAAACTTCAATTAAAAAACTTAAAACTCAAACTCAATTTTGAACCTTCAATTTCAAAACTTAAAACTCAAAACTCAAGTTTAAACCTTCAATTTCAAAACTTAAAACTCAAAACTCAAGTTTAACCTTCAATTTCAAAACTTAAAACTCAAAACTCAATTTTAAACCTTCAATTTCAAAACTTAAAACTCAAAGCTCAATTATGAAACTTCAATTTCAAAACTTCAATTTCAAAACTTCAATTTCAAAACTTCAATTTCAAAACTTTAATTTCAAAACTTCAATTTCAAAACTTCAATTTCAAAACTTCAATTTCAAAACTTCAATTTCAAAACTTAAAACTCAAAACTCAATTTCAAAATTTTAATTTAAAAACTTAAAACTCACTCAATTTCGAAACTTCAATTAAAAAACTTAAAACTCAAAACTCAATTTCGAAACTTTAATTAAAAAACTTAAAACTCAAACTCAATTTTGAACCTTCAATTTCAAAACTTAAAACTCAAAACTCAAGTTTAACCTTCAATTTCAAAACTTCAATTTTAAAACTTCAATTTTAAAACTTCAATTTTAAAACTTCAATTTTAAAACTTCAATTTTAAAACTTCAATTTTAAAACTTCAATTTTAAAACTTCAATTTTAAAACTTCAATTTTAAAACTTCAATTTTAAAACTTCAATTTTAAAACTTCAATTTTAAAACTTCAATTTCAAAACTTCAATTTTAAAACTTCAATTTAGAAACTTCAATTTCAAAACTTCAATTTCAAAACTTCAATTTCAAAACTTCAATTTCAAAACTTCAATTTTAAAACTTCAATTTTAAAACTTCAATTTCAAAACTTCAATTTCAAAACTTCAATTTCAAAACTTCAATTTCAAAACTTCAATTTCGAATCTTCAATTAAAAAACTTAAAACTCAAAACTCAATTTCGAAACTTCAATTAAAAAACTTAAAACTCAAACTCAATTTTGAACCTTCAATTTCAAAACTTAAAACTCAAAACTCAAGTTTAAACCTTCAATTTCAAAACTTAAAATTTAAAACTCAAGTTTAACCTTCAATTTCAAAACTTAAAACTCAAAACTCACTTTTAAACCTTCAATTTCAAAACTTAAAACTCAAAGCTCAATTTTGAAACTTCAATTTCAAAACTTCAATTTCAAAACTTCAATTTCAAAACTTCAATTTCAAAACTTCAATTTCAAAACTTCAATTTCAAAACTTCAATTTCAAAACTTCAATTTCAAAACTTCAATTTCAAAACTTAAAACTCAAAACTCAATTTCAAAATTTTAATTTAAAAACTTAAAACTCACTCAATTTCGAAACTTCAATTAAAAAACTTAAAACTCAAAACTCAATTTCGAAACTTCAATTAAAAAACTTAAAACTCACTCAATTTTGAACCTTCAATTTCAAAACTTAAAACTCAAAACTCAAGTTTAAACCTTCAATTTCAAAACTTAAAACTCAAAACTCAAGTTTAACCTTCAATTTCAAAACTTCAATTTTAAAACTTCAATTTTAAAACTTCAATTTCAAAACTTCAATTTCAAAACTTCAATTTTAAAACTTCAATTTCAAAACTTCAATTTCAAAACTTCAATTTCAAAACTTCAATTTCAAAACTTCAATTTCAAAACTTCAATTTCAAAACTTCAATTTCAAAAATTCAATTTCAAAACTTCAATTTCAAAACTTCAATTTCAAAACTTCAATTTTAAAACTTCAATTTTAAAACTTCAATTTTAAAACTTCAATTTCAAAACTTCAATTTCAAAACTTCAATTTCAAAACTTCAATTTCAAAACTTCAATTTCAAAACTAATTTCAAAACTTCAATTTCAAAACTTCAATTTCAAAACTTCAATTTTAAAACTTCAATTTTAAAACTTCAATTTCAAAACTTAAATTTTAAAACTTCAATTTCAAAACTTCAATTTTAAAACTTCAATTTCAAAACTTCAATTTCAAAACTTCAATTTCAAAACTTAAAACTCAAAACTCAAGTTTAACCTTCAATTTCTAAACTTAAAACTCAAAACTCAATTTTAAACCTTCAATTTCAAAACTTAAAACTCAAAGCTCAATTATGAAACTTCAATTTCAAAACTTCAATTTCAAAACTTCAATTTCAAAACTTCAATTTCAAAACTTCAATTTTAAAACTTCAATTTCAAAACTTCAATTTCAAAACTTCAATTTCAAAACTTCAATTTCAAAACTTCAATTTCAAAACTTCAATTTCAAAACTTCAATTTCAAAACTTCAATTTCAAAACTTCAATTTCAAAACTTCAATTTCAAAACTTCAATTTCAAAACTTCAATTTCAAAACTTCAATTTCAAAACTTCAATTTCAAAACTTAAAACTCAAAACTCAATTTCAAAATTTTAATTTAAAAACTTAAAACTCACTCAATTTCGAAACTTCAATTAAAAAACTTAAAACTCAAAACTCAATTTCGAAACTTCAATTAAAAAACTTAAAACTCAAACTCAATTTTGAACCTTCAATTTCAAAACTTAAAACTCAAAACTCAAGTTTAAACCTTCAATTTCAAAACTTAAAACTCAAAACTCAAGTTTAACCTTCAATTTCAAAACTTCAATTTCAAAACTTCAATTTTAAAACTTCAATTTTAAAACTTCAATTTCAAAACTTCAATTTCAAAACTTCAATTTCAAAACTTCAATTTCAAAACTTCAATATTAAAACTTCAATTTCAAAACTTCAATTTCAAAACTTCAATTTCAAAACTTCAATTTCAAAACTTCAATTTCAAAACTTCAATTTCAAAACTTCAATTTCAAAACTTCAATTTCAAAACTTCAATTTCAAAACTTCAATTTCAAAACTTAAAACTCAAAACTCAATTTCAAAATTTTAATTTAAAAACTTAAAACTCACTCAATTTCGAAACTTCAATTAAAAAACTTAAAACTCAAAACTCAATTTCGAAACTTTAATTAAAAAACTTAAAACTCAAACTCAATTTTGAACCTTCAATTTCAAAACTTAAAACTCAAAACTCAAGTTTAAACCTTCAATTTCAAAACTTAAAACTCAAAACTCAAGTTTAACCTTCAATTTCAAAACTTCAATTTTAATACTTCAATTTTAAAACTTCAATTTTAAAACTTCAATTTTAAAACTTCAATTTTAAAACTTCAATTTTAAAACTTCAATTTTAAAACTTCAATTTTAAAACTTCAATTTTAAAACTTCAATTTCAAAACTTCAATTTTAAAACTTCAATTTCAAAACTTCAATTTCAAAACTTCAATTTCAAAACTTCAATTTTAAAACTTCAATTTTAAAACTTCAATTTTAAAACTTCAATTTTAAAACTTCAATTTCAAAACTTCAATTTCAAAACTTCAATTTCAAAACTTCAATTTCAAAACTTCAATTTCAAAACTTCAATTTCAAAACTTCAATTTCAAAACTTCAATTTCGAATCTTCAATTAAAAAACTTAATACTCAAAACTCAATTTCGAAACTTCAATTAAAAAACTTAAAACTCAAACTCAATTTTGAACCTTCAATTTCAAAACTTAAAACTCAAAACTCAAGTTTAAACCTTCAATTTCAAAACTTAAAATTTAAAACTCAAGTTTAACCTTCAATTTCAAAACTTAAAACTCAAAACTCAATTTTAAACCTTCAATTTCAAAACTTCAATTTCAAAACTTCAATTTCAAAACTTCAATTTCAAAACTTCAATTTCAAAACTTCAATTTCAAAACTTAAAACTCAAAACTCAATTTCAAAATTTTAATTTAAAAACTTAAAACTCACTCAATTTCGAAACTTCAATTAAAAAACTTAAAACTCAAAACTCAATTTCGAAACTTCAATTAAAAAACTTAAAACTCAAACTCAATTTTGAACCTTCAATTTTAAAACTTAAAACTCAAAACTCAAGTTTAAACCTTCAATTTCAAAACTTAAAACTCAAAACTTCAATTTTAAAACTTCAATTTTAAAACTTCAATTTCAAAACTTCAATTTCAAAACTTCAATTTCAAAACTTCAATTTCAAAACTTCAATTTCAAAACTTCAATTTCAAAACTTCAATTTCAAAACTTCAATTTCAAAACTTCAATTTCAAAACTTCAATTTCAAAACTTCAATTTCAAAACTTCAATTTCAAAACTTCAATTTCAAAACTTCAATTTCAAAACTTCAATTTCAAAACTTCAATTTCAAAACTTCAATTTCAAAACTTCAATTTCAAAACTTCAATTTCAAAACTTCAATTTCAAAACTTCAATTTCAAAACTTCAATTTCAAAACTTCAATTTCAAAACTTCAATTTCAAAACTTCAATTTCAAAACTTCAATTTCAAAACTTCAATTTCAAAACTTCAATTTCAAAACTTCAATTTCAAAACTTCAATTTCAAAACTTCAATTTCAAAACTTAAAACTCAAAACTCAATTTCAAAATTTTAATTTAAAAACTTAAAACTCACTCAATTTCGAAACTTCAATTAAAAAACTTAAAACTCAAAACTCAATTTCGAAACTTCAATTAAAAAACTTAAAACTCAAAACTCAATTTCAAATGACAAAACTCAATTGTCATTGTCATTGTCATTGTCATTGTCATAGTCATCATTGTCATAGTCATAGTCTATGAAATGACTATGACTATGACTATGACTATGACTATGACTATGACTATGACTATGACTATGACTATGACTATGACTATGACTATGACTATGACTATGACTATGACTATGACTATGACTATGACTATGACTATGACTATGACTATGACTATGACTATGACTATGACTATGACTATGACTATGACTATGACTATGACTATGACTATGACTATGACTATGACTATGACTATGACTATGACTATGACTATGACTATGACTATGACTATGACTATGACTATGACTATGACTATGACTATGACTATGACTATGACTATGACTATGACTATGACTATGACTATGACTATGACTATGACTATGACTATGACTATGACTATGACTATGACTATGACTATGACTATGACTATGACTATGACTATGACTATGACTATGACTATGACTATGACTATGACTATGACTATGACTATGACTATGACTATGACTATGACTATGACTATGACTATGACTATGACTATGACTATGACTATGACTATGACTATGACTATGACTATGACTATGACTATGACTATGACTATGACTATGACTATGACTATGACTATGACTATGACTATGACTATGACTATGACTATATATGACTATGTGACTATATATGACTATATATGACTATATATGACTATATATGACTATATATGACTATATATGACTATATATGACTATATATGACTATATATGACTATATGACTATATGACTATATGACTATATGACTATATGACTATATGACTATATGACTATATTACTATATGACTATATGACTATATGACTATATGACTATATGACTATATGACTATATGACTATATGACTATATGACTATATGACTATATGACTATATGACTATATGACTATATGACTATATGACTATATGACTATATGACGACTATATGACTATATGACTATATGACTATATGACTATATGACTATATGACTATATGACTATATGACTATATGACTATATGACTATATGACTATATGACTATATGACTATATGACTATATGACTATATGACTATATGACTATATGACTATATGACTATATGACTATATGACTATATGACTATATGACTATATGACTATATGACTATATGACTATATGACTATATGACTATATGACTATATGACTATATGACTATATGACTATATGACTATATGACTATATGACTATATGACTATATGACTATATGACTATATGACTATATGACTATATGACTATATGACTATATGACTATATGACTATATGACTATGACTATGACTATGACTATGACTATGACTATGACTATGACTATGACTATGACTATGACTATGACTATGACTATGACTATGACTATGACTATGACTATGACGATTGTGTTTGTGTTTGTGATTGTGATTGTGATTGTGATTGTGATTGTGTTTGTGTTTGTGATTGTGATTGTGATTGTGATTGTGATTGTGATTGTGATTGTGATTGTGATTGTGTTTGTGTTTGTGTTTGTGTTTGTGTTTGTGTTTGTGTTTGTGATTGTGATTGTGATTGTGATTGTGATTGTGATTGTGATGGTGATGGTGATGGTGATGGTGATGGTGATGGTGATGGTGATGGTGATGGTGATGGTGATGGTGATGGTGATGGTGATGGTGATGGTGATGGTGATGGTGATGGTGATGGTGATGGTGATGGTGATGGTGATGGTGATGGTGATGGTGATGGTGATGGTGATGGTGATGGTGATGGTGATGGTGATGGTGATGGTGATGGTGATGGTGATGGTGATGGTGATGGTGATGGTGATGGTGATGGTGATGGTGATGGTGATGGTGATGGTGATGGTGATTGTGATGGTGATGGTGATGGTGATGGTGATGGTGATGGTGATGGTGATGGTGATGGTGATGGTGATGGTGATGGTGATGGTGATGGTGATGGTGATGGTGATGGTGATGGTGATGGTGATGGTGATGGTGATGGTGATGGTGATGGTGATGGTGATGGTGATGGTGATGGTGATGGTGATGGTGATCGTGATCGTGATCGTGATCGTGATTGTGTTTGTGTTTGTATTGTGATTGTCATAGTAATTGTGATTGTCATAGTGATTGTGATTGTCATAGTGATTGTGATTGTCATAGTGATTGTGATTGTCATAGTGATTGTCATAGTCATAGTGATTGTCATAGTCATAGTGATTGTCATAGTCATAGTGATTGTCATAGTCATAGTGATTGTCATAGTCATAGTGATTGCGATTGCGGTTGTGGTTGTGGTTGTGGTTGTGATGGTGATGGTGATGGCAATTGTAATTGTAATTGTAATTGTAATTGTAATTGTAATGGTAATTGTAATTGTAATTGTAATGGTAATTGTAATTGTAATTGTAATTGTAATGGTAATTGTAATTGTAATGGTAATTGTAATTGTAATGGTAATTGTAATTGTAATGGTAATGGTAATGGCGATGATAATGATAATGATATTATGATTATGATTATGGTTATGGTTATGGTTATGGTTATGGGCCTTGGCAGTGGCGATGGCAATAATAATGGTAATGGTAATAGTCATGATATTATGATTATGATAATGATAATGATAATGATAATACTGTGGTAATCATAGTCATAGTCATAGTCATAGTCATAGTCATAGTCGTAGTCGTAGTCGTAGTCGTAGTCGTAGTCGTAGTCGTAGTCGTAGTCGTAGTCGTAGTCGTAGTCGTAGTCGTAGTCGTAGTCGTAGTCGTAGTCATAGTCACAGTCATAGTGATTGTGATTGTGATTGTAATTGTGATAGTCATAGTGATTGTGATTGTGATTGTGATTGCGATTGTGGTTGTGATTGTGATTCTGATTCTGATTCTGATTGTGATTGTGATTGTGATGGTGATGGTTATGGTTATGGTTATGGTTATGGATATTGCTATGGTCATGATATTATGATTATGATAATGATAATACTGTGGTAATCATAATCATAATCATAATCAGTAGAATTATGTATTGTAGTTGCAGTATTCAAATAAAAGATTAAAAAAAAAAAAAATTATGAGTAATCTTTGGTTTCTTAGCCTCTTGTTCTAGGTGTTCAAATTGAACTAAGTAATCATCTCGAAAATACTTTCAACTCAGAGTCAACCTTACTGATTCAAATATAAGATTCTAAATGAGAGTAATACAGGGTGGGGCGAAACAATCAGTGTAGTTTTGAATGGCTACTAAAAAAAAAGGCGCAACTTACAAAAATGCAGTTTGTTTTATTTGGTTAAGTAGTACTCCCCATTTGTTCACGCAAGTTTTAAAGATCACATCAGCAAGATGATGGTCTCCAGCAGTGATGCACTGATGAATCTTTCAGCCGCCTTCTGGCATATATCGACGGGAATCAAAAAAGCACATTTCGGTAAGCTTGGAAGCAAAAATCATAATGTAAATGCAGGGCCGTCCACGGGGGGGTTGGATGGCGCAAGTTGCGCCATTGAAAAAAATTGGGGGGGGAATTGAAAAAATTTGGGGGGGGGGATTAAAAAAAATTGGAAAAATCCAGTAATCACAGTTATAAAATGTTTACTAGTTTGCAGTAGCTCTCATACCTTTCGTAGGTTTTTGATGAAAAAAAGCGATAATTATTCTAAGTAAGAAATAAAGTTGGTTTCTAGGAGGTAGGTTTAATTCACAGAGTTAAACAGAAACCGGCTTCACAAGAGGGGCGTTGTTTAGATAAACATTGTGGTCTCGTCTCACTATCTCTGCCTGCTCACCCTTATTTCAAAGCTAACTAAATGGGCTCATGTCTGAGCGTCTCATTTTTAGGGTTTCGAGGTCATCCTAGAAACCTTTATGCTTTTGGTAGTTCGTCTGTCATATCTTGGAGTCCCCCAAGATCCCGACATACTGAAGCTACAGATTTGAAAGTCAAACTTTTTTGTCCAAAAACAAAAGTAAGAGTTAAACACTTAAAATTTCTGCGATCAGCTATCATTTGCGAATTGATCGCAATAGTTTATATTTTTTGTAATTTTTAAGTCTTCAAAATTTGAAATTGGGTATCCTTTTAAAGGTATTAAAATTTTGTTCACAAATATATATCGCGTTTCCAAAATAGTGGCCTTTCATTTTAACCTCCGAAAAAATAAAACCCAACCAGTATATATTTGTGATTCCAAATTGGCTGCCATTACCCCTAAAAGAAAAAAAAGTGCCTACCTAAGATGTCTAAAGGATAATATAATATATTATTATTATACAAGGTGTACATATTATGTACACCTTGCTTCCCAAAAGTGCAACGTTATATACATATTTTATTTAAAAAAAGAAAATTCTATATATGAATTTTTATAACCGAAGAAACCCTTTTAGTAACCTGCTGGCCAGTACTTGACGGGATTTTTATTTCAGACAACTCTACCTGCATTCTCACGTTATGAAAATTAATATCTTTTTTTTTTTTCTTTTTTGGATTTGATCGGTCTAGTCTAGTCTTTGTCTTAGTGTTGAAGCTATTAGCGATCATCATTAGCCCGACAAAAGTTGAAAAAACGTACTTAGTGACCCGTGAGCCGTGGCGTGTTGTTTTTGTTGATTTTTTCCTAGTTCAAAAGTTGTGGCCGTTTGATCCTCATATTCAATTTCACCTCAGAAACGCATAAAAGCGCTGTTTTGACCGGTCTTATTTTCAATATTTTACGGGGGAGGGCCCCCGGACCCCCCGCCAATAATTAACTGCAAACGACACCCATGCCTAACAGTGAAATATTGTACTGCAGTAAGCATCAGCATATTATACATTTTCAAACGAATACGTTCTAAAAACAGTTGTTGTTACTTGGGCTATTTTTTTTTTTTTTTTTTTCATTTTTTATGGGAGGTGCACAGATTTATTTCTTTGGGGAGGGGAGGGGGGTTACTTATTCAACTACTTTGTTGAATAAGTAGTTCCCATTACGAATGTCCCACCCCCCTTTATTGACCTAGCCGCTGGATACGCCACTGGAGGGTTGGCTTGTTTTGGGGGGGAGTGCGCCATCATACTTGGGGGGGATGGACACCCCTGGCTGGATGATTACAAAAATTTGGTATCCAAAAAAGATGAAATGTTTCAATATATTGTACACATTATTTCTACCACACTGGAATGTCATGTACGTGGCAATATTCACGTCCTCCTGGTTTCTCTATTATATCAAAGTATGCATAATAATTAGCACCTTGATCTAAATACCTTTAAAAAAAAAATAGATTACAAATTTTCTCCTCAGAAAAATAGCAGAATTTCTAAATTTTACCTGTCAAGGAAGAAACGAAGAAAGTAAATAAATTATTAAGACTTTTAGGGGGAGGGGGATATGATAAGAAAGAACTAATTTTGTATATAAAAAAAATATAACACATCAGCTATAAATTTACACCTTTCATCCTTATCTTAAATACCTGACAAAATATATCAGGTTATCAACTTTGCTAATTAATTGTACATAAGAAAGAATTTATTTTTGGGTAATTTTTTCAGGTAATATTATCAATTGAGTGATAAGGATATATTCGCGTTGTTTTTTTTTAATACCGGAAATAAAAATAATTATTTTAAAAAATATACTAATTAGAAGTGAAACATGATCCTTTTGTCGGACATAGATAAAACATATTAAGTTATTTTTATTTTTAGACTAAATAAATATCGGAAAATCGCACAAAAAAGGGTAATTCATTAAAAAAAAAAAAAAACCATAAAAACGCGTGGTGTCGCGTTTTTTCTTAATCTTAATAAAAAAAAAATTGAAGTAACAAGCAAGTTGAACTTCGAAATGTTGGGTCGAAAATCAGGGTTTTGTTTAACTGAGCAGGGATTGGTGTTATTAGACGCTGAATTCTATGCTATACAAGGTATATTTCAAGGATTTTATGGTATAGTACGAAGCTCAGTTTTTAAGGATGTTAACAAAAGATGTCAAAAACGACGATTTTCAATGATTTTTAGGGTTTCTAAGTCATCCTAGAAACCCTTATGCTTTTGGTATTTATACCGTCCGTTGCATCTTGGAGTACATCTCCCAACCTATTGTAGCTAATGGTTTGAAATTTGGTATACAAGTTAAACTTTTTTGCCCGAAAACAGAAAAAATGTTGTAAACATCACAACTCAAAATTTCTTTGATCACGGAGCAATTTTTTAATTTATCGCAACATTTTTAATTTTTTTGTAATTTTTTAGTATGGGTATCATTTAAATGTATTGAAATGTATATTGCGTTTCCAAAATTGCTACTTTACTGGATTTTTCTTTATAATTGTGTCTTAAGGGGGTTTAAATAAAAACTAACTACATACTAAAGATATATCTTTCCTAAGTTAAGACATTTTCCTGAAAAATTTATATTGGATTATAACATATATTTTATCTACGATTGATACGAAATATAAACATTGTACCTCTGCTAAGATGCGTAGAAAGTGATTCTTTACGTACTTGTATTCATTGAGCATGCGCGTTCATAATTCTTCTTTTTTCCGCTCAAGGGCGCTGAGAATTCTTCACCTTAACACGCGATTAGCGAGTTTGTTTACATTTAACAAAACTAATTTGCTGTTTGTTTAGTAATTAAAGTAACTATTTTTTGTAGTCCACAGGCCATCATAAGAAGTGAGTCGCTGATAGATAAAGTTTTCTTACCTTATGGAATCGCTTATTTATGCCGTGTCCACCGATGAATTGGGTATATGAAAACTGGGCGCTGGGCCATTTCTTTTTTGTTGACATGCCAAACTTGCCCTTCTGCGGGAACATTGAAAAGAGATAGATAAAGTTTTGATTTTCACAGGATCGTTTAATTAAATTATTTAAAAAACAGTGGTACACGTGGCCACCGATAAGAGTGGGCCGTTTCGGGTGTCCACCGCCCTAAACATATCGCTCTGCGGGGACGTTGAAAAGAAAACGGCCCACTCGTATCGGTGGCCAGCTTCACCACTGTTTTTGAAATAATTTAATTAAACGATCCTGTGAAAATCAAAACTTTATCTATCTCTTTTCAATGTTCCTGCAGAAGGGCAAGTTTGGCATGTCAACAAAAAAGAAATGGCCCAGCGCCCAGTTGCCATATACCCAATTCATCGGTGGACAAGGCATAAATAAGCGATTCCATAAGGTAAGAAAACTTTATCAATCAGCGACTCACTTCTTATGGTGGCCTGTGGACTGTTTATATCTATATAGAGTTTTTAGTGGAAAACAATGAGTGATTTAGGTGATTATGACGAAAATGATGAGAATAATACGCCTCCCGAAATAATTAATTCGGCACAAAATACATCTAATGAATTAATGTCATCTTTATCAAAAGAGAAATACGAACTTACATACATGAAGTTTATTACATTTTTTTCTGTATTTATTATTAAAATCCAACAATCGTAGATAAAGTACGGTACGCAACTCATGCGGAAACGGCATTTTGCTTTGCTCGTGTGGTTTTACTACCCTCGCTGTCGCTCGTGTGCGACCTCCACACTCGCATGCAAAATGCTACTTTCCGCACTAGACTTTTCTAAAAATAAAAATAATGATTTAATAATTAACAATGAATAAACTTCATAAATATCTTATAGTTTTTTTTCTTGAAAATCTCGAATACGAAGCTTTCCCGAACACATGATCATAGAAATTGATTTGTTTGACGTCAAATTTTCTACAAGATCCTGAAGTCGTGTGGTTTTCTATGGGGAGGGGGCACTAAGCATATTATATACATAATAATAATATAAATAGCGTATTATATTCATATTACTATACAAACATGGAAATACTCTAATCATTTTCACGGACTTTTTTTCCAATCAATTAAAAAAATAAAATAAATTAGCAACTTCTCTTCGATAATATACTTTGGGATAAAGAAAAAAAACATAATTAATCCTTAAGCCAAAGATAATCTTGAAAAAAAATATCGCTCAAGCATAACTAGAAACTTACTATGCAGACGGTACAAGAAAATAACAACTACAACATTATTACCTGATAAAAATGATAAATCAACCTTATTTGGATAACGGAACTAAGCATTTCTAGATATAGACATACAATGCGATGTACAAGTCTATATCTAGAATTTTTTTTTCAGGACAGTGTATTTTTTTATCAAATACTAATATGTTCAAAGCTTAGATGATAAACTAGATGTCTATATAAAGAACTTATTGCGGGAGGTCATTGGCAGTTGATTGTTGGTTACATTGTAAACAACTTGTCATATTTTAAAGTAACATTTTTGTTTATAAACAATTTTTATCATCTTTTCAGTAAAATAATTTTAACAAATTTTATTTGATCCATTTTAATTATTTCCATGATTAAATTCCAGTTTACTTGTTTGTTAACAAATTTTATTTAATTAATTTTAATTTTTCCATTATTAACTTAATATTTATTTGTTTGTTAACAAATTTCATTTGATAATTTTTTTGCTTTTTCATCTGAACAACTTTCATCTCTTCCTTTTAAGAAAAATAAAATGGTTCAAATTCCATTGTAATAATTTATTTTTATTACAAATAAATTATAATTTTTTTTTTTTTTTTTAAACGATATTTTTTTTTTTTAAGTTTTATAAATAAATAAAATATTTTTGATTTTTAATTATAGTTATAATAAAATTATTAAAACATCCTATAGTCAACAAATCTATATATATATTTTTATACATGTATATATTTTAAATAAAAAAAATTCCAAATTAAAATAAAATTCTTGATTAAAAATCTCATTTTTTACATTTTCCTGGATTATTAAATTTTAAACATGCTTAAGTCAAATTTATTCTTAATTATTATTAAAATATTGATCATTCAAATTCATACCAAATCCTTTGAAGAACTCTCCAAGAAAATGGGTTAGTTTTTTAATTCTAAAATAGTTTTAGATTTTCTTTAATAAATAAGTATTTTCTTCTATAATAACTTTGGAATAAGAAAAAATCTTAAACCGAAAATAATTTTGGAAAATGATTGATTTATCTAATATCCATGTGATTATAGATTTGCCAATAAAATAGAAATTTGATGATAGCGAACGCGAATATCAATCAAAAGTTAACATCAAAATTTAGGATATACCCGTTTATACATACACGTAGTCAATATACGTTAAAAAATATATACGTATATTTTCTTTTTCAAAGTAACAATCAAATATATTTATTTACTGATCCTTGTTTTCCTCAATTTCTGCTTCTAGCCAATTCTCTATTATTAATAACTAGCCTTCGCCAAAATCATTCAAAAGTGGTTTTTAAAAAATGCCTGTCTGTCGTCTGTTGTCTGTGCAGACACCTGGAGCCTAAACTACTGGGCCGATTTTGACAATATTTGGCATTGTTCAGAAAAATCATGCCCCGAGGTGAAATCGAGAAATGAATTTTAGCTCCAAATTTGGGGGTGCTACCCACCAAAAACTCTAAAAAAAAACGTAAAAAAATTATTTCTCGAAAACGGTTCCGACAATTTTGATTAAGAAATTCTAAAATGTAGTTCCAAAGTTCTTTTTAAATACGAATCCCGTTTTCCCGGGAAAAATCTAGTTCCTGAGAAAAAAGTTTAAAACGCGGACGGAGAGAGCCTGGGTTCGATTCCCCGTCGAGGAGAAGTTATTTTTATAATATATTTTGATGGAATGTTCAATAATAATTAAATATGCTTACGAAAACTAATAAATGGAAAACACTGAGGTAAGTATCGGACCGATTTTTTTAAATTTTATATATATATATATTATATATATATATATATATATATATATATATATATATATATATATATATATATATATATATATATATATATATATATATATTATATATATATATATATATATATATATATATATATATATATATATATATATATATATATATATATATAAAAAATTGTTAATAACTTTGGTTCTACTCAATATTTTCTTGAGGAAATCAAGCCTACAACGTGTGCAATATGATTGCGCTTACATCTGAAAAAAAAATTAATCGATTTCGTTGAGCCAGTTTTTTTTCGGACTGATGGCGACAGACACACATACATACACAAAAAAAGTCGGAATTTAGACAAAACCTAAAGTTTTTACACATAGATAACTTAATACTAGCTGGTTTCCCTGCTTTCCCTAGAAATAATTTAACAGAATTAGTAGGTAAAACACAGAAAAAAACAGCATTTTTGAAAGCCAAACGATATTACCGCATTTTTAAATCACCGTATTGTATTTCCCGTGTTTATATTTGAACTTTGTATCTAAGTTTACATACAAATTAATTTTAACAAATTTTCTGACTGAAAATGATATTTGTTACTTATTAACATGATAATATTATTGTAACAGTATAACCGTCTCGTTTTTTCACATCCCTTAGACTATAAGTTTAAAATTGTAACTCCCCTATGTTTTCTTAGAATATAAATGACTGACCAAATAACTACAAATATAACTATAAAAATAACTAAAACTATAAACTATAATTAACTATTAAGACAAAGGGATGTTTAGTCAAATGTACTTTAGGACAAAGGAATATCACACTTCTGATTGTATAAGGGGAGTAACAGTCTAAACAAGAACATTCCGTACACCTTCTTTAGATTGTTACTTCTCTCTGTTTCTTTTATATTGCCAAATTTCTAAGTTTAGAAGAAATATAAAGACAGGAGCTAACACAGATTTGCTGCTAATGTACTCTGCATGTGCAGGTTGCGTGGGGAATTTCTGCTACCCCGAGCTGCAGAGTGAGATGTTCGAAGGTGACATTCTATTGGACGACGAACAAAGGAACGCTATCAGCCAGAGTTCTCATCACTGGCCCCATGGTATAATACCGTACACCTTCGCCAACAATGTCAGTAAGTAATCCCTTTCAAATATACATTCGTATGTTATGCTTATTACAAATCATCCCCATTATGGGCTTCCCACTAAAGAGTTTCTACTTTTTTATAGATTTTGATAGATTTACACGTTTTGAGGTCCCCTGAGTCCCAATAAGTGGTTTTTAGAAAAGTCTGTTTGTGCAGACGCCTGGAGCCTAAACTACTGGGCCGATTTTGACGAAATTTGCCATAAGAAAAATCTTACCCCGAGGCAAAATCGTAAAATAAATTTTAGCCTAAAATTTGGGGCGCTGCTCCCTAAAAACTCTGAAAAAATTATTTATCGAAAACGGTTCCGACGATATTGATTAAAAAATTCTAAAATGTAGTCCATTTAAATACATTTTAATCCCATTTAGAATCTCTCTTCTTCGTCTCATTTACGAATCTCTCATCTTTCGTCCATTTACGAATCTCTAAATATATATACGCCGTTTTCCCGGGAAAAATCTAGTTCCTTAAAACGGGAAAATTGCTTTAAAACGAGGACGGAGAGAGGCCGGGTTCGATTCCCCGTCGAGGAGATGTTATTTTTATATTTCCTAACCACCTCTCAGCAATCTACCCATCTCTTTTCACCCTATACCTACCTCTTACCCCAATAAGCACTACTATACTAACCCTAGTAAAATACCCTTATCACTTACATCACTTCACACATCTCTTACCAATTTATCTATCTCTTATCATTTAAACCACTAATCACACTACTCCTTACATAACGATGTTGAACAGCTGTAACCGCAACTTAACACATCGGACCACATCAGAGACAGTAGATTCATGTTTTATTGATTGTTTTATTTATTTCTTACAGAGGCACAAGATAAGCAAGTGATCTTAAAAGCAATGAGGAATCTAGAATCAAGGACTTGCATAAAGTAAGATCATTTTTTATTTTATAGCAAATTAACTATTATCTATATTTATTTTAATTCGCTTCCTTATTTGGATTTTTTTTTTATTTTCATTTAATGTTTTATTAGAAGTATTTGAAATTATTGTTAAATTTACTAAATAAATTCTTGTCTTGAAGCGCTTTGGCTTCTAAATAACTAAAGTATCATCAACAGCATCAGGTTCCAGATTCGATTTCCAGAGATAAAAGTATATACATAAAATTTGTACACATTTCCTTAGATTTGCCTGATTTTTTATTTTTCCTTTTCGCATCGTTTTATGACGTATAATGCTGTAAAGGAATGCAGTCTGTCTGTTTGGCCGGAATCACGGAAAAAATACCCACGGAAAAAATGCCCACGGAAAAAAAGCCCAGGAAAAAATTCCCACAGAAAAAATGCCCAAGGAAAAAATGCCCACGGAAAAAATGCCCACGGGAGAAAAGTCCAAAATAATAAAACTTTAATCGTTAATGGTAGTTTTTAAATAAAATTAGTTAATTTTTAACGCTAACAAATTTTAATTTATTTTTAAATAGAATAGTCTTTAGGGGTGTTGTACTTTTGCAGTTATGTTACTATAAAAGTAATGGTACCTGGAGGGGCCACTGGACTTATGATGCATCTTCGTTTTGTGAAAATTTTGTGTTTAATAATTGTAAATTATTTTTTGTATTAATTTTGTACTTTAATTGTAAATAATAAGTGTAAGGTGGGATAAATGTAACTCTTTGTTGACAAAAAATAAATAGATAAAATCATTTTCGTTCCTATTGTGAGTAATTGATGTAGATATTTATTTATTGATTTTATTCACAGCAAGAAAGTAAATGGTAAATGATTTCTTAAACAACATCTTTATCTTTCATCGCCATCGCCAGATTTTACTTCTGCTAGTTTCATTATTACACATTATCATTTTGGTATATCATATATCATATATTTTAGGTAAAAAAGAAGGCAAGTAAAATGTAAATATGTTCAAACAGTTAACACATAATATTGTAGTGTATAATGTAACATATTGTAGGGATTCATTCATTGTGATTAGCGATACCTGGTAAAATCCCTACGATTCTAAAGAAGATGCATCTTAAGTCCATAGTAACTCCAGGTACCATTACTTTTGCAGTTATATAAAGAAAAAATACAATACCCCTAGAGTAGGGTGACCAACCGTCCCGTAAAAACGGGATTGTCCCGTTTTTTCACGAACATTCCCGGTGTCCCGAAAAAGTCTCCCGGGACGCCTAAATGTCCCGTATTTTCGTTGCGTATACCAAAAACCCTCTCTGTTTGAGCATAATTATTATGCCAATATGTGTTTGCTGTCCCTCGCCATAGTAGCAATACTGAAAGAATATTTTCGCTTATGGACATTCAATGGACAGACAAACGAAACAGGGTGGGAGTGGAGTCAGTTTCTACAATTTTTTAAGTATGTACTATATAATTTCAAAATGGATTGTTCTAACTTTTACAACTTTCTATTAGAAATGAAGGAAGTTTTAAAAATGGCTGGGGCAACAGTTCACTAGAACCTTACAATAACGAACCCTTCTATAGCGGACTAGCGGACAAAAATAAGAAGAGATTTTCTGTGAAATGCCACCCGAGCGAGGACCGTGCATCCGGTTTTGTTTTGGTAGAAATTGTAAAAAAATCGCTTATTAAACATATAATATGTTCAAAGCTATCTTTTATTTGATGTATAATAATCACTTTTTATTGATAACTATTGTACTTTTTCGAGACGTATATGCCCTTTTGCATTATTATTTAAAATAATTATTTGTAATATAACGGACTTTTATAATATGGGACAACCCTCAGCTCCTGTTAATCCATTGCCGGACCCCCCCCCCCCCCCCCCCCCCCTATCCTGGGGGTATTCTATATACCCCAGACCCCCAAGATTGGGTCCCGTTTTTTCCAGTTGACAATTTGGTCACCCTACCCTAGAGGTCGACCAAGAAGTCATGGAAATGTGAGGAGTGCGCTAGTGTTGTCATGTACAGTCAGTTTTTGATATAATAGACCACGGTCAAAAAACACAGTGTTGTTCTTTTGTTATTAATAATTTTATTTTTGATAACTTCTATATTTTTTTAATATTTTATGCAACAGGCAACACTGTACCTGATAAGAAATCACTAATAACGTACGATAATATCTTTATATTATTATTCATAATAATATTCTTTCAATTTAAATCGATTTTCTTCTTTCATAATCTATTATTTCTTCCTCTTTATTTCGGAGTTATTTGGATTTAGGACAGGTGTGACTATAATTCGTATTGATGGAACAACAGATTGGAAACCTTCTTGTTGTTGTTATTCGTGAGATTTGACGTAACTGCGCATGTCATTCAAACTAGAAATGGGTATTGTCTTAGCACCCGACTGTACTGACTTCGGCACTACTCGGAAGTTCCGATTTTAAACGAAGTTAAGCTTTCCGTTTCTCCCGTGTTCATGACTTCTTGGTCGACCTCTAATAGATTGTATTTAAAGATAGGTTAAAATTTGATAGCGTTAACAATTAACTAATTATATTTAAAAACTACCATTAAAGATTAAAGTTTAATTATTTTGGACTTTTCTTCCGTGGGTATTTTTTCCGTGGGCATTTTTTCCTTGGACATTTTTTCCTTGGGCATTTTTTCCGTGGGCATTTTTTCCTGGTTTTTTTTTCCTTGGGCATTTTTCCGTCTACCGTTTGGCCGAGCATCAATTGATAACGGCTTTACCAATTTGAATGAAATATGGTTCTTAGATGGATGGTTACCCTGCGCTCAAAATAGACTATGACAGATATCGGTTATGTCTCCGAAAATGTGAGATTTATTTGAGTTAAATTAACTTGTGTTTGTGCAGATTTGTACCGAAGAGTTTTCAACATCTTCAGTTCATCCAGATCAGTACAGAGAAGAAAGGCTGCTTCGCTATGATCGGATTCAGACCCTGGGCTGTCGGCTCTTCCCCTGTCAACTTACAGGTTCACTTTTTAACTTTAATATTATTTGTTATTAGACATTAATTCGAAAGTACGGCCGATGGGATTTGCTCATCCCATCACTATCTATATATTATCTATATATGTAAAACCAAATACTACTCACTTAGTCATCCATCATAGATCATAGTTATATATCTCTAAAATAGCTAGAGAGCTGACATTTTGCATGGAGGTTTCTCTATGTCCCCTCTAAGAAATCTTTAACGATCCGCCATGTTGATTTAAGATGGTGGCCAGGTACAGCTGAGTTTAACATGACGATATCCCCAGAACCAATAACTAACACTTTGTTATTTGGATGTTAAATTCCTTTAATGATAGAAACAACAATTATGAAATGCTTTTACAATGGCCATTTTGATTCATGATGGGGACATATAAGTTGTCAGGGCTAAACGATATTTGGCTTTAATAAAGGTTAAAGCCGAAAAAGTCGTTTCACATAAGTTAATGGCAAAAGGACGAGATATGCCATTTTAGAAATTGTAGAAAACTCAGCTTTAGCTCCGATCAAGAATTCAATCAAAGTTATTTTTGGAAATTGAAGTTTCAAGTGTGACGATTCATCAAATTCACTCTTGGGCTCTATTCGACAAATGTTTATTATTATAAATGTCAACTGAAAATGGTTTCTGAATACAAGATAACTTTGTAAAATTAAAATTTGATAATAGTACATTACGCGTCGAGGCGGAAAGTAGCATTTTGCATGCGAGTGTGGAGTTTGCACCTGAGCGACATCGAGGGTAGTAAAACCACACGAGCAATGCAAAATGCCGTCTTCGCACGAGTCGCGTACCGTTCTTTATCTACGATTGTAAGATTTAAATAATAAATACAGAAACAAATAAACTTGCTGTATGTAAGTTCGTATCTCTTCTCTTGATTAAGATGGCATTAATCTTGAGTTGTATTTTATGCCGAATTAATTATTTCTGGAGGAGTATTATTCTCTACATTTTCGTCAAAGCCACTTGATTCATGCATTGTTTTTCACTAAAAACTCGATATAAACAGTTACTTTAATAAAAGAATAGCAAATTAGTTTTGTTAAATGTAAACAAACTTGCTAATCGTGCGTAAAGCTGAAGAATTCCTCTTCTTTACCGCGCTAGCGTGGTAAAGAAGAGAAATTCTTCAGAAGTATGAGACGCGCATGCGCAATGAATACAAGTACGTAAATAATCACTTTCTAAGCATTTAAACAGAGATATAATGTTTATATTTCGTATCAATCGTAGATAAAAGTTATTTGTGTAGTAGAAATTGTTTATATGGTATTTAAGTGTTCTTGTTCTATAATAATTGTTCCTAATAAAAATTGTATTATTATTCTTTTGTTGATACTAATAAAATCGTAGATAACTGGAAACATTTCGAATGTCCATTTGAGGTTGCAAGAATGACGTATGACAATATCTCACGATCCCGACTAGTGTGAATTGTGAATCATCCTTAAATGTGTATTGTTGCAGAGTCCTGAGTGTCTATGGCAGGTAGGAACAGTGGAACATGAACTTCTTCATGTTCTTGGTCTGTACCATGAACAGGCTAGAACAGACAGAGATGAATACGTTGAAATATACTGGGATCGAATCGATCAGAGTACGTATACCTATATAAATATTAATCTGGGGGCACAGCAGTGCCCCGGCCAAGTCGAGCACAGCCGTATCATCCTTTACTGGAACCATATCAAGGCATTTTTGACCCCCCTCTATTATGTTATTAAAGATATTTAGTTATGTATAATTAATTTTAAGTTAGAGTTCTTTGACAACTGAATCAGTAATATAAATTTCACACCTCTACCAGTGGCGTAACTATGGGCCCGCATTGCGGGGGGGCCCCAGTGCCAGGGGCCCCCCCAATCCAGAAATAACTGGAATTACTATCCTTGTACCAACGTCGAGGAGGGCCCCCAATCCTGAACGCTAGAGGATTTTTTTTTTGCTCATTGATTTTCTTTGGTGAGGGGCCCCCAAAAATATTTTGCGGAGGGGCCCCCAATGGTCTAGCTACTGACCTCAACCTATATTGGTTCATAAGATATACGAGCATAAAGTTTTGTTATTTTGTCACTGATATATAGACTCTCTCACCACTTATTATTAATAATTTTATAAATTATTAATAATTAATAAATTATTAATAATTTTTGACAGCATAATTCTAAGGCACTTCTAACAATCCTATAAACTTACAATTTTGTATATAGGTAGAGTTTAATGTACAAATAAAGGAAAAATAACAAAATCCGAAAAAAATCTGGTTCTTTGCCCTTCTCAAGGATAATAAAAAAAACTGGCTATGCAGAATTAATAAAAAATTATAACTTGTGCTACTAGCGCTACCTAGTACAGAACTTTAAAACTAAAGTATTATCTGACAGATAATACTTCATCTGATTTACAGTTCTCAGTGATAGAATTTTACTCTCAATGATAGAATTTTGTATTGGAATAGGTTGACAGTGATTTGACACTATAGAGTATAATGATTAATAATTTTTGACAGCATAATTATTCGAGATAATTATTTGGTTCAATTTGAACACCCAGAACTAGAGCCTAAGTACTCGTAGAGAACCAAGTACTCGTATAATGGAACTGATTCTCACATAATGAAATGCCTTGTTATTGATTCCCACAACATCCAACAAATATATTAATATTATTATGTTTTGTTCTTAGAATACTACTCTGATTTTGGTAAGGCTGATCCAAAAATGACATCTTCGTTTAATGTATCGTACGACTACAAAAGCATCATGCATTATCCTAGAAATGCTTTCTCCATGGACGGCAGGGACACCATCGTAGCTAAGGTAACTAGATAATTATAATCATCAATAAGGGAATTTTGCTTCCGAAGGTAACGGAAGCTAAGTGATCATTCTGAAAAACGTCCAAGACAGAAATCCGTTTCAGACATCAGGGAACATTTTTCGTTTCATGTCTGTCTAAACAACTAATCTGGGTAAATCTCAGCAATAGCACACCCCTTCTCGCTCCGACGAAATTTTTTTGACAAAGGGATATCAACTCTCCTATGAACAAACCATACATATATAATTATTATAAACATATATTATTATATACAAATGGAAGGGATGAATTGATATATCGAAGCCAACTGTACGACTTCGAAAGACATCGATTACACGGAAGGGGTGCACTATTGCCGAGTTTAGCCCTTGGCAATATTTACTGTCTCGCTTCGCTCGACAGTAAATGTAATTGCCGTGGCAGACACACTAAAAGAAGCAATGTGCACAGAAGGTTGAAAATAATTTAGGTCCATCTATGTGCTGAACCTCATAAATAAATTATGTATCCAATTTCATTAATCAGGACATCTTATGGCACACTAAGATATGTCCAGTTTTACACTTTTTTCTTGTAGAAAATCATAATATTCTTGACTTATCATAAACTAATAATAATAATAATAATAATAATAATAATAATAATAATAATAATAATAGCCATTTATTAAAGAATTACAGTATCTTCAAATCGGCATTTCGCCGTGGCACCCTTACTCGGGTTTTGTGTTGCCTTAGGTACATAAGCAGAGCACACTAACTCAAACTTAATTACACACGTGTATAAAAAAATAATAAAAATGTTAGTATCCACATTAGAAAAAAAAAAAAAAAAAAAAAAAAATCATAAACTAACACCATGTATAATATCTTGTTAACTACTTAGCCAAGAGATATGATACTTGTGTCAGCAGCAATATATCTCACAAAGAGCTACATGACACTATTAAAAAATTAATAGTAAATAAAAATAAAAATTTAAAAACAAGCTTTTATTCGTATTCTTCTCAACAAACCCTTTCATTTGATACCCATATCATGGTCGTACTTAAAACATAACTGCTCCGCCATATCATATTGGATTTAGAATGACGTCACTTAGCTAACCATGCATTATCAACCAAACTAAACGTGTATGCAAAATTTCAATTCAATCAGTTGAGGATAACTGCTTTAAAGTTCAGTTGCAAGATTTGACCCGAACATACATACATACATTGCAAGTTAAATAAAGGCTGGTAAAAACTCAATTCTGTCAAAAAAAAAAAAAAAAAAAAAAAAAAATGGATGTTATACTGTGTCTAGTCATCTACAGAGTTATAATAAATATAATAAGCAACAGTTAATTTTTTACATAATTATTATAATATTAAAATTAACAAATTTGTTTCATTTCATTTATTGCAGACAGATCCGAAATTAGAATTAGGCCAGAGGAATGCAGCTGCTGAAAGTGACATTACTAAAGTCCGAATTATGTATAATTGTAAATAAAATAAAATAAATATTTTTAAGTCTTAATAACAATAAATGTTTATATTTGAACTTAACCCATTGTCAATACTGCTGTTTACTAGTAATATTTCTGGAGCTGTTACTTATAGCATTATATTATTTTAATGTTATATATTGACACGTTCCTTGTTATTTTTTATTACTTTTGGAATAAAATATTTATTTATTTATTTACCTCTTGTTGCACATCCCTTTAGTTAATGAGGTAGAGATTGGCGTGCCCTAGTCAACGCCAAGGCAAATTGTTTAAAAGGAACCAGCCTCTCTGACCCCTCCCTCAGTGTGCCTCATCCCTCCTGTGAGGAACTCATCGTGAGCAGCAAAATTCTGTAGTCGAAACCAAAAAGGCGTCAAGTCCAAAAATGCAACTTTTCAGGAGAGCAAAAACAAACTTTGAACAATTCTCTAAAAAAAATTGTGATTACTTACAGATTATATAATGCAATCCTCATCTTGTTCAAAGTATACTGTGTAGGATCCACAAGCTTAGATCATTATTCCTTCAACACACAGCTACGTATTTCAAAAGTTTAGAAAAAAAACCCTGACTTAAACCCTTTGGACTATATTGTCGACTGACTTAACTCCTTTGGACCTAAAATTCGTAAAATTTAAAATGGTTTATAATAATTTATTCATTAATAGTGTATTATCAGCATTAATAAGCTAGAATAAATGTTATTTCAATTCTATATTATGTATACTTTAAAACATTAACATGAACATTAAAAAAAGTGTTAAGATAGTTTTTAAAATATGAAATTTACCAAATTGTTATAATGAATATAAGTAATTATATTCATAATTACTTAGCCCAGTGTTTTCCATTTATTGGTTTTTGTGTTTTTGTAGGTACATTTAATTATTATTGAACATTTTCATCAAAATTTATCATGAAAATAACTTCTCAGTGGGGAATCGAACCCGGCCTCTCTCCGTGCGCATTTAAAGCTATTTTTCCCAGGAAAAAGGCTTTTATCATTAGATTCGTATTTAAATGGACTACATATTATCATTTTTTTAATCAGATGGGGGTTTGCAAATATAGGTGTATTTTGGAGTGTGTTGTGTGTGTGAGAGTGTTAAGTGTGTGTGAGTGTGTTGTTTTAGTGCCTTCAAGTGCACTGTATATGGGTGATTCTCATTTAAAGGGTAAATTTGCATGTCCTAGATCAGGGGTGCCCAACCTACGGCCCGCGGGCCGAGTCCGGCCCGCGAGCCGATTTTATGTGGCCCGCCGTGTTGCCATAAAAACGAAGAATTTACAAGCATTCAGAGAATCTAAAATATATTAATTTCCTAATGCCAAACAGCCCAGGTCGTCAAGTGCCAGAACTTTCTGATACAGTGTGGTTGTGGAAGTTAGCATTCTTGGTTGACATCACACAGCATTTACATTTTTTAAACTTAAAACTGCAGGGATCTAATCCACTTGTTCATGATGCCTACCATCAGGTGAAATCTTTTAGGAAAAAACTTGCTCTGTTTGAAAAGCTGCTGACTAAAAACAATTTAGATCACTTTGAAAGATGTAAACTATTTTTATCTGAAGCTCGTCTGTCGTTCCCTTCTGAGTTCGCTGTTGAGGTAGTGAGCCAACTGAGCCACCAGTTCAATGAAAGATTTTAAGACTTTAGTAGAGAGTGCGATAAAATCAACATGTTTCAAAATCCTTTCAAATATTATATTGATTCTGTGCCCTTAACCCTTCAACTCGAAATTATTGACCTAACAGCAAATGAAATGCACAAGGACCACTTTGAGAAATGTTACAAAAAAGGGAGATCTGCCATTCTACAGCGCCTTGCCCAATGAAGATTTCAAAAACTTAAAAGGTTTGCTCGTACCATGTTCTCAGTGTTTGGCTCGACGTATGTTTGCGAACAAAAATTTTCAAAAATGAATTACATTAAATCAAAATTCCGGTCTTCCCTCACAGATGAACACTTAAAATCGTTATTAATGATTGGTACAACCAAATTTGAGCCGAAGTGGAAAGACATTTTAAGTAAAAGTGCAAAGCAGTTTCAACCATCTCACTGAAGCCAAGTTACATACAAACTTGATATGTTTGTAAAATGAAAGACTAACTTCTTTGTAAGTCATACTGTTATTGTTTTTTTTTTTTTATACTTATGTGGTTAATTACAATCATTTTAATATATATTTGAGTGTTTAATTTTCTGCAAAGTAAAACTAGGCTAGTAACACAAAAAACATTATTAACATGGTGTTTCAGCTAAAACCAAAACGGAAAATTGACCTTATAGGATGCATAAAAACGTGTTTTATGAGGGTAAAAATTAAAAAAAAAATTATGGGGGAGGACCCCCCCCCCCCCCCCCCCGGTACACCTCCGGCCCCCTGCCCGCCTTCCCTTTGAATGTTGACAATGTGGCCCTTGATTAAGAAAGGTTGGGCACCCCGGTCCTAGATGAATAACTGGAGCGTTTTTCTCATAATTGACAGGATTTTTCTTCATGGTAACTTAGTTAAGCTTACAGAACTACAACCAAGCAAAAAAATAATGCGCCGCTTAATTTTAATCGCTGCAAAAATTTTCAAAAGGCGATTTTGTAACAACCGTGGCTGTCCTTAAGTCAGTTGTTCTTATTCACTTCACTCTAGCTCATACATTAATAATTATATTCAAAAACTTATTGGATAATTTTGAAGTAGGATCCTACCAGAATTAAAATATGTGTTAGTTATTAAAAATAATAAATTATTACTAAACGGAACTTCAAGTTAAAGTTTGTCCTTCAAAAAAATGCAATTACCATGGCATTATATAAATGTGACCCTACTCTGGTTGTGGCAGGGAGATTTTAAGTGGCGAGAGATGTTTGCAATGCCGCAACACTGGTTTTCTAGCAACAGTTGATAGGGGATGAGCTGAACCCTCCAGTTGGGAGCTAGCGCTAATTCAGATTGTTCTTCCAGTTACTTACCCTTTTAAACGTAATTACCGTGCATGTTATTAAAGTCTATTTTAAAAAACTTTTTAATTCAATTTTTAAGTTTTTGGTAGTTTTCATACTACGGAAAGTTAAATTTTAATTTAAATCAAATTATAATTATTATTAACTACGTGAAACAGACAGTGAAAAATACACTCCGGCGCTGGAGTGTATTTTTCACTGTCTGTTTCCCGTAGTTAATAATAATTATAATTTGATTTAAATTAAAACTTTTTAAGTTAAGTAATAGTAGTTCATTGTTTATAGGCTTTTAAGAGTGCTATTTAATGGTGTATTAAAATTGGATTTTTATTTTAAACTATTGACCAAAATATTTTCTTAAAGTTTGAAATGTAACAACCGTGCATGAAAAAGTGTAATTCACGTGGCTTAATTACCATGTTTTAAAAAAACTGAATTCCGGCCTAAAAAATTGAAAAATTATTTTCCATCTGTCCCGCATGCTGCAATATATCTGAAATTAGTCCGAGAACATTCCATAATTTTTCCTGGATTTTATTACGAAGTCAAAATTTTCAGTCAAATTTTAGATTCCTAAAATAGCACTTTAAATGAGATTCCAAACAAAGGTAAAGGTTTGCGCTAATAGCCCAAGTAGTTAAAGCGCACCTTCCTTAGCCGCGGGTGGAGGAGGGATAAAAAAAAAAAAAAAAAAAAAAAAAAAATGAGATTCACCCATATACAGACTACTGTAACAAACATTCTAAGAAAGGATCAAGGAAAAATTGCATGTCAATAAAACTATAATAACGTTTTTTATTATAATTATTACCAGTTTTTGGCACTAAGGTGCCACCAACTGATTTACTGCCAATAACAGGCTAGTTTATTCCATAAGAGAAGATATAAATGGAGCTGCAACTTTGTTAAATACTTAAAGTTAAAAAAAAAAAGCACTTTCATATAAAGAAAACATTTATTTACTGTTTAAGATTATTATGCTATAAGCAACTATTCTTTTTTATCTTTAAGTAACTATTCTTTTATAATAAATTTCTGCTTAAGAATAGTCTATTTACATTAAATAATAATTATAAGGTAGTAAAATATAAGTTTGCAATATACTAGGAAAGATAGTTAAATATATAATCACTTTTGCAATACATAACATTAAATAAAGTTTTCATTAAATTAGATTTTTAATAAATAAATAATATAATACATTAGATATGAATTATGAAATACAAATAAATAATATAATTGATATTCATCAAGGAATAATTAAAATAAATAAATATTACAATAACAAATATAAATATCTTTAGTACTACAGATTAATTAATTAAATAATTAATCTGTTATAATAGAGTTGGGTAAAGTGGTGATCATTAGATAAGTAAGTCTTGAGTGTTAGATAAAGTGATGTTGTTTTCACGTAATTTCCGTCTCTTCCCAAGAGGTCTGTTGGAGGTGGACTGTCTGAATGCCACAACTCTTGATAGCAAACGCTTCCAATGGTTTCTATCATTCCTAGACACCGATCTCGCTAGATACAAATCAAATCAAACATGTCATATTTTATGTCACATAAAATAATAATACTAGCCCATAAAAACCTACTATAGTATAATAATACTAGCCCATTTTGGTTGTGTGAGGGTAAATATTGGTATTAATTCATTTTAATTTTAAATAATTAATTAATTATTGACATTTAATTAATTAATTAATTAGTTAGAATGTTTTTGTATTGGTAGAGAGTCTATGTGTCAAGTTTTAGCTCGATTGGACGACTCGAAGAGGGTTAACTCGCCCTCCAAAGATTTTATATACCTATCAATTAATTAAATTTTTATTTTATTTTAATTTCTTAATTTTTTTAAATTTAATTAATCCATTCATTTTTAAAAATGTAATTAATTAAATTTAAAAATTAATTAATTAATTTGTTAGAATGTTTTTGTATTGGTAGAGAGTCTATGTGTCAAGTTTCAGCTCGATAGGATGACTGAAAGAGGGTTAACTAACCCTCCAAAGATTTTAACGACAGGCAAGGAAGCACCCAGCCATCCACAAAAATTAAGTTAATATAAAGGATTAAAAAAATAAAAAAAGTAAATGTTGAGACTAGGGGCCCCTCGCCAAGGAAAATTATGAGAGAAAAAAAAAAAAAGGACTTGCGCTCAGAACTGAGAGGGCCCCCATGACAATGATATAGAAGTAGTATTAAAAGGTAGTTTAGAGTGATTTTTTTATTATGCTCTAAAGGGGGCCCCCATCGACATTGCTACATTGAATTGGGGGGCCCTCCTGCAATGCGGACCCATAGTTACGCCACTGCTCACTTTTGTTATATTTTCAACCATTTTTGGGTCATTCTTGAGCTGACTATCTAGAGGATTAAATTTTGTTGTTTTTCGAAACCATAGTGTCTGTACCTAACCACTAGAGTTGTGGTTAGGGTCAAATAAATATATATTTTCCTTAAATCCTAACATTTCCAACTCTTTACAGGCATCATTTTCAAGGGAATTGCTCATAAAGGGTGATTTATTTAGAGGTACTATTTTCAAAAATTGTTTGAAAAAATAGTTTTATCAAATAATCAATATTATGTAACAAAAGTGGAATGTTTTAAATTTATTTTTTGAAGATTATCTCTTTTAAATGTTGACCAAACTGCGCCTAACTTGGTCTATCCTGTGGGCCCAATTTTCCATTACGTGTTTGCAATAGGAATTTGGTGAATTACGCGAGTGATACTGGCTTCCAACTCCTCAATTGTAGCCGGCTTATCCTGGTACACATTTGACTTTATATAGCCCCAAAGGAAAAAGTCCAAAGACGACAAATTGCATGATAGAGCCGGCCAATTGCTGGGTCTAAAGTGTGATATTATTAAGTCAATGTCGTAGCTCCAAATGTTTCAGTTACCTTCAGCGTAAGCTGTAGGAAGTAAAAATCCATCATATTTCTAGTGGACATGACGAAAATACCTTTAGGAAAATGATTGTGTTTTCTACATTTATCAATCATAAAACATACATTTATGAATTTTTTTTAGTTTAATACATTAATTTCGATTTACCTAGCCTATTCTCAAAATTAAATTGAACTCTATAGCAGACTCAAGACTAACACGCCATGTAACGTATGAGACTATTGATATAATCCTAAATGCGCACTTTCAAGTTTCAAATATTCACTTTTTCAGCCAAGTGCCGCTTATCACGCCTCCTGAATTAAGCTGAAATACCCTTAATTTGTGTATATAGAATACCATTTTTGGAAAACCTAAAATTTTTCTAGATATTTGTGAAAAACTGAAAAATAGAAACTATAAGATGCTTCCCTTAAAACTTTCAATATTGTAATTTTAAAGTGTCAATAAACAACTGAGGAGCTTAGTATCAAAGACGGACAAGAGCACATTTCAAAATTTTACAGGAGAGCCGAAAAACTTTAGCTCAAATCCTACAGGTGCTAGAGCAATGCTTTTTTTCTGTAGATTCCTAATAGACTCAAAACTAGTTAGAAGTACTGAAAACGTGAATTTCTTTGATATTTTAGCTGCTAAATGGAGTTAAAAAGTGGAGTTGTCCGCTTTTGAAACAAAAACAAGGTTTTGTCCGTTTTTGAAGCAAAATCACGTTGAAATTAATGGTTAGAATAATAATATTGGAGAAATAATTTTTTCACGTTTTTCAGAGTTCTTTAGGGGGTGGTGCCCCCAAATTTATAGCTAAAATTGATTTCTCGATTTCCCCTCGGGGTTTCATTTTTCTAAACATGTATGACAAAATGGTAGGAGTAGGTATTCAGATGCTAAAGCCTGCATTGCATCATAGGAACGAGTCAGTAAAATGCAGCCTCCTGATTGGCTGTTTCGGTCCACTTTTGAAGCAAAACGTGTGTTGACTTGTCCGTATTTGAAACAAAAATACAAATATTATTGCATTTTTACCCCTTTTCTGGTTGTTTTTGATGCAAAATGATAGCAGAATTTGATGCAGCAGCCAAAAATCTATAAGAAACAATCGATAACTGAAATTCGGAAAAATGTCAAATGTCTGTCTTTTATACTAGGCTCCTCAACTATGACAAATACAAAAACCGATTTAGGTCCACAATATGCCCTTATCGTGGTCCAAATTTGGCTTAACTTGAGGCCTCTAGTGAGTCAACTTGAGACTCAAATATTGTAAAATTGAGTCTTTTAATCCCTTTAGAGACTTAACTACTCAAGAATTGAAAACTACAAATAACAATTGACTCAATTCACACAATAGTAGACCTAGAATTTCACATTATAGTAGATGTAGAAGACCTAGAATCTCACATTATAGTAGACCTATAATCTCATACAATAGTAGACCTAAAATCTCAAATTGTAGGAGACCTAGAATCTTGCATCATGGAAGACCTACAACATTGCACTATAATAAAACAAATTCTCTCTGAGCTTCATTCGTTTATGAGTAAATATCTAAAAAAAGAAAATCTTATTATAAGATTTAACATTAGCTAAGATATTCATTCATAACTTTCTTGATAATAAACTGTCATATAAACCAAGATGTAGTTTAAGCACCCAGTTAAAAAATGTTTCATTAAAAAAGATAATACCGGCAAAAACAAAATTAACAATCTAAGGAAAAGAAAAATTGGGCTAAAAAAACATGATTAATAAAAACTAAGGAAACTAGTTTGTACATAGGAATATATATATAAATACAAAGTTAAGTAAATATTCAAAATATTTTCACTCTGTTAATTAAGGGAAGAAATATTAAAGTTTTATCAATTTTGATGATTTTCTTTTTTTTTTTAATGATGACAGTAGAATTCATTTTTAGAGCCAGATAAAAAAAATGAAGATTTAATAAAGCTGGTAGTACGGTATGAAAAATACAAATGAATATATCAAAGGAAAATAAATGGATAGAATAGTTCTTTTAATAAAGATATTAATTTTTAGAAATATAATGATAGTTGTAGTAAAGTCTGTTTTATAACTTATTGAAGGATTAGTTTTTTATAATTCTATATATTTTGATAATAAAGCTCAAAATTATAGTGTAGGTAGCCGAATGTAACTAACCTTTTAAAAAGAAGCTACAAGATAAACTTGAACAAGATTTTTTCATATATAGGGTGAACTGCGATAAAATGTCATAACGGAACTGGTGGATTCTACAGGTCAAATGCAACCAAAAAATATCAAGTAAGCATATGCCCATATCTCAATAGTTCTCAAGGTATCAAATTATTTCTTTTTTTAGGGTGTTTCACAGAAATTTGCCAAAAAAAAATGCCTAATATCTCAAAAATTAAATGAGATATAGAAATTGGGATAAGGGACAATTTTAAAGAGCATAAAAAAATCCTTTTGGAATCACTCATTGATTTTCAAAGTCCAGTTACATCTAAAAAAATATTTTTTTAAAATTCAACCACGAAATTCCAGAGATTTCTACTCTTTATTGAGAGATGTTAGAAATGTGATGAATTCAAGAAAAACTTCTACATTTCAAAAGCTTTTGAATGGTATAATTAAAGTTTGAGATCAACGGACTAGTTTTTGAATTATGGTGGATTGAAAGTTACCAGGCGTGAAATTTTTGGGACAGGATCTCAACCAATTCTTTTACAAATGCAAAAATAGTGTCCCAGAACTAAGCTACAACACTTAGGGTTCTTACAGGAAATTTGACGCTGAACAAAAAAGTTTCCAACATAAAATCCTTCACAGGTCTAATGGGTAGTATAAATAAAATTTACAAACTTTTAAGTTTCCATACTTTTACTTAGGTGCAATATTTCAACCCCATTTACTTAGGACATTTTTAAGCTTTTCTTAACACCTTGTATAATTTAACAATTATTCAAATTTTTAAGTTTTTGGTAGTATTCATACTACAGAAAGATTAAATCAAATTATAATTATCAATAACTACGGGAGACATACAGAGAAAAATTGACCCCAGCACCAGGACTTGAACCACGGGTCCTCCTATTAATCCGTTACAGGTGCTCTTACCAACTGAACTATACTGGAGAATTCTCCCGTATAGCTCAGTTGGTAAGAGCACCTGTAACGGATTAATAGGAGGACCCGTGGTTCAAGTCCTGGTGCAGGGGTCTATTTTTCTCTGTATGTCTCCCATAGTTATTGATAATTATAATTTGATTTAAAGTAAAAATTAACAATTATGTTTCATTTAAAACTTTTTAACTCCTAATCATTCTTTGTCATTTATTCAAATGTGTGATACAGATCATTGTCACATCTTTTTATCTTCTTTATAAACAGTTTAATTAATAATAAATAAGCGTTTAATTTAGATTTACTCTAGAAAAAAAAAAAATATAATCGCAAAAAACACAATTTTTGGATGTTTATCCTTAAAATTGTCAAACACTATGCTTCTCATCATACAACATCTTGAAGCAAATTTTGTAGAGAGTTGAATTACACTAATTTTAGTTCTCTACATCAAAGTCCTTTAGGAATTAGAGCCTTGATAAAGATCATCTCAATGGATTGACTGATAAAGCAACAAGACCGTAGAACTTAAATATTTCATCAAATTTCCTATAATAAGCCTAAGTGTTGTCACTTATTTGAGGGACACTATTTATGCATTTGTACAAGAATTGGTCGAGATCCTGTACAAATAATTTCACGCCTTTTTGTGAAACTCTCTGAAAAAAGAAATAAATAGATATCCCGAGAACTAATGAAAAATGGGCATATGCTTACTCAATTTTTTTTTTTGTTGCATTTGACCCATAGAATCCACCAGTTTTGTTATGACATTTTATCTCGGGTCATCTTGTATATAGAGATGTTGAATTTAAATCTCAAAATATCTTAATATATTTAATTAATTATTAAACATACAGGTGCCATGGTTTTATAACCGATTTGAAATTGCAAGTAAAAAAAAGAAAAGAAAAGTATAATATTGTATTAACAAATGTACTAATTTCCAATAAATGGCAAATATTATCATATTAAACATACTTATAGAGTGTTTTATAGGTGATTGATTCCAATAAAAAATTTATTTCAAAAGGGGAAAGAATTACTATCAATTTGAATTATTAAAGTTTAAATTAAACATTTAATATAGAGATTTATAAATACATTTGTAGTGATTAGGTACACATTAAATCAACAAATGAAAATAGATGATAAGTTTATAAAGAATAAGTTAAGAATTTATAATTTGAAAAAGCGAAGATAAAGTGTAGGATAAAATAAATATAATATTTGAAAAAGTGAAATCAATAAAATTTTAATCAATATTCATGGTGAACTGCCAAGAAACAGAAAGATCCTATAATACAAGGATTTCGGACCTACTATCTCAATGTTGATCCATATCAACTTTCCACCACACTGTCACTTTCAGTTGATACTCAAGAGCAAACATTTGTTAAATTTTCCAAAAAAGTCATTCTTTATCAATCCTCCTTAGTCTTAAATTACTAAAAAATTGTATTATTTTCTAAATATTTTGTATAGGGTATTAAATTTTTGAAAAATTAAAAAAACACTAGCGCACTCTTCAGATTGGCATCACTTCTTACTCGACCTTTAGGTGGCAATTCATTTGAATATATTTTCTTTTATTCTTGTTCAACACTGTTAAAGTTTTTGTGATAGCTTTAATTGATGTAATTTTATTGAAAACATTGATGTACCAACCCTATCCATATGGGGTTAGCAAGCCCCTTTAACTGCTAGGTTTGAACAAGTGGTACCCTCCCTGATCTGGTACTAGCACTTCTAACTAACTGCATTGTGAAGTTTTGGTAGAAATCATACAATATAGCGTAAATCCATTCTTGAATAATAAGGTAAGGTTCTCTTATGTAGGTTGCCGGCAGAATACCAAAAAATAGTATGTAATAATGATCTTTAAAAAATTTACCCAAGTTAATGTGAGAATCGATGTTGGTAAATCTCCTGACTTTTTTTCCTGTTATAGTGTAATCAACATCGCAGAAACAATTCTCTTCTGGCGGGCAACTAAAAACAAAATCAAATTTGACTCGATAAACTTTGCTAATCTATGAAAAACTAATATACAAAAATAGGTAGACATGTTATTTAAGCCACTAGGTACAAATCTTATTTTTCCGGGTATGTTTGTGGACAGCAGTGGCGTAGAATTGCCACCTGGTTTGCCAGACACATTACGCCCAAGATTTATTATTTTAGTTTAAGTGAAAATTAATTTTTAAAGTGATTAAAATGAAATAATTCTAAATAGAAGCATTGACACTTATTCAGATACAATTTTGTGAGTAAAATATGTAGTTATGTTGATGGAAAAGCATTTGGAAATACAATGAAAATTCAATTAAATCTAATTCAACTTCTTTAATATCAATATATTAATAAACAAGCCATAATTTAAATTTAGTTATTATTTTAACGTCCAAACCAACAACATGGGTTATTACAGGAAGAGGAATCCTACTGTAAATTTACTTTTGGGCCACTCTGTAAGCAAATAAATATATTTTAGTATATAAAAAGTTACTATTTAAAAAATAAATAAATATAATATCCATGAGTCTAGAGAACTAACTGTGTAATGGCATGTCCTGTTTTTGTGTTGCTGTCCCCATTAAATAAAAATTAAAACAGTAAACTAACAAAAAAAAAATTTACCTCGTGATTGGTTTAAAGCAAAGCATGGTTTTGACCGTCAATAAATAATCTAGTCTCATAGAGATACAGTTGTAGGAGAACCAAGTGTTTTAAAATTTACTAATTCCAGTAGTATTTTCTCATTAAAAATACCATTTTAGATATGGCAGTGTCAAATGTTAATTGCAAGTGTGAAAACCACAAGAATTTTTCACTTATGTGCAAAAAAACCTCAATATCTCTCTGATGACACAGATATGTGCATTAAAGCCTTTAGTATAAGTGTTCAACTGCTTAAGCAAAATATCTCATTACACATCACTCCCAAACGAGTAACTCGTCCAGCAAAAGTTAATCGTTTAACTTATTAAATTAAAACTAATAATATTTCCAAAAAAAAGTGCTCAGGGGACATTTCAACACAATTAACAACTAATATTCTAATTAATTTGAATATATTGTGTTTTAAACATGAAGAAGTAATATATATAATATCTTTGGAATGAAATTGGTTTTAGGAATATAAAAATAACAACAATCTGTAAAATTTTAAGGTTTAAGAATCATTGGTTTTAATTTAAGTCTGTCTATAACAAATTGAGGCATACAATAAGTTGGATTGACAGGGTGAAGCGAAGATTGCCCTAATATAGATAGTCCAGCGAGTCCGAATAAAGTGTGGAACGGATCGGGGCAGTCTCCAGGACGATCGCTGAAACCGCCTGATTCCGCGTCTTGACTAGCGAGAATATAACGCTCTAGAGACGGTCTTGATATCCAAGAATCTCTCCCGAGCATTCTTAAAGAAGCGAGAACCCACCAAGAGTAACAGACGTCCGGTAGTTTTTCAGGACGTCCGTTTAACCCTCCTGACGGTAACTGACGTTCACAAAGCCACCATCCTAATAGATCTCTGTCTATACGATTGATTTCACTGACAATCGACAGAAATCCGACGCAGCAATACGTCAACCCCGCGTGACTTTCGGCGTCCGGTTTAGAACCGAAACCACCGTCGAAATTCTGACATCTCATGACGAACTCCGTCGCTTTGTCGACGTCGATGACGTCTAACTTGTTAAGAAGCGACAGAGCGGCGACTGCACAGAATGAAAAACGTGTGTCGACCTCACCCCACTTATCGCCAACGAAACTTCCGTCTTCTTGCATCAGACTTTTCACGTATTTGACGATATCGTCGGTAGGCAATCTGTCTTCGCAGTCTAAAATACAAGCTATCTGAACTGCACTTAACGTGTACAGAATATGAGGATCGTGTCCGACAGCGGCACTAAATCCGCCACTTTCCTTGTCGAAGCAATCGTTAATAACATCCATAAACTCCTCTTTATCCACACTGGTTAGATTATCCATTAAAGCGACAGAAGTTAAAACCCAATACATACCGGACATTCTTAAATATTCCGTCATACAGTACTCGTAATCGTCCGCGTTTTTACCGTAAGCCAATAAAAAATCCAGATGTTTCTGTTTAAGTAAAGTAGAAGGCATGTTAGCGTCCAAAACCACGTCTTTTAAAAGATTCGCCATTATCACTATTCGATTTAAAGTCCTTACTTGTATTTAATCTCAAACACGAATTCTAACACACTTTTTAGTCCATATCACATGCTATCACTTAAACATAGAGAATTTAACAACAAAAATTAATAAATAAGAAATATATCTACTATAAAAGAATAAAAATCAATAACAAAGAAACGTAAATAAGAGGAATAATGAAGAATAAATAGAAATTGATAAGGTATAACCGTAAAGAAGGTTATCAGAGAAAAAGTCTCGTCTTCTTCAATGTTACCAACTCACAAACTATATTTTTCGATAAAATAAGCCCCAAATGTAGATGTAATATTTTAATTTATTAAGTCATAATATAATGTATTATACAACTCAATAAATTACAATTTATGTGTGTGAAAAATTAAAAATAAATAGTTGTTCGTGAAGTCTCACGTAAAAAGGGTTTCGTTGGTATCCTTAACATAAAACTAGTTATATTAAGGAGAGAGAGGGGGGGGGGGGGGGGGGAGAAGACGCAAATGTTTGATGCTTTTTGGTAAAAGGCGTGGAAAATTAAACAATTAACACATGATATATATTTTTGTAATCTACCCTTTAATACCTTTAATTTGTTACCCCATACAAATAAATATTCTTTTTTGTGTATTATCCGCCATATCTCACGGGGGGTCACAATTGTTTTTATCGGTAATAACGACATGGTACATTAATTTTCTTTCTGGTAATATTCATCGGTCGACCAGATACATACGACCAGAGGGTATAAGCGTGAATTATTTCAAAATTTTAAGAATAGCCGTTATAGGGTAGTTGGTGGGGGGACATTTGTATTTTTGTATATTTCGATTTATAAATACAATAAAAAATAAAATTTAAAAAAATGTATTTATATGTCTGTAATCTACTCTTCAATACCTTTCATTTGATACCCACACAAAATTAATTTTTTTTTCTCTGACATGAATTATCCGCCATCTTGGAATCCCAGTAAATCAGATCAAATTGATAATCTAATTTTTTCTATGGCCCAGCAGACCGCACATTTTGCATATTTTTCTATATTTATAGTAACAGCGGAAATACGATTTTAGGGGGGGGGGTAGGACACGCAAACTTTCGATGCTTTTCGACAAAATGGCATTAAACAAACCGAAAATTAAACACTTCTCCTAAGTGGTATAAAATATTTTTTTTACATGACATGAATTATCCGCCATTTTGGATTTTAACGGCTGATAATATTGAGTTCGCAATATTTTTCCTGTGTGCGCGTCAAAACGATCTTTAGTTCAGCAAATATTCATATTTATATCTTTTTTATTCAGAAGTTATTGGAACCGTACAGAGTGACAGACAGACAGACACATGAACGAAACTATAAGGTTTTCTTTTTTTGGTTTTACCAACGAAACCCTAAAAACAGAAAAAAATGCTTTTTAATTAAAAATTAGAAATATTACTATTTTTGATCCGATTTCAGCTGTTTATAAATAAAAATGTTTATTGTTTGAGATTAAAATGCATGCTCAGCTCAATATTGCAAGCAGACAACTGCATTATTGGAACCGTCCAGAGTGGCAGACAGACACAGGAACGAAACTATAAGGATTTCTTTTTTTTTGGTTTTACCAACGAAACCCTAAAAAAATGTCATCTAGAATATTATAAGAGAATACTGTAAGTGTAAGACCTTATAAGATATATATATTTCTTTTCCAAAAAGTAAATAATATACAGTACAGTAAACTACAGTCGAAATTCAAATAAACTGCTAAAAACTTTATCATCTAACAAATTGACAATTAGCCATGGCACCGGTCAAAAGTAGTTCGAGTAATTATAAATATAATTTTAATTGATAATAAAACCATTAAAATGTAATTCCATTTAGCCTGGTCATTAAAAATGTATTTCTTATAAAATAGAAATGATTCCTTATCGTTATTAACATTATTTTAAACAATAAACCCTTTTCTAATTAATAAGAGGTTCGTAGGTCATTCTGGAAACACTTCTGCCGAGAGTGATGATTCTGACTGTTATACGCACTTATATACGCTGTTATACGCACTTATATACGCTGTTATACCCACTTATATACGCATGCGCAATTAGCTCAAATGTGGTAAGCTCAATTCTTTTATATCTGGATTTTGGAACGAAGTTCCTTATGGCACGCTTTGGTGCCCGGGAGTGAATCCGAAAAACGAAAGAAATCACCGTCACAAAACCAAGCGTCACGAAATCTACAAATGACGATAACTTGAGTAAAAGATGACCGAGTTAGTTGAAATTTGGTACACATGTTCATTTTACCAAGGCCCAGGCTGAGTTCGTTGGACAACGTTATCGGCCCAAGCGTTTACGCGCAACGCTCGCGTAAACGTAAGCTTCAAATTTAAAATTGGAATTTTAGGACGGGAAAAATGCTAACTTCATCTATTTAATTAGACTAACAACTTATTTTTTTTTTAGTAAAACGAACACGGGCACTGCTATGAAGTGATAAAGATCGCTAAATTTATTAAAGCCAGCCTAAACCTTTAAAATTAAAAAAAATAAACGTTTTTACCGATATCTTATAACATAACGATTTTAATAAAAATTCATACACATCGTCTAAAGTACAATTGAAACGGACATGTATAATTTCAACCTGATATAAGCAGAAGTTTTTGCATAGTAAAGTGATAAATTTTATAATATTTTAAATTAGTAGGCCGGGTAGGTAGAAAACAGTTCTTTTCCTTTAGGCTATATACTTCAAACATACACTTTAACTATAAACTCATCATGATTAACTTTTTTCTCAATATTCAATACATATTTATTGTAAGACGCTTGCTTTAATGATACAAATAATGCTTCTTGTTTCTTATAAATTATCCTTAACTTTAATTCCAATAGGTACAAACAGTTCGTTACTTTTAATTTTGTCTCTTTTCTAACTCCGCCATGTATAAGTAGTTAGCAACGTATAAGCAGGGCTCGATTTGAGGCGGAACGGCGTTCCAGGACCTCTCTCTCTCTGATAAATAAAAAATAAAATTATCGGCACTAAGATTTTTTTTTTTTTTAAATCCTTTGTTAAAATTTTATTTGTCAATGAGTGACTATAAATTTGATTAAGGACATCATGTATTAAACTGGCAAATATTTTTCATTTAAAAATACAAAAAATATCTATTTGTTGAGATTATACTACTAAATTATGATAACCTGAAACGACAAAGGTTTTTCTTAAGGCAGGGATCGTATTAAATAAGTACTGTGCAGAGACGCTGTGACGAAACTCCCAAGGGCGACAGGGAATGTTTTGTTGATTTAATTATTTGTATAAACCTAAGTACCTATTTATTTATAGAGAGTATTATAACAACATGTGGCATGCTAATCAAGAAATTGTTTATAAAAAATACTACTTAAAATTATATAAGTTTCCACACGAAACCCACCTATTTGCAGTGTAGGTTTATGTCTAAAACTCTTAAAATGTTGTTTTTGAACGTTTATTTTTCAAAATTATCCCGGGGGAGGACCCCCGGACCCCACTTCTTCAGGGGGGGGGGGGGGGGAAGAGAGGGTAGGTTGTAGTTAATAAAAAATGTAAGGAACTTCGTTCCTACCGGGTGTCCCACGACACCACACGGATTTTTTTTATTTTCGAATGGATTATCAAATGAAAAATTACCCGTGCTATAAATATTATTTATATATTATATTAATTCAGCTTATTTACTAACCAGTATGGTCCCGGTCCTAAACAGTCAAATGCGGGGGCTCTCCTACAACAGAAAAAAAATATTTACGTACAAATAAGCTTAAAAAAATGTTAAAATACATTTTCATACCCATTTTACATTACATTTGGTCGCTGACGTGGTACAGGAAAGAAAGCTGTGACCGACGATATAATGTCGCCCGTGTGTCACAACACTAAATAATTAAGTTAGACGCAATTGCTCAAATTTAAGATAATTACAAAGTCTAGAACTTACGTGTTTGCAGCCAAGCATGAAGCTAAGCTGACTTTAGCCGCTGCAAAGCCGATGTGTTCAGGTTTTGTCCATTCTGACCAGTATGATGTTACAACGGGTGCTTTCTCTACCTTATCTTCACAGAACTAAACAAACAAAACACAGAAAATTACATTTAAAAGGTATATAAAAATTTAAAGTAACTCTTGTAAATTGATTAGTCATGATTTGAGGCCCATGTTAGAAATATTTGGTTTAAGTTGAGCTACTCATGATTTTGTCAAAAAAATCGGTCCGAAACACCTCAGACAAACTTTCTCATATACGAGTTCATAATTACTTACCCAATGCTTTCCGTTAGTTTTCGTAGGTTCATTTAATATTATTATAGAACATTTCATCAAAATTTATCGCCTTGGGGTATTATTTTTCTGAGCATGTATGCCAAATTTGGTCAAAATCGCCTAGTAGTTTAGGCTCCAGGTCTCTGCATAGACCGACAATTTTTAAAAAGCACCTTTTTGGATTTAGGGGACCTCAAGACGTGTAATTCCATTGAAATCTCAAAATCGAATTTTCGCGGCCATCACAACACTTTCTCTTTATATGAGAAAGTAAAAATGTATTTATATAATTTTTTCAAAATATACTATCATTGAACTATTAAGATTTGTAAAGCTGATAATTCCTCAGTTGCTTTTGAATCACAAAATCTGTGACATGTTCTACTCCAGAACACTTATAACGTTATAACGAAACTTATTAGTTTCCGGCCGCGGAATTCTACGCAGCTACGGATGTAAATTTAAAGTATCTTCGAATCTTTTCAAGGTTACTTTAACTCAAATCCTATTTTTTTTTTTTTTTTTTTTTTTTTAATTGCTTGTTAATCTTGTTACCGGCTGTTTTCCTTTGCACATTCTGTCGCACTGGACCATCGCATAGCTTTCGATAGACGCAGCATGACAAGCGTATACACCGCAAACAGAATGACGTCCGCACAGAGAGTCGGGTAGCGGTGCTCGGAAACATGTACCCAAACCTGTGTACCATCATGTGACAAATGAGATATTATAGATTAATAAACAAAATTTTAAATTGGTATTGAAAGGCTAAAAGAAAAGCGGTAGAAGAAATGTGCCACATTAATTAGTTGATCGCTCTGTCATATTAGATGGCATCACCAGTGGTGACCAAGCGATAGTAGTAGCAGTAGTAAGGTGCTAGTACTAGTACTAGACGGGTAGGATGGACCACTTGTTGGACCCAGACCCAAACAATTAGATTAGACCATCTTTTAGGCCCATTTTGCTAGCCCAAGCCCAATGGTAGAGTCACACACATCATAACTCTGTACATTGTACCAGAAGTATAGTGCGATCATTTGTGGGCCAAACAAATCAGAGCATCACGGCGAGGGATCGAACTCACGACCTGGTGCAGTCTTTGATACATCGATGGCCGAGCAGATGAAGACAGGGGCCCCCAATTGGTTATAATCCGAACTTATCGAAACCCCACACAAAAAGCTCCCTTAAGGATTTGCTTTCTTGTAATCGGTTGGGGGCCCCTTCGCACCGCGGGGGCAACGGGGTGTACCCTACACCCCTGCAATACGATACATATACACCAACTAACTCCATACGTCTCTCTCTTTTAAAGAGAAAAGAGCTGAAGGCTTACATATAATTTACCTTTAACAGGGATTGAAGAGGCTTCGTCTATTCGTCTCTGACAATCACAAGGTCTGTTGTTGGCTGTAATCAAGTGATCGAAATCACACAGTCTTCTGTGAACACGCTGCGAAGTTGGGTCTCGACCCGTTCCTTCTTTGAATCTCAAAGTACAAAAACACAATGTTAACTTTTAACTTTAAAAATTCTTCAGTAGAGCTATTTTGAAACTGCTTCTCATTAATTATTTTTAAGATTGTCTCCATTATTGAAGAGTATACTCATATTTAAGATTGTCTATAGTCTATAGTATTGAAGATATACTTATTTCTAAAGGTATGAATACACCGGGATACAAAAGTGTTGGGAACATCCATTTACATGTAATGTTGGCAACACTTTGTCGAGACACAAGAACAACACTGATACAAGCAACGGGCAACATTTATCTATAATGTAATGCCATAATGCCACCCGATGTTGACGAGTATCTATCGACTTGTTTTGTTGTTTTTTGAAGGGATACATGACAGCTAAATCACCGTCAAAATCAAAATGTTGCTTGGTATGCACTAAAGCTTTAGATTGTCTTAAAATCTAATGTTTGAATATGAAGTCCGCAGGCAAAACTGTGAGAGCTCTTATAATTTCATGCATTTGTCTGTTGAAACTATGCAGTTATGTTACGCGTAATAACCCAAACAAAGGAAAGTTATTGAGAAGCCCCAAAAAAGGTATCTCACTAACAAGAGGTTAGAGCTTTTTCATAGCTTTATTTACAGCCTGAGTAGTTTTTTAGTGCAGCCATTTATGCAAAAGCCGACGTTTCGAACGCATTACAGGGATCATTTTCAATAAGAAACTTAATAAGTTAGCGCCTTTTGGAAAATCCAGGCTTATTAGACTATAGATGTTAGTAATTTACAGCAACAGCAGAATCCCATTGCATCATTTGACTCAGTTGATACAATTTTTTTTAATGAAATAAGCTTACAATCACTGATTGCTAGAGACTAGTGAAGACTAATCGTACAATGCAACACTGTTGAACTGACCTGCAAGTCTCTCCCCTTGCTTCGATAAGATGAGAACTGCAAAGAGACCATTCTCTTAGTGAAGAGCATTGACATTCTCCCAGGAAAACTTCAGCAACGGAGCCCTGTTTTAATTCTGAACTGTCTGCACTGTCACGCACCTCCAAAAATATCTAACAGCAAACATAAAGCTTACTCGCAGTTGTTTTTTCCTCAACTTTACGTAGTAAATAAGAAAATTTCTCTTCGTATAGTTAAAAGTCCGGGCACACAGAAAGTGACGCGACATCGGTGAGCTACGCTATGTCTGCTACCTATGCGAGTTACGCTAGCTATACTTAGGTGGGGTGGCCTCACGAAAAGCGAGGTGAGTTTTATCCGTCATGTTTTCTAGGCAGGACCACAGCATCTCTGTTGAGGAATTATTTCTTTTGAGTTTATGCAAAGAAAAAAGATGAGAAAGTGGGAGCATGAATTGAATTGTTGAAGAATTTGGGCTGATGGATCCTTCATCAAGTGATGGACCATCACTTGATGAAGGATCCAAACAGTGATGAGAGAATTCCAAAGGATATTTTAGAATGCCAATAAGTGACTTGGAATTTCTTCTCCATCTTCTTCTAAGTGACATTGAAAAAAAAAATAAATTGAATAAAGAGCACCAGATGTTTGTAATTTTGTCTTTTATTTTATACAAAGGGGATGTTTAGAAAAGAACAACATCCAATTTGGTCAATTAATTTAATTATACAAGTGAAATAAGATCTAATTTCATTAAAAAAGGAATACATTCACTTGTTTTATATATGTCGCTCTTGGACATCAACCAAGAATACGTTCAAATAGAATTGCCAAAACAGTTGCTTCGGCGACGGTGACTCAGTAAATATCGCCGATATTCGATATTCGACATTCAGAAATTTTCGAACGTAGCTAGCGTTGTTCGCTGACGTCGCGTCGTTTTCAGTGAGGTCGAGGCTTGCTATTTAGATCAAAATCGGTCAGACAAACTCGGAGCTATGTTTGGTACTTAAAATGTTTTTGGAAATTTTTGACCATTTTTAACTATTTTCATGCGGGACCATGGAAAAAAAAAAGTCCAGTCATGCACCATGACTTAATGAGCGAATTTTCAAAGAAATCTGCGTTTTATTGGCTTATGATAATATAGGAAAATTTTGGTTTAGAATTTGCTCGGGTGAAAAAAAAAATTGGTACACAGGGGTACGGGGTACAAAAGTCAAAATAGTATTTACCCTTCAAGATGCATGTCGTTGGAAAGCTCTATAAGAGTACAGTAATTGTTGTTATTTACACTTTTATCATATTTTCACATAAAAGGGGGGTAAAATGGGAAAAACCCGTTTTTTGACCCTATATGGTCAAAATTTGACCCCTAAATGGACTCCTAAAATTCTGGCCAACGAACTCATCCTTTCTTTTGATATTATTGACATTTTAAAATTTGTTTGAAATTTTTAAGTGCATCCCAAGGGGAGATATCGTCTGGAGTGACACATATATACATACATATATACATACATATATACATACATACATAAAAAAAAGTGTTAAATTTCAGGAATCGATTCAGAATGGTCTAAAACGGATTTCCATGAAAAAAATTTTCAAAAATTCGCATTACAAAAATTTTGAAGCCATTGCAATAGCGAAATTTTCTTTGAAAATTCGCTAAAACAAAAACAAAGTAAAAACATGGCATTTTGTCGTGCTTAAAGACCGATATTAAGATTTATTTCTTTCTTTGCTGTCCAGTCCTGGTCAAACTCTGATCTAACAAATTCGCAACTAATGATCAACAACTTAACACAAAAACTAAGTAATCAAAACCAACTCGACTGTGCCTTGTTATAAAAAGAGAAACAGATGAACATAATCATAATATACTTGAAAAACCACGTAGGTAAGTATGTATTACTAATTCCTAGAACTATTTGAGTTCGCTCAAATGAGTATAGTCAACACTCAAATTAGCAAAAGCTGCTGTGGTTTGAATTTGCTTACATTCAAGTGCCAGTTTTGAAATAAGAATTAAAGATCTTAAGAGTTTTATTTTTTGTTTTACCGAACAAATGCCTTGTCCTATTTCTACGATGGTGCAGAACTGAAGACCTAACTCTGAAACGAGATGTTCGACGTCGTAAGATTCTTTCTTGGACTGATTAGAGGTCTCACCGCTCTCCACATAACTCAAAAGAAGCCAGCCAAATACCGCTATTAGCCAAATTAACATTTAGATCCACAAACTATTTTCAAATAATTCTGACATTTGACAGTGAAATTTAATTTATGTCAAAAGTAAGTAACATGTTCAATAGAATGTAAAGAAGTAATCTACAGAATTTATCATTATCAGGGGTGCCAACACGGGGGTTTGATGGCGCAAGCTGCGCCACAGAAATGTATGGGGAGAATCCAATTTGTGGGTATTTTTCAAAAATTGGGGGGGGGGGGGGGGGGGAATTGTAAAAATTCCAAGTGATTCACTTTACATGTAGGCCTCATAAACCTTATATATCTGATAAACTATATACCTTACAACCCATGGACGGATCTAGGCTTTCCTTCGCCTGAGAATTATGTTTTATAATATATATATATATATACATCAATACAAGCAAGAACGAAAAGACTTGTTTGACATTTTTTATTTTTGGAATGAAGTTCCTTATGGTACGTTCTGGAGCCCGGGAGTGAATCCGAAAAAAACGACCAAAATCACCGTCACAAAACCAAGCGTCAAGAAATCTACCAATGACGATAACATGAGTAAAAGATGACCGAGTTAGTAGAACTTTGGTACACATGTTCATTTTACCAATAGCCCAGTCAATGAAGGCGAAAATATGGTAAAAGCTCCAAATTTTTTCGGATTGAATAGATTGTCCTGAATATTAGCATATACAAGCTCATCTGACCCCCCACTTCAAAAGTTATATTGTCTTGATGTGGGTACAGAGTTCCCGTTGGACTTAAATTGTTGTAAATTTATTGTACTGAAGAAAATAGTAAAAACAACATCGAACCACGCATAGTTTACGAGGTATAGAGCAACAACAGAAAAAAAAAATCCGGAAATTTCTCAATTTTTCACATATTAGCAAAAGCATGGTGGGGGGGGGGGTCTAGGGGGAGGGGTAGATAGAGGATGAAACATTTGAAAGGGGAGTCAAAATCTAAGGAATATTAATAGAGTGCGGCTTAAGGTGAGAAATCCCTAATAAAAGAGCTCTTTTGCCCTAATCCTACTTTATTTTTTATTACCTTACTTTGAGGGCTTGTAACTCAAAGACGGTTGGAGCTAAACAAAATGTTTAAAGGACTATTTTTATTGGAAATTTAATGAAGAACAAATTTGTACATAACCATAATTCACCTAATATCAATACTTTTTGAGATATTTGTGAAAAACCCAAAATTGGCCCCTAAAACCCTCAATTGTAGGGGGGGCTCACCCCCCACCCTTGGGGACTTATAGTATGTTAGACTGTAGGGTCTTCCGATCATTTTAAACTTTTTTCCAGAACTATATGATTTAATGTTTTTAAATCCCGTTTTTTGGTCTAATTTGACTGGACTATATGTGGACCTATATAATGCAAAATCGTTACTTTATCTTAACAAATCTTGAAACGAACTGTTATTTTTAATTCATATTTTACGATTTTGGTAGTATTCATACTACATAAAGATTAAATTTTAATTTAAATCAAATTATAATTATTATTAACTACGGGAAACAGACAGAGAAAAATACACTCCAGCGCCGGGATTTGAACCACCATATAGAGGCCGTGGTTCAAATCCCGGTGCTGGAGTGTCTTATTTTTAATAAAATCTCAGGTAAACTAAAAATTGAGTTTTATTTCATTTACTATTTAATTTTATTCTAAAATGTTACAATTTGTGACGAGAATGTACATTATAAATACTAACAAATATAAGTCAGGTAAAGTATTTATATTTTACCAACATAACGTAAACCGAAGATATGTATAAATTAATATAAATCTAAAAAATTTGGGGGGGAGGCATAGAGCTTAGATGGGGGGGGGGGCACCCCTGTATTATGTGAAAATTTATAAATTATCGGACAATAATTTTAAATGGATGTTTTTTTTTAACAATGGATTAATACTTAAATTTTGTATAAATTTAATTAGAATGAAAGGAAAATTGGAAAACTGATGTGTTTTAACTGAAATAATTACTGGAGGTTTTCACCCCAGTACATATGTAAGAAATTGTCTTAGCAATAGACCAGTGCCAATGGGCGTGTTATAATATTCAATAAGCTTAAGCATGTAGTTGATAAACTTTGAAAATCTTGTTAACTTAGAATTTTTATTGGACTTAATTTTTTTTTTTTTTTTTTGAGACATAGAACTTTGAATATTCAATTTTTTTTTTTTAATTTAAATTTTTTTTTGTTACTACATAGGAATGTAGGGATGATTGTAATCAGTTAGGAAAGGCGAATCGACAAAGCGTCTAGACTCTACATTGAGACTAATTGAAACTGTTGAGGAAATTTTCATTTTTCCACGGAGGGGGCATGTAAGAGGTTCCCCCTTACTGGGGTATATTGAAGCTACGAAGATTCTAGCAGATAGGATTTTCTTTTAAATCAAATTATAATTATTATTAACTACGGGAAACAGACAGAGAAAAATACACTCCAGCGCTGGGATTTGAACCACAGGCCTCTATATTTCCGGTATAGCGCTCTACCAACTAAGCTACGCAGGAGAATGATTTCCTTTGTTACGCTTTAAGGTTCCCTGCTCAGTCGGTCGCTAGGGGTGGGTGAAAATAATAATATAAGTAAAAGGTACAAGGGGTCCTGGTTAAAAATAAAAGAATAACTAACGGCTGAATAATTACGTAATAAAATAACGGTATTATAATTAGAGTAAATGACATATAGGTATATAGTGCAGGCAGGCTCAAGAGTACTTAAACATAGTAAATGGTTAACCAAAAATTCTTAATCCTAGATAATAACTTAATACGGGCAAGGGTTAGCGGGCTAAGGTTATTTTATGTAGCTAAAGGAGAATGTTAGCGTATTAGTAGGAATTTCTAGGGACGGGATAATAAATAGATTAATAAATAAATAAGATTTACAACTAAAAACAATCTCTAATAAAATTAATATAATAACCAACAATTAAGCCCTACAACGGGGATCCCCTTTATACAGAAACGTTGACCCCAGAAACCTTTGGTAGGCGGAGGAGGCGTAGTGCAGTGGCGGTGTCCAGCTGAGAGGTGGTGACGGCTGAGCGGCGGGTCTCATCCCTCGAAGGGGTCGAAGGCAGAAACGGGGTTGACCCCTGGCACACCTCACCCTCTATCTGAGCCGTCTACCGGGTCCTGAGTCACGAAGGTAGATCCTGCCCTGGCAGAGTGGGCCGCACTTCTCAGAACAGGTGCGGCACTTCTTTGTGACTCGGACCCTAATCCGACCTGGCGTCGCTTTCCTGGCCACACACCACTAACACACGGTGACTTGCCTCGTCCAAGCGCAGAGGCCAACTGAAGGACAAGCTCTCCCAATCAGTTCGACCCTTGAACCACAACATTGACCAGCAGACCTTCTATCTAGGTTGAACCTGGTCATTGTTATGGGTCAAGAGTCAACCTAAAGATAATACTACCTTAAGCTGGCTCTGGCTTTCCATATTCTTTTATTCTTCCACGATATACATATTTTCATAACAATAATAATAAGTATCTTAATAACTATACATAACTCTAAACATAACATTCTAATGATAAATAAAATGAAATAAAAGTGTTTACGAGTGGACATAAATTCCACTCGTAACACCTTTGACGTTAATGATACCTTGTCCCGAATTTAAGCTTTCAATTTTCCACAAATCTGAGAACTCAACATTAATGACATAGAACTAGACCGAGAAATAACGCTTATAATTATAAAGTACCCAATTAGTACCTGTACCTAGTACAATCAATTAGAAATTCATATTTTACGATTTTGGTAGTATTCATACTACGGAAAGATTAAGTTTTAATTTAAATCAAATTATAATTATTATTAACTATGGGAAACAGACAGAGAAAAATACACTCCAGCGCTGGGATTTGAACCACGGGCCTCTATATTTCCGGTATAGCGCTCTACCAACTAAGCTACGCAGGAGAATGATTTCCTCTGACGTTAATGATACCTTGTCCCGAATTTAAGCTTTCAACTTTCCACAAATCTGAGAAGATAGAATTTTCTTTTTTCCACGGAGGGGGCATGTAAGAGGTTCCCCCTTACTGGGGTATATTGAAGCTAGAAGATTCTAGTAGATAGATTACAGCCGAGTTGTCTCGGACCCCCGACCCGTTTGAATAAGAATGAATTTATCTTATATTAGTGAACCAAGAAGTTATCGGATCATCAAGTCATCGTTCCGACACCTCCATGGATTGTTCCATTGTTGGATGCCTGAGGCCACGTTGTGACGTCAGGGGAGGATCAAGTTCCACGCTGTCCAGGGTACAGGTCGACAGTTGGATGCCTGAGGCCACGTTGTGATGTCAGGGGAGGATCAAGTTCCACGCTGTCCAGGGAACAGGTTGACAGTTGGATGCCTGAGGCCACGTTGTGATGTCAGGGGAGGATCAAGTTCCACGCTGTCCAGGGTACAGGTCGACAGTTGGATGCCTGAGGCCACTTTGTGACGTCAGGGGAGGATCAAGTTCCACGCTGTCCAGGGTACAGGTCGATAGTTGGATGCCTGAGACCACGTTGTGACTTCAGGGGAGGATCAAGGTCCACGCTGTCCAGGGAACAGGTCGACAGTTGGATGCCTGAGGCCACTTTGTGACGTCAGGGGAGGATCAAGTTCCACGCTGTCCAGGGTACAGGTCGACAGTTGGATGCCTGAGGCCACGTTGTGATGTCAGGGGAGGATCAAGTTCCACACTGTCCAGGGAACAGGTCGACAGTTGGATGCCTGAGGCCACGTTGTTGGGTAGGCCCAATCTCACCAAGTATTTTTTTTTTGCATTCATGTAAAAGTATAATCCCTCAGTTGGAGGTGATATTTAAATTAAGCACATTCAAGCCATTTCGTCAAATGTATTAACGTAATTAACTTGATTCAATTCAATCTGAGAAACCAGCCGAAGGAATTTCTCCAGCTATTTAATTGCACATTTGAGGGTCAACGCAGACCGTCTCATAGAATCAAGAAGCCGAGAAGGATCTGCGTTGTAGTCGTCCATCACCTGCCAGCTATATAAGTCGATTTAGCTAAGTTAACAATGATATGTATCAATCAGAACATAGTAACATTCTATAAATAAATAAATTCTGGCCTATTGCTCATTAACCTTAAAAATTATAAAAAAGGAAATTTGGAAATTAATAAAAAGAACTCGTTAAAATTTAATCTATTGGATTGATACCCATTAATTCCATTTCAGTACATTATAATTTTGCAATTAAGAATTTTAGAATTATTCTCACATCAAGGTCTCTGGTAAGTGAAAATCCAAAGACGTGCGAAAGCATAACTTTGGTGTGCCCATACCCTAAAAATCTCATAGCTCAATTCAATATAAAATTTAAAGAAAATAAAAAATCTCGCAAGGGAAAAATTCCCCAAATTTTGCTTAACCCCTTATGGGAACCTTGCATAATATATAGATAACGCAATCTGACATGTTAAAAAAGGTGACTCAATGATGTCAAACTACAATATGTAAAAAGTCAACATGGGTGCGTTAAAATAAAATAAACAGGTCAAGTGTGTGCTAGTCAGCACACTGCGAGGGTCCATAGGCAACCCTGTATAGTTTAAGTAGTACCCTATTGATGGTGTTTTTTAAAATGCTAAAAAGCTTACTTTGAACTATCCTATGGGTCTGATATTCTTAAAACACATAAAAAAAAAGTCTGTTTTGCCAACAGACCCTAAAAATATTCATAAATAAAACAGCATGCTTCACAGATAAAGATAACTATGATTAAACAAGTCTGGCTGTATGCTTCTATGAAAACCAGTGTCACAAAATATAATAATAATAGAAAACAACAAGCTCTCCCTCATTTCCAAAATACAGCCCAATGTGCTCAAACAAGTTGAGAGAGCAAAAAGTTTCTTTAACTTTAGAGACAGAAGGTGGTGCCTTCAAGCAGCAAAGCATACTTAACAAATACAAAATATATTTATATTCTAGTTCTCTTGTATCTTATCAAGCACTATTTGTCTGGTTAAGCATTGTTCTGGAGGTGGTAGCTAGTGTAGTGCCTTAAAACCCACAAGCTAGTGGCGGCACAAAGAGCAGTGCCCTGCACTACCTGGGGTTTGGTGCCTGAAATCTACTATAATAAATAAATGAACATGGTAATAAACAAAAATTGTAAATTAAGAAATGTACAAATTAATTTACATATTTCGATAATTAAAATTAAAAAACAATTTCTCAACATAAAAATAATAAAAACTAAAGATAACAAACTAACATATAAACACTGCACAAAACCCACTTAATCAGGTAGACTCCTCCATTTCTATTCACACCAACCATATTCTTACAAAATTAACTGTGCTAATAACTTCATTAATCAAATCCTTACTCTCTCTGATAAACAATTTCATAACGAAAACATATCATTTATAAAAGATACACTTAATAAAAATAATTACCCCAACAGAATAATTAATAAACTACTCCAAAAGCACAATAACAACATTAACAATACCTCACAAAATACGACACCTCCCGTTTTAGCTAAATACTACAAATTTTACACCTAATTTTTTTGCTAAATTTTACACCCTGCCCTACATAAAACACACTACTGAACAAATTAAATAAACAGGTCAAGTGTGTGCTAGTCAGCACACAGCGAGGGTCCGTAGGCAACCCTGTATTGTTTAAGTAGTACCCTATTGATGGTGTTTTTTAAAATGCTAAAAAGCTTACTTTCAACTTTTTGTAGAAATTTCTTGAGAAATTTGGCCTTTTTTTAGGGTTTTAATTTTTTAAACTTTTATTATATATTAAATATAATAAAAATAAAAAACTTCCACTCTTCTTTAAAAAATGCTATATTTCGCCATCACATTATGGCTTCTTCAGGTCGTATTAAATATATGAACATCAATGGGTTCATATGGAGTTCTAAATTGTTGTACATTGGACGAGCTGTAGCCACCAAAAGAATATATCAGGTTACCCACAGCAGCAGCAGCATGGTTTACACGTCTTGGACCCCCCTCCAAGTACACTGTCCAGTGCATTGCTAACTACCACCCACTTTTTGAGTTTAGACAGAATGACAGTCCACCTCCATATTGAGTTTTTAACTCGATAGTAACTTAAACGATATTGCTTATTTTTTCTCAAGAGAACACTATTTTTAAACTAAATCACAGAAGTTTAATTATAAAAATTTTAAACAGATTTTAGTAAGTATAAAAAAAAAAATAATCTGAAAAAAAAAAACTAAAAACTTCTTTTAAAATTAAAACCCTAAAAAAAGGCCAAATTTCTCAAGAAATTTCTACAAAAAGTATAAAGAAGGGTACAAAAGAAATTTTGTTTTTTTATAAGTAAAATTACTTTCAACTATCCTATGGGTCTGATAATCTCAAAACACATAAACAAACTTCTGATAAAGTATTTTTTTGCCACTGAACCGGACTACAACCATATAAATACATCGATAAGACCATAGTTATAAAAAAACGTATTTTGCCAATAAAAAATAAAATAATATTTTTTTCGAAATTTCCAAAAAGTGGTATCTTTACTTTTGGTCGAAGAATGTTCAGGAATTTTTTCAGATTTTTTACACTTCACATAAGCGAGATAGCAGGGGGGGACACGTTTCACACCCACTTCAAACTTGCCTATGCTCGCCCTATCAAAGTTATAACCAAAGAATTATATATTTTTGTAATCAGCTCGACGTACCCATTCATATGATACCCCCTCACGGTGTCGAAAAAAAATAAAAAAATTTTAACCCTTAAGTTTTTTACCCTAATTTTTTTGAAAAATATTTTTTTTAAGTCGCTATATTTTTAAAATATGTGGGCAGGTACAAGACATATACATGCCAAATTTCAAAGTGATCGGACGAAAGGTGTAGCCGTGAGAGCACGCGAGAGGACGGACAGACAGACACACGCAGGAAAATTTAAGGGTCCTTGGTTTTGCCTACGGACCCTAAAAATTGTTTCAACCTTATAATAATATCAAAATAGCTCAAAAAAATTCCACCACCCTAAAATCAATTTTATACTCCAAACTCAGATTCCAATCCCTCCTCTGCAACAAAGTAACGTAGTATACCAAATTAACTGTAAACAATGCCCTGCAACATACATAGGAGAAACTTCACAACAATTCAAAAACAGATTTCATCAACATATCAAAGACATCTCAAACAACAACACTAACACAGCTATATCAGAACACGCACACAACACTAAACACACATTAGACACAGATAAATATAATAATCTACACACTGAAAAACACCACCAAAAACGGACTTACACTGGAAATGTTATACATAAAATCAAATACTAACAACATAAACTTGAAATAAGACACCAATAAATTAAGCAACATTTACACAAATATTATATTTAATACAAATAAAAATAAATATATATTTTTTTTTTATTAGGTATGTCAGTTAAAAAAATAAATTTAATTATTTTCCCATCTTCCTGTGGCTAGTGAAGTGCGGTACCTAGGACTTTTTTTTGACAGAAGACTGACTTGGAACATGCACACACGACACAAACGAACCGACATGAAACGACGCTACAAATTACTTCTAAGACTTCTCGACTATAGGTCTAAACTCACATTAAACAATAAACTAACCATATATTATATAACACCATTATAAAGCCTATCTGGACCTACGGACTTGAACTGTGGGGAACTACCAAGCCGTCTAATTCCTACAAAATCCAATCCCTCCAATCAATTATCCTTCGCAAAATCACCAACGTCCCATCCTACGTAACCAACCTAACAATCCACAATGAACTGAATGTTCCTTTCGTCCATGATCTTGCATCCTCTCGCTACAAATCCTTCCACTCCAAGTTTTCTACTCATCCTAATCCCCTCATCCAAAATTTATCCTCAATCACACTCCCAGATAACCCCCGCAGACGCCTCAAGCGTAAGTGGCCACGTGACCTACTGCAATAATGAGACACTTAATTTAAACAAAAACCGTGAGTGTCACTACTGAGTGAACTTACTCACATCAAGCGATTCAAGCTCTTTTGTTGTTACTATTATTATTATTAATATTATTATTATTATTATTAATATTATTATTATTGTTATTATTATTATATCTTATAATTATGATTATGCATTTGACAATTATTTTTGTTATTATTATTTAATTACTTTTACTATTGTACAATTCCTAAAATTGCACTCAGTCGCTTGTTACGATTGTAAAATTGTAGTTGTGACTTAAGAAATAAAGAAAAAAAAAATTATTTTCAAAAAAACATATAAAAACAATCAAAATTAACTTATTAACTTGGTAAGACTTTCATTTCCAAAATTTGTTTTTACTTTTTTCATTTTGACCATTTTTCTCTAAATTTACAGTATTTCTAACATTCAAAACCTGAAGAAGCCCAGGTTCCCTGGACGAAAGCTTGTTCAATAAAATATAATAAGAAAAAAAAAAAGGACTTTCATTCCAAATAACAACAAACTCCATATAAAAAAACAATATAGAATAGAATAGAATATTTGTGTATTTGTTTAAGTTTTTTTACAAAACTGTACAAATAGGAGTTCATAGTCCTAACATAGATATTACATAACACATGGATTTAAAAAATAAAAATTACAAAATAAGTTTAAAGTTTTTATGTTATATAAAATAATATTTATATTTTTATGAGTGTTTACTTCTGTCATCTTTTAATTTTTTGCGCAAAGGTGTCTTACAAGCCCTGGGATTGTAGTTTAACTAGTGACTAGTCTACTCTTGTAGTTACTCGTTCAGGATGAAGGATCTTAGTTTTAATGCTTCGCTCGTATAGCAATATATGTTTTTAATTTTCTTGTAGGTCAGATCATTGAGTAGATCTGTTAGAGCTAGACTTAGCTCTGTGTGTTTACTAGTATATTTTGCTATGTAGTGGGTCCTTAGGTCCTGATAAATGGGACAAGAAAAGTAGAAGTGAATAATTGTTTCTTCTGTTTGCCTGTTACAAATTGTGCAAAGGGCATCCAAATCAATTTGATACTTAATACCCTTCTGGAAAATTCTGAGCAGCTGTTTGTTACTTAGTCTGAGCTGAGTAATCAGTCTGATCATAGGCATCTTTATTCTTAATTTGAGATGATCTTCGCCTGAGAAGTTAAAGTTGCATATCCGCCTGTAGAAGGGATTGATAAAAAAACAATATTCAACATGTTACTTATTCTTAACTAACCTAGACTCTGCGTGGGGCTCATGCTTGGAATCAGTGACTGTTTCATATTATCATTTTATCATTTAGGCCAAGGTGTTTTGCTTTCAGTCTTGATAGAAAAGAATCTGGACTGTATTATACATAATTTGTTCAATTTTTCTCTAACGCTATTTATTACATGCAAAAATGTCACTACTTTATTATTAGGCATGATAATTAACCATTATTTAATCTTAAAAAATCTTAATAGCATGTATAAAAATATTAAACATTTATCTATCTGCACCAATGTCGATGGGACCCCCTTGAGAGCATAATAAAATCTACTTCAAATCATACTTCTATACCATTGTCAGAAGGCAAACCTTTTTTTCTTTTTTTTTTTTTGCTCATCATCTTTGGCGAGAGGCCCCCTAAAAAGTTCTTACAGAGGGGCCCCAATGCCCTAGCTACACCACTGGGCTAGAGGTAGAAGGAGTTTGAGGTATCTACTCTTCTTTGTTGGAAAGGAAAGGAGATATACCAAATTTATTCATTTATGATAAAAAAAAAAAATTAAATAAATAAAATTAAATAATACATATATTAGGTTAACATTATACAATGATAATTACAATGGCTTAATACTATTTATTGCTTACGGGCTACAAAAGCAGAGGCTTGAGCGCAGCTCCGGTGTCTAAGACTGGTTACATGTAGGTCTATTTATAATATATACAGTTAATAAATGAGGTTTACATTTATTTTGTGGTTTATATAATTTAAAAGATTAAAAAAAAAAAATTTAGATTAATCACAATAAATAATAACTAAGAATAATAACCAAATTATTTTTATATATATAGAAAACATCCTCTTCAAGTCAGCTAACTCTTCAAGTAAGCTTTGTTCTTAAAAAATACAGATAACTATTGGGTCAACATTATACAATTATAATTACAATAGCAATACAATTATAATTACAATAGCAATACAATTATAATTACAATAGCAATACAATTATAATTACAATAGCAATACAATTATAATTACAATAGCAATACAATTATAATTACAATAGCAATACAATTATAATTACAATAGCAATACAATTATAATTACAATAGCAATACAATTATAATTACAATAGCAATACAATTATAATTACAATAGCAATACAATTATAATTACAATAGCAATACAATTATAATTACAATAGCAATACAATTATAATTCAAATGCTATTTATTTGATTGTTCTATCTTATTATTTATTCAATTATTTCATTGTTTAATTATATTTATGTTTTACAGAGAAAAATTTAAAACATACTATATGGGGCAGCATTTCACAACCATAAGGTTGTGACCCAAAATAAGGTCACAACAAAATATATAAGGGTCGTGAAAAATATATTAGAAATTATACAGTCATAAATTATTATAATAAAAAATGGGGGTCCCTATTTCAAATAAAAAAGGTGACCTTCAAATGACCTTGAAGGTCAAATCCAAGGTCGCCATTGAATAGCTAGGGAAAATCATGAAACTTTTTTCAAAAAAATAAATTTCTCACGAGTTATTCTGGGGTTTCCATACTTTTGTGCCACCCATTATATTAGGGTCGTGAAAAATATTTTAGAAATTATACAATCATAACATTATAAATTTTAATGATAAAATATGGGTATGTGGACGTTGGTTTAATAGCTGGAACTGTTAAAGATCTTGTTTGGTTGACTAATGAACTTAGGAATGAATTCGAGATATCAACAAGGACTACAGCATATTTCCTTGGAGTCAAAATAGAAAGGTCTGATAATGGAGATATTCCAATCTGCCAAACCAGCTATTCCAAAAAAGTCCTGGAAAAGTTTATAATGTCGAACTGTCAATAAGTATCAACTCCAATTCTCAATGAAGACACAAGAGAAGTTAGGAATATATTGTGATTTACCTTATCGACAAGTCATGAAAGCACTTATATGAATTTGATGTGCTGCACCATACATGATATAGCTCATGCAGCCCAAGTTGTATCGAGGAACCTTGGCAAACATAAGCAAGATGTAGTAAGAGATAAAAGAATTCTCCGGTATCTTTAAGGCACACTAGGTTCCAGAAAAATAATATACAGGAATGGTTGTAACAGTGAGATTCCAGAGAGTTTCAGTGATGCAGATTACAAAGGAGTTCATACAACAAGAAGATCTGGAACAGGTGTCTAATGTCTTTATGCTGGAGGTGCAATCTTTTGACTAAGTCAGAGTCAGCAGAGAGGAGATCATACAACAGGAAGACCTGGAACCGATGTCTAATGTCTTTATGCTGGAGGTGCAATCTCTTGGCTAAGTCAGAGCAAAGAGGAGATCATAAACAGGAAGATCTGGAACAATTGTCTATTGTCTTTATGCTGGAGGTGCAATCTCTTGGCTAAGTCAGAGTCAGCAAAGAGGAGATCATACAAAAGGAAGATCTTGAACAGGTGTCAAATGTCTTTATGCTGGAGGTGCAATCTCTTGGCTAAGTCAGAGCAAAGAGGAGATCATACAACAGGAAGATCTGGAACAATTGTCTATTGTCTTTATGCTGGAGGTGCAATCTCTTGACTAAGTCGGAGTCGGCAGAGAGGAGATCATACAACAGGAAGGTCTGGAACAGGTGTCTAATGTATTTATGCTGGAGGTGCACTCACTTGGCTAAGTCAGAGTCAGCAGAGAGGAAATCATACAACAGGAAGATCTGGAACAGGTGTCTAATGTCTTTATGCTGGAGGTGCAATCTCTTGACTAAGTCAGAGTCAGCAAAGAGTCACAATTTCAACTACTGAGGCAGAAATAGTTGCAGCTGAAGAAATTATATAGAGTCAATATGTCTTTTTAGATTACTCTTCTGGCTGGTTGTATGCTCACAGTGAGGGCATTGAAAAGCTCTAGTTTTAATATGTACTGAAGTCAATATGAATTTTAAGATGACTCTTCCAGCTTGTTGTATTCTCACAGTGAGATCTTGAATTAAAATGCTCTAGTTTTAATATGTACCGAATCAATATGTCTTTTCAGATTTCTCTTAAACTTGGATTTGTACTTACAGTGAGCACACTGAAATGCTCTAGTTTTATTATGTACTGAGACAATATGTGTTTTCAGAGAACTCTTCCAGCTGGTTTTAAACTCACAGTGAGGGCATTGAATTGCTCTAGTTTTAGTATGTACTGAGTCAATATGTCTTTTTAGATTACTCTTCTGGCTGGTTGTATGCTCACAGTGAGGACATTGAAATACTCAAGTTTTATTATGTAATGAGTCAATATGATTTTTCAGACAACTCTTCCAGCTGGTTGTATGCTCACAGTGGGGGCATTGAAATGCTCTAGTTTAATTATGAAATGAGTCAATATGTGTTTTCAGATTATGCTTCTGGCTGGTTGTATAATCACAGTGAGGGCATTGAAATCCTCTAGTTTTATTATGTACTGAGTCAATATGTGTCTTCAAAGTAATCTTCCAGCTGGTTGTATACTCACCGTGAGGGCATTGAAATGCTGCAGTTTATTATGTACTGAGTCAATATGTGTTTTCAGACGACTCTTCCGGCTGGTTCTACGCTCACAGTGAGGGCATTGAAATGCTCTAGTTTTATTATGCATTGAGTCAATATGTGTTTTCAGAGAACTCTTCCGGCTGGTTTTATGCTCACAGTGAGGGCATTGAAACGCTCTAGTTTTCTTATGTACCGAGTCAATATGTATTTTTAGATGACTCTTTCGGCTAGTTGTATGATCACACTGAGCACATTGAAATGGTCTAATTTTATTATGCACTGAGTCAATATGTGTTTTCAGAGAACTCTTCCAGCTGGTTGTATGCTCACAGTGAGGGCATTGAAATGCTCTAGTTTTATTATGCATTGAGTCAATATGTGTTTTCAGAGAACTCTTCCAGCTGGTTGTATGCTCACAGTGAGGGCATTGAAATGCTCTGGTTTTATTATGGACTGAGTCAATATGTGTCTTCAAAGAAATCTTCCAGCTGGTTGTATACTCACAGTGAGGGCATTGAAATGCTGTAGTTTTATTATGTACTGAGTCAATATGTGTTTTTAGATGACTCTTCCGGCTGGTTCTAAGCTCACAGTGAGGGCATTGAAATGGTCTAATTTTATTATGCACTGAGTCAATATGTTTTTTCAGAGAACTCTTCCAGCTGGTTGTATGCTCACAGTGAGGGCATTGAAATGCTCTAGTTTTATTATGCATTGAGTCAATATGTGTTTTCAGAGAACTCTTCCAGCTGGTTGTATGCTCACAGTGAGGGCATTGAAATGCTTTGGTTTTATTATGGACTGAGTCAATATGTGTCTTCAAAGAAATCTTCCAGCTGGTTGTATACTCACAGTGAGGGCATTGAAATGCTGTAGTTTTATTATGTACTGAGTCAATATGTGTTTTCAGGTGACTCTTCTGGCTGGTTCTATGCTTACAGTGGGCACATTGAAATGCTCTAATTTTATTATGCATTGAGTCAATATGTGTTTTCAGAGAACTCTTCCGGCTGGTTTTATGCTCACAGTGAGGGCATTGAAATGCTCTGGTTTTATTATGGACTGAGTCAATATGTGTCTTCAAAGAAATCTTCCAGCTGGTTGTATACTCACAGTGAGGGCATTGAAATGCTGTAGTTTTATTATGTACTGAGTCAATATGTGTTTTTAGATGACTCTTCCGGCTGGTTCTAAGCTCACAGTGAGGGCATTGAAATGGTCTAATTTTATTATGCACTGAGTCAATATGTTTTTTCAGAGAACTCTTCCAGCTGGTTGTATGCTCACAGTGAGGGCATTGAAATGCTCTAGTTTTATTATGCATTGAGTCAATATGTGTTTTCAGAGAACTCTTCCAGCTGGTTGTATGCTCACAGTGAGGGCATTGAAATGCTTTGGTTTTATTATGGACTGAGTCAATATGTGTCTTCAAAGAAATCTTCCAGCTGGTTGTATACTCACAGTGAGGGCATTGAAATGCTGTAGTTTTATTATGTACTGAGTCAATATGTGTTTTCAGGTGACTCTTCTGGCTGGTTCTATGCTTACAGTGGGCACATTGAAATGCTCTAATTTTATTATGAACTGAGTCAATATGCATTTTCAGATTACTCTTCCGGGTAGTATTGTACCGACAGTGTGGACACTGAGTAGCATTCAGTATCTTGTGTACAGAGTGGACATGGATCTGCAGATCAGGTGGTAGTCCTTTTTGTCCACTTCCGGTTGCCTGATTATTAGCCAGATCTAAAACAATGCAAGCTCAATTAAATGTAAGGATAAAATGCAAATATAGGGTGGGATGACAATATAAAAGCAGACAATAAAGAGAAAAAAAGAGCAACTAATAGAAAGAGAGAAATTTCAAACAAAGCTGACAAAGTGATCCTATTCAAGAATATAACCATGACAGACAAAACATCTGTGAAAGAGCTGTGGGGAAAATCAATTCATCTATTGAATATTAATAACAATTAACTTACATAATTATAATGAAAGATAGAAAGAAAGAAATTTTATATTTGTTAGTTATTTTCTCTATAACTGTACAAATAGAGGTATAAATTATAATTCATTATATAAATTCAAATTCATTTAATTTGTTACTTAGTATCATAATAATTTATTGTCATTATTTATTTATTATTATATGTTTATTTATATATACTAGGGGGCTCCGCCCCTAGTATATATAGTCACCCCCCCCCCCCCCCAAAAAGCAGCCGCTGCCTAGTATGGAGTATTAGAATAATTTTGTCTATTTACTATGAGAACCAGGGACCGTCCACTTTAATAGTTTATGCGCTTAATTATAATAAAGATGTTATTTTGGAACAAAAATATCCACTTAGAAGCGGGGACCGTGCGCCCATGGTGCTCGAAAGGAAAGCAAATTTTTTTAAATGTGCTTGAAAAATGAAGAAACAATTCCATTTCAGCGAATATTCAAAGAAAATTAAGCTATCGCAATAGCTTCAAAATTTTTGTAATGCGATTTTTTGAAAATTTTCTCCATGGAAATCCGTTTTAGACCATTCTGAATCGATTCCTGAAATTTAATATTTTTTTTATTTTAAATCAAATTATAATTACTATTAATAAAGGGAGACAGACAGAGAAAAATAGACTTCAGCGCCGAACCACAGACCTCCCCACCTTAGAGCTCTCCCACACTGCATATGAGGAGGAGGTCCATGGTTGAGTCCCGGCGCTGAAGTCTATTTTTCTTTGTCTGTCTCCCTTTATAAATAGTAATTATAATTTGATTTAAATTAAAATTTAAACGTTTCGTAGTATGAATACTACCAATAACTTGTAAAAATTGAATTTCACTTTTTTTATTTATATATGTGTCACTCCAGACGATATCTCCCCTTAGGATGCAATTAAAAATTTCAAACAAATTTTAAAATGTCAATAATATCAAAAGAAAGGATGAGTTCTTTGGCCATAATTTTTGGAGTCCATTTAGGGGTCAAATTTTGACCATTTAGGGTTGAAAATAGCATAAAAAACATGTTTTTATCCATTTTACCCCCCTCTTATATGATAATATGACAAAAGTGTACAATTAATGTACTCTTAAAGAGCTTTCCAACGACATGCATCTTGAAGGTTAAATACTTTTTTAACTTTAGCACCCTGTACCCCTGTGTACCAAGATTTTTTTTATGTAGGTGTAGGTATATTATTAAAAGTATGATAATTACGGTTTAGTAATCCAACATAAATATAAAGCCAAAGGTTTGAAATTAAATTTTATTTAATGAATATACCAAAAACAAAGAGAATTCATTTTTCTTCCTTAAATAAATTTATTTTCATCGATGATTCCATCATAATCTACTTCATCAAATTTAAAACCAGCATACCCTTAAAGAGGATCACCACTAAATATGACATCAATATCAGTAGGATTACTTGTAACATAAGCAGTCACAACCTCATGCCATTTATGGTACGGCGAGAATTTTCAGCACCCAGTAAAACTATTAAGTTGGGTTGACGTTTCACCCGACTAAATGAAACGTATATCTGCCCGTGTAATACAGCAAATCTTAGGTCAACTCCAACTTTCTCTAAAGTTTGTCCCTGTGACTTATGGATAGTAACAGCAAATGCTAGCCGGACTGGGAACTGCGAGCGTTGCAACACAAACCCTAGCCCTAGCCCGTTTGATGATTCGAGTTGTTTTCTAGGGATGTGAGCCTCCTTTCCAGCATGTCCACCAGTCAGGACAATGACCACCAGTAATGATTTGATTTATATATATATATATAGATATATATATATATATATATATATATATATATATATATATATATATATATATATATATATATATATATATATAAATAAAGGTTTGTTTTGATTTGCTGGTGTTCCAATAGATATAATAACTTATCTAACCCTTAATGGTTTGATTTTTTTTTATTTTTGACAAAAAAAATCATAGTGGTACAGTTTTATGTGCTAGTTACAGGAAAAATACTAAAAAAATTCTTTGGGGCCATTAAGGGTTCAAAAATGGGCCACATAGATTTGTTGCTTATAGTCTACAAAGGGTCATATGGGTGGTAAAGTTAGCTTGACCTTGAAAAAAAATAATTTTGTCAGAAGGTCCGATGTTGCTTGTAAGTAACAAATACCAATTGACGTCATCACAAAATGTTGCTTGTAGGCAACATATATTTGTTGCAACAAAACTATGAACTACTACTAATTAATTAATTAATAATAAATAATTATTATTAATGAATAAGAATATAATTATTATTAGTTAGTAATATATAATTATTATTAATTATTAATAATTATTAATTAATATATTAATTATTAATAAATAATTATTATTATTTAACAATAAATAATTATTAATTTAGTAAATAATTATTATTTAGTAATGATAAATAATTATTAATCTAGAAAATAATTTAATTATTATTTATTTGTTAATAATATTTTCTCTGGGCCTTATGGTGCAATGTTGCTTTAAAGCAACAACACAATTTTGGTTCAGTAGGGCACATATGCCAGTTGTAGCTTACAAGCAACACTTGTGTTTTCTATCATAAAAACTAAAATACTGAATATTATTCAATCAAATAAGTTTTAATAGAAAGAACATATCTTGAGCCAGTCTCTGGATTTTTCTGGATAGAAGAAAATGCTTGAAGAAGACTTTTTTTGAGCAACAAAGTTGACGAATTACACTATCACCTTCAATGTACGAGTTCACATTGTAAAATGATAAAAAAAAGGTTTTAAAACTAAATACGTAACAAATAAAAGATTTATAAATCTATTCTACAGTGTTGCCATAAACAGAAAATACAAAAAATAGAGAAAAAGAACGAATAATCACTTTACAAATCAGCTGTAATGTTTATGTTGCCTGTAGGCTACAAAACACCGTTAAGGGCTAAATAGAGGCCGACAGTTTTAGCAAAACTAAAGTTATAATTATTATTAACATTACATTTTTTATTTGTTACTAACAAAAATAATGGTTTGTTTTGATTTGATGGAGTTCAAATATATATAATAACTTATCTATATAGTGACTGAGAATTTTATTAAAACTAAACGTTTTAATTATTAAGATTACATTTTTGATTTGCTACTGATAAAAGTAAAGGTTTGTTTTTATTTGTTGGTCTTTGAATAGATCTAATAACTTATCAAAATAGTAGCCGACAATTTTATTAACCCTGCCTTACTAACACTGTCTAATAGTCCATTATTTCTAACACTACGCCTCTCAGACGTAAATTAAAATTAGACCAACTTATACACGTTTAAGATTTCAATGCTGATAAAATTGTGAACTTGAAACATTTCTTTGTCTAATAAAATGGATAAAAGATGCTCTTTAGGGAGAAAATTATTTCCAAACTGACCCTTTAACCTGAAAAGAGCAGGTCAAAATATACATTTTACAATTTTCCTCACTAGCACCTGCTGCATTTAAATCTGAAATTATGTTATGATAATCTAATGAATTTTTCATATTATGGACATATAATATTTAATAATCGAATTTTAAGAACAAAAAAAAGCCAATTAAAGGCAACAAGCTCGATAAGGTTAGGCTCGATAGGGTCCCTGAGGCACAGTAAACTAAAAGAAGTGGTAAATTACTAATATATAAAAGCACAGCAAAGACCCGACTTTGACGCGATCTGAAGGCTAATTAAACAGAGATAGCATACCTAGAAGGACTAATGGCTGGCACGCTTGCGCACCGAGAGCTTTCAACTAAAGTCAGCATGTACGCCTCAGAGACGTAGTGTTAGAAGTGCAGGGTTAACATTATATTTCTGATTTGTTGTGTATTGAAAGCTGTCTCTTTTTGATTAAGGCATGTAAACAATCAATGCGCTTTCTTTATTACACTGAGCCAACCGTCCCGTGCTTTTGTTTATTAAGATAATATATTACTAATTTGTAATTGCTGTTTTTGAATTTCATGATCTGTACATTATTTAAACAGTTATAAATGTCAGTGGAATCGGTTTCATACCTGTTCAATAGGACTATAATGATGAAATCACAGGTCATTAACACAAATAATAGGATATGATATTATTTTTATCTATTTTTACTGTGATATGTAGTATTGGTTTTCTATTTATGCACCCCATAGCACCTGCTATGGGGGACTCTCATTCCTTTCATTTCTTTGGAATTCATTTGTTTTTATTAGAATATTTGCATTATTTAAATTCGCTACTATATTTGTACTTTGGAACAATGATGTATTTTTATGTTATGTATTTATTGTTTCATTGTTGGAATGGAAATATATGATTTATTATTATTATTTGTCATTCATAAATACCCTCATTTTGGGTATTTACCCTGGCCTCGGGTAAATAACCATTTTTATTTACCCTACCCGCTAGGTATATCCAGGCCCACATCACTACCCTGGACACACTGCAAGGTCACCCTAGACACTGCATGGTCACCCTGATCACACTGCAAGGTCACCCTGGACACCGCATGGTAACCCTGATCACACTGCAAGGTCACCCTGGACACACCACAAGGTCACCCTGGACACACTGCAAGGTCACCCTGGACACACCACAAGGCCACCCAGGTCAAACCAGCTCTTGCAGATTACCCCACTTTCTAGCTCTACAAGAGTGCTCTCAGAGGATAAAATTATTCAATGTAAGCAAAGATGAAGTAAATTTCTTCTAGGGCCCACTTCACTACTGTCCCCAGAAAAGGGTTCTTCATTCTAGTCTGGTTCTAATAACCCTGCATTAGTCAATAATGAACTAGTTATCTGAAAGTATGGGTGTAGTTTTACCCCTTCTAGCTTTGAATATACGAAAACAGTGAAGAAATTTATTAGCAGTCACGTCTCCACACAACGTCCACGTCTACACTATCTCTAGATAGACTGCTCTTGTTGTTTAACAAGTAAATTAAGTTATTCAATCCAAATAAATATTATTTGGTCATTTAAGTTACATTTTATCATGCAGTTGTTTATATACCTCTTTTTAATAAATTTACCTCAATTATTCGTAAATATGGAAAAAAAATCTGGTACGGGGTAAGATTGGTAAACACTCTGCTACCTCCTTGTATTCAAGATTGGTTAACACTCTGCTACCTCCTTGTATTCAAGATTGGTAAACACTTTGCTACCACCTTGTATTCAAGATTGGTAAACACTTTGCTACCACCTTGTATTCAACATTGGTAAACACTTTGCTACCACCTTGTATTCAAAATTGGTATGTACACACTCTACTACCATCATGAATTCCAGATTGGTACACGTTCTACTACCACCTTGTCCACTTGATTGGTACACTCTGCTACCACCTTGTCTACTTGATTTGTACACACTCTGCTACCACCTTGTCATACAGATTGGTTTGCTTTTCAACCACCTTGTCTTGCATCTCTCATATTGCTACGGAGTAAAAAAAGACCTTTTTCTTCTTTATTTATATATATTTACAAATGACAAATTAACTGAAAATTAAACATAAACAAAACTAAAAGTACATCGCCACAGTGACATCCAACAAGTGTTGATGGGAAAGGATGCTGCAGAATGGGGACTACCACAAGCAAAGTTTCTCTTTCAATTAACTTTTCCTAATTTTCAGATTGTGGTAGTAGTTTCAAAACAAATTAGTTACAGTACAGGACACAAATTTTTCCTTTAATTTCCTATCATCTAGCAATTTAACAGAAAACATAATACAAAATATACAAATGAACAACAAATGGGTTGCAAGGTGCGTAGCTTTAGAGATTAATGTTAGAGGGTTACCTTGTGGACTGTCCTCCTCATGCTCCTCATCATGTTGAGAATCCCGGGCAGGTAAAGTTACTTCTCTTTTAATCAACATCTTCAGACTCGGCTCACATTCCAACTCTATTCCTGCTGTAACAACACAAAACACAATTATTCTGTGCTCAAATTGTATTATAACAAGACAGTAAAATAAATATTGAAATATACCAAACAGAGATAATATTGATTTAGTTACCTGGATCCTGGACTACTTCAGGTACATCCCTACCAGGTGAAGCAGCTTCAGTCTTTACTAACCATACCTTACTCTCTGCTTCAGATGGTTCATTGGGTAAACCTATAACATAATCAGAAAATAGCATGTATATTTATAAACACTAGGAATTATTTTTTTAATCCGTAGGCTAAACAAGAAAATATCTAATGAGCATTAGGTTAGAAGAAGCATCAGCCTCAGAGTATAGATCAGAGTGTTACCTGATGGATTTATTGAGAGCTCCTCTTCATGTTCCCAGGCAGGTGAATTTACTTTTGCTTTAAATAACCTTTTCAGGCCCGGCTCACATTCCAATTGTATACCTGCTGTAACACACAAAACTCAATTGAGATATTTGTAGTTATAACAAATAACAAGACGATTATTAAAAGCACTGAAATCTTATTATAAAAAGAAGGAAGACAGATAAGACTGATTTAGTGTTACCTGAATTCTGGTCTACATTCGTTGTATCCCTGACAGGTGAAGTAGGTTCAGTTTTGACAAACCATGTTTTACTCTCTACTTCACATGGTTCTTTGGGTAAATCTATGACACAACGAAATTAGCGAATTAATATTTAGAAATCCTTGGAATTAATTACTAGAAGAAGGGTTCAATATCAATGTCAGATCAGTAGATCAATGAAACAGCTTCTGCAAAACCTTTATAAATTATTTCACAATAATGGTTATTATTCAATGATACATCATAATGGTTTATATACATATTTCTATTAAGAACTGAAACTGGTCTGTAAGGCCTCCTTCACACGCCGTGTATTTGTATCTACAGTACAGTAAGTGCATTACGAGTTGTGACTTTTGACACTCAGATTGGTCAACCTAAATGAGGAAAAAAATAAAGTCACTAGGTCTGTGGGACGGGTGGGGTCAGTGACAGTTTTGTTTGCCTAGTTGGCCCTACCTTCTAGAATTCAAAATCCTGACTTCTCATTGGCTCCCTACCCAAATTTGTGACTTTTCCGTTTGCTGTTATGAGTCACAACTCATAACAGCAAACTGTATACATATGTTTTAAGCACTGCTAAACCTTGTGTTTAGGGTTTTTGTTGCAAATCTGTCAACTCTTACCTGATGTCACTTAAATACAAACCATAATGCTCTAAAATACTATTACTTCCCTGTGGAAGGAGCTTATTAAGCTCTTACTGACTTTGAGGAAAGAATAACATTATGCATAGAGAAAGAAAAGAAACCAGGTTTACACACACAAGAAAGACAAACCACAAACTGTCTTGGTGGCAACATTGGTTTCTTGTATGATGGGGGAGCAACCAGAGCAGCCACCAGTTTAGTGGCCAGTCACACGCAGCTGAGGGTGAGTAAGTTGGCCAGTCTTGGCATGATGTCCCACTGTCAAGGAGATTGTAAAACTGAAGTTATCTAACCACTAAGAGGAGGAGGTAAGAAAAGTGAGCAGGGGAAAAGTATTAATCAAACAAAAAGTTATAACCAAATCGCTGCCCACTCTCAAATAGTTGTATAACTGGAAATTAGCCCTGACTGGTGGCCCCGTGTGAAGGAGGCCCAAGTTAGTAAACTGTATTGGTCTGGCCTGCCTCTTTTTAGGTGTTGCAGGTCTGGAAGAAACCTTATAATGAAAATAATATCTGGTAAAGTTTGAAGTGGGTTATATTCAGTAAATAGATTCAAATACAAAGATAGAGAAATGTAATAATAATAATATTCTTTTGGTTGTACCCTTATTATTGTATTTGATATTCCTATCCTTTGAGTCTTCAGGGATGAAAAAGGTTGAAAATGAAAATAAAAATATTTTCATTTACACAAACTTGGCTATATTTCGCCCATACCTGGGCATCTTCAGGCCTTGAATATGATTAAAAATTTTTACATTTTTTTGTTTTTTTTTGTTTGGAGAAAGAACAATCTACTATTTGAGTAACCTTTCACAATAGTAGTTAAAGAGTAAAGGCCCGTTTACACGGTGATAGTTCTTCCACGATAGAACTATCATGTCAGTCTACGTCATACAACTATCACCGAGGTGTGCAGTCTACACGGTGAGAGTTAAAATACGTCAAAACTTGTTGTCTTGCACTTAAATGTTACATCAACATCCAACATTTTTGACTTGGATATGGAAATAAAGCATTAAATATAGTATAATGTGAAATTATAACACACACACAGCAAAAGAAATATTCATATTGTCGAAAAAAAAAAAAAAAATCTGATATCCAATGTGAAGCAAGCTATCATATTTGTTGCCTTTAAATCTGTTATCACGTGATAAAAAAGTATAAGCCAATCAGCATCTAGTATCTAGCGTGGTAGTTCTTATATCTGCCGCGTGAGTACTCTGACTGCTGTGATAGAACACTCAACTATCTCGGCAGACGAGGTAGTGTGATGGCAGATAGTTCTATCGCGACAAAATCTATCACGTAGTCTACACGGTGATAGTCGATGCGATAGTTGCTGTCGTGACCGCAACTATCGCGCCAACTATCACCGTGTAATCGGGCCTTAACTCTTTAACTACTATAGTGAAAGGTTACTCAAATAGTAGATTGTTCTTTCTCCAAACAAAAAATGTAAAAATTTTTAATCATATTCAAGGCCTGAAGATGCCCAGGTATGGGCGAAATATAGCCAAGTTTGTGTAAATGAAAATATTTTTATTTTTATTTACAACCTTTTTCATCCCTGAAGACTCAAAGGATAGGAATATCAAAAAAAAAAATCTTTATTTTCACGTCATATAAATGTATACATAATAATATATTACAATTTAATAATTATCCTCACTTTTTAACCTTCTCTTGTTTATATTATTTATATACAGTGTAACCCCTCTTAACCGACCTGGCCGGTTACCCGTTTGGCCGGTTGATCCGAGGTTCTCGTGAAAAATAGAACCAATCAAAAAGAACCTATAGGTATATTTGATCATTTGTCATAAATAAAAAAACAATTAAGACGTTTTTGCACCTCATTTAATTACCTAATTTTTTTATAACTTATTTTTTGATAAGGCAAGCACACAACTGAGTGAGTAACGCTCCTCTTATCCTCAAGAAATTTGCTCTAACGAAATTCGGAGAAAGGCTCCGACAAAGCAACAGGTGAAGAAAAAAGAATCACAGAGATGTTAATTGATTCCTAGAAATATGTTGTCATAGAATCAAACGCGCTCCTATTTTGTCCACCACATCAACGTCACGTGACCCCCCCTTTATTTACCAGGAAATGCCGTCAAACAATCAATGTTTGAGCCACCTGCCATCTAATATTTTGTTTTTTAATTGTATCTGCATCGACTATAGTTGTACAAAAAAAAAGGTAGCGCATTTAATTCTTATTGAATCAAGGTTTCCATGGACACTATGGATCAAAAAACTGTATTCAATCCATACCTAAACATTATGGAAACGTAGTAACTATATTTTAAACTTTGTTTGCAATAGAATTTTTAATGGCTGCTCTGCAAAGCTTTGCGTTGCTCCGCTCATTTACTGAAGAAAAACAACACTCTTGCATATAGACCAGGTAGAGGTCCAACTCGAAGATTGCGAATTTCAATCTAACCTCAAACGGCGTGGCCACCGCTCTCTAAAGATCAACCGATACCCCTTATTCTATACACTAAATTAGTCAAAGGAATGTTATAAAGATTATTGTTTTAAAAGTTACCTGGAGGGAGAGTTGAAGAGCTAGAGCCGTAGATTATGGCCGCTGTCTCGTCAAAACATTTAAACTCTTCTTTCACGAAAGGATCCATTCCACTATTAGGATCACTAATTAGTACTTAATATAATCCACTCAAACTGAGTTCAGCCCTATATAACGGAGACAGATAGTAAGCAATAAACTCGCTTATCTAGCTATAGGTAATGACCAAGTCGGAACAGAGCAATTGTTCTGTCGGAATTATGAAAAAGAGCACAGACTTATAATCCTAAACAGAATAGAATAATACTACATAGCATTTAGTAAATAACACATCTTAAAATTATAACCTGCAAACGCTAACCTAACAATATCCTTGGCGTGTGTCTGTGTCAGTGTTGCCTTTTTTGTCTTTGATAAAATCTTATCAATATTTCTGTCTTATTATAGATTTCATTGTTAATTTTATTTTACAAACTAATAGAGAATTAACTACAATATTGACCCCTTATTATTTCTCTGGGAAAATTGTGAAACTTACTAAATTTCAAAGTAGGGACGAATCTATTTGCCCCGGATACCTAGTCAAAAGGATTGTGTTATTTGATATCACTAACGCCAAAAAAGCGAAAATAAAATATGCATTCATATTTTTATTTCTATCATTATATCTCATTAGATAAATAATAAGAAAATCGCAGTTTCTGTACTTAGACAGATAATTCTGCAATTTACCGTAATCAAAATTCAAACGTAATATTATGTAACGTGTTTCTATTTTACTTGAACTCCAAATTTTCTCCGTTCATCCCTGCTCAGATCACTTTTTTTATGTGCGAAGCATATTCACATTTAGAGCCAGGGCCGTTGCTAGTGCTAGGTGTTTTGCCGCCCTAGGCAAGAATTAAAAAATCCCCCCCCCCCATTTTCCTTGCTTAAAGAATTAATGCATTAGATATTAAAGAACTTGTATATATAATATATAACAATAAACAGTAAAACAAATCAAACATTGAATAAGCTCTGTGGATTTTCAAATTTCTCTCTTTTAATATAATTTATTTATTGGTTGTTTTTCTAATGCATGGTACTAGAGGTCGACCAAGAAGTCATGAACACGGGAGAAACGGAAAGCTTAACTTCGTTTAAAATCGGAACTTCCGAGTAGTGCCGAAGTCAGTACAGTCGGGTGCTAAGACAATAACCATTCCTAGTTTGTATGACATGCCCAGTTATGTCAAATCTCACGAATAACAACAGGAAGGTTTCCAATCTGTTAGGTTTCCTGTTTTGTTTGTTTTTATACAACACGAACTATAGTCACAACTGTTCTAAATCCAAATCAAACTCAGAAATAAAGAGGAAGAAAAAAAAATAGATTAAGGAAAAAGAATATCGATTTAGATTTAAAGAATATTATTATGAATAATCAATAAATAATAATATAAAGGTATTATCGTATATTATTAGTGATTTCTTATCAGGTACAGTGTTGCCTGTTGCAAAAAATATAGAAGTTATCAAAAATAAAATTATTAATAACAGAAGAACAACACTGTGTTTTTTGACCGTGGTCTATTATATCAAAAACTGACTGTACATGTCGACACTAGCGCACTCCTCTCATTTCCATGACTTCTTGGTCGACCTCTAGTAGTACCAGTAGTAGAAGTAGAGGACGACCCACATCAAGATGGCTGGTTGATGAATCTTTCTAGCCTTTCTTTTAGAACCTTTCTCGGCTTTGTTTTAGCAAAGTATTTAATCAGATGTTTAATGTTAAGCTGGTAAGCCATGTCCTTATCTATTGAATGGTGGCTAGTCCCACGAGTCTCTCTTGGCTCATTGAACTGCGCAGATAAGTTTTTATTAATTTGAGTTTTGAGAAACTCCTTTCCGCACTTGCCACTGATATCGTTAATGTAAAAAAGATAGTAAATGCTACGATCAAATTAGCAAAACCATTTTCTAACTTGTTTTAGCACATATAGTTCAGCATATTATATTCTAGTTTAGAATATATATTCCTGAAAGTTCACAGCAGAGAACTTTCTTCTGTTTGATCTTTTTTCTGTCGCTCTTTGCTTCATAGCGCCCACAAACCGTTTAAGCTAAAAAGGTGAAATTATTCTTTTTTTGGTTTTATGAGTTAAAATATACCCAAAAAATCCCCCCTACCAACCTCTTTATAATGGCTAATATTTTACATGAATAAAAGTATCAATTTAGCACAATACAATGAACAGAGACGGTTGAAAGTGACATGGGGATATGGCTATTTGCGGGCTACTTTTGACACACCATACAAATTTGAATTGGAAATCACATGAGTACTTTTAGCTATAATTGTATTTGTTGTTAATCACTCAGTACAAACCTGTTTTGTTTATTATTAGATGTCAGAACCACTGACACATTAAGTCAAGTGTTGAAAATATTAATTTATAAAATTGTGTTCTGTTGTGTGTTATAAGTATGTATATTAAATATGTTATATTGCGTAAATCTGGTCTTGTGACTCATTTAACTACAGGTTATGGGCCCAGCACGCTTCCACTGTGCTGGAACAACTGAGAGACGATTCAATTAAAAAAGTCTGCAAACTTCAAAAGGCATTATATGGTCTAAAACAAGCAGGCAGACAATGGTTTTTAAAATTAGATGTAAAATTAAAGGAATTAGGATTCAAGCCATCATCAGCTGATCCATGTCTATATACCACTAAGGAGGGGGGAGACATCGTCCTCGTAGCAGTATATGTTGATGACATTATAGTGGCTTCAAAGAAAAAAGAATATTTAAATAAATTAAAAAAAAAATTGGAAGAAAGTTTTGAAATGAAAGATTTAGGAAAATTGCAATACTGTTTAGGCATAGAATTCAAACAAGAAGATGGAAAAATCTTTGTCTCACAAAAGAAGTATATAGATGAAGTCCTTAAAAAATTTAACATGTCGGATTGCAAATCCGTTAGCACCCCACTGGAAGTTGGTAAAGAGTTAACAAAAGCTGAAAATCCATCAAATGAATATCCTTATCAAAACCTTATAAGCGCTCTCATGTATATTTCTGTAGCCACCAGGCCGGACATAGCACACGCTGTGAGTTATTTGAGCCAATTTAATAACAGTCATGATAAAGAACACTGGTTAGCCGCTAAGAGGATACTACGCTACCTTCAAGGAACTAAAGAATTTCAACTAGTATACCAAAAAACCTGGAAAACCACTAGAAGGTTTTGCTGATGCTGATTGGGGGCAATGCAACGTTAATAGAAAATCTTACTCAGGAGTGTGTTTCAAGTATGCCGGAGCACTAGTCAGCTGGGAGTCTAAAAAACAAAAGGCTGTTGCAATTTCGACTGCAGAGGCGGAATATGTTGCGTTAACTGAAGCAGCAAAAGAAGCAATATACTTAAAACAGCTCATAAATGATATGGGAATACCACACGAAGTAATAGAAATTTTCAATGATAATCAAGCCGCTCAAAGTCTATCCAAGAACCCTATAGTTAGTTCCAAATCTAAGCATATAGCAATAAAAGAACACTTCATCAGAGATGCTATTCAAAGAAGTGAAGTAAAAGTTTCGTATCTCAGAACTGAAGAAATGGATGCAGATATACTAACGAAAGGTCTAAGTGCACCTACACATAATTTGTTGCTGAATAGACTTGGACTTAAAGCACCTGCTGCTGGTACTTCGTGAGGGGGAGTGTTGTTAATCACTCAGTACAAACCTGTTTTGTTTATTATTAGATGTCAGAACCACTGACACATTAAGTCAAGTGTTGAAAATATTAATTTATAAAATTGTGTTCTGTTGTGTGTTATAAGTATGTATATTAAAATACATTAAATATGTTATATTGCGTAAATCTGGTCTTGTGACTCATTTAACTACAGTATTAAATGCAGTTTTGGGCGCACGTGGAAAAGAAACAAATAAGTGCAGGAAGTCAAAACTTACATAGCATCAAAAATGGGCTAATTATGACCTAACATCTAACATTCATTCAAATTGGATAAGCATAATTTTTAAGACTTATTGGTTCGCAAATATTGTAGACAGACTGACAGACAGACTCGAACCAGAAAACCTCACTACCTATTCGAACCTTCCTAGTGTGTCCTACGGATTAATAAATTGGAATTTTTGAAATCGGTGACAAAAAAATGTTCCTCTTCAGAACGATCACATACCTTCAGATACCTTTGGTAAGCTCAGAAGCAAAAATTATTTAAAAACTAAAATATTTTATTTTGTCCTTCTTTTATGTAAAGAGAAGTTTACATTGTTCTTGGGAAATTTACTCGCGAAAAGACAGTGCAAAAAAAAAAAAAACACTGCCCAAATATACGTGAATAAATCTTAATGAAAAAATCTTAAATGAATTATTTTCGTCTCAGTCATCCTAGATTTTATATTATTACTCAAATAATAATTTTATTTAATCCTTTTATCTATCTACATTATGTAAAAAAAAAAAAAAAAAATCACCATTTCTATTTATAATATCTCCTCTTCTTTTTTTTCTCCTACTTTTAAAATTTTTTTCGTCGTTTACTTTCAAATAACTTTTTGCCACCACCTAAATTTTGCCGCCCTAGGCGGCCGCCTAGTCTTGCCTAATGGTAGAAACGGCCCTGCATGCTTGGACTGTTTCCTATTATCATGTAGGCCAAGGTGTTTTGCTTTCAAAGTCTTGATAGAAAAGAATCTGGACTGTACTATGCATAATTTGTTCAATTTTTCTCTAATGCTATTTATTACATGCAAAAATGTCACTACTTTATTATTAGGCATGATAATTAACCATTATTTAATCTTAAAATAATCTTAATAGCGTGTATAAAAATATTATAAATCTACCTATCTGCACCAATGTCGATGGGACCTCCTTTAGAGCATAATAAAATCTACTTCAAATCATACTTCTATTCTATTGTCAGAACGCAAATCTTTTTTTTTTTTTTCTTCTCATCTTTGGTGAGAGGCCCCTAAAAAGTTCTTACAGGGGGGCCCCAATGCCCTAGCTACACCACTGGGATAGAGGTATAAGGAGTTTGAGATATCCACTCTTTTTTGTTGGAAAGGAAAGGAGATATTATACCAAATTTATTCATTTATGATAAAAAAAAAAAAAATTAAATAATACATATATTAGGTTAACATTATACAATGATAATTACAATGGCTTAATACTAATTATTGCTTACGGGCTAGAAAAGCAAAGGCTTAAGCGCAGCTCCGGTGTCTAAGACTGGTTACATGTAGGTCAATTTATAATATATATACAGTTAATAAATGAGGTTTACATTTGTTTTGTGGTTTATATACTTTAAAAGATTAAAAAAAAAAAAAATAGATTAATCACAATAAATAATAACTAAGAATAATAACCAAATTATTTTTATATATATAGAAAACATTCTCTTCAATTCAACTAACTCTTTAAGTAAGCTTTGTTCTTAAAACATTATACAATTATAATTCAAATGTTATTTATTTGATTGTTCTATCTTATAATTTATTCAATTATTTGATTATTTAATTATATTTATGTTTTACAGAGAAGAATTTAAAACATACTCTATGGGGCAGCATTTCCCAACCATAAGGTTGTGAATAATAAGGTCACGACAAAATATATTAGGGTCGTGAAAAATATTTTAGAAATTATACAGACCTAAAATATTATAATAAAAAAATGGGGGTCCCTATTTAAAATAAAAAAGTTGACCTTCAAATGACCTTGAAGGTCAAATCTAAGGACGCCATTAAATAGCTAGGGAAAAATCATAAAACTTTTTTCAAGTAATACATTTCTGACGAGTTATTCTGGGGTTTCCATACTTTTGTGCCACCCGTTATATTAGGGTCGTGAAAAATATTTTAGAAATTATACAATCATAATATTGTAAATTTAAATGATAAAATATGGGTATGTGGACGTTGGTTTAATAGCTGGAACTGTTAAAGATCTTGTTTGGTTGACTAATGAACTTAGGAATGAATTCGAGATAGCAACTAGGAGTACAACATATTTCCTTGGTGTTGAAATAGAAAGGTCTGACAATAGAGATATTCCAATCTGCCAAACCAGCTATTCCAAAAAAGTCATGGAAATGTTTATAATGTAGAACTGTAAATAAGTTTTCCTCCAGAAGGGAGAAAACATTAACTTTCCACCCTAGTTTATAGGGAGGAAAGCATCCCATTACAGCCTAGTTGTGAAAATTGTGGCAGAAAGTAAAATTTGTGGTGGAAAGTAACAGTAGAGCCAAGTTATTATTCTTTAAAAATCAGTGATGCCAGTTTTGTAACTAGAAGCAGTTTTTTTTAACTGAATGACGACTGGTTAACAGCTTCTTTAAAAAATATTAGCGAGTTTAAATAACACCGTGATAGTTATACTATGCCGTGATAGTTTAATTCTTATCGTTATTTTAAAATGTTTTATGACTTCATAACTGAGTTTAAACAAGACTTATAGAAAAGAGGTAGGTTTCGTCTAATCAGGTTGGTTATATTTATGAGAGTGAGAAGGCGCTTGACACTCGTTATCTTGTAGCAAACTACAGCCTGCTATGATATCATTTCCATTCGAATGAAAAAATATAGACTGAGACTGAATCCAGTCGAATGTTTCATTCGGATGTTTTTTGGTTATGGGTAGGGGAAAGGAACGACGGTGAAGGGCTCAGAGCTGAGAAGGGGTGAGAAGGCGCATGACACTCGTTATACATATCCACGTCTGAATTACAACTAATACAACTCCAAACTATAGACTGATATCAGTCAAATGACCGAATGAATGAATATTTTAAAACAACCGATTAGTCGACTGTTTTCAGTCGATTGGTTCCCAACACTATTTTTGATTTCTCGTATTTTAGAGATAAACACAAACAAATTAACAATTATTAAGTTAGTCATTTTGTAGTATGTATAAATAAACATTTGAATTATTATTATAGTTACATAGTTATAGAAAGTTATCATAGAAATCAAAGAAAACATAGTTGGAATTAATGAACACATTTAATTAACATTATTTTTTTTTACTATAAGATGTTATAAAACTTTTATCTCCAGTAGGGACGAAATGTAACTTTTCAGGCCTAATTTATAGGTAATAATGTTGGTCTTTTTCATCCCTGTTCTTAAAAACAGGGAAATAATGTGAAAACAGGGAAATAATCTTAAAACGGGATTATAATCCACGTTCGCCAACCTAATTATTTTGTAAATAGTAGAGAATGAATAGCAAATGTAATGAATTGGTTGAAATCAGGTTGGCACCACTGCTTTTAAACTCCCAGCTGTATTGCGAGTCATTCCACGATGTTTTGTTTACTTTTGCTTAGCTTTTGTTGAACTTTATTTTTTCTTTTACTTTAAAAGTGATTATTAATTGTTTTAAACCAGTTAAATAATTTATATTATTTAATTTCTGCATTAAATTTGTTTATTAAAGAAATACAAATGTTTTCTTTGTTGAATAAATCTTTTACAGCGCTTTTTCTGGACATCAAATTTTGTATGTACCTCGAGAATAATGCATTAATTATTCCCTTGTTATGATTATCTCCCTCGGCTTCGCCTCGGGAATTAAGATACCTAATACCCTCGGGATTTAGTTGCCTTGATTACTTCGGCTTTGCCTCAGGAATCAACTCTGTCACGCGGGAAATAATATCTTACATTATTCCCTAGGTGCATAAATAACTATTCTATTGTTTTAAAAAGTCATTGTTAAAATTAAAGGTATAAAAATTTGTAAATTTAGTAATTAATACCTAAATAAATAGATTAATCGAAATCTTAGGTTTTATTTGTGTTGATTTTCTCCCTTCTAGATGAAAAAATCTTGTACGTACCATGGGAGCAAAAAGTCATAGTGCCCTTGCTATAATTAACTCCCTCGGCTATGCCTTGGGATTAAACTTCATGGTTCCCTTGGCTGCGCCTCAGGAACCGACTAAATAACTCCCTTGGCTACGCCTCGGGAACCAACCAAAACGCTCAGGGTATAATGACTTTGTTTCCTCCCTTGGTGCGTAAATAACTAATCAACTCCCATTCTCAATGAAGACACAAGAGGAGTTAGGAAAAGATTGTGATTTACCTTATCAACAGGTCATGAAAGCACTTATATGGTATTTGATGTGCTGCACCATACCTGATATAGCTCATGCAGCCCAAGTTGCATCGAGGAACCTCGACAAACATATGCAAGAAGATGTGGTAAGAGATAAAAGAATTCTCTGGTATCTTTGAAGCACACTGGGTTCCAGAAAAATAATAAACAGGAATGGTTATAATAGTGGAATTCCAGAGAGCTCCAGTGATGCAGATTACAGAGGAGATCATACAACAGGAAGGTCTGGAACAGGTGCCTTATGTCTTTATGATGGAGGTGCAATCTCTTGGCTAAGTCAGAGTCAGCAGAGTCTCAATTACAACTACTGAGGCAAAAGTACTTGCAGCTAAAGAAGTTCTTTCGTTGACAAGACTACTTTTAGAAAGCTTACTTCTTTTGGCTGGTTGTATGCTCACAGTGAGCACATTAAAATGCTTTGGTTTTATTATGTACAGTGTCAATATGTCTTTTCAGGGATTTCTTCCAGCTGGTTGTAAGCTCACAGTGAGCACATTGAAATGCTCTAGTTTTATTATGCACTGCGTCAATATGTGTTTTCAGACTACCCTTCTGGCTGGTTGTATGCTCACAGAGAGGGCATTGAAAAGCTTTAGTTTTATTATGTACTGAGTCAATATGTGTTTTCAGAGAACTCTTCCAGCTGGTTGTATGCTCACAGTGAGGGCATTGAAATACTCTAGTTTTATTATGCACTGAGTCAATATGTGTTTTCAGAGAACTCTTCCAGCTGGTTGTATGCTCACAGTGAGGGCATTGAAATACTCTAGTTTTATTATGCACTGAGTTAATATGTGTTTTCAGATTACTCTTCCAGCTGGTTGTATGCTCACAGTGAGGGCATTGAAATACTCTAGTTTTCTTATGCACTGAGTCAATATGTGTTTTCAGATTACTCTTCCAGCTGGTTGTATGCTCACAGTGAGGGCATTGAAATACTCTAGTTTTCTTATGCACTGAGTCAATATGTATTTTTAGATGACTCTTTTGGCTGGTTGTATGATTACAGTGAGGGCATTGAAATGCTCTAGTTTTACTATGTACTGAGTCAATATGTCTTTTTAGATTATTCTTCCGGCTGGTTGTATGATCACAGTGAGGGCATTGAAATACTCTAGTTTTATTATGCACTGAGTCAATATGTGTTTTCAGATTACTCTTCCAGCTGGTTGTATGCTCACAGTGAGGGCATTGAAATACTCTAGTTTTCTTATGCACTGAGTCAATATGTATTTTTAGATGACTCTTTTGGCTGGTTGTATGATTACAGTGAGGGCATTTAAATGCTCTAGTTTTATTATGCACTGAGTCAATATGTCTTTTTAGATTACCCTTCTCGGTGGTTGTATGACCACAGTGAGCACATTGAAATGCTCTAGTTTTACTATGTACTGAGTCAATATGTATTTTTAGATGACTCTTTTGGCTGGTTGTATGATTACAGGGAGGGCATTTAAATGCTCTAGTTTTATTATGTAATGAGTCAATATGTCTTTTTAGATTACCCTTCTCGGTGGTTGTATGATTACAGGGAGGGCATTTAAATGCTCTAGTTTTATTATGTAATGAGTCAATATGTATTTTCAGGTGACTCTTCTGGACGGTTCTATGCTCACAGTAGGCACATTGAAATGCTTTAATTGTATTATGTACTGAGTCAATATGTATTTTCAGATGACTCCTCCGGCTAGTATTGTACCGACAGTGAGGACACTGTCTAGCATTCAGTTTCTTGTGTACAGAGTGGACATGGATCTGCAGATCAGATGGTAGTCCTTTCTGTCCACTTCCGGTTGCCTGATTATTAGCCAGATCTAAAACAATACAAGCTCAATTAAATGTATGGATGACAATATAAAAGCAGACAATAAAGAGAAAAAAAGAGCAACTAATAGAAATAGAAGGGAAAAAAATAGATAATATAATTACATTTAGGAAAGCAAGAGCGAAAGAGAGAAATTTAAAACAAAGTTGCCAAAGTGATCCTATTAAAGAATATATACCTAACTATGACAGACAAAACAACTGTGAAAGTGCTGTGGGGGAAATCAATTCATCTATTGAATATTAATAACAATTAACTTACATAATTATAATGAAAGATAGAAAGAAAGAAATTTTATATTTGTTAGAGTTATTTTCTCTATAACTGTACAAATAGAGGTATAAATTATAATTCATTATATAAATTCAAATTCATTTAATTTGTTACTTATTCATAATTAAAATAAAGATGTTGTGCAAAATGCACTTAATAATTAATACACATTTTTTCTCTTCGAGTCTTTATTACAAACTGACATAAAAAACACTGGTCAATCAAAATATATAAATTAAAAATATACATATACATGTCTGTCAATGTCTGTCATTTCCAACATCCTCCCCGCCCGTGCCTGCGGCAAAGAGAATCAAAATTATATAATAATTATTATCTATGTAGTATCAGATACCAAAAATAACAAAAAGTTATAATAACAAAAGCAAAATATAACAATAATTAATATTAGCCAATATTTTCAAACCTAAAACTTGTAATTCTTTTTTCCTGTATTTCCACCATTGAAACCTGAGCAAATATCTATCTTCTGGAAATATACTTAGTTGTAAAGATGCTTTTGCATTGTCTGATGTAACACCTATTTTTCCTAACCTAAATTTTGTTATTAAATCCGGTGTTAGTTCCAATACATTTTGTCCCCTTCCTAAACCCCCATATAAACAATATCTGTTTTCATCCTTCCACGACTCGTCAAAAACCGGTCTATTCTTTGTGGTCAAACAACTCTCTTTAATAACTGGTGTATGTCGTAGATAGTGTAATCCCTTATTCTCCCTTTCTATAACCGCCATCTCTATCATCCCACTGTTAAACCAAAATCTACATTCTTTATCATAATCCTCTAGTCTTTCTAATTTTGCTAATTTATTTGTCACACTTATCAATCGTATTTCTGCTAATTTCTTATTATCTCCCAACTGTATTGATTCACTCACCAATTGCAATCTAACTTTATCTCTCAACCTTTCATTTATTCTTGAACTATTATTACATTTCCCTAACATCTCAGTTTCTCGATCTTTTTTACTTATCACTCTCCCCGCATCACTTATTCCAATTGCTTCTAATTCCCAAAGATTAGTATTATGAAATACATTTTGTAAGCTTACCGCGCTGCTTAAATTCAATACATTATTACTGCCCATTGCTGTCCATCCAAACCAATTATCAATACATGTAATTAGTGATGTAAAATACCCGGGTATTTAAAACTGCAGGTAAATACCCTGGGTATTTACCCGGGTAAATACCCATTTTGGGTAAATACCCAGGTATTTATGATACTTTTCAAAGTTACGACTGCTATGTGTTTAATTTCAAACTTATTTATTGTAAATAAATATATTATGAAATTTTAAGTAGTTATTAAGTGATAGTATGTCTCAATAATATTATTGAATTGATATTAATAACTTAATAAGAATAATAGTCAAGGAGCTAGCGATCAAAAAAGTGTAACTAATATTAAGCTAGAAATTGGTGATTGGTGTACTCGTATAAGTAAATGTTTTGATGACATTTAAGAAGTTTTTACTTAATTACTTTTGTATAGCTCTTCATTATTTTTGTATTGACTGTGGTATTTTAGACTAATTGCCTGTCATCATTATAAGCAAAAAATAAATAAACAAATATGTGGTCGGCTAAGTTCCTTGGCAGGACAATCCGGTGCAGACCGTCCATATCACACCCTTTATGATGGACAATGTGATTTTCATGATCCTGGAGTATGAAATTAGTTAGCAGACCAAAAATCAAGTTGATGATAGTTTGTCACTTAATAGACTACTCCAAATCAAAGGGGTCACCTATTAAGTGACAGACTACTATCAACTTGATTTTTGGTCTACTAACTAAGTTCGTACTCAGGATCGTGAAAATTGCATTGTTCACCAAAAAGGGCGTGAGAGGGCCACTCTCCACCGGTTTGTTTTTTTCAAATGCCTATTACCAAACTATGTCCCGCCAATGGACTTAGCTGACCACATATTCTTAAAAGGCACCAAAACATTACTTATAAACAAAATTCTAGCTTGATATTAGTCAGACACTTTTTTGCACGCTATCTCCTGGACTATAATATTAATTTAAATCATGTAGTGTAGGAATTCGGCTGTTAGGAGCAGGCCTTAACTCTTTACACGTGATATTTCTGATTGTCAGATATTTGTAGCAATAGCCTATACACATACAGTATAAGAATTGAGTAACAAGGGTATAAAAATATGCCAATTAATAATTATGTGTGTTCATATTATTTACATATTTTAGAAAAATATGAATTTATATTTAGGCTTGAATAATATGAGAATGCATCACTTAATTTTCAAAATAATAATCCTGTGCTTTTCTTTTAAAATGGTGGTGTTTTCGTTGCACAGACCTTTAACATAAGCATTCTGTTTGAAATCATTGAATCTGTATAACAGATATTAATATACTTCCAAATAATAAATACCCGTACGCTGGGTATTTTTGTAGGCTATTTTTTAGGAATTAAGTGAGCTTAACACATCCTATACTCTCTAAATGACATTTATTAAACCATTTGAGTATGGAAAATGCTCAGAACCTCTTAAAACACTATTTAAATCATTATTTGTTATAAATACCCTCATTTTGGGTATTTACCCTGACCTCGGGTAAATACCCATTTTTATTTACCCTACCCGCTGGGTATATACCCGGCCCACATCACTACATGTAATATTTCCTACCTTTACCATCTTTCCTGTTAATAATTGACCTATCACATCTGCCCCTAAGAGTAAACCTATCTCACTTACTTTTTCTTCTTTATTGTCACTTAATATAATATTATTTTCCCTTAATTTTCCTAATAAACTTAAATTTTCCACTCGGGGAACCGTATTACAAATTTTATCTTCAGTATAAACCATAGTCTCAAAATTATATTCATTATTTAAACCTTCTAAATTAACATGATGTTGACAATGTTTTTGTTTCTTTTCCACTCCTCCAAATAAAGAATGGACCATTGTGCATTGTCCTACCTCTGGTAAATTTAACTCTCCCACCTATTTTGTAAGTATATATGATTTTTGTGATCCTGAATCTAATAAAACCCTAACCTTCTTGGTTTTACTTCTATCTCCAGGATTACTTATATTTAGTATTAAAGTTTGCATGTATACCTCTGATACCTCATTCAGGTTACTATTTACTTGAACTACCTTCTCTCCTGTATCCTTCTTTGATTGTTCTCCCTTCTTGTACTGTCCATTTCTTCCATCTCTTTGTATTGGCTTGTGACATGGTAGTTCCGGACACATTATAACATAATGAGTTTTCCTACATAGAAAACACCTTGGAGGAAATTTACAGTCTCTAGAAGTGTGTGATTTCTTGAAACAACTAAAACAACGTTTATTTTTAATTACTAATTCTTTCTTATCTTTAAGTGACATATAATTCCCTTTAAAACACTCCTGACTTAAATGATGTTTCCTGCAAAAAATACAATTATCCACAACAGGTTTATTACTAAAATTTTGATTAATTAAATTAGCCGCTGTTGGCAAATTTTCCTCTAATTTACTATCCACCTCCCAATTGCTAATACCTAAATTATCTAAACTTTGTTGGGCAAATTTGACTCTTTCCTCACTCTCAACTTCCCCCCTAAGAAAATCCATTAAATTATTTTAACTAAAACTTTGATTTTCTTTGCTGTGATTATTGATTTTAACTTTTGATCTTTCCCACTCAATTAATATATGAGTGGGTAAAGCCGATTCGATCATCGGGAGAAGCATGGCCGCGTAACTGTCTTTGGTAATATTCAAAGTTTCAAGGGCGTTAATTTGTCTAGAAATGGAATCATATAATTCCGTTAACCCCATTTCATTATGTTCAACAGTTCTCGAACATAATGTTCCACAAGTACCTCATTTCTCGCAAATCTATCCTTTAATATACTATGACTTTTGAAAAATTGTTTCCTGATGGTGGGAAGCTCTCAACTAATGTTCTCGCCTTTCCAGTTGTCACGTGTAGTAGATACTGGAACTTGTCTTTTCGTCCATCTTCTTGTCTTCCGCTATCTTCCTAAACTGACCCCAGAATAGTAACCAATTTTTTGCCTGTCCGTCAAACTTGGTGTACTCCAACTTAGGCAGTTTATATTTCTTTTTATCAGTATATTCACAATTTATACTTTAATACTTGTCTTCTTTAATTTTAATATGATCCACAATTATATACGCACACTTATCTTTATAATTTTCTGCTGTTTCAAATTCTTCGTTCCAATTTTCATCCGTAATATTTTCTTTATCTGACATCAAAAATTGAATAGTTTCGTCTAATTTAATTAACCTTTCTTGTTTGCCTTGAATAGTTTGATTTAGAATTTCAACTTCTTCTCCCTTTTTTAGCTTGAAGTAAATTTCGTCAATATGTTTTCTTATAATGTTCCGCTCTTTATAGTACCTTGATTCTTCCATACCTTTTTTGTGTTAAACCTTTTTACTTATTTGGAGTAGTTGGGTCTTTTAGGGTATAATAAGTACAATTTTACTTTTCAATTATGGCTATATTTCGACCTACTTGGTCATCTTCAGGCCTAAAACATCGAAACATCATACACATGAGATTTATATAAACAATTTTTACACTATTATTACGTCAAAAGCTACAGTAACTAATAAATTAAGTTTTTAATTGTAATCGATTTCAAATGAAATATAAAAACTAATAAAATGTACAACATCTTACCCAGATTGAAAATGTAAAAAATTTTGTTTTTGCGTCATATGTTGGAAAGAAAGTTATTATCACCTTTTTGGTTCGTCATTTACAATAAAATACATCACATCATATCACATAACATTAACAATTAAACCATTAAATTTGTCAAATAAATATTTAAAAAATAACTTTCTTTCCAACATATGACGCAAAAACAAAATTTTTTACATTTTCAATCTAGGTAAGATGTTGTACATTTTATTAGTTTTTATATTTCATTTGAAATCGATTACAATTAAAAACTTAATTTATTAGTTACTGTAGCTTTTGACGTAATAATAGTGTAAAAATTGTTTATATAAATCTCATGTGTATGATGTTTCGATGTTTTAGGCCTGAAGATGACCAAGTAGGTCGAAATATAGCCATAATTGAAAAGTAAAATTGTACTTATTATACCCTAAAAGACCCAACTACTCCAAATAAGTGTTGTACATTAGGGACTAGAAGAAAGAAAACTCAAACTTTTTACTACTTATTTTCAAATTTTAATCTTCTCTTTAATTCTTCAAATCACGGTTGCCACTGTGTGCAAAATGCACTTAATAATTAATACACATTTTTTCTCTTCGAGTCTTTATTACAAACTGACTTATAAAAAACACTGGTCAATCAAAATATATAAATTAAAAATATACATATACACGTCTGTCATTTCCAACAGATGTCATTTTGGAACAAAGATATCCACTTAGAAGCGGGGAAAAATTTAATGTGTTTCGAACAAACTTAAACTTATATTCACACTTTGTTCACTTTTATAAAATATATGTAATGTAGTTATGTTTTTTTTTTTTTTTTTGATTATTTTTGCGTTAGTAAAATTATTGTTAGTATCATAATAATTTATTGTTATTATTTATTTATTATTATATGTTTACATATATATATACCAGGGGGCTCCGCCCCTACTCGCTTCGCTTGTAAACCCCCAAAAGCGGCCACTGCCTAGTACAGAGTATTAGAATAATTTTGTCTATTTACTATGAGAACCGGGGACCGTCCACTTTAATAGTTTTTGCACTTAATTAAAATAAAGATGTCATTTTGGAACAAAAATATCCACTTAGAAGTGGGGACAGTGAGCCCATGGCGCTCGAAAGGAAAAGCAAATTTTTTTAAATGTGCTTGAAAAATGAAGAAACAATTCCATTTCAGCGAATATTCAAAGAAAATTAAACAATTGCAATGGCTTCAAAATTTTTGTAATGCGAATTTTTGAAAATTTTCTCCATGGAAAACTGTTTTAGACCATTCTGAATCGATTCCTGAAATTGAACACTTTTTTTATTTTAAATCAAATTAAAATTACTATTTATAAAGGGAGACAGACAGAGAAAAATAGACTTCAGCGCCGAACCACAGACCTCCCCACCTTAGAGCTCTCGCACTCTGGATATGAGGAGGAGGTCCATGGTTCGAGCCCCGGCGCTGAAGTCTATTTTTCTCTGTCTGTCTCCCTTTATAAATAGTAATTATAATTTGATTTAAATTAAAATTTAAACGTTTCGTAGTATGAATACTACCAATAACTTGTAAAAATTGAATTTCACTTTTTCTATGTATCTATGTATGATGTATATTGCAGTATCTCAGAAATATGTGAACTGAAATACTACATATTTATGTTCAGATTTTAATATAAATGACTTGTAAGAATTTTAATAATTTACAAAATGTAGTAATTTGATTTTATATAGAACTTTATTATGAATATAACGGAAAATGATACAAATTTTAAACATTATATGTTAATTAATTAACTCACGTAATTTTTTCTAATAGGTTTTATTAGGTTATTAGTCCAATGTCGAGTTGAAGTTTCAATGATGTTCAAGTTGCTTCTTCAGGCACTTATATAAAAACTTCAAATGAGGAATTTTATGTTATATGTCCATGTTATTTAAATTAAACCATTGTAAAACTTTTCACTGTTTGAATCCTTAGATTTGTATCAGAGAGTTAGGATAACTTGTGATTAAAAAATTAAATTGTAAATATCATGATAGCAGTTATGATCTTGGAGATTAGGATCACTATATAAGCAATTCGCGCACTGAATGAGGTGTGATCTTCAGCGGCTGCCAACGTAGAATGATGTCACCCATCGTCAGATGTAAAAATTCGTATGTTCGCCATTTTGGGCAAGTGCTTTGTATGAGTAATTAAATTAAATTCATTTTTTCTCTTCTATGGAAGATTAGCTGTTGCCGTTAAAACGGCCTCAGTTGCGTAGTTGCTTAGTTGCATAATTGCGTAGCGTGGGTTGCAACGTAGTTTGGATGCATAGTTAGCTGTGATTTCACAAGAGTGAAATTTCTTCTCAAGGGACAAGCCGTTGATACTTGAGTTTTGTATCTCACTAAGAATTGAGAGCACCTCAGCTCCACTTCTCTACAGAAGAACAAAAAATTTTATTAAGAAAATTTTATTTAAAAAAAAAAGAAACCACATGGTTATTAGATTTTAAGAAAGCATTAACGAATGTAAAGTTTTACATGAATGAAGTTATTTTAAAAGTTAAACAAGTTAGATTTCTCGTTTTTTGAGATTTTAAAAAAAAAAAAAAAATTTAAAATTAAAAATTATTATAATTTTTTTTATATAATAAAACGTACTTAGACCACGCATGAGATAAACCTCATATTTTTTGACTATTTCATTTTAATAAGAATTAATGAATTAATTTAAGGATTTTTCATTTATTGTAAATCCAAGGTAGTTAATGAAATGTAAAAAGGATTCATTTAACCTTTAATAATTTGATATTTTTATTTTACATGGATATTTTTTTATAAGTGTTCTGAGAACCACATTTTTGTAATTAACTATAAAAAAAAAATATAAAATAAAGCCTAATGCGAATTAAAATACAAGAATAAGAAAAGTTATATGAAAGTTTTATTAATGACTTCACCTTTTTTTTATGAAATTAATCTAATTATTTTTTGAGCTACCCGACTTATATGATACAAGGGCATACCACATAAATTGTCGCCCGGTCAGTTGACGACATATACCACATAAATTGGCTTCCGGACAGTAGACTTGGTTGACTAGATACCACATAAATTGGCTCCCGGACAGAAAGACCTATTTTTTTTTATTAAAAAAAAAAAAAATATATATATGTATATTAATTATAAAGAATTTAAAATTTTGCATTTGAAGCAATGTGGTGAAATGATAGCGTAAATTTAAAAAAAAAAAAAAAAAATTTAAATGAATCCTTGATTTTATTTAGAGATTTAATTGTAGGAAATTATCATTGTATTTTATATTTGTCTTGTTAAATGGTTAAGACTAGAGTGATAAAAAGGAATTTAGAAAAATGGAGGAATTAAGTCAGAAAGAAATGTTGCGTCAGATAATGCGTCAGTTAAGTGGTTTGAAAGAGGAAATTAAAGAGGAAATTAATGAAATAAAGAATAAAGAAAGGGTTAACTTAGAAAATATAAATGTCAAAAACGTGGTTGAAATGAAGAGGTATGAAAGGAATGTAAGATTAAATAGATTATACGCGAATGATAAATTTACGCAGCGATTTTATGGTGAAAATGAGGATTTACTTTATCCGTTAATTTTTTTTAAGAAGTTAGAAAAATTTATTGAGAAAAATGAGTTTCAAGAGAACTATACGTTAATTATTAAGGAATGTTTTTACGGGAAGGCTACTTATTGGTTAAATACGTTAAAGTATGATTTAGATTGGTTTGAGTTTAAAACTGAGTTTTATTTGCAGTATTGGAATGAAAATATTAAAAGTAAGATAAGACAAAGATTCGTTAATGGTTGTTACGACAAAAATATTAATCCTCATACGTATTTGTATAAAAAGTATAATGAAGCGAAAAGCGTGTTTATAGGTGATCATTATTTATCGGAAATAGAGATTTTACGCCAAATAGCTAAACATTTCGGTACGATTTTTTTTGATATATTTCTCAGCGATCGCATAGATAGTTTAGAAGGATTTGAGAATTTATTATGGGAATTTACACAAGAAGAGTTAGAAAGTTTTAATAACAAGTATGAAAGTTTTGGAATTTGTCCGAGAGAAAATTATCAACGCGAGTATAATCAACGTAACGGCTATTGTAAAAATTATGAACAGTATCGACCCGTTAATAAAAATAAAAGTTTTGCTATTCAAGGTAATGATTATCGGGATTATAATTGTAGTAGAAATATTAAGTATTGTAATAGACGCGAAAATGAAATTCCGAGAAATGCAACAAGTAGTCACGTGTTAGAGAAACATATAACTTATTATAATAAAGAAAAAGATATAGTAGAGAAAGAAACAGTAAAATTAAATCACATAACAGTTAACGTACAAAAGAAAGAACAAGAAATTTTAAAACAAGAAACTGAGAACATAGAATATAATAAACAACACGAAATAGCGAGTTTTAATGAAAAAAGCATAGAACACGAAATCAATGTTGTCGACTTTGGTGAAAGAGAACATGGAGGGGAGGGAAATATGTTGGATGAACAGGTTAGCCATTATGATCTAGGTGATAAAAAAAATAAAGTTGAAACGAATAAAATTGAAGTGACAAACCTGACGGCTAGGAAACCAAAAGAGAAGGTTTTAAGATTGAATGAGTCAAAATCGAAGGTTATAAATAAAGTAAAGAACGATATTACGTTTGAGTGTGATCTGGAAAATGAACATTTTGGTAATTCATTTAATGAAGGGTTAAAAGTGAACAGTGTGTTTGAAAATTTCGAAGTTGAGGAAACCCAAAGAGATAATGAAAAAGAAAGTATTCAAGGCATGTTAGATCGACCGTTCTTCAGTAAGGTAAACTTGAAATTATGTAGCTTATATGAAAGCAAAGAAAATTGTAAAGTAGATGTAACTTGTAAAAGTAATAATTGTTTGAAACCTCATCTGAACAAGTTCACTAGGAGTATTGTCAATTTTAAATATAAAAGAAGGAGATGGGCTAATTGATTTGTCTCTCCGATGTTTTTTTTTCTCTTCGTAAATGTTATAAGTAATATAAATGTTATGATGATTTTTTTTTATAATGTCAAGAATAATTATGTTATATGATTGATTTGATTTGATTTGATTTTTTTAAATGAATGTTTCGACTTTAAGTTAAAAACTTCAGTATGAATTTTGTTGATTTGATATAATAATAATAAAAAAAAAAAAAAAAAAATAAATGAATGAATATAATTAAAAATTTTTTAAATTAATGAATGAATAAATAGATTAATTTTGTTTGTACGATAGAAGTTAGATGAATTTCTAGAAAAATAATTTTATATAGTTAGAGTATATAATTAAATGTTTTGTTTTTGACTTCAGTATGTGAAAAAGCTGATTTAATTGTGATTTGTTTAGAGTATTAATTGTTTACTGTTTTTTTTTTTTAATTGAATTTTAATTTGAAAATTTTGTGATAAACAAAAAATTTTAACCGACGAGAAGAGGAGAAATGCAGTATCTCAGAAATATGTGAACTGAAATACTACATATTTATGTTCAGATTTTAATATAAATGACTTGTAAGAATTTTAATAATTTACAAAATGTAGTAATTTGATTTTATATAGAACTTTATTATGAATATAACGGAAAATGATACAAATTTTAAACATTATATGTTAATTAATTAACTCACGTAATTTTTTCTAATAGGTTTTATTAGGTTATTAGTCCAATGTCGAGTTGAAGTTTCAATGATGTTCAAGTTGCTTCTTCAGGCACTTATATAAAAACTTCAAATGAGGAATTTTATGTTATATGTCCATGTTATTTAAATTAAACCATTGTAAAACTTTTCACTGTTTGAATCCTTAGATTTGTATCAGAGAGTTAGGATAACTTGTGATTAAAAAATTAAATTGTAAATATCATGATAGCAGTTATGATCTTGGAGATTAGGATCACTATATAAGCAATTCGCGCACTGAATGAGGTGTGATCTTCAGCGGCTGCCAACGTAGAATGATGTCACCCATCGTCAGATGTAAAAATTCGTATGTTCGCCATTTTGGGCAAGTGCTTTGTATGAGTAATTAAATTAAATTCATTTTTTCTCTTCTATGGAAGATTAGCTGTTGCCGTTAAAACGGCCTCAGTTGCGTAGTTGCTTAGTTGCATAATTGCGTAGCGTGGGTTGCAACGTAGTTTGGATGCATAGTTAGCTGTGATTTCACAAGAGTGAAATTTCTTCTCAAGGGACAAGCCGTTGATACTTGAGTTTTGTATCTCACTAAGAATTGAGAGCACCTCAGCTCCACTTCTCTACAGAAGAACAAAAAATTTTATTAAGAAAATTTTATTTAAAAAAAAAAGAAACCACATGGTTATTAGATTTTAAGAAAGCATTAACGAATGTAAAGTTTTACATGAATGAAGTTATTTTAAAAGTTAAACAAGTTAGATTTCTCGTTTTTTGAGATTTTAAAAAAAAAAAAAAATTTTAAAATTAAAAATTATTATAATTTTTTTTATATAATAAAACGTACTTAGACCACGCATGAGATAAACCTCATATTTTTTGACTATTTCATTTTAATAAGAATTAATGAATTAATTTAAGGATTTTTCATTTATTGTAAATCCAAGGTAGTTAATGAAATGTAAAAAGGATTCATTTAACCTTTAATAATTTGATATTTTTATTTTACATGGATATTTTTTTATAAGTGTTCTGAGAACCACATTTTTGTAATTAACTATAAAAAAAAAATATAAAATAAAGCCTAATGCGAATTAAAATACAAGAATAAGAAAAGTTATATGAAAGTTTTATTAATGACTTCACCTTTTTTTTATGAAATTAATCTAATTATTTTTTGAGCTACCCGACTTATATGATACAAGGGCATACCACATAAATTGTCGCCCGGTCAGTTGACGACATATACCACATAAATTGGCTTCCGGACAGTAGACTTGGTTGACTAGATACCACATATATATGTGTCACTCCAGACGATATCTCCCCTTGGGATGCACTTAAAAATTTCAAACAAATTTTAAAATGTCAATAATATCAAAAGAAAGGATGAGTTCGTTGGCCATAATTTTTGGAGTTCATTTAGGGGTCAAATTTTGACCATTTAGGGTCAAAAATAGCATAAAAAGCATGTTTTTATCCATTTTACCACCCTCTTATATGATAATATGACCAAAGTGTACATAACAACAATTAATGTACTCTTAAAGAGCTTTCCAACGACATGAATCTTGAAGGTTAAATACTTTTTTGACTTTAGCACCCTGTACCCCTGAGTACCAAAATTTCTTTTCACCCATCCAAATTCTAAATCAAAATTTTGCTATTACCTTGTGGACTGTCCTCCTCATGCACCTCAACATGTTGAGAATCCCGGGCAGGTGAAGTTAATTCTCTTTTTATCAAAATCTTCAGACTCGGCTCACATTCCAACTCTATTCCTGCTGTAACAACACAAAACACAATTATTCTATGCGCAATTTGTATTATAACAAGACAGTAAAATAAATATTGAAACATACCAAACAAAGATAATATTAATTTAGAGTTACCTGGATCCTGGACTACTTCAGGTACATCCCTACCAGGCGAAGCAGCTTCAGTCTTTACTAACCATACCTTACTCTCTGCTTCAGATGGTTCATTGGGTAAACCTATAACATAATCAGAAAAGAGCATGAATATTTATAAACACTAAGAATTAATTGCTTCCGAGCTTACCGAAGGTAACGGAAGCTATGTGATCGGTCTTAAAAAACGAAAAATTTTGTATCTCTGATTTCAAATATTCGAAGACAGAATTCCGTTTCAGACATCAGGGAACATTTTTGGTCTCGTGTCTGTCTGTGGCTCAATTTTTGCGAACCACCATATCTTAAAAACTACTTGTCCGATTTTAATGAAATTTGGGTGGTAGGTCATAATCAGCCAATTGTTGGTCCCACATAAGTTTTAACCTTCTGCAACCTTCAATTTTTTTATCTTCCACATGCTCACAAACATACATTTATTTACAGCTATATCTTGAAATGTTATCATCTGATTTTTATGAAATTTGTATGGCTTGTCAAAAGTAGCTTGTAGATAGCACCCGCATAATTTCAACTGTCTGCGCACTTTAAATCGTGCTAAATTAATACTTCTATATACTATAAAGCCTTGGCTAACAGACTCACTGACTGACATTAATGTTTACCCACTTCCAGAAGAGCTAGAGACTTGCGGTTTGTGCCATTAGACACGCAATGTCCACATTGTGAACCAAAATAACCATACAAAGTTCACTTTTCCCCCTCCTTCCCCCCTTAAAAATATAAAAATGGCCGACTTGATTTTTAAGCTGTTTTGGGGGCTTATTACCGTTAAACGGTAAGTCTTATTGGAAAACAGATAGCACCAGCGGTAACTGATTTTAAAAGATTTACCACTTTGGTCCTATGACTTTTTGTTGTATCATCATCGGTTGTACCTCGGATAGTGATCATTATGGAATTTTTGGTTTTATTTTTTGCCATTTTTGTCTTCAAATGGCCATAGTTTCTATATATTCGATTTTATTCCTGATTGAGGCGCTTGAATCTCACACTAATGCTCTTTAAATTGATTATATTTTATTTCATTAGTTTCTGCTATTCATGCTGTTTTCCGAAGGTAACGGAAGCTATGTGATCATTCTGAAGAACGAAAAATTTTATGTCTCCGATTTCAAAAATTCCAAGACAGAAATCTGTTTCAGACATCAGGGAACATTTTTGGTCTCGTGTCTGTCTGTCTGTCGGTCGGTCTGTCACTCAATTTTTGCGAACCACCATATCTTAAAAACTACTTGTCCGATTTTAATGAAATTTGGGTGGTAGGTCGTAATCAGCCCATTGTTCGTCTCATATAAGTTTTAACCTTCTGCAACCTTCAATTTTTTTATCTTCCACAGATATTATTTTTTAGTTCATGCTATTTGCTGAGAACATGAGAGTAAACTTTGTCCCGTGTGCCGTATCACGTGACCACTTTTTTTGGTTTTTAATATTGTGTCGTATATAATTTTAATGGCCCTGCTATGTACATTAATAGTTATTTATGCACCTAGGGAGTAAAGTAAGCCATTATTCCCTGAGCGAAAAAGTTAGTTCTTGAGGCGAAGCCAAAAGAACCATGGTCCCTAAATCCCGAGGCGAAGCCGAGGGAATTAGACTCTTTAATTCCCGAGGCACAGCCGAGGGAACAACTCTTATCGAGAGGGAAATAATGGCACTTTACTCATGAGGTGCATACAATATTTTATCTCCAGTAGGAAGAAAATACACATTTTTGTCCATTGCACAGTTTTTATTTATTATTTTAATAAATAACAATAATTATTAGCACTTTTAATAGTAGATATTAATAGTAGATATAAGAGATTCAATATTAAAAACACATAAGAATTGGAATTAAACTCAAATATAAGTTTATTTAGATGCAGGTTATAAAACAAGATAAACATGGTCAAAATAGCGCAGTGCCGCCAACCTGATTTCAACAACTTCATTACATTAGCCATTCATTTTCTACTATTTTTAGAAAATCTTTACTTTTCTTTACTTTTTTGCCCTACTTTTACTTTTTCTCCCTACTTTTTGAGTTCAGGGATGAAAAGACCTGTTTTAGTCCCTCTAAACTAATTCAAAACCATAACTTTTTTCCCTACTGGAGATAAAACTATTTTATTGGTTTATTTTTAAAAAATGTTGTACATGTACTTTTGTACCGATTTTTAATTTTGTTGTAGGTTAAAGGGTTTAAATAATTTTTTGTTAGTAGGTTTTTAATTTATATTTATTTATTAGTTTAATTAATGCCCTTTTGTAATAATTTTGTTTTAAAAATATAATTTTGGTACCTCAAAGTACAGGGGTACAAATGTCAAAGTTAATCTTATATAATATGATGTATATCGTTGAAAAGCTCTTGAATAGTAGATTCATTGTTGTTACGTTCTATTTTGTGTTATTTCTAGTTTTGAGAGGGTAAAATTGAAAAAAAAAAATTATCATTTTTTTTTAAAGACAATAATGGCTTGTAAAAACATAAAATCAATAAAGTCCGTGAATAGGATGCGAGGAAGCTATGTGCCCCACCCAATTTTTTAATCAGTAGGCTAAACAAGAAAATATCTAATGAGCATTAGGTTACAAGAAGCATCAGCCTCAGAGTACAGATTAGAGTGTTACCTGATGGATTTATTGAAAGCTCCTCTTCATGTTCCCAGGCAGGTGAATTTACTTTTGCTTTAAATAACCTTTTCAGGCCCGGCTCACATTCCAATTGTATACTTGCTGTAACACACAAAACTCGATTGAGCTATTTGTAGTTATAACAAGACGGTTAATAAAAGCACTGAAGTCTTATTACAAAAAGAAGGAAAACAGATAAGACTGATTTAGAGTTACCTGAATTCTGGTCTACGTCCGTTGTATCCCTGACAGGTGAAGTAGGTTCAGTTTTGACAAACCATGTTTTACTCTCTACTTCACATGATTCTTTGGGTAAATCTACGACATAGTAAGATTAGAAAATTAATATTTAGAAATCCTTGGAATTAATTACTAGAAGAAGGGTTCAATATCAATGTCAGATCAGTAGATCAATGAAACAGCTTCTGCAAATCCTTTATAAATTATTTCACAATAATGGTTATTATTCAATGATACCATCATAATGGTTTATATACATATTTCTATTAAGAACTGAAACTGGTCTGTAAGGCCTCCTTCACACGCCGTGTATTTGTATCTACAGTACAGTAAGTGCATTACGAGTTGTGACTTTTGACACTCAGATTAGCCAACCTAAATGAGGAAAAAAATAAAGTCACTAGGTCTGTGGGACGGGTGGGGTCAGTGACAGTTTTGTTTGCCTAGTTGGCCCTACCTTCTAGAATTCAAAATCCTGACTTCTCATTGGCTCCCCACCCTAATTTTCGACTTTTCCCGTGTTGTGAAAAGTCACAACTCATAACCCACAAACTGTATACATATGTTTTAAGCACTGTTAAACCTCGTGTTTAGGGTTTTTGTTGGAACTGTTGTCAACTCTTACCTGATGTCACTTAAATACAAACCATAATGCTCTAAAATACTATTACTTCCCTGTGAAAGGAGCTTATTAAGCTCTTACTGACTTTGAGGAAAGAATAACATTATGCATAGAGAAAGAAAAGAAACCGGGTTTACACACACACTCAAGAAAGACAAACCACAAACTGGCTAGGTGGCAACATTTGTTTCTTGTATGATGGGGGAGCAACCAGAGCAGCCACCAGTTTAGTGGCCAGTCACACGCAGCTGAGGGTGAGTAAGTTGGCCAGTCTTGGCAAGATGTCCCACTGTCAAGGAGATTGTAAAACTGCAGTTATCTAACCACTAAGAGGAGGTAAGAAAAGTGAGCAGGGGAAAAGTATTAATCAAACAAAAAGTTATAACCAAATCGCTGCCCACTCTCAAATAGTTGTATAACTGGAAATTAGCCCTGACTGGTGGCCCCGTGTGAAGGAGGCCCAAGTTAGTAAACTGTATTGGTCTGGCCTGCCTCTTTTTAGGTGTTGCAGGTCTGGAAGAAACCTTATAATGAAAATAATATCTGGTAAAGTTTGAAGTAGGTTATATTCAGTAAATAGATTCAAATACAAAGATAGAGAAATGTAATAATAATAATATTCTTTTGGTTGAACCCTTATTATTGTATTTGATATTCCTATCCTTTGAGTCTTCAGGGATGAAAAAGGTTGAAAATAAAAATAAAAATATTTTCATTTACACAAACTTGGCTATATTTCGCCCATACCTGGGCATCTTCAGGCCTTGAATATGATTAAAAAATTTTACATTTTTTGTTTGGAGAAAGAACAATCTACTATTTGAGTAACCTTTCACAATAGTAGTTAAAGAGTAAAGGCCCGTTTACACGGTGATAGTTCTTCCACGATAGAACTATCATGTCAGTCTACGTCATACAACTATCGCCGAGGTGTGCAGTCTACACGGTGAGAGTTAAAATACGTCAAAACTTGTTGTCTTGCACTTAAATGTTACATCAACATCCAACATTTTTTACTTGGATATGGAAATGAAGCATTAAATATAGTATAATGTGAAATTATAACACACACACAGCAAAAGAAATATTCATATTGTCGAAAAAAAAAAATCTGATATCCAATGTGAAGCAAGCTATCATATTTGTTGCCTTTAAATCTGTTATCACGTGATAAAAAAGTATAAGCCAATCAGCATCTAGTATCTAGCGTGGTAGTTCTTATATCTGCCGCGTGAGTACTCTGACTGCTGTGATAGAACACTCAACTATCTCTGCGCAGACGAGATAGTGTGATGGCAGATAGTTCTATCGTGACAAAATCTATCACGTAGTCTACACGATGATAGTCGATGCGATAGTTGCTGTCGTGACCGCAACTATCGCGCCAACTATCACCGTGTAATCGGGCCTTAACTCTTTAACTACTATAGTGAAAGGTTACTCAAATAGTAGATTGTTCTTTCTCCAAACAAAAAATGTAAAATTTTTTAATCACATTCAAGGCCTGAAGATGCCCAGGTATGGGCGAAATATAGCCAAGTTTGTGTAAATGAAAATATTTTTATTTTTATTTTCAACCTTTTTCATCCCTGAAGACTCAAAGGATAGGAATATCAAAAAAAAAATTCTTTATTTTCACGTCATATAAATGTATACATAAATATATTACAATTTAATAATTATCGTCACTTTTTAACCTCCTCTTGTTTATATTATTTATATACTCTAAGACGTGAGAGCCCTGGGTAGTAAAAGAATACTAGAGATAGAGCTAAAATAATATGACATCCCAGTAAATCTTTAGAGACTGGTGGCCACACCGTTTGAGGTAAGATTTGATACTTACTTCGTTTCCACGTGTTTAAATACAAATTAAATCCTGATTTGGGATTTAACCAGCAAAGGTGTTTCCAGGAGTAGTATTGAATCCATATTCAATACGAAATAAAAAAAAAAAACGTTTACTTGGTTACTTTTGGTAAAGGTTATAAACAATTTTGTAACCTTCACCTTTTAAAACCATGTATTTTATTGCGTATTTTTACAGATTTGACTACAGCTTCTACAGAAATACGCTAGGTGTGCTCACACCCGAGCTCTGCGCATGTCAGGATTGAGTTCAGGTGTTTCCATGCAACTCGATCCAGATACGATCACAGAATTTAGTGTATTTTAACGGGATAGGTAGCGCATTTAATTCTTATTGAATCAAGGTTTCCATGGACACTATGGATCACAAAACTGTATTCAATCCATACCTAAACAGTATGGAAACGTAGTAACTATATTTTAAACTTTGTTTGCAATAAAATTTTTAATGGCCGCTCTGCAAAGCTCCGCTCATTTACTGAAGAAAAACAACACTCTTGCATATAGACCAGGTAGAGGTCCAACTCGAAGAATGCGATTTTCAATCTAACCTCAAACGGCGTGGCCATCGGTCTCTAAAGATCAACCGATACCCCTTATTCTATACACTAAATTAGTCAAAGGAATGTTATAAAGATTATTGTTTTAAAAGTTACCTGGAGGGAGAGTTGAAGAGCTAGAGCCGTAGATTATGGCCGCTGTCTCGTCAAAACATTTAAACTCTTCTTTCACGAAAGGATCCATTCCACTATTAGGATCACTAATTAGTACTTAATATAATCCACTCAAGCTGAGTTCAGCCCTATATAACGGACACAGATAGTAAGCAATAAACTTGCTTATCTAGCTATAGGTAATGACCAGTCGGAACAGAGCAATTGTTCTGTCAGAATTATGAAAAAGAGTACAGACTATAATCCTCAACAGAATAATACTACATAGCATTTAGTATACAACACATCTTAAAATTATAACCTGCAAACGCTAACCTAACAATATCCTTGGCGTGTGTCTGTGTCAGTGTTGCCTTTTTTGTCTTTGATAAAATCTTATCTATATTTCTGTCTTATTATAGATTTCATTGTTAATTTTATTTTAGACAAACTAATAGGAATAGAGAATTAACTACAATATTGACCCCTTATTATTTCTCTGGGAAAATTGTGAAACTTACTAAATTTCAAAGTAGGGACGAATCTATTTGCCCCCGAATACCTAGTCAGAAGGATTTTGTTATTTGTAATCACTAACGCCAAAAGAGCGAAAATAAAATATGCATTCATATTTTTATTTCTATCATTATATCTCATTAGATAAATAATAAGAAAATCGCAGTTTCTGTACTTAGACAGATAATTCTGCAATTTGCCGTAATTAAAATCCAAACGTAATATTATGTAACGTGTTTCTATTTTACTTGAACTCCAAATTTTCTCCGTTCATCCCTGCATTCCCTGCTCAGTTTACTTTTTCATGTGCGTAGCATATTCACATTTAGAGCATATTAAACGTGGAGCCTTTGAATGAAACCCAACAAACTTCACTTGCCCTTTCAGTCAAATCGCTGCTTTATTTTTCTGAAAGTTGGCACCCCGTGTATAGTTTTTAGGGTCCGTAGGCTAAACCAGCCCTGTCCGACTCCCTCGGGTGGGGGTTTGACCAAGTTTGCCCGATGGCAACGCTCCATCCCGCGGTCACGGAATAAAGTGGAACTATAAAAAAAAAAAAGAGGAAAAAAAGCCAAGCGGACTGATTCACCGGCCATCTTGTTTTACTCTTGTGAACGAAACATATCTGTTTTTGCTCTTGTGTCTTTCACACGGTGATTTGAGTTCTTTCTCTTAAAGTTTATCATTAACTTTCTTTTCTTCTTAACGTTTGTGGATTTTGCTTCTGTGAGAATGGTCAGGGGTACCAGGTCTTGTGATGTTTTTGGGTGTTCAAGTAAAACACCTCTTGTGAAATGCTTTGAATGGCCTAAGGATGAAAGAAGGTTCGTTAAATTTTTATATAATATTTTAACTTTAAAAATATTTATAATGTATCACCCTTTCGGTTGAACTGAGATAAACGGAGCGGTCGAGAATCGCTTGGCAGCAAGAGATTATATCCCTTTGTCAAACAGTACATTTGAGTGATTATATTTAATATGCATGATTTGTACCTAGGAAAGTTGATATCCCTTTGTCAAAATAATACATTCCAGTGAGGCCGGCACACTTTTCTAACCTCTTCCCCTCACAGCACCGTATTTCTCTGTTTTACCAATCTTTCTTATTGTTATAACTTTGGTAAATCTAAGTTAATGCTACGACTCGATGTATTTTTTGACAAAGGGATACCTATTAATTCTCCTATGTACAAATCACTCTTGTAGTATTTCTTTGATACATACATCTCACAAATGTAGTGTTTCACAAGGTGTTACAAAAATAAAGTATTATACTTGTAAGTTGAATCCAAAGGAAAAAATTAAAGCTCACTTTTGCGATATTTCGACCCCTCTTTGGGTCATCTTCAGGCTGAAAACCACATTCATTATCAGTAACTCTTATACAGTTGCTGTATTTCGTAACATAATACACAATTAAAAAAGCTCTCTATATCTACCTGACTAGAAGATTACTATTTCATCCTTTAGATTTTATATTGTAAATTTTCTTCTAACCTAGGTGGCTATTGTCAATATGAAATAATTTATCTCTGTTATAGTTGGCTCATGTTAAGTATAATTCAGGTTCTTTTATATTTTAATTATTTTATATTTCATAGATATCCCATGGAACACTAGATATCCTACAATCATAGGATATCTATGGAATTTTAAGGAAAATAGTAAGTACAATATATCAAAATAGTAAGTACAAAATAATTAATATATAAAAGAACCTGAATTATATTTAACATGAGCCGACTATAACACAGATAAATTATTTCAGATTGACAATAGCAACCTAGGTTAGAAGAAAATTAACATTATAAAAACTAAAGGATGAAATAGAAATCTTCTAGTCAGGTAGATATAGAAAGCTTTTTTAATTATGTATTATGTTACAAAATACAGCAACTGTATATGAGTTACTGTCAATAAATGTGGTTTACAGCCTGAAGATGACACAAAGAGGGGTCGAAATATCGCAAAAGTGAGCTTTTTTTCCTTTAGACCCTACTTACCTATAAGAATCATTTATAAGGAAACAAACCAAAGTATTATAGTGTATTACTTAATACTAGTTAATTCTCAACTGTAGCATTAACTTAATATTATTCATGTACTTAAAATCTTTCAAATGTATGTATAAATTTACACACAAATGTACTGCCACATTGGGTAAATTCTGATTGTACGTGCCCCCACTTTGAGGTTAGGTGATAAAATCCCGCATATTAAATTAAAAACCTTAATTTTGTGTACCCATGAATTTTCAATAGCCGCTCCGCTCATTTCCTGAAGAAAAACAACTCTCCTGTATATAAATCTGGTAAAGGACCAACTCGAAAAAATTTCAGGGGCACGTACAATCCGAATTAGTCCCAAATCGTGCCGCTAAGTAATTTTCGGCCACATCATCTCCCATGTATATTATATGATAACCATCATATCATGTTAAAACTATTAATAGTTTTTACAAAATAATCAATATAACAATAAAGTAATATAACAATAATTGTTATAGTACATGATAGGATGCGAGGAAGCTATGTGCCACACTAATTGGCAATTTTTTTTTTTTTTTTTCAGATGGATGTTTGAACCTACGGCAGAGGAGCTTCAAACCCTGTAATTTTTCCCACATGTAATCAGTCGACCCTCACAACATATAAAACTCATTGTTAAAAACCCTTCCATATAAAAAAAGAAATAAGACAAATATTCACTAAACTACATTCACTAACCTTAAATTTCTGTAAATTAACATTAGTTTGCATGATAAGGGTATTTTTTTAATGTTTAACTATGTATTGAAACATTGTATTTAACCTTATTGTACTTTTTATGTGAATAAAACAGGCTTTTTATTTAATTCTGTTTCTATAACGTTTATATTAAATATTTCAACCCTTCCTAATATTGTTAATAAGATTTATTTTAAGAAGTTGTTTGTTCTTCTATTTAATATAGAGAGAATGTATGAAATCCGTAACATCATAATATTATGGGATAATGAAACCTCATTTTTGAACAAAGGAAAATTTACACTTGTGTAAATTATTTTAAAATTTGATTTGCTGAATTCATAATTATTATTATCTAATTATCCAAGTTCATTATGTAATCTAATTAATATTTCAAGGCACTGAAATATTTACATAAAATATCTTTTAAGAAGTGGATAAAAAAAGAAATGTATATTTCAATTTTGAAAAGTAAGGAGGAAAGAAATTAGCTTATATGTTTGGATTTGAAATTCCCGGCTTTTTTGGCGGGCATTAGTTCCTGCGTTTTCTCCGGTGCGAGTGGCAGCGCTACTGTACTCAATCTTGTCAAAACTTTCTAAAGAGGGGAGTCGACTATCTCTACTATTAGATATCGATGGGCTAAACCAAGGACCCTCATATTTTTCTGTGTGTCTGTCCGTCCGTCCTGTCGCCTGCTCTCACGGCTACACTTTTCGTCCGATCACTTTGAAATTTGGCATGCATGTGTCTTGTACCTACCCACATATTTTAAAAATATAGCGACTTAAAAAAAATAGGGTAAAAAAACATAAGGTTAAAACATTTTTTTTCGACACTGTGAGGGGCAACTATTGAATTTCCAAATAGGTTCGTCTGAAGCCACGCCCACCTTACCTCTCATTGGCCAGCTGTTCCTAGCTTGGCTATTCCCGCCAGTATTTAAATTAAAATGTTACATCGTCTCTATAGCTAATTAACCTAACCTTTTAAATCTTTTTTACGTATAAATTAAAAGAGTTTCAATATCACAAAAAGTACTTTCGTATTCCTTGTAGTCTAGTCAAATTAAACACTAAAAAGGGCTCGACTTTGTAAAAGGTCAAGTAGTTCTAATTTGTTTATTTGTTGTTAGGACCTAAGCCAATAGTAATAACCCAAGTTTGTAAGAGCTATGCGAACAGATAAATATATTTACGCATGACAATGATTCAGTTCAGAGTAAAAATTGGCCGATTTAATTTGGTATACGCAGTGGCGTAGCTAGCTCTGATAGCGCCCGTCTGCAAGATAAAAAAATGCGCCCCTTTCCTAATAAGCGCCCTTTACTTAATACATTTACTTGATAATGTAAATAGATATTATTATTGAGTAACAGTGAGTTGTAACAATAAAAATCAAATAAGTAGTTTAGGCAATCTTAAGGAAATTATTTTAAAAAAATAGTAATAGACTTCAAAAAAATAAATATAATAATAATTGAAGGGAAAAAAATTTAATTTTTGTAATTTCTTTAAGGAACTTATAAGCACATAACAAAAATATTAGGAAACTAATTTTTATTACAGGAACGAGTTATGAAATTAAAACTAGGCATCGCGTGGCTCTATCATTGAAGCGAGCGTGCAATAAAATACTGACTATTGAAATTTGTTAATCATGATGAATGTCATAGTTGAAGATAAGTGGAAGAGGGCAGTGTGGAGTAGAGTGGGGGTACTTGGTACAAAGCTTTACTTCCTAAACTAACCTACACACAAGACGACTCTAACAATCTTAACCACCCGTCGTAGCTTTTAAACAATTATTATAAATGTATCACTTCATTACTCAAATACTACTGCTTGTATCAAGTTGAAATATTACATACTTGTTTCAATTATACTTTAGACGATGTACATGAAGTTTTATTAAAATCGTTATGTTAGAACGTAAGATATCGGTAAAAAGGTTGTTTTCTCTATTTTAAACGTTTAGGTCCGCTTTAATAGTTTTAGCGATCTTTATTAATTCATAACAGTGTCGTTGTTGGTTTTGCTAAAAAATGTTATTTGTAAAAAATGTTCGTCTCATCGAATAGGTGATGATAGAATTTTTTCCCGTCCTGAAATTCCAATTTTAAATTTGAAGCTCACGTTTACGCGAGCATTGCGCGCGAACTCTTGGACGGATCACGCTGTCCAACGAAATTAGCCTGAGTATTAGTAAAAGGAAGATGTATACCAAATTTCAACGAAATCGGTCAACTTTTACTCAACTTATCGTCGGACACACAGACAGACAAGATGCATATTTCGTTGAATGTAAGAAGCTCGCTTACGCTCGCTTCAATAATGTAGGTCAAAATAGAACACATTAAAATATAGCATTAAGTTTAAGATTATACTTAATAACTAAAAAATCGGTATAGTTCACAAACTTTACAAAACATAAATAAAGCTAAAATACAGGGTAACCCACGATAAAATGTCATAGTCATCACCAGAGACGGGACGTTTATGACTTTTATTTTTCCATTTCATGACCTTTATTCTATGACTTTTATTATCCTGTTTTATGACCTCTATTTTAGAAAATCGGTTGTTTTATGACGTTTTAGCAAAAAGTATGACGTTTATTTTCACTGTGAAAATTTAGCCTTTTACATCCATGATTCAAATGTTGATGTTTTTTTAACAAAATGGCATGAAATATTAAACACTTTCCACACGTGTTATTATATTTTTGTAATCTACTCCTCAATACCTTTCATTATATACCTCACTCAAAATTTAAAAAAAAACAAAAACCCCTTGACAGGATTTAGCCGCCATCTTGGCTTCCCAGAAATTCATATCGAAATTAAACGCTTTCCACAAGTTTTATATAGTTTTGTATCTACTCTTCAATACCTTTCATTTGATACCCCACTCAAAATTAAAAAAAAATTGCGTGACGTGAGTTATCCGCCATTTTGAATTTGAACAGCTGATTATTTTGAGTTCGCAAAATTTTTCCTGTGTGTGCGTCAAAACGATCTTTAATATTGGAATGTTTCATGTTTCTATCTCTTTTGATTCAAAAGTTATTGGAACTGTACCGACTGACAGATAGACAGACACATGAACGAAACTATAAGGGTTTCCTTTTTTGGTTTTACCAACGAAACCCAAGTGAAAGAACAAGTAAAAAAAAAAAAAACAGGTAACACGAGTAAGAAATCAAATGAGCAATTAAACATTCTAATCCCTTACCAAGAATATATACAAAATCTTAAGTTCTGGAACAGCAAATCAGGAAACTGCCCAACCCAATGGGTTTATTATTGGCTGATTGGAGAATCTATCTTGACCTTCCTGGATTCTAATTGGAAGATTTGTACCAAGAAGGAGCCGATCAGGAGCCCTAGTTTGGAATTAGGGATGACCCTCGGTGCCTCTCTAGTTGCAGGTATTGCATAAGCGCATTAGTTAAGTCCGAAAGTGATCAGGGAATTAAGAGCCCAGGCCTTTCACTAAGCTGGTGTAAGGGTTTTTTGTTTGAACGGCACTTTTACCTGGAACCGGACCAGGAATATTCAATATAAAAATTTGCTTTAACAAAAAAAACAAAAAACTTTTTGCTAAGAATTTGACAAAAAAGGCCATTCTATGACGTTTATCCAAAGAAAACCCCATTTTATGACGTTTATTCGAAAAATGGCTATTTTATGACAAAATCATATGACTATGACATTTATGACTTTTTCCCGTCTCTGGTCATCACACTCGAAACTGGCGTATTCTATGGGACAAATGCAATAAAAATGTCGAGTAAGCAATAGTAAGCATATGCCAATTTCTCACTAGTTCTCGAGATATCGATTTATTTATTGCTTCCGAGCTTACAGAAGGTAACAGAAAGCTATGGGATCGTTCCGAAGAGCGAAAATATTTTATGTCTCCGATTTCAAAAATTCCAAGACAGAAATCCGTCTCAGACATCAGGGAACATTTTTGGTTCCGTGTCTGTCTGTCGGTCTGTCGCTCAATTTTAGCGAACCTTTCATCTTAAAATATATACGTCCGATTTTAAATAAATTTGTATAGTGGGTCACAATTAGCTCATTTTTGGTCCCATATAAGTTTCAACTTCCTGCGCTTATTGGTTTCTCTTCCACATGCGCACAAACATACATTTATTTTCACCTATAGCTTCAAAAGTAATTATCTGATTAGTATGAAACTTTTATACTTTATTGAAAGCAACCCACAGATAGTCCCAGATTAATTTGAATCGTCTGCGCTCTTTAATTTTTGCGAAATTGGTCCTTTAATTCATGTGAAAAATCAAAACATTTTGACAGATTAAAAAAACGGGGGAAACAATTAAACATAATGAAACAATAATAGCAAGTGAAAGCATAAAATCAATAAATTATCTACGCGATAGGATGGGAGGAAGCTATTTGCCACACCAATTGGCAGTCTATTTTTTAAAGTGTTTTATACAAATTTTCAAATAATGCCTAATATCTCAAAAACTAAATGAAATAGAGAAATCGGGCTAAGGAATAATTTTGAAGAGCATAAAAAACCTTTCAGAATCACTCACTTATTTCCAAATTATCAGCTGCTACGCATTACGTCCTGTTATAGTGACAGGGACGTAGAATTTCAACATTTCGCTGAAAGTCAGGGGCTTGTTGTACAGAGCTGGGATTGATATTAGACAACGAAAAATTATTTTCACTGCAAGTAAAGGTTTTCTTCAAGGTGTTTTATGATCAGAAGCAGAGTACTGAAGAATTTGAAAGATAAACGTCCAACAATTTTTTTTGCGAATATGTATCTCGAAAACGAATCTGCTCCGGATCCATGTTTATAGGAACTTTTTTGTTGAGCGTCAAATTTCCTATAAGAACCCGAAGTTTTGTGGTTTTGTTCGGGGAAACCTTTTTTGCATTTGTAGAAGAATTGGTTGTGATCCTGACCAAAAAATTTCAAATATGGTGGTTACATTGAATCCACCAAATTCAAAAACTAGTCCGTTGATCTTAAACTTTAATTATAACATTTGAATTAAGCTTATGAAAAGCAGAAGATTTCCTGAAATTACCACACTTCTAACATCCCTCTAAAGAGTAGGTAGGTACAAAGCTCAGAATTTTAAAAAATCCTAATTTTCAAATGTAACAGGACTTAAAAGATGCGGAGAAGCTGATAATTTGGATATATAAATGAATGATTTCATCATGAGTTATGACATTTTATCGCGGGTCAACCTGTATACATAAATAAAATTATCAATTATATCGTTAAAATCCTCCAATGTCCGTGCTGTCAAAATGTCGTCAAGTCCAGTTAAACGTTCTGGCGAAATTGAGCTTCATAGCGAGGTTTTTTAATAATTTAAGCTTTGAAAAGGTTCGTTCAGCCGATGCTGTAGTAACAGGTAAAGTAAGGAATAAAATAAATGCTAAATATACTTCAGGAAAATTAGTTGAATTGTCACTAATCACTATTTTAGCCAAATCTTGTTGTTGTTTCTTAGAACAATTTTTAGGGTCCGTAGGCAAAACCAAGGACCCTTATATTTTCCTGCGGGCGTCTGTCCGTCCGTCCTCTCGTGTGCTCTCACGGCTACACCTTTCGTCCGATCACTTTGAAATTTGGCATGTATGTGTCTTGTACCTACCCACATATTTTAAAAATATAGCGACTTAAAAAAAATATTTTTTAAAAAAAATAGGGTAAAAAAAAACTTAAAGGTTAAAATTTTTTAATTTTTTTTCGACACCGTGAGGGGTATCATATGAAAGAGTACGTCGAGCTGATTACAAAAATATATAACTCTTTGGTTATAACTTTGATAGGGCAACCGTAGGCAAGTTTGAAGTGGGTGTGAAACGTGTCCCCCCCCCCCTCTATCTCGCTTATGTGAAGTGCAAAAAATCTGAAATAATTCCTGAACATTCTTCGACCAAAACTGAAGATACCACTTTTTGGAAATTTTGAAAAAAAAAATATTTTAATCTTTATTGACAAAATACGTTTTTTTTTATAATTATGGTCTTTTCAATCTATATATGGTTATAGATTATATAACCATATGGTTATATAATCTATATGGTTTATATGGTTGTAATCCGATTCAGTGGCAAAAAATTACTTTATCAGAAGTTTGTTTATGTGTTTTGAGAATATCAGACCCATAGGATAGTTCAAAGTAAGCTTTTTAGTATTTTAAAAAACACCATTAATAGGGTACTACTGAAACTATACAGGGTTGCCTACGGACCCTCGCTGTGTGCTGACCAGCACACACTTGACCTGTTTATTTTTTTTAATTTACTTACATAATCCACATATTTGATGAAATATCTATTTTTTTAATTTCCTTATTTAATATAATTATTATTATTTATTTATTTTATCATATTATTATTTAATTGAATTTTATTAATATGTATTTTTTTTTTTTTTTTTTTTTTTCACTTTCTCTCTTTTTCAAATTTTCCTATTTTTTCGTCTCCAATTTTGCCCGATAGCTACGCCCCTGGGTATACGTTGTAATGAACATGGATGTTATTATGTAAGGTAGTTTGACCCGCAATACATAAGAGATGAAATTTGAAGTTGAAACTGGGTAGAAGCAAAGATGAGGATAAGGAGAGAAGAGAACTTTTTTAATGTTTATTGTTTGTTATTTGTTATGTTTATTATGTAGAGACAGATAGAAGCAATGTGTTTTAAAGTATGTATTGTATTTTACCAGTTAATAGAATTTGTGAATTTAAAAAAATATGTTTTATTAGTTATTAAAAACTCCCTAAACCCGTGCAACCTATTTATAGGAGTGGGGGGTCTTAAGTTACGTCAGAGCAATCTCCCACCATTCTACCGCTACCCCTACCATACCGAATCTAGGCATCCTCTATACACCATCCTTGAGTACACATGACACATAAAATAAATTCGATATAACTAAAAAAAATTAACCCACCTTAAAGATAATATACATACGCTATATCGATATATTAGGTGAAGGTTATGTAAGTGAATTCAAGAAAATAGCGTATTGCGGGCTTGTTAACTGTATTCTAAAGCTGCGAAATACATATTATATCAAATTATAATTATTATTAACTACGGGAAACAGACAGAGAAAAATACACTCCAGCGCCGGAGTGTATTTTTCTCTGTCTGTTTCCCATAGTTAATAATAATTATAATTTGATTTAAATTAAAATTTAATCTTTCCGTAGTATGAATACTACCAAAATCGTAAAATATGAATACATATTATTGAAGTACCTACAATGAAAATATTGGACGCTAAACACAAAACTACTAAACTGTTGAGGGACTACAAAAAAAGAGCAGTCATGCACCATGATTTAATGAGAGTAGTATTTTATTTTTTATTTATTTATTTGTATGAGAGTAAAGAAGTAATTTCTCCAGAATTTTACCCATAACAGGAAGGAACCACCATCATTAAAAAATAAATGCGGCAAAAAATATGTTGGCGGATTTGGCAGGAAACAGATTTTTCTTGGGAAATATTTAAAAAATGGCGGGAAATAGCCACCCGCAGTAGCTTTTAATAAACTATTATTATAAATGTATCACTTCACTACACAAAAATTCCAGCTTGGATTAAGTTGAAATTTTAACTTACTTATTTCAATTGTACTTCAGACAATATATTTGAAGTTTTATTATAGAATATTTTCCGGTTCAAAATTTCCAATTTAAAATGTTGGCACGAGCGTTGCGTGCGAACGCTTGGGCGGATAACGTTGTCTAACATACTCGACCTGGACATTGGTGAAATGAACATGTGTACCAAATTTCACCAAAATCGATTATATTTTACTCAAGTTATCGTCACATGTTTCCAACACACACTCAGTCACAATGCATAGTTTGTTGAATGGAAGTAGCTCACTTTAATTACCTCAGTTGTTTTGATCAAGTGTAAAGTGTGTAATAATTTTAACTCTCTCTTTCCAATATACTAATGTCTTTAAATTTGTCACCTAAGCTTTCAATGCTGGCACTTTTGTTTGCCACTCTAGTGAAAGTATTTGTGTAAAACATTTTAAGTTTTAATAATTAATATAAAAATGCCATTTTTCAAAACTGGTCTTATTTTCAACTTTTTTTTTTTTTTTTTGGTTTCTGTATTCTTCACCTTAGTTGTATCTATGTGCAAAATTTGGGAAAGATTGAATGACGGGAAGTGGTTCAAAATTTGGGTAATAGGTGTGCGATGAAACTTAAAAAGCAAATAAATTTGAAGCCATTTTTTTTTTTTTTTTTTTTTTTTTTTTTTTTTTGGTTTCTATATTCTTCACCTTAGTTGTATCTATGTGCAAAATTTGGGGAAGATTGAATGACGGGAAGTGGTTCAAAATTGGGGTAATAGGTGTGCGATGAATCTTACAAAGCAAAGTAATATAAGACCAGTAAAAATGTTTTACACTAAACTAACTCACTTGAGTTGGACTTGTGAAGTTCATCAAATAATAAAGCATAGACTGTTTTGAAGAGCCCTGGATTAGTTGATTTGTTAACATTAATGTTTACAATAGGTAAAATGTATTTTATTTATTTACAATATCTATTATTTGAACATCACTCAGGGTTAACAATAAAAATAATAATTAATATTGAGCTTAAAACTAAAATAATTACAAGATGAAAGAACTTTTTATATACTACGTTTTTAAATTTTCTGTTGAAACATATATGTAATGTTGATAATATAAATGTTATTGTTATATATAATGTTAGTAAAAAAAAAAAAGTTCCGAATATATTTACTTAACATAAATGACAACCATCTAGAGAGCTGATCTTAAACCTATAAAAGGACAAATCTTTGTACAAATGATCTCCCCAACACCAAATAAAATAACTTGCGGATTGTTTCTGAACTAACTTTCCCTACAGCAAAATTTGCTGAAAACTAATTAAATTCTGCTGAAAGATAGCTAAAAGTATTGAAATAATGCATTGTTATCGAGTTCTGAGCTATTCTAAAAGTTTCAAATGCTTAGCTATTCGGGAAGTTAGTTAAAAATCTATTGCAAGATTTGTACTGGACAAACAAACAAGAAAGCAAGCTAATAAAAACGTAGTAATTAAGACAAGAAGATTATGTTTATTAATATAATATTATATATTTTTTTAGATCTACAAAACTAATAGGAATTTAAATAATACATAGTTTTTTATAACGATTTAAGAAATCCTATTGATGGAGAAAGCCCGACCTTTCATAGCTGATGGTTTACTTGATCCATGTTTTGATAAGTTGAACTGTGTTGTTATTGTAAGGCGATCATGTCGATGGGTATCTTGTTGAAGACTTTCTCAGCAACTGTTTGGAAATGAGACGAAAACGCACCCTCGATGGCCGGTGTCATTTCGATCATTATGTCTCTCCAGTTATCGTTTAAAAATGCGTTCATTGTGTCGGCTGGAAAAAAAAACCATTTCAATAAGTTTGGCACATAATCTATTCTCCGTTTTATGTTTCGATTCCTCGTGGGAGCATTTAATTTGGTGATAGAATCTGCATTTTTTTTTTTAATTTGAACAAAATAATCGAGTACTGCTTATTCAAAAGTTGTCCATTTTCCGAGGTCCACCCTGAATATGTTATGTTCATTACTGTATACATTTTTCCAAGTGTAAAAAACTCAAAAATACAATTTGGAGCATATTTGTTAGAACAAAGAATACCTCTACCGCACTTAAAGTAGCAAATATAACACATTGTAAAGTAATGAATATATCACATTCGTTAGCTTACAAGGTAAAAAGTAAGTTAGGAAAAGGAAAATTCTATTGAATCTGCCACAATTCATATTTTACAATGTAGGAAGCAAGTTTGGCAAAGGCAAACTCTATCAATTTTTACAAATTCATTAGTTTTTTTATATCTTTCGTTTTCATTACTTTAAATCATACCTAAATGAATTCCTCATTGCAGTTAAAGTTCTAATAATAGCGAATTCTTCATAATATTACAAAATTTTTCTTAAGAGTTAACAATTTAAAAACACTTAAGTTAACAAACAAATGTGTCATATTCACAATTTAGTTCTTCATTTAAAAATCAGAAAGTAAAGAATAATCATAATTTGTAAGATTAGCTTAAAAAATTATAATTTGGGAGCACTCATAATTAGTGTATTTTCATCATACATAATAAATCCAATGCAAAAATAAAATAAATAAAAACCTCTATTTTCCTGTTACAGCTGGTGATTATTCATAATATTTCCAATATGCTCTGTGTAGCATTGTAATAATTCCATTATCAAAAACACTAAATACAGTAAATCCCGCTAAAAATACCACCCTGACCACCTGATCAAATTGACCACTTTTTCATGGTCCCTTCTGAAATTCAATACTTGCTGTACATTTTCTTCTGCTTATTGTGACCATCTGCCTATTTTGATCAGTGACCACTTTCTTCTGGCCTCTTGAAGGAAATTTATTTCGGTTAAAGTGACCAAAGTAAAAAAAAATAAAAAAATAATAATGTTTTTGTAAGAATGAATACCTATAATAATTTTGAAACATTTGGTTTTCAATTTAATTGCTTAGAACTCATATAATAGTTGTTGCAATGTGAATAAAACCCACTTTACTTTCTTTCTGTTATATAAGAATTATTAAGAAGGATTTTAATTCAAAGATATTAGTCTAACGAAATAATTCTTGCTAGTTCTTAGAGTTAAACCTAAAAATTACATCATTCCTCTGTATTTTTAGAAAATAATTTTAGATTTTTACAATTAAATTGAAGTACAATACATGTTTTTTTTTTCTTTTTTTCAATTTTAAAGTCTCACCTTGTTTTTGCTTAAGTTTAAAAAATTCACTTATCATAATTCAGAAAGATTTTATTTTTTTTTACAAATTGTGTGACTCCTTTCTATAAACGTTGCTTTTTACCCTTCATGTGTGTAACATTATTGTTACACATATATGTAAACTATATATGTGTAACATAGAAAAACCAAGATTGAGTACTTTTTTTAAAATTAATTTTGGGTATGCTGACCACTTGCCTAAGGTGACCACTTTTGGCTGGTCCTTTCAGTGGTCACTTTATTTAGGTTTTACTGAATTACGTTGTCAATTTTTTTATTACTAACTTATCTAGATTTTATTGTGTACATACATAAAATTCTACTTCATATTTTTACTCTTGTATTTTTACATCCCCGTAGGTGTTGACACTTTCAAGAGATGGCCACTGTTCACATCAAATAAATGTGATCTACAGTGTGAAACTTTCTGTATTACACTTTTGTATTCCACGTCACTAGATCATGTCTGTGTTTAGACCCAAATTTGTTGAAAGTTTTAGTGAACCACCACTTCGTTGTGGAACAATATGAACAGTCTAATTAATAATTAAAATGGTATAAATGTTCGAACACTTTCTTACCTAATTCTTCATCTCCGTGGAAGAGATTGTCGAATTCGATGCCCATGTGATTAGCGTCGAAGGTCCAAGCTAATCTGTCCACTTCCATATACTTAGCTCCGTCTCGTTCCACTGTCTTGCCGTGGATCTTAATATGCGATTTCAAACCCTCTAAACAAACAAAATAAACATATTTCTCATAAATTTTGTATAAGCTATTTTATTTTACAAGTATTTTAATAGAACATCCATTATATTAAAAAAATCTAGAAAATATAAATTTGCTTTTATTATATTAAGTGGGTTGTTTTCAAAAGCAAAATTTTGTTTCCAAAATAATATTCAGTAAAAATATTTCTTCATTTCCCTGGCTGTCTTATACTGTAAAATGCCAGAGGATTTAAAACTTAAATAAAAATATATGCTAACACCTACCTCTGAACATAAGATGAAGGCCATGTATTTCCCTCCAGAAGGGAGAAAAAATTAACATTCCACCCTAGTTTATAGGGAGGAAAGGATCCCATTACAGCCTAGTTGTGAAAATGAGGGAGGAAAGTAAAAATCAGGGCGGAAAGTAAAAATCAGGGAGGAAAGTAAAAACAAAAAGGCAGTAGAGCCAACTTATTATTCTTTAAAAAAAATCACCTCTATATTAGAGCGCTATACTGGAAATATAGAGGCCGGTGGTTCAAATCCCCGCGCTGGAGTCTATTTTTCTCTGTCTGTTTCCCGTAGTTAATAATAATTATAATTTGATTAAAATTAAAATTTAATCGTTCCGTAGTATGAATACTACCAAAATCGTAAAATATTAATTTCTAATTGATTGTACGAGGTACAGGTACTAATTGGGTACTTTATAATTATAAGCGTTATTTCTCGTTCTAGTTCTTTGTCATTAATGTTGACTTCTCAGACTTGTGGAAAAATTGAAAGCTTTAAATTCGGGTCAATGTATCATTAACGTCAGAGAAATTCATTCTCCTGCGTAGCTTAGTTGGTTAGAGCGCTATACTGGAAATATAGAGGCCGGTGGTTCAAATCCCCGCGCTGGAGTCTATTTTTCTCTGTCTGTTTCCCGTAGTTAATAATAATTATAATTTGATTTAAATTGAAAAAATAGATAATCATGAATCATGATGAGTTGATAGATATAGGGTATGATAGTAGTACAGCGGCTAGTAGTAAGGGAACCACCCCGCAGTCTTACTATTCCTCTAACCACACATCTCCCTCCCTGCTTTATTAATACTTTTAGCCATCTTCATTAATTCATAGCAGTGTCATTGTTTCCTTCTAGAGGAAAAATCTTGTATTTCCATGGGAGTAAAAGTCATAGTACCCTCGCTGTAATTAACTCCCTCGGCTATGCCTCGGGATTAAATTTTGTGGTTCCCTCAGCTGTGCTTCAGGAACCAACTAAATAACTCTCCGGCTACGCCTCAGGATTTAGGCAGTATAACAAAACACACTTATTTCAAAAACACAGGTAGTAATGACTTTGTTTCCTCACATGGTGCATAAATAACTATTTTTAAAGTGAAATGGTTTAAACAAATATAAATTCTAACAGCAGATCTCTTAGTACAATCCCTTTCATTTGATCGAGTGGTTTGGCTGTAACGTTCAAAGATCAATTGGCATTACTTCATGTGCTTAATTTTAGCTATAATTACAAGGTTTAAATGAATATTACCGATGGTTACTTTGAAGGATCCGTCTCCTTTGATCGGCAAGATGAGAACGATACCGTCAGTGATGTAGCGTCCCTTCATGATAAGAGGTCCATTGAACGTTGACTCAAAACTAACCATGTTGTGATCCCAATCAGCTCTGCAACGAAAACCACATTAAAATAAACCTTGACTTACTTCAACTCCTGTGTAATAATCTCAGAATTTTATTTATAAAGTAAAATTAAATCAAGGTATAATGTCACCCTTCATGTAAGCTATACTTTTAACTTACTAAATAGACTGCAAATTGGTGTGGCACATAGCTTCCTCGCATCCTATCACGTACTATATTGATTTTTTGCTTTTACAAGCCATTATTGTCAAATTAATTTCCCTCAAAATTTAAATTTGTTTTGATTTTTTATATGTATTAAAGTATCAATTTAGCAAAATTTAAAGAGTGCAGACGGTTGAAATTAATCTGGGGCTATCTGCGGTTTAATTTCGACAAACCATCAAAATTGAAAGTTTGTGTGCATGTGGAAGAGAAACAAATGAGCACAGAAGGTTGAAACTTATAATATGGGACCAACAATGGGCTAATTATTACCTATCATCTAAATTTCAATAAAATAGGACAAGTAGTTTTTAAGATATGTTGGTTTTCTCAAAAATTGAGCAACATACTGACAGACAGACAGACCGAGAGACCAAAAATGTTCCCTGAGGTCTGAAAGGGATTTCTATCTTGGAATTTTTTAAATTGGAGGCATTAAACATTTTTCGCTCTTCAGAATGATCACATAGCTTCCTTTACCTTTGGAAAGCTCAGAAGCAAAACTAAAAATAATTTAATATAAATACTGTACTTGAAATACTGTAATTTTCATCAGAGGAATCTCTAAAATGGTTAAGTTTTTACAATATTCATATGCATTATTAGCTTAATGCATAATAAAAACACCGAATCTTAAGTCATGAATGGCTTTAATCGAATCTTCCTTAAATTTCAAATCTCTATCGACTGATCTCCCTTCGTTTTGCTTCTTGTTGATATCGATATAGTCAAACTATGTGTTACTTTATGCATTATAAAAATAGAGAAACTTACACGGCTGAAGTGATAGAAGCCTGTGAAGCTCCTTCGATCGATACATCTTTAAATGTCAAATCTACATCGACCGGTCTTCCATCATTTTGCTTCTTGTCGATGTCAATATGGTCAATTTTCAACGGATCCAATGTTTCAATTTCTAAATCTGCCACTCCTAAAACATGATCAAACGTCCAATTTCAAGTTTTATTCTGAGAAATTATCATTGATTTAGTTATAAGGGTTAGCATTAAATGTGTTTTCTTTTTGCAGTAGCTGAATAACACTGTGAATTTCAGTACCTGAGAAGAAAATAATTGTAATTTAACTAAAATAATTTGAAAGAGAGCTTACCATGAGCCATAATACTCAAGGAATCTTGAATTGCTTTCCGTACACATTCGTTTAAATCTGGATCATTTCTCTTGCAAAGCGGCACGCCTGCAGCTGAAATGAAAAGAGAAAGTCATTATTAATCAAAATTATTTACACATCTTACTCCAACACATTCTATAGGGCACAGGGTACCAGAAAAAAAAGAGATTCTCATTACGATAAAAGCATATTGGCTGCCAGCAATGGTGATGTGACTTAAAAATAATAAATTTCACTTAAGCATATTATATAAAGCTCTTGCTTCAATAAATGTATTTTTTTATTAATTTATTTAGGTGCCATGTAGTCTAATAAAGAGGTTCCAAACAAATTAATGTACTGTTGTTTCAGAAAAATGTACTTCCTTTTTCAAGGTATAAAGAAGAATATTTCTTAAAAAATATCCACAACTTATATTATTACTTCTAACTGATCCTCACTATAATCCTCAATTATTACTTTAACTCACTCGATATTCACATAGTTATATAACTTTAGATTTGGTCTTAGATAAATAAATTTCAAAAAATGTTGCTTCACACTTTTTCCGAAAGATATCAGGACAAAACAGAGGAAAACTGAGTTTCACCAAGAGTAAGTATCACAAACTCTTTGATAGTAATAATTCTTTATCAGTTAAGCCTATAAGTAATCATTTGCACCATTATTTTAAAGAACTTATTCACCTGGAAACACATAATGACCAATAAAGATGACGTTTTTTGTTGAAGTAAATTAAATTCTACGATGGCTAAATTTTAAAGATCATATATTAAGGAAGTCAAATATTTTTTGAAATTTAATTAAAATTACAATTAAGCTGATTATTCGGATACCAGATTTGTGGATCAGCTAGAGAGAGAGATGTATCTCATTAAACCAGAAAAAAATAACTGGCTTCTTTTAAATATGTATCCACTACAAATTCTGGTATTTACACTGTGTATATTCCTATCTAAAAACATTCTTTTATAGTTAAGTTAAAGAATCTCTGATTTGGGCACATTTTGTAGAAATGATCCGGAAAGTTGTGATAATTAGCATAGTTCATTGTTGCTGAAAAATAACATATAAAAATTCCTGAGCAGGCTGCTATTATGGAAAACAGGTCCCAATTTTCTGTTAATGTGTATTCAAAAATAGTAATAGAAGAAACTTTGTATTGAAAATAGCTCTAATAATTTCTATTTAATAAAGTACTAGCAAATATAATCTGTTAGGATATTTTCTCATATTTAAATGTTTTTAAAAGTTGCATTTTTTTTTTTTTTTTTTTTTTCAGTAAAATAGCAAAAAATAAGATTCAACGCCTTTAAACCGCCAAGATAGCAGGTACCGGTCCTTGCGAATATGACACTTTAAGATTCAAATATCTATAAAACCATTAAAGTATTAAAAAAAAAACATAACAACCTTTTTTTTTAAAGACAATTCAATGATCTCTAAATTCTGTAAAATATTACTTTTTTTTTGGTAAAACTAATATTTTTTTCTAAATATCTGAAAATAAATGGAAAAATTGGGTTATTTTCAAAGATGGTGGCCATTGCTTCCCTCAGAACTTTATCTACAGCTTTTATATACATAAACAACCCATCAATGTTTTTTATACATTAATAAATAACATTGTCGAATATCAAAACTTTTCTATTTAGTTCTGAAATTTTTTTCTTCATTGACTAGACTAATTGTCGTTGAAAAACACAAACATTTGTTTTTCCTTCTTTGTGTCTTCACTCACTAAAAAATGGAAAATAAATTGGCAGGCCAAATTAAGGCAAATCCACTTCTAAAGAAAACAACATTAAAATAAGAATTAGATCTTTTACAAAGTATAAAAAGTAACCTACATGTAAATTCAAAAGATCTATTTTAAAATTTAATTTGAAAACTTCAAACTTAAAAAAATGTTTCAGGTTTTGAAAATGTCTCAAAACGAGAGATCAATATTAACCCCTGAAGACAGAAAAAAGAATATATATTATATTAAAGGGAACAACTTACTAAAAAAAAACATAAATATTTGTACTTACGCAATTTAGGCGCTCCATATGTAATTTGAAATAAATTTAACACAGCAATAAAATGAAGTATAATTAAGTGATTCATCTTAAAACTGTACCTATTAATTAACTTACAAAAATATAAAACCCCCTCAACAAAAAAAATCAAAAAACTTTTTTACACAAAAATCAATTGATAGAAAGAAAAATAAATAAACTTTTTAGCTTGAATTCGAAAGAACATTTGACTCAACTTATTTAGCAAACAAACCTTATATATACTTTGGAAAATTGTCCATGAATTGATATATCATTCAAGAATATACGTCTGCACTATATAATTCATGGATATTAAGTATTTTTTTAAATAGACTGTCATTTATAGTTCCTGGTACACTCATAAGGTTACGTATGAGTATGTAGGGATGTATATTCATTTTCAAAGTGTAAAAAAGTAAAGGTATATATTAAGTGTTATTCTTTTTTTTTAAAAAAAATGTAATTAATATATTATTTATTTTAAATGTATGAGGGATTGTTGTATTTGTTTCGCATGTGCTAAGTGCTGAAGTGTAATATGTTATTTAAATAATTATATATTGTTAAATGTTTTTATCCTGAAAAAAATCAATAGAGCGTTAACAAAAATCTCCTTTTTTTTATGTTAAATATATTTTATTTTATTTGTTAATATTTTTATAATAATATAGATTATAAGTGTTTACCAAACAATTTGTATGTGTTTGATGATTTATTTATTCAATATATTTTATTATCAAAGATTTTATATATCAAATTTTTTTTTTTTTTGTTTCAAAATATAAAAAAAATAAAAATACTTAATTAAATAAGGAAAATGATTTAAGTTAGATAATAAAAGTGTGAGAGGATATGGCAACGTTTAACAGGTAATTAGATGTTATGAGAAGGTAACACAATTACGGTGTACGGTAATTGCAGGGTACGACGGAATAGCAATTATTTACCTAGCATGTCGTTAAACTATTTCTAAAAAAAAACAAGTTTTATAGTTAATCTATATGGCATCCTGTTTCAGTGGCATGATCTCTATGTACACCTTTTGGCACTTCTTTAGGCTGTTACTCCCCTAATAAAAAAATGAGAAGGGAGTAAAAATCTAAAGAAGGTTTACTGAATGTTCTAAAAAGAACAGGGGAGTAACAATCTAAACAAGTACCATACAATTGGACTAAACATCCCTTGGTCTTAATAGTTTTAAAAAAGGAATGTATAAAAATTATATTCTAAAATAACATAGGGGAGTAACAATCTAAAGAAGTACCAAAAAGCCATGCTAAAATTATAAAAAACAAATTTCATTTCAAAATATTTATTTATTTATTCTTTACAATAATAATTACTAATATTATACAATATTTATTATTTCACTCACTTTATTAATTTTAAACATTTATTTTTTGTACAGAAATAATTTTTAATGTAAAAATTAACGCAGTCAACTCTGGTTAATTGAAACCTCAATAATAATATGAATATCTTGATAAATAGAAGTGTTTAGTCCGCCCCTGGACACAAAGTATTAATTACTTCTAACTAATTCCAAATAATTTTGTGTTCCTTTGGGTTTCAAATGATCAAGAGTTGACTTACATTCAATTTTTAAATTTATTCATTGATTTTCCCTCGTCATATAAAAACCTAATGCTGTTGACCGGGACATATTAAAAAAGTATTGAATTATAAATTGTTATTATTTATTGATTTATTTTTTTTAAATATACTACCCTGTTAAAAGTAATGCAACACCTTTGACAAGTATAGTAGTATCATTTTTGGACGACAAAACTACAAGTAAATTTAAAGCCATATATGTAGTTTGAAAGCTTGTTAAATACGATAGCCTTTTATCATCAAGCAATTTATTTAAGGTGGACAATTATAGTTGAGGAGATAGCGTGCAAAAAAGCGTCTGACTAATATCAAGCTAGAATTTTGATTAAAGTTAATCTTTTAGTGCCTTTTAAGAATATGTAGCCAGATAAGTTTGTCTGTGGGACATAGCTTGGCAACACGCATTTGAGAAAAACAAACTGGTGTAGAGCAGCTACGTCCCAATTATGTATGGTGAACAAAGCAATTTTCATGATCCTGAGTACAAAATTAGTTAGTAGACTCAAAATCAAGTTGATTAGTTCATCACTTGATAAGTTAGTTAGCCAAATATTACTCAAAATCAAAAATAAAGATGTATGGTCTCCTAACTAATTTTATACTCAGGATCATGAAAATCACATTGTCCACCATAATTGGCGGGACAAGGCCACTCACCACCGGTTTGATTTTTTCAAATTCCTATTGCCAAGCTATGTCCCTCAGTCAAGCTTAGCCGACCACATATTCTTTAAAGGCACCAATAGATTAACTTGTACTCAAAATTCTAGCTTAATGTTAGTCAGACACTTTTTTGCACACCATCTCCAGGATTATTACTTTTTTTTTTTTCTTTAAAATGTGTAGGAGTTACAATACTTTTAACAGGGAGGACTATACATTCGATACAGCAGAACAGTTAGGAATAACATTTTTTTAATAAGAATTGCAAAGGTGAGTGGAAGAAGGGAATGATAAACATTTGTTTATTCTTGAAATTTACTAGTATATTTTATTCACATAGTTATATTGTTAAGGAGATGTAAACATTTATCGAGCCCTAAAGAAACTAGTGTGTAGTTTTTGAACTAGTAGATAGGAAACAGTGTTATTACCTTACTGTTTTATTTTGGTCCCTTACTGTGTTTTTTGGTCCCTTATTGTGTTATTTTGGGCCCTTACTGTGTTATTTTGGTCCCTTACTGTGTTATTTTGGTCCCCTACTATGTTATTTTGGCCCCTTACTGTTATTTTGGTATCATACTGTGTTATTTTGGGTTTTTTTTATTGAGTATGTTAGAAATATCGGGCAACTAGTACGTTAAAACATTGACTATTTCCATAATGATAGGTTTGCTTCAACCAAGCAGTGTACTGTCCTCAGGATCAACACGGGCATGCGCTCGATAATGGATAAAAGCCGTTCCAAACCAACTTGTGACAGTTTTTCGTACCACGAAACTGTTCCAACCCGCTCAGGGATCGATTGCGAACTGATTACGGTACCGTCAAAACAATCCACTGACAATACCAAGAACTGGTTTGTATGGCATTCCCAGTTATATCAGTCGTCAGACATGTCAACAGGAAGGTTTCCTTGAATGTTTTTAATACGGTGCGGAATTATAGTCCCGTTCAAACCTGACATGATTTTATTACAGTAAAATGTTAGCGCATGCGTTTAAAACCTGTCCTAAACGATTCCCAAACAATCTGAAAGACGATACCAAGGACGGTACAAATAAGGGGGTTGGAACAAACCTAATAAAAATGTGATATGACTCCTTCCATTCTTACCTTCCAATTATAATACATGTTTCTACTAACTTTTCAAAAGAAGATTTGACATGGTGGATTTAGTTATAATTGAGATACACAAGAGTGGCCAAATGAGAGCTCCAGTATTTGAAATCATATTTATCAACTTTCAACTTGATTGATAGAAATTGTAAATTTAAGTCTAATATTTTTAAATAATTCTAAAAAGATTAACTTTAAAATCTTGTAAAAGATTTTTCATTTTTCATATGCCTTATATTAACAGGTAATTCATTACAAATAAAAATATCTTAAGAATCATTTAGTTCAAAATTTTCCTAATCACCGAATATAATCATAAAATAATTTTATTTTTCTTCTTCTTCTTTTTCACTTTTGGTTAATTCTTGGGAAGATGTTTAGACGGTTATCTTCTGAAGAGGTTCAATCGACAGATAAAATTGATTCTTTGCTCTTGAGGCTCGTTTTGGAAAAGAATTTGGGACCTCCGAAGTAGCTCAAAGGATTACCGAAAGTTCGTCTGTTTTCAGAAAAATATATCGGTGAGAGTAACCTTTTCCAACGAGATATCGATGCTGAAAAATTAAAAAATAAACTAAATTAAAAAAAAAAGATTCAACAACAGATAAACAGACCTTATTAGCTTGCCTCTCTGAGATTTATGTAATAAAAAAAACTGGGACCCCCCCCCCCCCCCTTACCATATAAATTATAATATTGTAGTATAGTAAATTATCATACCATCAGATCTTATAGATGTTGTGCTACCTCTGACTAGTTTATCCATTTCTGAAATATCCTGTAAAAATAATAATTTATACAGGATTAGCTTTTATTTGACGATTGTATGCAAATAAAAGTCCAAGTTTTGGGGAAGAAGATATAAAAGGTGTAAGTAATTTCAATGTATATCTTATGTAGATTTCACATATTGCACTTTGCTACAGATGTACTCTGCTCTTCAATCCCTACACATGTACTTACTCCATTAACATTTTTTCACTACTTGAAGCATTTTTATGCCCTTTTTTAGGGTTTCGTTGGTAAAACCAAAAAAAGAAACCCTTATAGTTTCGCTCCTGTGTCTGTCTGTCACTCTGTACGGTTCCAATAACTTTTGAATAAAAAGAGATAAATACATGAAACTTTACAATATTTAAGATCGTTTTGACGCGCACACAGGAAAAATATAGCAAACTCAAAATTATCACCTGTTCAAATCCAAAATGGCAGATAACTCACGTCATGCAAAAAAAAATACATTTTTTTAAATTTTGAGTGAGGTATCAAATGAAAGGTATTGAAGAGTAGATTACAAAAATATATAACACTTGTGAAAAGAGTTTAATTTTCTACGCCATTTTGTCAAAAAAAAACATAAAAATAATGCTGTCGCGGATGAGATTTGGTAAAATTTATTTATTTTATTTTGAAAGAGTGGGGGCAAGTGAATATTTTTTACTTTGTTTAATTTTTATAATATTTTGACAGTCTAATAAAATTTGAGAATTTTGTTCTGAAAGAAAATAAAAAGACTATCTTGAAACCCCGCAGTATTGCTTGATCTACTTAATAATTAAATAGTTCAGGACAAAAGAGTGGTAGCAGATCTTTTTAAATTTCACGGAAGTAAATTAAGTGATACATGAACATGACTTCGGCAGGAAAAATTCGACAGATGTTGGGACCAGCAAATCAAAGATTGAAAACTTACATTGAAGAAGCCAAAGCCCTTCTACAAAAGAAAGATGAAACTGAGGTGCCTTTGGCTCATTCTTTGTCTACTAAACTGCAGGCCTCAACAAATCGCGTAAAAGAATTGCGGTTTCAGCTAAGTAATATAGCTGATTCCGATGTAGTAGAATCTTTAAAATTTAACGAAGACTGTGTAGAATACGAGGAACGAATCTTGGACGCAATGGAGCTGATTGGCGACTTAAACATATTTTGCTCTCTACTTCAGAGCCAAAGTGGAGAGCTGCAAAGAAGTAGGGACTTCTCATGGTCAACTCCAACCAAGGTGGTTCCAGTGGAAAAAGATGAAATATCAGCGGTCAATATTAATCAACACTGTACTGAAGAAGGGACAACGCCTGCCGAAATTCAACCCTCGAGACAACAATCGTTGGTACCTCTAGTCGGAGGTCATCAGGTAGCAAAATTATCTAAGGTAAGCTTACCATCTTTCGGGGGCGATTTCCTTAAATGGGGAGAATTTTGGGATTCATATAAGGCTATTGTTCATGATCAAAATTTTAATAAGGTTACTAAATTAACTTATTTATTAGGTGTTACAATAGGTGTGCGCTGTACAGACTTTGTTCATAAGAACGTAGGTTTAAATATAGAAAATATATTTGTATGGACTGACTCTCAATGTGTTCTTCATTGGATATTTTCTGAGAGAGTTCAGCCTATATTTATTAGAAATAGAATAAAAGAAATCAAATTTCACACTACTTATAAATTTAAATTTGTTCCATCTTCCAAAAATCCTTCTGACTTAGCGACAAAAACTATATTAACGGCAAACTCAATTCAATACTCACAACTATGGTGGGAAGGTCCTGAATTCCTTAAGTTAAGTCAAGAATTTTGGCCAACATTTAATTTAAACGATAAAGATAATCAAACAAATGAAAAGGAATTTGAAAACGAGGAAATGTTTATAATACCCGAAAAAGAAATTGAGTTAGAGCCTCCATTTGGCTTAAAATTGGAAACGTTTTCCTCTTGGTCCCATTTATTACGAATTACAGCTCTCTGTCAAAGGGCTGTTGATAAGTTCAAACGCAAACCGGTTGAAGAATGGCTTGGTCCACTAGACTATGAATTAGCTAAATGCCGATGGGATATATTCATTCAGGGTAAATATTTGGATAAGTCCAAAAATTTTAATTATCAACTAGATTTATTTATAGATAGTAAGGGTATTGTGAGGTGTGGAGGTAGATTAATTAACATTAAAGGATCAATAGATGAAAAGAATCCAAAACTACTTCTGAAAAAGAACCACTACACAAATTTAGTAATATGGCATTATCATCATAGGTTGTATCATGCTGGAGTAATGCATACACTGGCAAGAATTCGTAAGGAATATTGGATTCTCAATGGGAGATCAGAGGTAAGAAGAGCCCTCATTACGTGTATTCGTTGTAAGAAAATATCTGGAGGACCCTATAAACTACCAAAAATGCCTCCTTATCCCGTTGAAAGAGTTACGAGGCAAACACCTTTCAGTATCGTAGGACTTGATTATTTCGGACCCATGTTTGTGCGTTCTTCTCACGAATGGTGTGATATTCACATGTCTTACAGTGAGAGCGATACACTTAGAATTGGCGGCAGATTTGACCGCGTCTCAATTTTCGCTTGCCCTACGGCGGTTCATATCAAGACGCAGACCACCGCAAGTAATAATTTCGGATAATGCCACCCAATTTAAGGCGGTAAAATTGGTAATTGAAGCCACAGGGCAAGATATTAAATGGAAACTTATTCCAGAACTGAGCCCGTGGATGGGTGGTTTCTACGAAAGACTGATATCATCAATTAAAACCAGTCTCAAGAAAACAATAGGGTGCAATTCGTTGTCAGAAAACGAATTGACAACAATACTGGCAGAGGTTGAAAGTGTGATAAACACAAGGCCACTTACCTATGTAACTAGCAGTGAAACTGAAGTTCCTTTAACTCCTGCGCATTTAATAAATAATGCATATAAAGCGGACATCGCCGTTTGGGAATTAGACGATGTACTCTTACCTACGTCCACTCAAGCGGAAATTTTAGATTTATGGTGTAGACATCAAAATTTATTAGAGAGTTTTTGGAAAGTTTGGACAGACATTTATCTTCCTAGTTTAAGAGAACGTTATCAATATAGAATCAAACAAAGTAGGGTTTTAGCTGGGACACCAAGGGTAGGGGACATAGTTCAGGTAAAAGGAAATCCCCCCGACTAAGATGGAAGCTTGCAAAAATAATAGAGCTGCTACCTAGCAGGGACGAAAGTTTTAGGTCCGCGCGAGTGCGGCTAGCCGATGGTAGCGTATTGGTTCGCTCCAACCGCGTATTGGTTCAAGACGGCGACTTCTCATGTCAGTCACTCACTCCATCATGCTTTACGGAGCTGAAGTCTGGTCAGACAGCCTCAAACATGAGAAATATAGAAAGAAGCTGGCATCAGTACAGAGGATCGGGGCCCTGAGAGTAGCATGTGCTTATCGCACAGTATCAGAAGCAGCCATCCTGGTGATAGCAGGGATCATCCCTATTGATCTCCTGGCACAAGAAAGAAAGAAACTTGCTGAGAAGAAAGGCGAGGACAAGAAAGTAGCCAGGCTAGAGATAAGAACAACAACGATGATGCAGTGGCAGACTAGATGGAGAGGCGAAACAACAGGAAGGTGGACTGCCAGGATTGTTCACAACCTGACAGAGTGGATGGACAGAAGCCATGGCGAGGTAAACTTCTATCTGACACAGTTGTTGTCAGGACACGGGCTGTTCCGTGCGTACCTCTACAAAATAGGAAGAGCAGCTAGTCCAAGCTGCATGCACTGTGGGGGGGAGAAGGATGATTCTTACCATACCTTCTTTACCTGCCCTAGCTGGAACGAGGAGAGGCATTGCCTGACAAAGATGGTAGGAGATATAACCCCAGACACCCTTGCGAAAAAGATGCTGGATAACAAGGAAAGTTGGACAGCAGTAGCCTCCTTCACAGAGAATGTACTGCGACAGAAGAGGGCAGCTGAGGAGCGACTAGAACACCCTGATTGAACAATCAAGAAAGCTAGAGCAGGTTAGGAAAACCTGAAGAAGAGAAAAGGAAAAGGGATGTTGCCACAAGGGCCACAATAGAAGGCACCAGCAGGAAGTAATGTGAGAACGGTACCTTGCTGGACTCTGCCTAGGAATAGGGTGATCTTTTTTTAGTGGGTCGGAGAGCCAACCCCACACAACCTATGGAGAGGTTTTCTCTTCTCTTAGGGAGTCTGTAGAACAGATTTTTTTACTCACCCTATATAAAAAAAAACAAAAAAAAACAAAAAAACCGCGTATTGGTTCGCTCCAACCGCGTATTGGTGGACAAATGCCCCCCCCCCCCCCCCCCCTTTACTAATTTCATGTTTACAACACCAACGAAACCCTTTTTATGTGAGACTTCACTCACTACCAATTTATTTTAATACATTGTTCATGAAATTTAGGTTCATGAAGGTTTTAGGTAAGAGAAGTGTGGTGAATTTTCCAACAAGTGCATCTTGTGCTTGGTTGCCAAAAATATGATAGATAATGTGTTATGTGCTGCTATTTTGCCTCGGTAGAGAATCCACAAGGTTTTTTTTCCATATTTTAGGAGTTCTATTTCTTGCCCTTGTCAAGTTCGTTACTTTCTTTAATGTGAACCATCACCAGCTCAAGAGTCCTGGGTGAACTCTGGCCTCTCAAACATTTTCCTGCCAAATAATAAGGATAATATGGCTAACTCTCCCAATTTATCAACTTTTGTTTCGACCACCTACTTCTAGGTCAACCTCTTTTTCTATTGTGCCCTCTATTTGGACACACATGATTTTCTCTCTCATTTCTATTTTCATCTATTTGTGGAGTTCTAATACATATGAATCACATTTTGCAGAAAGGATATATGTCCACAAAATTAAATTTTACAATTCATGAAAAAAACATTTAGTGATCTCAAATATATGTAAAAAAAAGGGGATATGTGCTGGACATGCATCCTTTCTCCACTACATGAAAAATATAAAATAAAAATAAATACAAAAGGAGTTATTGGATAAGTCTTGTTTTTGCACAGGAGATGTGCCTAAGCTTCTAGATCACAAAAAATGCAAAATAGTACATAATGGGTCTAGTGCGGAAAGTAGGATTTTGCATGCGAGTGTGGAGTTTACACCCGAGCGAAAGCGAGGGTTGTAAAACCACACAAGCAAAGCAAAATGCAGTTTTCGCACGAGTTGCGTACCGTACTTTATCTACAACTGTGGATTTTAATAATAAATACAGAAAAAAAATTAATAAACTTCCTGTATGTGAGTACATATTTCTCTTTTGATTAAGATGACATTAATTCATTAGTTGTATTTTGTGCCAAATAAATTATTTCGGAAGGCATATAATTCTCCTAATTTTCTTCATAATCACTTAAATCACTCATTGTTTTGTCTAAAAACTCGATATAAACAGTTAATTCAATTAAACAAACAGCAAATTAGAATGTAAACTAACTCGCTAATCGTGCTTTAAGGTGAATAATTCCTCTTTTTCCAATCTAGGGCAGAAAAAAGAGGAATTCTTCACCTCATTATGAACACGCATGCTCAATGAATACAGCTACGAAAAGAATCACTTTCTATGCATCTAAACAGAGATATAATGTTTATATTTCGTATCAATTTTTTTAGAATTAATAAACAATATTTATCAAGGAAACACCTCCTTTCATCAAGACACCTTTTTTAAAATTAATTTTTATGAACTGTTATAATTCCCCCATGGTTGTGCACCCGTAAATTTACCTTATTTATTTTTTGTTAAACTAAGCCGTAGTGAGTTCCATTTGATTAATGCTTCCATTTTTATAAAGTAAGTTGTTATTTGTTAGTGAGGATTGAGAGATTATCTGTAAACAGAAATACAAGTAAACAAAACACACACAAAAACACAAAACCAACACGATTAAATTAAAAACACCATCAAAACAAAAAAGGGTTAAACACACACAAAAAAACACCAAAAAGTGCAAATACACTCAATAATATTGATGTAGGGGGAAAAAAAAACAGGTAGAGAAAATATTTTTACAAGCTTTTATTTAACTTGCAATGTTTGTAAGTATGTTATACATGTATGTTTGGGTCAAATCTTGCAACTGAATTTTAAAGCAATTATACTCAACCAATTGAATTGCAATCACTTTCTGAAAACACGTTTAGTTTGAAGGACAGTGCATGATTAGCTAAGTGACATGATTCTAAATCCAATATGGTGAACACCCCAAATCAAATGAAAGGGTATACTGAGAAGAAAACGAATAAAAGCTTGTTTTTATTTTTTTTTTTTTATAATCAAATTATTTATTAATAATTCTTATTTTATTTTATTTATATTTATGGAGTTTAAAGAATTTTTATTCAGAATTGTGAATGAATGATTGAAGTGCTAGAAATGCAACTGGGAATAAATTATGCTAAAATTCTGCCACTTTCAAATAAGGTTTCAAATTTTCTACATTTAGCAAATACAGTGAAAATCGTTTAAGACGAAACTAAGAGGACCAACATATTTTTTCGTGTTAAAGGTTCCAAAAAAAAAACAAAAAAACTCACCAATACCTTCGATGTCAAATTGTTTAATAAGATGCATACAATTTACATTCATACATTGTATATTTATTTTTTAATATATGTATAACACAATAAACCAAATAAAAACTTTAATTTTTTGAAAAATAATCTGATATTTTTTTTTGCATTGTCTTTTTTAGCTACAAATTGCAAAAAAGGTTGAGTAGGTGTTATTCACAGAGATAAAGAGCCCCCTCCTGTGTCACAGGAGGGGGCTCTTTATTTCTAAGCCGAGATAAAAGATTCTCGTCTGGGTGTCTCATTTTTTTTTCCGATCCCTCTTCATTATCGCCGGTTTATATGAGGTGTTGTGCTTATAGGCCAAGGAGTTAAAACGCCTCTTCCTTGCCCACAGGTAGAGGAGGGATAAAAAAAAAAAAAAAATAATAATAATAAGGTGTTAAATAAGGCTTAAATATGTATTTTTTTTTCGTTACGAGAAGCGAATTCTTTTCGTCTGAAAAATTTTTATTTCGTGTTAAAAGAAGTAAAATGTATGAAAATAGCTAGTATTTTGTCGGGACCGGAATATTTTTTCGTGTTAACCGATTTTTCATTTTAAGCGTTTTGTCTTAAACGTATTTCACTGTACCTCGATCTGAAGAAAGAAAATTTGAAGAATTTCGGGGAAAACAATAACACTTGAACATATTTCTTTTCTTTTGAAGTTCATAAGGAAGTTTTCCAGTTAACTTCATTCACCAGAGATTTAATAGTATATAGAAATTATTAAGTCTCAATCACATTAATTCATAGAAGTTGTATACAGCACAACATTTAATTTATAATAGTGACAAAAAATTACAATTTTACAGAAAATACACATACACAGACACAGTTTATATATATATATATATATATATAAAATTGTAGACTATTTTAAATAAACTGATTTAATTTTAGCTGTTTCTTTCATGTGGAGGTCATTAAGTGATAAGCTCATCACAAGACAATTGTCTTGCATTATCTACACCAAGTCATCATTTATGTAAAACATAGTTCAAAACTAGTCTATGACCAAAAATAAAAATTTACAGGAGGGTTAATAACGTTTTAAAACTAATGCATAAGTGGAATCAAAAAAGGGAAACTCTGACAGTGGTTGAGTGTAATAGTTTGATTTAGCTCATTGTGTACTTTTATTGTTTGTCCATTATGCATTTACTCAAGCCAATTTTTACATTGTAGGTGTTGGGAGAATATATTATTTATTTTGAACACTTACAGCGCTAATTTGAACTAGTTGAATGTAGATTTTTTTTTTTATAGATTTGGTGTTTCCAAATTTATAAATTATTTTGGTTTCTTTTCCCCTTAGTGGAAGTGCGACTATTTTGATAAGTCCCGAGAGAAAACGCGAGTAAAATTACAAAGTTGGGAAATAGAAAAAGACAAGCTAGAAAAACTGCGAGTAAGTTAGCCACTTCTGGCCGAACTCCTAATAGGGGAGGCTATAAATGTATTAGAAGATAATGTACTGCCAACTATAATGTTATGCCTTTACAGAGTTTTATCTGCTGTAGCACAATCAAATGCCAAAGCAATTCTTTAAGAAGTAATCTAAAGTATTAGAAGTTTTGATTACTTCTGAAAGAACTGCTTTGGCGTTTGATTGTGCATAGGCAAACTATCCTGGTAGCTGTATTTTTTCCCATCACCAACAAAATATGTATACAATGTTTAGTATTTCATTTGATTAATTATTATGTTTGATTAATAATTATTAACGCGGAGAAAGGGTTTGGAAAGAAAATTTAGAGTTTATAGATTTTTTTCCATTTATCATAATATTATCATTGAAGAGATTAACAATTTTTTATTTATTTTTTATTTAAATTTTCTGTATAAAACTTTTATTCCTAACCTAAGTTCAAAGGTAACAGGGATTTAGTTGACTGAAATAAATAATATCATATATTAGTATGATATTTATTGGTTGTTTGTAGTGTAAACCTACAGAGTTCGGACTTACTGTGAAAGATCAGACTCTGTACGTTAGTCTGATAAATTACTGGTTAGGGCAAGCACCACTACATAAAAAAAAAAACTTGTGAAGCCTAAGGTTTACACTGATTTCCTAGAATATTCTAACCTTGGTTAGAATGACACAAGTTTTAAAGATAAATAATTTATTTTATAAATAAATCTTCATCTCTATAAGTTTTATTTACAACCTAAGATCCAGAATATGTGATAATTTCACTAAACCAGCCACCAATTAATTTGAGTTGTAATTTATTAAACATACAGTTTTATCGAGGTGACCCAAGTCTATACTTTTGGGCCTGACTTTTCTCTCCATTTCATTCTCTTCTTCACGCTCACCAGCCGAGTCTTCATTTATAGTACAACTAACCACGTCCATAGACGGGCTCCGAACTATTACATCTTTTACTTCACTCTGAAAAATCAAAAATAATTCAAATAAAATAAATATTTAGGATAATTCAAGTCTTTGGGTTTTTAAACTCTGGGGTAGAAAGAAAAAAAGCCAGGAATAAAAAAAAAAGAAAAGAGAGAGTTTCATGTTGAAACGAGGATGCAGATGATTGCACTGCACTAGACTTAAACCTGATTTTCAACAAGACCTAGGGGGTTTAGAGTCACCTCTGCTCGGCCACTGATGAATCAATCAAAGGTCACTGGTTCGATACCATGCCTAGGCACTTTGATTTATATTGCCCACGATTGATCACATAGTCCAGGAGATAGTGTGCAAAGAAGTGTCTGACTAATATCAAGCAAGAATTTTGTGTGTATAACTTAATCTTCTGGTGCCTTTTAAGAATATGTGGTCAGCAAAGTTCGTCTGCGGGACATAGCTTGGCAATAGGCATTTGAAAAAAAAAAAAAAAAAAAACACAAATTGGTGGAGAGTGGCCATGTCCTGCCCTTTATGAAGGGCAATGAGATTTTCATGATCCTCAATATGAAATTAGTTAGTAAACCAAAAATCAAGTTGATACTAGTTTGTCACTTGATAGATGTAGAGTAGTATTTGAATTAAGTTTTCTTTTCTGGGTCTTCAGGGGTATAAAAAACAACTATGTTTTTTCCGATATTTCGTCCCTACTTTGGGACATTATCAAACTTGAATTTTTTTTTTTAATTTTAGAATAACAAAAATCTTTTACATTAATATCCAGTTTAAACCTAAGCAAAATATCTTTTTCTTCTTTATCTGCTAACTTCTTTGAGTGGAAAATTTTGCTTAAATTGACGAGCCAAGCACATATCCATTTTTGTTGCAGTCCCTGATTTATTTTCAATTAAGTTTTCTTTTCAGGCTTGATAATGTCTCAAAGTAGGGACAAAATATCACAAAAAACATAGTTGTTTTTTATACCCCTGAAGACCCAAGAAAGAAAACTTAATTGAAAATAAAAAGGGGACTGCATCAAAAATGGGTAGTATTTGAATAACTGACTAAGCAAGTGATAAAATAACAACAACTTGATTTTCAGTCAACCAACTAATTTTGAATCCAGGTACATGAAAATCACATTGTCCACCATAAGGGGCAGGATATGGCCGCTCTTCACCAGTTTGTTTTTTTCAAATGCCTATTGCCAAGCCATGTCCCGCAGATGAACTTAGCTGACCACAGACCAAATATCCTTAAAAGGCACCAAAAGATTGACTTATACACAAAATTCTAGCTTGATTTTAGTCAGAAACTTTTTTGCACGCTATTTCCTGGACTAACACCTTATATTTTTCAGTCATACTTTGGTGTGTAAAGTAGCTCAACTCCACATAGGGTTAGCAAGCAGGACCTGAATAGTCAGCCTAACTGCTAGATTCCAAAAAGTGGTTTGACCTCCCTATTCTGTTTCAAGCATTCCTCTTCTGCATTGGGATAATAAAAAAATATAAATTTTAAGTACTGTTGATATAATCTAGTTGAATAAAGCTATACATACCGGTGAGGGTTTAAGAAGTTTCAATTTCACTTCATCATCTTGAACCTCTGCCACAATTCCATTTTCTAAACACAATACATTTACATTTTAAAATACAACACATAATTAATAGTTTATACTACTTTATCAATTATTAATTGAAAGGAACCTGGCTTCCAACTGTAAAATAATATTTAGTGTGTCTAAGGGTCAGTCAGTGTTGCAATAATTTGAGTAAAAGTTGGCTGATTTAGTTGAAATTGGGTGTATGAGGTCTCAACAAAAGGAATCAGGCCATGATTTTTTTTGTGCACACCAGATACACAATACAGCATGTGACTTTTGGCTCTTTCACAAATCAAAATGGTACTCAAACTCAAAGGGAGGAGATTAGAGGAGACTGAAGGCAACATGATCTCAATACGACCAATTGCCTAATGGAGATTCCCAATAATGACTTTATACAATGCTTTTAATAGTGGAAGCATAATAAAAAGCTTCTAACTGCCTCTGAAGCAAATCCACAGAGATTTCAACTTACTTAAGTATATCCAAGTACAATAGTAGTTCATAATACAGTTGCTATGTTCTTCAAATTTTAATCTACACAGTTAATAATACATAATAAGCATTCCAAAAGGGTTTAGTTTCTTATTTCAAGGCTAGAATAAATATTGTGTAAACAGGGTTCTAACTTCTAATGAAGGAGGTTACACCACGTGTACCGCTTAATTTTATAATATGAATATAATTTCTTAGGGTAAAACCTAATCAATAATAAAAGCAAGATGCTTTAATTATTGCATGGGCCAAGGTTACTAAGATAATTTAGGTAATATTAGATAATTTTAAATATAGGGTATAATAATCCGTGGAACAACAACGGAGGGCCAGATGAGCTATGTAGGAGGGATATTAGAATCCTCCAAAGAGTGGCAACAGGGCACACCCGCCTCACCCACAGCTACCTAATTGAAGGTGGTCCAAGACCTAGGTGTCCTCAATGCCGAACCCCCCCCCCCCCCCTCACCATGGACCACATCATCACAGTTAGCAGCAGCCGAGGAATTCAGAGAGCTCACCCCCACAACCTAGGATCAATGCATCAAATATTTGATTTTCCAGTTCAAATGAAAATGCTTAAGGCTGCGTATACCCTAAAGCTTGTTGCATACTTTTGCCGCTAGATGTCTCTGACAATCAAATTCCACGGAAGGTTAGATTACCATGTAGGTCTGAGTATTTTTTGAAAATTTATTTCTGTTTTCTAAAACGTCACAATATTTACATTTCTATCTGACATAATTATATGGATTTTATTTGCGTTATTAATGTCGTACATTTATTTGTTTTTTGTAAGAAAAATAATATTGAGTTTTTTATTTTTAGAAAATTATAATTTTACTATGATTATTTTTGAACTTTTGAAGATTGAAAATGTTAGAAATAATTTAATTTGTCAAGTCTGGAATATTATAATATCATGTCTATGTTGTTGCAAAATCATGTTCGATACTAAAATCTTTATAATAATCTTCAAATATTATGGTTCTTAGTTATTTAGTTAGCCCTCGAAATATGAAAAATTGGTCCGAGACAACTCTGACAAACTTTCTCATTTACGATCCATTTATTAGTTTTCATAACTACATTTAATTATTATTGAATATTTCATCAAAATGTATCATAAAAATAACTTCTCCTCGGCGGGGAATTGATCCCGGGCTTTCTCCGTCCGCGTTTTAAGCTATTTTCTCAGAAACTAGATTTTTCCCAGAAAAACGGCTTATATCGTTAGATTCGTATTTAAATGGACTACATTTTAATTTTTTTCAAAATCGTCGGAACCGTTTTCGAGAAATATATTTATTTTCATGAAGTTTTAGGGGGGTAGCGCCCCCAAATTTAAAGCTAAAATTCATTTTTGCCTCGGGGTATGATTTTTCTGAACATGTATGCCAAATTTTGTCAAAATCGGTCCAGTAGTTTAGGCTCCAGGCGTCTGCACAGACAGACGGACATTTTTTAAAAACCACTTTTTTGGACACAGGGGACCTCAAAACGTGTAAATCCGTTTTAATCTCAAAATCGAATTTTCGCGCCATTACAATACTTTCTCTTTATATGAGAAAGTAAAAATGGTTAAATTTGCCTCAAACGCAAACGCCACGAAATTATGCTTCACTCTGCTATACCAATCTTTGTATAAACAGCTTTCTCATTTTAGACCATTCTCGGTACCAGCGGTCATCACACCACAACTCCTTCAAAATAAATATATATAATTTTACTAATATATATATACATCATATATGTACTATGTACTACTATGTAATGCTACAATAGTATCGTATGCAGAGAAATATGTAATGAGTCTGAGCTTGATATACAAGGATTCGCACTTTTCTCGAGAACGGATGGAGATAAAAAGGCCGGACGGTTGGCTGAGGATTTTTAAATTCTTTAAAAAAATGTTGATGAGCACTTCTAACATTTTAGTGAAAAGAATCTATAAATAAAAATATAACAAATTGAAAGCCATATTTTTAAGAGTGGATTAAGATTCTATAGCTTGAAACATAAATTTTTAGGTTCCTGTACGAAGTACAAAAAGAAACCTTATAATATAACAGCTCTGTCTGTCCGTTGCTAGTTTCAATTCATAAACTACTATAGCTATGTACATTAAATTCAGCACACAGGTTCATCTCGGCATTTATGACAACTGGACACTTTTTTGATTTTTCAGACTGAATATTTTCAAAATGGCGGCCAATATGGCGGATGATTAAAAAAATGTTTTTAGTAATCAAGACATGTTATACATCAAATTAAAGGTCTTGAAATGTAGGAAAAGAATATGCAACTATTAAAATGTCACACCAAATATTTTCAAGATGGCGGCCAATATGGCGGGTGACAAAAATATGTTTTGAGTCACCATGACATGTTATACATCAATTTAAAGGTCTTGAAGTGTAGAAAAAGAATATGCAACTACTAAAATTTTACACTTAATATTTTCAAGATGGCGGCCAATATGGCTGGCTACTAAACAAAAGTAATATTTATTTTTTTTTAAGTTAATAATTTTAACTTAATCGTACAGAAACCTGCGATTATCGCCTCACGTACTTACGTGAAGCGCGCCTTTGTTTATTCTTGGCGCATTTGTTTATTCTTAGAACTTTTTATTTTAAACATTATTTCTACCGCTAGAGACCAGAAAAGTTGCTATAATGTTGCCAACGCGCTTTTGCCTCTGCCGAATAAAATGCCTAGAGCAAAAACTAATTCTTATTTTGAGCCATAGGCAGAAGTCCGACTGACACGCCATTATAGCTTCTATAACTCCACATAAAAATTGGTAATAACAATAATGTCCGAAATTAACAACGCTTTATTGCAAATATAACAGGTATATACGACTCTAGCGTGTTACCTACTTATATTTTGACATCTTTATGTACATATATACTAGCTGGATATCCGTGCTTCGTTACTGAATATTATTTTAATTTGACAAATTTATAAACTATCATCAAGAAACATTTAAATTATTCTACTATGTCAGAATATCTAGATTCTATCCCTCCCACTTATACCCCCTCCTCTTTGATAAAATATTTTGCAAATATCCAAAATTTACCCCCCCCCCCCCCCCTCCTCCTAAATTTATATTTGAATAAACTGTACATAACAATAATTACTGTGCTCTTAGAGCTTTTCAACGATATGCATAATGAAGGATATTCATTACTTTGACCCTGTATTCATTACTTGCACCCCGTACCCCTTTGTACCAAAATTTAAATTTCTAAAATTCAAGTAGTCAGTGACTTCCCCCTTGCTTTTAAGGAAAAGTGTGTAAATATTCATCAAATAGGGATAAAACTGTAGATTTGTATAAGACTTTCTTCTTTATTTATATAGATAGATTTCTTTGTCCGTGTATATGCGTCTCTGAACTCCTCTTATACGGCTAGACTGATTTTTTGAAATTCTGTGTGTACGAAGTTTATTCAAGAATGGTTTAGATTCACAAATTGATCCGATAGAAAATGTGTATTTATTCTTTTTTATGCGATTTATTTTGATAAAATCGAGAAAAATATTCAGTCTTACAGATAGTTATTTACGGTACTAAGATTTGATTAGGTAAATTATAATCTATAAACCATTCAGCTCGTAGAAATATAATTTTCAAGTTTACGCAAACATTTTTTGAGAAAAATGGACACACGAGGATAAAAAAAATGTTGACTTGTTTTTCTTCAGAAACGTCTGAATTCACCTTTTAGTTTTCATGGGCTTTTATCCCTATTCCTCGGCATTCAGTTTTTCACATGACTATACGCATTGAGATGCCAGACGTAGTTATACTAAATCTTTATTGATCGAAATATGACTTGTTGTTTTTCCCATGTACCCTTAGATGAGTAATGGATGGGAATAAAATATATATTAATTTATTTTTTGGTCAGTTTTAGGCAGTTTGTTCAAGAGAGTTTCCGTATTGGCTCCCATACGTGATTTTGGGTGGTAGTATTGGCTAACACAATTTTCAGATACCTAGTAGGATTAGCTCCTATCTTTTTTTTTTTTAACATGTATTGGTTTTTCATCTTCAGCTAGATTAAAATACTATTGATATCAATATTGGTTGATAAAATTATATTGTTATAATAAAGAGATAATAACAATAATTATTATTATTAGAAATATTACTATTATAGAATGATTATTATATGATGTTTATTATTTGAAGACGATATGAAAGAATACAATGAAAGGTGTTTTTCCTATACATACTAATAAATTTCATAGAACGATTTTTGATCGGAATAAATTAATCTGATGATTGGACTCGAGTGCCATAATCATTTTTTTTATATTTTTAAGAGTAGTGAATTGTTTTGAATTCGCTAAAAAGGTAAATGTTTTACATAAAATATATGAACGTTAAAAAGGCAATAACTTAGCAAACCGTTTAAATTATAGGTTTCACTTTTAATTATGATGGCATTTTTACTTATTCTTGAGCTTTGCAACTGATTCCAAGTATACAACAAAATATTTAATTTTTGTTATTTGGCCATGGGACAAAGTAACTGTAAACTATTCACAACTTATAAAAACAACGCAACGCCTCAAATACTCGTAGCTTTAGTTTCTTCTGATTGTTTCACTAAAAAGATAACTAAATTTTTTAGATATTAGGTAAATGAGGTCTTTAAAACTTTTTAGTATATTTCTAACAGATAAATCAGTCAATCAATTCAGGTCCCTGCAAAGTAGTCTACAAGGGTTAGTTCCTTAATTGCAAACATTTTAACCGCACCTTTTGACAAATTTTGTTTATAAATACAAAATATTGATTTCGGAAGGTTGTAATTTAGATACTTTCTCAATTTAGAATCTCTTCGAAGGATGGTCTTTACATGCGGAAATAATTGAAGAGTTTATTCTCGTGGCTTAGAAGTTTCGGATATAATTGTAAGAAAGCGCCTATTTCCCCTATTCTCTAACAAGGGAGGAACACAAAATCTTCGACTAAATAAATTTCCTCCTTTATTGCTTTTCAGAAGAGCAAGCTCAAGAAGTACTCCTGCTTCCTCGGGTTCTAACATCGTACTGACCTCCCATTGGCAAGAAAAGTTGAACCACCTAAGCTGCCTCGTGTGAAAGAGGAACTAAATTGAGTTTTTGAGTCAGCAAAAAATTGAATGAAAAGTTTTTTTGAGGGTAGAAAAAGTAAAGTAAGGTAAAACCCTGGCATGTAAATAAAAAATTCCTACCATAAAATCTTAATATGCAACCCCCCCCCCCCCCCTCTACAAATTAAATTTTTTAAATATCGGGTGAGTTCATAAATTACAAACCTTTCAACCGAAATTAACATTTTGAAAGTTAATAAACCAAATGTGTCAATGTGGGTAATACAATAATTAATTACGAATTTCAAATGAAATAAAGTCAAAAGACTGTTGTAAACAAACAAAAATTATCAGAAAAAAAAAATAGAATGGAACTTTAGAATAACAAATATTTATAATTTTGGCCGAATCTTAGTGTGTGTAAACATAGCGTGTTTATGCTTGAATGTTTCCCTTAGAGACTGACCATCTCTAACCATCTCTTAGTTACCTTCGATAGGAAGGTAATGAGGGGGTTAGTAAAGCCTAGTTCACTAAAAATCCGACAGACTGCACTAGCTCTCGATCCCACTTTTTCCCATTTACCAAATTACTCCTCCTGGCTCTAAAAATTAATATTTTTGCACGAAATTTGGGATTTAGAGTATTTAGATAATTGCCTTTTGCAGCCGCGAGCTAGATTTTTTTAAAAATAAATAGAATCGGATTTAAGAATCACTTAAGTGGGAAAAAAGGGGAAAATCAAAAATCGGGCTCGCGGCTGCATTGAAGAATATATTGATGAACCCAGATACGAAATATGGTATTTTTATCTCTAATATTACGGCAAAAACAGAAATTTTGTAAAATCAAACACGTCCGCGCACCCTTAAAGACTTTTCAATAAGGGCCAATGTTTACAACCTAATATAGAAGAAAAAAAATCGGGTACGGGGTACCTCGGAACTTTTCCTCATTTCACTTTTCCTCCTGCTGCTTCGCAGCAGGAGGAAGCAGCATTGGACGTTGTCAGTACTTGGATGGGTGACTGTTCTGAACTAACTGATTTATTATCATTCTTAAAAAAACCTTATTTTTAATAGCTATATTTTATTTAAGTATTTGAAGTTTGGCGGTATTTTGACAGATATAAACAAACTTTGACGTCATCAAAATTATCGCGCTAATAAATAATTATATTCTCTTATAACTTTTAAACTAAATAATGGAAATTCATAGTTTTTTTTTATATTTGTTCCTTAATTTTTTCCGGTTCCAACGATATGCTATATGTCGAAAACCTATTTATACTTTCGGTATTATTAACTGTCAAAGTTTCAAAATTAAAAAATTGATAACTTCAAAATTTCGGCCAATATCAAAATGAAATTTGGTGGGTTTGTTTTTCATACAGAGAGGTACATTCGTACCAAATTTCAACTTGATCAGGACCATTTTCGATTTATTATGATTTTTTTTAAAATTTTTGCTGACTCAGCAAACTGGGTTCAAGATGGCGGAAAAAGTTGGCACCACTACAGGTAAGGACTGATTTTTCTGCCAAGTTTCAACTCTCTAGGTTAAATACCTTGGGCGCTATGATGATAACACACATACATACATACAGACATCATCCTGAAAAATACTCAGGTCTTAAAAACACCCAAAACGGATAATTCCGTTGAAATCTTGAAAAAAAAATTTGGGGAAAACAATACTTTTCCTACTATAGGTAGTGAGGAAAAGTTAAATGGGGGAAAATTATTATTATTGAAATAAATAAAGGGAAATGGAATAACAATGGTAATTCTAACAAATAATCTAAGCCTGGACAGATAATTATGTTGTTCAAACTGCTAATGACCCTTGTGCTTTTGAAGCAGTAAAAAAAAAAAAAAAAAAAAAAAAACGGAGGGCTTAGTCCTTTTGTGCATACACTCGTTTTCTGGCAAACTCCCGTCTAAGCTGCTTCGTCGATTCGACTAACGTTTAGTAATAAACGTAGGGAATTAATTGGTCGTCGAATAAGCCTATAGCCTGGGAAAATGGGCCTGGGGTAAGGGGCAATAGGCCTAGGGGTAAGGGACAATGGGCCTAGGGTAATTGACCTTGGGCCAGAGACCAATGGCCGATAATCTGGGGCCTGGAGCACTTAGCAAAGGGCCTAGGGCTTTCGGCCTGGGGCATGGGACCTGGTGCATTAATGTTCACTCAAATTCAGATTCTTATGATGTTCCTACTAAGTTATTTGTCATCAAATGTTAGTATATCTCACTAAAAGATTTAATAATGAGTTCTTAATAGTTATCTCTTTATAAAAGTGTAGTTTCAACCCAAAAAATTTATTTTCTGCATATGTTAGTCGAAGGTTTAGTAATACCAGCCATCCAATTACCATTAGCATTTAAGGGTTAAGTGGTACCTATTATATATATTGGGATGCTGGGTCAACACCAAAGTGTCGGGTCTCTTGTTAGAGTAGGGAATCAAACCTTGATCTGTTGCTTCCAAAGCATAAATGATTGCAATGAGCAACAAGGGAGCTCTCTAGCGTATAATACTCTAAATGAAATAAGAAAGATACCTCTAACTGGATGGTGATCTTCAGGTGGTATTCTGAAGCGCACAGTCGGAGCTGGAGTAGCCGGTGAGGATTTATGAGCTGGTTTCACATCGTTACTCAAATTCTGCTTTATAGTCGCATCGTCTTGCTAAACAAACATAATACCATCATTAGAAAAACAAAAACCAATCATTTTATATGTAAAATTTGACATAACTGCAGATAAAACAATCACACAAATCCTTGTTCAAACAAGAGTAATCAGTCAGTCATTGGTGGGGACTTGGGGAAAGGTCAAGAACTTAAATCATTTTAACAATAAAAATGTAGATAAAGACATTATTTAAAAATATAAAATTGAGGATAGCGAGGTTCAATCAAAAGTAAAAATTAAAGTTTCAGATTTACCAACTTTTTAAAAAAAAAAAAATTTCCTTTTTCAAAGAATAATGCGAGAAGCAACAAAAATCAGTGGTATATATTAGGGTACAGTTTGGGTTTTTCATAAATCTTTGTTTAATATTTAATGAACATTATATTTTATTATATAGCAAGATTGTGATTGTTGATTGACCTCGTGTTTTTAAAAATGGTATTTGTTTTGTTGTAACATGTTCTTTGTTCTTTTATATTCTTTTAAAATATAAATGTTAATAAGTTAAGTAGTGTATGTGTAATTACATAAAGATCTAGAAAAAAATAGACTCCAGCGCGGGGATTTGAACCACCGGCCTCTATATTTCCAGTATAGTTTTCTGTCTGTTTCCCGTAGTTAATAATAATTATAATTTGATTTAAATTAAAATGAATCATTCTGTAGTATGAATACTACCAAAATCGTAAAATATGAATAAAGATATAATTAAACAGGTACAAAAGATAAGCATCGCATTATTTCAAGGGTTTTACATCTTTGAAAAGGATTTACAATATTAAATTTAAAAAGGCAGTATTGTACCTTGAAGAATAAAATCAATTTTTTAAAACATAGGAGGATCCAAAACTGTGATTTTTAATTTTAAATGACTAAATAATTTGAATTATTTTTTTTTCTCGAAGTCTCGATCATCATCTTGAACCTCCGTCAGGATTAAATTATCTATAAATCAAATTATAATTAGCAATAACTACGAGAGATACAGAGAAAAATAGACCCCCCGCACCGGGACTTGAACCACGGGTCCTCCTATTAATCCGTTACAGGTGCTCTTACCAACTGAGTACTATTTTTCTCTGTATGTCTCCCGTAGTTATTGATAATTATAATTTGATTTAAGTTTTTTGATTTCCGTAAAAGAATACTACCAAAAACTTAAAAATTTGAATTTATAATAGATTGTACTAGGTACAGGTACTAATTGAGTACTTTATAATTATAAGCGTTAATTCTCGGTCTAGTTATATTGCCGTGAATATTTGGCTGATTAGATTTGTAGAAAAGATTGAAAGCTTGGATTCGGCGAATTTGTATCGGTAACGACAGAGAAAAATCATTCTCCCGTATAGCTCAGTTGGTAAGAGCACCTGTAACGGATTAATAGGAGGACCCGTGGTTCGAGTCCCAGTGCGGGGGTCTATTTTTCTCTGAATGCCTCCCGTAGTTATTGATAATTATAATTTGATTTAAAGTAAAATTTAATCTTTCCGTAGTATGAATACAACCAAAAACTTAAAAAATTGAATTTTAAATCATCTAGTGTTGGTGCTATTTCCAAAAATTGTTCTATTTTAACAAAAGAATTTGATGTAGTAGAGGTAACAATATGAAAAGTCAATGGTGACATTGAGACCTTGTATCTTAAAATTTGGCGTTTTTGAGAGATAGTTAAAATGTTCATAAAATAACCTCTATTAACCTATACCCTTGTATTTTATCTTCTTTTTACTACGTTTTTATTAGCTTGCTTTCTTGATTGTTTGTTTGTTTGTCCAGTACAAATCTTGCAATCGATTTTTAACTAACTTCCCGAGTAGCTAGACATTTGAAACTTCTAGAATAGCTCAGTACACGATGACAATGCATTATTTTAATACTTTTAGCCATCTTTCAGCAGAATTTAATTCGTTTTCTGCAAATTTTGCTGTAAAGAAAGTTAGTTCGGAAAAAATCAGCAAGATATTTTATTTGTTTTGACATATCCCATATTTAAAATCTTAATTTTGACGGGTTTCAAATTTATGATTTATGACAGAAAATTAAAAGCGTAGTAGTTTTTATCTTGTAATTTTCTTAAATTATGTGAGGGTACAATAGCTTAAAAGTTTGACAAAATTACCTCAAAATTCCAAATTTTAAACATAAACATTCAGAGGTTGAATCTTTAAAAGGATGTGATTACTGGTTTAAGGCTGTCTTGGACTGGCTTTTAAGTTTGATAAAGATGACACCATAAAACCCCGAGATGCATTGGGAATATGATCAGATCCAAGAATGTCCCTTTGAAGACACCTAGAACCTTAGTATGACTCTTAACAAGGAATATCAGAGACAGAACAATAAAATTGATTGAAAGGACTTAGCTCACACCTAAGGTTTAAGTAGTGTCATCTCGCAGAGGGCAAATTTAAGCTAAGAAATTGATTTCAATGGGTAATAATTATAATTAATACTTATTTTTATTTAAAGCTTTAATCAATCTTCTTTTATAATTTTCTAAATGGTGTGGACACTTTGTACATTTAAGGTCTGGGCTCAAAATGAATAGTTTTAAACAGTCATTAACTTAAGACTGAACTGATAACACATTCAATACAATTCAACTTCTGCAGTTAGTGCACAAGAAAAACCAAAAATTTAAAAAGTTAGAATTATTGTCGTAAAAATGATAAATTAAAAAAAAAAAAAAATATAAACTAGATATATATATATATATATATATATATATATATATATATATATATATATATATATATATATATATATTTATATTATTATTATAAAGGAATGTCATGCTATTTCACGATGCAAAAAAATAATTTAAAGGTAAAACAAAAATAATGTATCAGTACTAATAAGTAACGAGGTATTAGGACAAGAGGTAAAGGTATAGGTTTGGAGACATACAAACCATTTGCTTTTCAGAATCATTACAATATTTGTAAGCATTGTTACAGAATTTAACAAAATTAACTAGGTTTTTTAAAATAAACTAATTAATGAAGAAAACAATGGTTTGTACTTAAAAAAGTAAGATGTAAAGTTAGGTTTACACAGTCTAAGTATACTTGGACCAAGTCAGCTATGACTCTACTTTGATGGGGTACTTGGATCGTGTAAATAGGATATCAAAGTCAACTTTGATATCCAAGTTGAGATGGACAGGACCAAACTTTTTTTTTTTTTTAGCAAAATAGACTTTGATGACAAAAAAAAAAGCGCCCAACTGACAAATTGTGAGAACAAAGCTGTTGAAAAATGACAAAGATGAGAGGTTGTGCCAAGTTTTGTTCACAAGAAGGTTATACATCACCACTGTTTTAAAACTTAATTAGTACAATTTTAACTGGAAAATTCAAGAGGGGGAAAAAATTTCACACAATCTATCTGCTTAACCTATACTTTATAGTGTATAAAAGTTCCTCTACTTAAACAGTGTACACCATTCAATTAAGTTCCTCAAATACTTGGACCAAGTGGATTTGATCAGTTACTTGGACCAAGTATACTTGGATCGTGTAAACACGGCGCAAGGGAGGTTCCTTCACCTTGGACAGACAGTATCGTGGTAACTTGCACCTAGCATAATTCTAGGGAGAAAGGGAATTTACTCTGCGATACAGTGGAACCTAGAAACCAGGGCTTGTAGCTGATTTTCATAAAAATAAAGTGACTTAAGTGACTATGTTTTTCAAAATAAGTGACTTCTAAGTAATCTGTTTTCCCCAAATAAGACACTTTAAGTAAACAAATATTATGTTTCGTTGTTTATTAGACTGTTAAACATAGGTGTTTTGTTATTTGATTTTGTGCACCGTAACTATACAAAAAAATGTTAACTATTAGGAGGGAGTTGGGAATAAAATATTACCAAAAGGTTCTCCCCTACCTTTTTTTTAACAAATTATTTAATTTACATTTAATTTTTATTACAACTTTTGCCACAAAATGAAAAAGTAACTGGTTAATAAAAAACAGTCTTGAAGTTACAAAATCCCTTTTGAATAACAAAAATGTTGTATTAAAAAATCAACAAACTTTCTCATATATGAGTTCATAATTACTTAGCCAAAACTTAGTAGGGGAGGTTTATGTAATTATTAATTATTATTGAATATTTTATCATAAATATAACTTTTAAAAAAAGAATCTGTCCTTTCTTCATTCTAGTTTAAAGCTATTTTCTCAGGAACTAGATATTTCCCGGGAAAATAGCTTATATTGTGAGATTTGTATTTAAATGGACTAAATTTTTGAATTTTTTACTCAAAATCATCCCATTTTCGAGAATTAATTTTTTCCACTTTTTTCAGTTTTTGGGGAGCAGAGCCTCCAAATTTGGAGCTAAAATTTATTTCTCAATTTCACCTGGGGGTATGATTTTTCTGATCATGTATGCCAAATTTTGTAAAAATCGGCCCAGTAGTTTAGGTTCCATTTTTTAAAAAAAACAAACACTTTTTTGGTGAGGGCTTCATAAAAAAATTACAGGGAAGTAGAATGCAAAATTTAAAAAAGCATATTATATTTGTAACCTACTTGTCAGCAGCTTTTATTTGATACCATACTCAAAATTTAAAAAAAAATAAAAAATAAGTATACACATTTTTGTGAATTGAACGTGAGCATATTTTATTTTTATGTAGTAGTTTCGTATTACCCTCTATCGCTATTTGATTCAAACTGAAAATTATCCATAGGTCTAATGGGTAGTATAAAATTTACTAGTAAAAGTATGGAAACTTAAAAGTTTGTAAATTATTTTTACTACCCATTAGACCTGTGGAGAATTTTAAGTTGAATGTCAGTTTGAATTCAATTTTTATCTTCTCTACATACTACCTATGTGAGGGTCTAAAAGTTACTCTAACTTCTCTAACCACCTCTAAAAGTTACTCCAGTATTTCAAATTTAAACTTTTTAACTATAAAGGGTTCGGGAGATTTGGACCAAATAGAGACAGACGGACAGACACATCACCCTCGACACAAGGGTTTTGAGAAGGATCTACAAAACCCTACAAGAGAGGGACTTATTACAAAGCTAACACATGATATAGTTAGAACATATTATGTTATTTTAAGAGTTAAATAACTTTTAGAATAACGCAACAGTCTTCTTAAGGTAGAAGTTAATGTTTGTACATTTATGTTCTCCTGAAAAATTTATAATTTATAACTTTAACACCTGGATACTTCGGAAATAAAATTAGAAAATAAAAACAATAATAACACATGCAAAGTCAAAATAAAAAAAAAGGAGAAAATATTGCGATAAGCACATAAGCAGAAACTAATAAAACTAAACTAAATAAACAATAATTTGCTTCATCTGCTAAGACCAAAAAATCACAAGCAAAAAATAAATAAAAAGAAAAGTGCAAAATAACAGCCAGCATTCAAATGAGTTGGTATCTGCTCCAAAATTTTTAGGTAAATCAAATTTTAATTCGTTCCGATATAGTTTTTTTTTTCGTCTTTGGTTTTTGATTATTTAATTTACTCACACTTTTAGACCGAGTTAATTTAATCGACGACTTGAGAGGAGTTTCCCAATAGTTCCAAGAGCGACCGTTACTAATGCTCCCTTCGCATACCTTTAAGACAACCATTGTAAACAACACAAACAAATATTTACATTTCAAAATAAATTAGAAAAAAACGAGAAGACAAGGGATAGAATAAAAATAAGAATGATATAGAAATAGAGTAAATATAAATAAAAGATAGATAGAGAGAGAGAGAGAGAGAGAGAGGGGGAGAAATATAATATATATCAAATAAAAATAATAAGATAATTATAGAGTTCTAGGTCTTTGAGTGGTGACCACATTATAGGGTACTCTTATAGAAAAGGGCCCCCCTTTTTGTTTTTTATACAGAAGAGTTTATATCCCTTAGTCTAACTACCTATTAAGACTAAGGGATATTCAGTCCAATATGCTTTGGGACAAAGGAATATCACACTTTTGCATAAAAAAAGTGTGTATTCTTTTGTCAGAAGGTATATTAGATTAAAAAAAGTGGGGGGCCCTTTTCTATAAAAGTGCCCATTATAGTGGACATATGTTCCGACGTTTCACCTCCTACACTAGAGGCATCTTAAGGGGTGTATATGCTACTATTATCAGAGTAATGTGTACACTCCTGAAGATTGCTCTAGCATAGAAGTCAAAATAAGAGGGCTGTTCGGAAAGTAAACTCTGATTTGATTGGCCACTGTGAGGGAAGTAGTGGGAGTAGCAGTGCTATTATTGCACTGACGTACACGGCAGGCCAGTCTGTATCAAGCTGTGGTCGAGTCAAGGTCATATGAGAGCTAGTTTGGTTTTTATAGCATCTTGAAATGTGCGCTGCCCTGCCAAATGCAAAGTGCGAGCTGTAATAAGGTTGTTTTTTTTACGGTAATAGTTATTTACGCACCAAGGGAGTAAAGTAAGTGATGATTTTTACTTCCGAGGTTTAAGGGACAAAAAAATATGGAAAGATTTTATTTTTAAATTATTTTATTCAACAAAAAAATACGTTTTTATATTTATTAAAAAAAAAAAGAAAAAAAAGTTAGACATAATATTAACAACTCTCTAAATAAGTTTAATCATGTTAAAATAAAATTATAGCTTAGTAATTGTTTGAATTTCAATGCTTAAATTAAATGGGAGAATCAGCTGGAAGCTGATTCGTGAATGGTATTGACCACTGTTTACATATGGATTAGTTTATCTACATTTAGAAATTATGATTTCACTTATAACTTGTTTGTTTGTTTTACTGATGTATCACTAGGGCAAACGTTGTGGAGGTTACGTGACAATATGTGAAGATGACATTATAGATTAAGACATTAAACAAAAGTTAGTAAATGAAATGTGTATTGGCACCAACCTTATCTACTTGTGCTTTATCTAGGGCAACACTGGAGGGAATCATGAGAGTTCATGATTCCCTTAATTTTCATTACTCCCTGTTTAACCCGACCGGGTGCAATGAGTAACTTTCCTCCCTTTAAACTAGGGAGGAAAGTTCACTTTTGCTCCCTGCTGGAGGTAAAACAATATTCAGCAGCAGCTATTCATCAAGAACTTTGTGGCGTGTACGGACCAAGTGTTATGAGTGAAGGAGTTGTACATAAATGTGTTCATTTATTTAAAAGTAGACAAAAAAAACATTCATGATGAAGAGAGAAGTGGTAGGCCATCCTTAGACATCTATGAGCTCGTTCAGAAAATTTATGTAAAAGTTTGTGAAAATCAATGTTTCACAATTTCGGAGCTGTCTAATGAATTTCCACAGATTTCTAGGACTGTGATATACGAGGTAGTGTCTGAGAGGAAGTTCTGTGCTTGATGGGAGTCCAAAATTCTTTCCGAGCACCACAAAACTCACCCTTCGCAGTTGGCAGGGTTTTCAATTGCAGTGCAGATTTCAAGATGCTATAAAAACCAAACTAGTGCTCGTAGGACCTTCACTTGACCACAGCTTGATGCAGCAACAATGGCACCCCTACTCCCACTACTAACCTTACAGTGACCAATCGGAGGTTACTTTTTGAATGGCCCTCGTATTATAACAGAAGCATCTTCATAATGATAGAGGCATTTTCAGGGGTGTACACAATGTGTACACCCAAGGAGAGTCCTCTACCATAGGAGATGAAATATCAGAACATAACTCCATTATCACATCAACCACAAAAACCTTCAGACTAAGAAGATAATTCTAGTTTTATAGATGAGCTGTCAGATGATAAGGAATAAAAAAAAGATGTCTCTACAAGTAAACTAACATTACTGTACAAAGCTGCAATTTTACTACTAGAGGTCATCTTCAGTCATAAATCATCATTTTATCAGTTATTTTATCATTAGTCTTTGTTAAAATTGTACGATTTATTTGCTAGACACTGAAGATAACATCAAGCGCTTGAAAGCTGTTTTTGAACAATAAAATTACTTTTGGTAGAGAAAAATATTTCTTTATAACTAAGAAACTTATGTTTTAAACATTAATCAAGAGAAAGTAAATATATATTAATATATAAAAGACCGACAGAGAAAAAAAGCAAAATAAAAACATTACAAGTGAAAATAATAAAATTTGGGAGCAGTAAATAAATGTGATTTTAAAAAAAAAAAATGTTTTGGATGTTTGTTATATGGTGTTAAATGTGAACCAAAGTGCTTTTGTGTATTTACAATCTTTAAATTTTAGAAGAAGATGGAGCCAAAAAAATAAATAACAGTTTTGACTGCGTGAGGAGGTCTCATTTTTGTAATGAACTTTAAGCTAATGAGACTGAATTGGAATGGACTGGTAAGGTGAATGTTAATGGATAATGTGGTAAAAAATGATAGATTTATAGGAACCTCTGGAGGGACAACCACCTGATGTTAGAAATACTCTGTTAAAAGGGGTATTAGTGATAGAAACTTCAGATGACACAATGATAAGAAACGTAGGGAGAGCTTAGTATTAAACATCAGTTTTAATTTATTTGTTTTTTCCTTCAGGCCATTTTTTTTTAGCTAAATTTTATAGGATGCTAAAGAATTGAATTTAGGAAGCCGATTTCCTTAATATATTCTTATTTATGGGTGGTTCTCAGACTACAGGCAATTTTCATGTCCACACTCTTCAAATTGCACATAGTGCTATAATTTTATTTTATTTTTTAGATAAATTATTTCTACCATAAATATGCAAGTTAAAATTAAATGTAAATATTCTTTAACAACGTTTTTAATAATATTTGGCTATAGAAATATGTTAAGAAGTGGTAAAACTGTAACACCGTGGTTTTTAAAAATGAATAAGACCCACAGTAATTACAACTATTTGAAGACATGGTAATTACATTTCAAATTTGTAAGTAAATTATTTACTTTAAAAATGTCTTTATACAATATATTATTGACATAATGTAAACAGGCTAATAGGATTATGCTAATAAATCACAGGAACAAAATCGTTCACAAACAATTATAACCTGTGTTATAGTTATAAACAACCATGGTAATTTCAATTAAAAAGGTACATACCAGAACACGTGATTTCTTTTGATGGTAGAAGCAGACCGACGTTGAATAACATGAAACTCACTGCCTTTTATTATCAGTAGGCATGCCAAAAGACTTTCGATGAGGGAGAAAAAAAATATTCCTTACACTAAATTTCTCTACGATTTGTTTTTATTTCGAGCATGGTAATGACAAATAACAAAAGGAAACAAGTCAAAATGCTCTGAAAATTATTCAAATTTTTTTTTTAAATTAAATATTGCGTTTTATTAACTATTCACTAGTATTTAGAATGCATGAATTTATAAATTTTATCCATACACTTATTTAAGGTAAATATATTGTCAAAAAAATGTTAAAATCCTATATCTGGACTTCCATGGTAATTGCAGTTTTACCACTTCTTAACATATGTTTATAGCTGAATATTATTAAAAACGTTGTTAAAGCATATTTACATTTAATTTTAACTTGCATATTTATGGTAGAAATAATTTATAAAAAATAAAATAAAATTATAGCACTATGTGCAATTTGAAGAGTGTGGACATGAAAATTGCCTGTAGTCTGAGAACCACCCTTATAATTATTCTGTCAAATGAAAAATCAAAGGGAAATATTTGTCAACCTTTCTTAGTCTTTTTGAACAGATTCAAGTTGAATAAAGGATGTAAAGTTACCGGAAGTTGCGGGAGAGGATATAAGTATAGTGCTTACAACTTAAATGAAATGTAGGCAGAATTCAGTTATTATATACAAAGTTTTTAGTATGGACAAATAATAGCGCTTTCCTTTAACCAGAAGCTCACTATACATAGAGCAATCAGTCTTCTGTAGGTATAAATAAAAGTGTAAACTTCAAGCCAAGAAATCATGATACAAAAATAAATTGGTTATGCATGAAGACTCACGTAAAAAGGGTTTCGTTGGTATTATAAACATGAAATTAGTTAGTATAAAGGGGGGAAGGCACACAAAATTTTTATGTTTTTTTGACAAAATGGCAGGAAAAATTAAACAATTTCCACAGATGTCACATATTTTTGTAATTTACTCTTCAATACCTTTCATTTAATACCCCACTCAAAATTTTAAAAAAATAATTTTTTCGTGGGACATGAATTATCCGCCATTTTGGATTTGAACAGCTGATTTCAAATTTTGAGTTTGCTATATTTTTCCTGTGTGTGCGTCAAAATGATTAAAAACTTAAATACGGGAAAGTTTCATGGTTTTATTTCTTATGATACAAAAGTTATTGGAACCATACAGAGTGACAGACACAGTAACGAAACTTTAAAGGTTTCTTTTTTGGTTTTACCAACAAAACCCAAAAAAGAAATTATTACTGTCTTATGGCAGGACAAATGCAAGTGTTAACTTCTAAGTAGAATCAATAATAATTATACAGTCTTTGTTCAGACCAATTTAAGGGTTCACTTTAACCAGGAGGTCACTGTGTACAAAGTAGAAGTAATGTACAGTATACTATCAGGACAAATACAGGGGACTTTAACCAGAGAGATACAGGGGACTTTAGCTGGACAAATACAGGGGACTTTAGCTGGACAAATACAGGGGACTTTAGCCAGACAAATGCAGGGGACTTTAGCCAGACAAATACGAAGGACTTTAGCTGGACAAATACAGGGGACTTTAGCCGGACAAATACAGGGGACTTTAGCTGGACAAATACAGGGGACTTTAGCCAGACAAATGCAGGGGACTTTAGCCAGACAAATACGAAGGACTTTAGCTGGACAAATACAGGGGACTTTAGCTGGACAAATACAGGGGACTTTAGCTGGACAAATACAGGGGACTTTAGCCAGACAAATGCAGGGGACTTTAGCCAGACAAATACGAAGGACTTTAGCTGGACAAATACAGGGGACTTTAGCCGGACAAATACAGGGAACTTTAATACAGGGGACCTTATCCACCATGATAAGGTGGAACTTTAGCCAGGGGACTTTTATATACTAAGGGGAATCAATGTAGAGTCTATAGTTGATCTAAAAAAAGTGTATACAGTAGCTAAGAGATCAATCACTATATACAAAGTGGAGCAAGGTAACAACTTTGGGAAATTTGATTTAGTATATACAGTGTAACAAAATAAATGAATTGTATTAATGCATCAATTGTATTTATGGTAATAATATGGTGCTTACACTTCTAGAGCGTATAGACTTGACAGTGGTAAGCTGAGTTGGGGGCAGGTGAGAGGCAGGTGCAGGGGGCGGTAAAGGCTTATCTTGGTAGAGTTGCTGTGATGTAGTCCGCCATAGTACCGCCTCCGCAGCCGCTTCCTTTCTCTTCTTATACGCCACGTGGGATCTATACACGTGGTACAGTGTTCCGGAGATAACAGTTACAAATATACCCACTGCTATTATGAATAGAACTGCAAACAACAAACAAAAATAATTAAAATAAATAATAATTGTAAAATCACATGACACAATGGCTATTATTGAATTAAGAATACGGTGATAAACCTTGTTACAGTTATATGTTTGTTCCTTTGCTAGTTTATTTTTATAATTATCTGCTTGATTGTATCTTTTTTGAGATGGCATATATTAAATATTGTTGCATAGTAAGACCTCAAACCACCAAAAATGCTTACTTTTTTAAATAGGTTTAAGTGTGATCTCGTTCTTTACCGAGTAAATTGTTACTCAGTAGATTTGAGCATTGAAAGCTCATATGATCAGTATTTGATAATTCCTTTTGTTTTTAAAATACAAATTATATTAATATTAAGGTAACTAGGCAATAATGTTTTCTTTAAAAAATTCAAGAAGAATTCAAGGATATTCAAGACAATTTATTTATTGTACCTCCTGAAAACGAGGTTTTGCTGTGTCAATATAGATATGCACAGAAAATCTTTAGTGTTTCCAAAACATTTATATTCAATGGAACATAAAACATATTTGACTAAATTACAACAGAGTGTGACGAAAGGAATAGTGCAGTGGACAGTGAAAGAATAAGGAAAAAGTAGGAAAATTATAGAATAAATAAGAACATTATCTAAATGCAGAAAGTTTGACGAGAATCAGACAATTCAATAAGTTTCTCAAAATATTCAATTTGACTTAAAAATTTCAATGTAGTGTAATCTTCTAGTCATTCAGCTTGAGAATGACCCAAGGAGGGGTCGAAATATCGCAAAAGGGAGCGTTTTATTTTTTCCTTAACACCAAAAAGCAACAAATTTAAATGATACTACTACTTACAACGGTTAAGTTTAAGTAAAATAGACAGTATTTATTAAATAAATATATACTATTATATAACAGACCTCTTCCTGTTCCTTCTTCTTTGGTAGATTTATCTGAATAGGAACTCTTGTAGGGGATCCTTGAAGGTGGGTCCTCAACCCACTGCTTTGTTTCAGCACCTCCCTGATAAACACAACAAGTCAAGTCAACAAGCTCCAACTTAATCATAATCAATGCTTTAAGCCAGGGCCAGATATAGGTGGCAGCCTAGGGGCCACATAGGGTGCCCAACCTGATCTGTCAGTATTAATTCTCGTCTTGGGCTGACTGTTTACCAAGTATATAATATGATATAACCCATGATGTCAATGAGAGCCGCATGACAGTCTTTCATGTATTATAAAGAGCCACACTATAATTACATTTTAAATTCAGAAATTGAAATTTAATTTAACCCTTTTCGAACCCGATTTTTTTCTGTTCATTGTAAATTTTTTTCTTTCATAGGATCTATTCCTATTGACCCCTAGATGACTCAGTAATTTTTTCAAAATTTTTGGACCACCCATTTTTGAGATATGAAATGTCCACTATAGTGGACATTCAGACTCAAGTGTAACAACCCAAATGTACATGTAAAATAAGTAAGTCCACTATAGTGGACAGTTCAGACACTGTGATCACTATGATCATGATCACATTAATCAGTTATATATTGCATTAGCTTAAATGACTGATATACCAGATTAAAGTGGTCATGATCAGTAAATTACAGTATTTGAACTCACCCTTAGGTTCAAAATTTCAATAAATAAATAAATAAATAATGCATTTATAAAAATCAAATCTTTAATGATTATATATATATGAATAATTTGCAATAATACGAGTAAAATTAGAAATAATATTACATTTGAATTTTAATTGTAGAAATTATGAAAACAATTTATACCCCTCTCAAGAATAGTATAAAGTATAGAATTTTTTAAAAAATCAAATGTTTAATGATAATAATGAAAGAAATATTTGCAATAAAACAATCTAATTCATCAAACTTACTTTCAAGTTCTAAATCATTACTTCATCTTGAACATATTACAAAACCAAATGTTACCGTAAAGTTCAAATGTCCAGTATACTGGACATTAAATTTTGACGATAAATTATGTGCTGAATTTGATCATTTTTTGTGATTGAAAATCATTATTTAACAAGTTCTAACTTTTATCTTTAAAAAACAATCACTGCCTAAAAGAAATATTAACAATGTAAAACAAAAAACTGAAACATATATACATCCCTCTGGACGCCATTTTGTTGGGATGAAAAACACTTGTCAAAATGATGTTTATCTAATAGTTACAATTATTTTTGTTTACCCTGATGAGTTAAAATCACTAAAGAAGGTATCAGGTTGGCCAAAAAGTAAAATAAAAATAAAGACAAATAACTTAATGTAGATTAAAACTTGTCCTGAAAATGATGTCCAGTATACTGGACACCTGGAACGAAAGGGTTAATACATATATGCATATTCTACACAAGTCTTAAGAAGTCAAGTGCTATGTTAAGTACGCATAAAAGAAAATACAATTGAGAGAGTTAATTGAGAGACAATGCTAATAATTATTTAAAAATTGTAATAATTAAAATAAAATATATATTGAGCGATGAACTTAATGGTAATGGTAATGGTTAGACGGGAAGGACGAACCACTTGTTGGAACCTAGCAATCAGGCCACATTGGACCCATTTTACTAACTCCGTGGTGGAGAGTTCCAGCAACTTCCCACATCACACCTGTACATTGTACTGCCGAAGCGGGGATGGTGTGGTCATTAATGAGCTATTTAAATCAGAGCATCATGGTGAGGGATCGAACCCACAACCTTGAATCGCCGCGATTCATTGATAGCTGGGCGAGTGCTTAGAGCAACTTGGCCACACTGGCTCCCCGATGAACTTAATAATAAACTTAAGTCAAATCTTGAAAATATTATGTTAAATATGCCCACAGTAAATCTGCGACATGATCATAGTCAACAAAGAACGATACTTTGACTTCATGAACTTCATTGTGGAGTACAAAGATTTAAAGCAATATGTTGTACCAAAAATGAAATTAGACTCTCTTTAAGTCTGGATATTTTGATTGTGGCACGAGTTACTAAAATTCCACTGTAGAAGTAGATTTTTGCAGCATTTTCAATGCCTCATTCTCTTTCACCTCAAATAACTCAAATTTCTTAGCCAAGTTTACAACAAGTATTATAAATTGGAAATCCATCTCCAATAATATCACAAATAAATTATACCAACTGTGGGTTGGAAACCTGGAACTTATAAGCCACTGATGAAGAATTGTTAATTGTTAAGGAAATAGAATGTAATGAGAAAAGTATTAGGACTGGTAAATGAGGGTAGTAGTAGTAGTAGTAAGGTGCTAATACTAGTATTAGAAGGGTAGGACAAACCACTTGCTGGAACCTAGCAATTAGGCCATCTTTTAGGTCCATTTTACTAGCCCCATGGTAGAGAGTTCCAGACACTTGACACATCATACCTCTGTACATTGTACCTCCGAAGAGAGTATGATGTGATCATTAGTGAGCCATATAAATCAGAGCGTCACGGCGAGGGATAGAACCCACAACCTTGTACTGCCACATGGTAAATTTAATCCACACGGCCCTCGCTGGCTCTCGGTAAATGAGGTTAATAATAAGATTAGAACAAATAGTACTATATAGAAAGACTGTTGTATCTGATGTCAAAGCATCTTGGATGAGATGTTTAGGCCACTTATTAAGAAAGCCTGACAGACGGATAAAAAAAAACTAATGGATGGGACCCCAAGAGGAAGGAAGAAGAGCAATTGAAGGTATCTTATAAAAATGGCCACAAATAAAATTTTCAAGATAATATCTTACGAATTTGGTAGATATATTTAGAGTAGGGCCGGGTGGTGGTTTCTGTAGTTCGTCGAAGGTAGCACATTGTGCTATCCTGATACCCTGAGCATTCTTCACTATCACATCTTCTTGGGATTTAGTGAACAGCATGTATTCATCTAGCGGTTTCATCACTTGCTCGTTAACTTCCAGAAATACATCTGCAACAAACACAATTATAGTTAACATCTTTAATATGTTGACGACAGACTTTGTTATCGTTGAATGAAGTTATAGTGTAGCGAGGTGATATATTTATTATAAGAAAAAGGCGGGGTATTGAGGTTCAAGGGGGGTCAGGTCAGCTAAGCATCTCAACTCCACAAACTTGTTTTTATACTCTAGCCTCCTCCTCAATTATTTAATTCACTTTGGACAACTATCAGAATGTACTATTGCCATACTTTTTAATAGTTATAACAGTTCTCTCAATCCAATGTTAGAGCCACATGTTAAAACAGGGGTGCCCCCCCCCCCCCCCCCCCCCCCTAAGCTCTATGATGCATTTATTATCTTTTATATCATATAACGTACAAATTTAACTAAAACTATACCTGCCTACAAAATTGTATCTAAACAAATTTTTAGGAAACTAATATTGGCAGACTCTATACTAATATTAATTGAAAATATGCTACATCCTGTTCTTAGTGCATGAAAATTATACGGAATGTTTCAAAAATCTTTTTGTAAACTTAAAGTGAAGAAAAATCATTATAAAACTCTTGATTTGAATAAATGACAAAAAAGAAAGGAAAGTCTCAGTGTAACAGAAATAAGACAAATGAGAGGACAAGTAATTTTTCTTTGTAATGTTGATAAAACAAATGCATCTACATGATTTCGTTTGTGGAAATTGAATCTAATACATCTTTTCCTGCAGAAATTACCATTAAGTTAGAAAGCCATGTGTCTCCCATTGTAGACCTTAGTCTGTCTTTGATTATTTTAACTCTGCTCATTGCTTAATCAGCCGAACGGCTAGCAGGGCCATTGAGAGGATTTCCAGGCCCCTGGGCAAGTTAGCATCTTGGCCTCTTTGGACAAGTAAGGGCGGAGGGTCCGGGGGTCCTCCCCTGGAGAATTTTTGAAATTTGAAGTGCAAAAAGATGAGTTTTAAGGATTTCTGAGGGCAAGATTGTCCTTACAGGAATAGAACTAAGAAAAATATTTATTATCACATCCACCCCCCCCCCAAAGTGGAAAAAAGTGCTATTTACTAACCCCCCCAAGAATTTTAACGACACAGTTTGCGTCATAACCCCCCCCCCCCCTCTTTGGGCACCCCTGGGTAAAGTTAAATTATTTAAATACATAAACATAAGTACTTAAAAGAATTACTTGAAAGGCAACCAGTGTAAGACGAATAGGCACCGAATCTGGGATCGGACGTATTTAAGCCGCCAATTTGAACCTCATTTGAGCCTGGATGAGCATCGGACACATCGGAGATACTCAGAACAGGTTTCGGAGTCAGAAGCACTTCCTGTCTGTCAATCTACAAAATATCAATAAAAACAATTAAATTTCAGCTACGAATCAACTCAACACTTACAGGTAGTTGTTTGCTTTAGATTCAAACACCTATTCCAATAATTTTTCTCATAGTTGGCTTCAGAGAGCTTTCTACACTTAACATGGCAACAATAAGGGTTGATTTGGAAAAGCCTCTTAAAAAGAATTAGAGAATAGGCTGCTGTTTCTCAACCTTTTTGACCTCCCAGCACACAAATCCCAACCTACATTTGGCTGCAGCAATCTTGACACACTAATGGACTACTATTAGGCTTTTATCATATTAATACCATCGTAGTTGTACATCAGTAAATTACTAGTGAATAGCTAGAATTGGAGTGTTTAAGTTTATTTAGGTTAGGAAAACTTATTTAAACTATATTTAATTAATTACAAATATTATATGATTTATTGTGGAAAACCGAAACATGTTAAAATATTTTGTTGGCTGTGAATCCTTTTTTTCTGTTTAATCTTTTTTAAAAAAATGAAAAAACTATATTTAAAATATATTTTTCCTTCTTCGTCTTATTTAGGGTTTTTAAATAATAAACATGTTAGTATAAAGTACAATTTTCCATCTTGAAAGTTTTATTAAAATGTCTAATAAAAACAAAACTAGTTGGGAATTAAGGGCCTGGTGCCCTTAAAAGCTTCTTCTGGGGTGGAATGGTTGACAAGACCACTCTAATATCATCTTCTTATTCTTATGTCTTCAGTTGTGATGAAAGCATGAAAAGAAACCTTATATAACGGCTCTGTCTGTCTGTCCGTTAGCAAGTTTCAATTCATAAACTGCTATAGCTAGGAACATGAAATTTGGCACACAGGTGCATCTCGGCATTTGTGACAACTGTACACTTTTCGGAGTTTTCACACTTAATATTTCCAAGATGACGGCCAATATGGAAGGGCGACTAAAAAAAGTTTTTAGTCACCATGACATTTTATACATCAATTTAAAGGTCTTGAAGTGTAGAAAAAAAATATGCAACTATTTAAATTTTACACTTAATAATTTAAACTTAATCGTACAAAAACCAGTGATTATCACCTTATGTACTTACATGATGTGAGCATTACTTGTTTTTTTATAAGTCGCAATAGTCGAGGAATTCAAAGCAGTCCTGAGATGCCTAACAAGTTTTAAGTATTAGTTTTGGGCAGATATTTTTACTGTTTATAAATGACTATTTATTACCAATAGGAAGGCTGAATCATTATTTCTCTTGTAGTATACAGAATGCCTGGCATTGTTAAGAAAATATCTGTCTCTAAGTCTGACTCCGTATGCAGAGCCCTCACGATCCTCCATAAATATTAGATCACCTTCTCCACTCAGACCGATAAGTAAATAGTAGTTCCTCCTACAAGATACAACACATCAAAATATAATAAATAATTAGTAAAAAGGAATTTTTTAAAGTAATAGTGAATTAAAGGTGAGAATTTGGGATCAGTGTAGCAAATTTTAAACCAAGCCAAATACTGACATATCTGATCAAAGCTAAGAGGGGTAAGATTTATTTAATGTTTTTCAACTGACTAACCAAGAGGATTGTGAAGTGGTTGTTAAGCCTCTGAGCCTTCCTGCCATGGCATCATATTTTTCATAAAAAGTTTAGCACGAAACAGGACATTGGAATAGGGGGGGGGGGGGGGGGGGGTGAGCTATTGCAGCCCTCAGATGAAAGGGGCAGGGGGTCTGGGCCTAGGAAATTTTGGGCATTTTTAGGAAAAATATGCATTATTTAGATAAAATTTTCTCTTTTGAAATCAGTTGGTAAATCAGCACTATTTGGCCCACCTATTTACTTATTTTTATTTTAAACTGTTCCTTTTTACAGGATTTGTCATTTTTTACAGGATCTGTACATTATAAAAATTATTTCAGTTGTGTCATCCGGATAAATCCATTTTTATTTTAAACCTACATAAAGTGTCAAGTTTTAGGGTAATGATGGAAAGTTATGGTTAGGTTAGGTCAAAAAGTACTAACCTTTACCTAAAATAATTATAACCTTCCATAATTTTCTCTAAATTTAAAGAAAACAAAAACAATTAATTCAAAAAAAAAAAAAAAAAGATTGAATTTATGAGAGACTACAATCAAAATTGTTTTTGCAATGTAAAAAGGACATTTAGAAACAGATGGGGCATACAGTGCAGATTTGCCTCTCACGATCAATAACATATTTTATTTGTATTAACAAATAACAAGTTTTGGCTACTTAATAGCCATCTTTAGATTTACAATTATTTGTTCACAGTGGCATGGTAACGGTAATGAAGTTGATGACCGATATTCATTTGATGATGAGTAAATATAACGCAGTTGATAAGTAAACCGTTGATAAATAACATATTTACTAAGATTGGAAACATCCCAAACTGATTAATTATTGAACATTTTTTTCATTATATCCAGCCCTTCTGAAATAAGGTGTTTTTTTCCAAAAATGGGACATTTTCGGCAAGCCACTGGATTCCTTCAAAAGCTTAAAATAACTGGAAAGGTACCCAGTACAAAACAGGAAATACGGTCACCCTATATAAACCAGATTTTTTCTATGACATTGGACAACCACCTATGTGCCTGAAAATAGTCACTTTCAAAATAAATTTTGAAAATTTACACTACATTCACAAAAACATCGATAGTAAAATGATGACTAACTTTTTCTCAGTTTGAAGTAGAAGTACGACGGTGTTTCTTTGTCTTTCATCAAAGGTTGAGAAAGCCAGCTGAACTTTAATATGGTAGATCGGACCTTCCAACACGAACTTCCTTTGTAGAACTGAATCCCCGCTGAAAGTAGCACCTTTCTCTAAACAAAACAAAAATAAAGAAAACATTTTGATATGAAAACAATAAACAACTTAACTGATGCCAATACGAAAAATAGTTGAAAGGGAGTCTGAAGACGAACCTTCAGCACACATTTCTCCCAGGTACGAAGTGTATTCGCAATCGCACGATGCTTCTCCTTTGAGAAAATCTTCGATACAAACACCTTGATTTTTACACGGCCGCTCGTCACACTTCATTCTACAACCGGCCATCAATCCTACCATATCTAAAACATTTCATCAAAACAAAATCGATCATTAAAATGTGAATCAATTTATAAGTCAGACTCAAAATTTTAGATTGTTTTATAGGTTTTTTTTTAGAAAGAAATTCCATTTTATTTTTTATTCCCAGAGACTTTGTTCAAAAACATGTCTGAGTCCAGTGCAATGGATACAGTTCAGTGAAACAATCATATGAAACTGGCTGCTTACTCCTGGTCTTAAATTTTCTTTATAGTCCAAGGATAGAAAACCCCAAGACATTAGTGCTTTCAATAGACCAATGAATAAACCCACATTAAACTATGATCAACACAATAGTTGGGATAGATTGTGTTTTCTATAGAGTAGTAAGGTGGACAATTAGCTATGTCCTATGTTAGCCTTTTTAAAGCTATGTCCCGCAGACGAACTTAGCCGACCACATATTCTTAAAAGGTGCTAAAAGATTGACTTGTATACAAAATTCTAGCATGATGTTAGTCAGACATTTTTTTGCACGCTATCTCCTGGACTATTACCTTTTTAGGAATTAATAAAGCATCAGATAGGTCAGTATTTTATCTTGGTATCAGTCAAGTTGAGATAATGCTAACCAATCCAATTCATAATATAATTTAATCTCTTTACCTCATTCAATCATTGTTTGCTTTATATAGCTTATATTAATTTAGATTAAATAATAATAGTAAATTTATTTACCAGATTTGTTAGCGGCACTGATATAGCCGGTTAGATCTACAACTGAAGGTCCAATCTTGAGTCCTCTGATGCAGCCGATATAGCCTTCTAGCTTGGGCTCATTTGGCAACGACAGCAAGCTATCATCGTAACCTCCAACACTCACCTAGACACATTAGCAAATATATAATTAAAATAAATTATATGAGCCCGAAACTTTGTCGGTATTTTTTGACGCTAAAAGGCAGAAAAGGATCTAAATAAGTAAGGGTTGAATGAAGTGTGACCAAGGTATGGAATAAAGAAAGGAACTTTATTGAACGAAGTTGACTTTGAACCACTAGTGGTTATTTTCAGAGTTAGTGAGATGAAGAGAAATGCTTAAGAGTAAAAATCAGTTTAGGAGTTAAGACAGTGTGACCACTATCCAACCTCTGTCTGAACTCCTACTCTCATTCTTTCTAGCGGTTGAAAAACAACTAAGTAAAATAAAGTTTAATTTGTAAAATAAGTTCAAGGAGAGACGTTTTTCTTTATTCCCAATTAAATGGCAACACTGCTCATCTAAAAAAAGGTACTTCTTTAGATTGTTACTCCCCTATGATTTTTTAAGAATATAAATGAATTTAATAAAATAACTATTAAAGACAAAGGGGTATTTAGACCAATGTATTTTGGGACAAAGGAATATCACACTTGTGTTTTTATAAGGGGAGTAACAGTCCAAAGAAGAACATTCCGTACACATTCTTTAGATTATTACTCCCCTCTGTTTTTTTTATTGGGGGAGTAACAATCTAAAGAATTGCCAAAAAAACTACATACAAGGTCCAAAAATTCTTTAACAGTAGGATAAAATTTTACAGTGAAGAAAAAAGTTAATGACATCTTTTTGATATTTAAAGTGAGAAATATGCGATCTTTAAAAGCCTTCAAAAGTTTGACCAAGATGAGTAAAAAATCAGGACCATAGATGTATGCACACCCTTTTTGTGTAGTTCATCCTGAAATGGGTACTTTAGGTATCCAACAAGCCAATATGTGGATGTTGATGCACATGCTCCAAGTTTGATTTTTATATTATCAATTTTTTTCTGGATTTGAAGTTGACACCTTAAGATCTCTAGGCGGTAATTGTGACAACTACACCACAGGTAGGACAACTCCTAATAATTAACTCCTACAACACCTTAATTAATGATAACTAGAATATTATTCAGAGAAATATTACTTACTTGAAAATATTCAGTTGGTGATGATGGAGGCCTCTGTGGAGCTAAAATCTCTGAAAAAGTTCATAAGTACAAACTATTAAAACTCTTTTCAATCAATGAGCCATTCATTGCACAACTCACATCTTATTGAATTCAAGTTACAATCCAATTTAGTATTAATTTGTTTTCTTATAATATTTATCTCCAGTAGGGAAAAAAGTTATGATTTTGGATTAGTTGAGAGAGACTGAAGTAAGTCTTTTCTTCCTTGAACTCAAAAAGTAGAGAGAAAAAAAAGAATTTCCAACTTAATTATTTTATAATTAGTAGCGACACTGCTGTTTTGACCTTACTTGTAATTTGCGCTTATCATCGTTTAAACCTTCTATTTGATTTTTATTGCAATTCTTATTTGTTTTTAATATTTAATATTCTTATATCTGCTATTAAAAGTGCTAACAATTATTGTTATTTATGAAAATAATAAATAAAAACTGTGCAACGGATGAAGATGAGTATTTTTTCTCTCTAATGGAGATAAAATATTGTATGTACCTCGGGAGTAAAAGTGCTATAATTCCCCTCGCGATAATCATCTCCCTCAGCTGCGCCTCGTGAGCTAATTAGTGTTACGCCTCGGGAATTAAAAAGTGTCATTCCCTCAGCTTCGCCTCGGGATTTAGGGACCATGGTTCCTTCGGCTTCGCCTCAAGAACCAACTTGCTCAGGGAGTAATGGCTTACTTTACTCCCTAAGGGCATAAATAACTATTTATTTCTTCAAGTATTCTACATGTAGTGTATTGACCTGTGATGTTAATGTTTTCATTATTGTGGAAATGTCATAAATAAATCAGTTCATGTTTATCCGTCATCCGAGTGATTTCTTTCTATTACTTATAGATATAAAACTGGCGACGAGGATATTTAAAAAAAAAAAAAAAAAATGAACTCAGACGCGAAAGAAGATGTACCTTCTTCAGTAGGTAAGTCGCGCGGGAGAATTTTTGGTCACATTGACCCGTATGATGTTAGTCTTGAAAATTTCGAAAATTATCTCGAACGATTGGAAGCGTTTTTTGCTGTCAATTTGACAGCTGAGTGTGAGAAAACGGCTTCACTTTTAGTCTTAATAGGACCAGGAATGTATGGTGTCCTAAAGAATCTAGTGTCTCCTAGTAAACCGAAGGACAAGACGTTTGACGAGCTGGTAGAAGCCTTGAAGAAACACTACGCGCCTCAACATCACGAAGTGGCGGAGCGCTACGCTTTTTTTCACTCCAGGCACCAAGAGCCTGATGAACCTGCTCGTACCTTCATTGTCTCGTTAAAGTCGCTCTCTGCGAAATGTAATTTTGGGTCCTTTCTCGAAGACGCTTTGAGGGATCAGCTAGTTATCGGCCTTAGAGACAGGAATGTCGTTAAAAGATTGCTCTTAGAAAAAAATTTGACGTTCGACTCAGCGGTAAAGATCGTGAGCGACACGGAGCTGGTGAAGAGGGAAACGGACGGGATGACTGATGGAGGAATTTCGACGGAGGGAGTGGACGCTGTGACTCGAGGTCACCGACGCCTTGACCAACCTGTGTCCAGACCTTCGCCCGCCTTCATTTCTCCTTCCCCAATGTCACATAAAAAAACATGTCAAAACATGTCAAGTAACTATTTTGCTAGATCTAAAAATAAAAACAATGAGGTCATAGGTTCAATTCCCCGCAGCAGTCGTTGTTTTTGATGTTTAAGTGATTCACATAAAGCAGAAAATTGTTTAGCCAAAAATTGGATTTGCTTTTCATGCCAAAAAAAAGGCCATGTTTCCAAAGTTTGCAAGTCCAAAATTAATTATATTTCTGTAAATGATATAACGGACCAGAACTTTAAAAATCCTCTCTTAGTTAAATTAAATGTAAATAAAAAAGATGTAGTATTTGAAGTTGATTCAGGATCAGCCCGAACTCTTGTTCCAATTTTCGTATATAGAAAAAATTTTAGCGGCGTCAACTTACTGCCAAGTAAAGTTGAGCTACAAGTAGCGAATGGTGAACTGTTAAAAGTGTTAGGCCAGATAAGTGTAAATGTTTTTGTAAATAGTCGTATTCATAATTTGTCATTATTAGTTACAGGAGGAGATCTTAAGAGATCTCTTCTGGGACGAGACTGGTTGTCTGTAGTGAACCCGAGCTGGAGGTCAGCGGTGGCTGGGTTCGGGGATGACCCGGGGGAGACGTCTCGCCATGCCAATGGACCACGGCCTGCGCCGCGCTCTCTGCTTGGTTGTCATGCACTCTCCGACAATACCACTCTCATGACGGATATTAAAAACAGGTTTCCTAACATAATACCGGGCTCTAACAATGATCCTATTAAAAATTTTGAAGTGTCCATAACGTTAAAAGAGGATGCCCAACCCGTATTCCATAGAGCATATAATCTTCCATATGCGTACAGAGAGGAAGTGGAGAAACAGTTAAAAAGTTTAGAGGAACAAGGTGTTATCTCTAAAGTAAAACATAGTAAATGTGCTGCACCCATTGTTTGTGTTCCTAAGAAGACAGGGGATGTGCGAATGTGCGCTAACCTTAAAGTTACTGTAAATAAATTTGTAGATATAGATAAACACCCTTTACCCTTGATAGAAGACATACTTCATTCTTTAGTAGGTTGTAAATATTTTTGTGAAGTAGACTTAACAAATGCATATCTGCAACTTGGTGTAGATGAAAAAAGCAGGGAGTATCAAACTATCAATACTCACGTAGGTTTGTACAGATATAATAGGTTGTGTTTTGGACTAAGTTCTGCACCTGCTTTGTTTCAGTCCGTAATGGATTCAATTTTAAAAGGAATTCCTAGTGTAAGTGTGTACTTGGATAACAAAGTCATCGGTGGCTATAGTTTAGAACAATGTAAGAGTACTCTTTTCGCTGTTTTAAAACGTTTAAATGATTATAATGTAAAAATAAACCCGAAGAAGAGTCATGTTTTTAAAAAGTCTTTAGATCTGTTAGGATTCAAAATAGATGAAAAGGGATTAAAACCCAGTCAGGAGAAAGTAAAAGCACTTAAAATGGCTCCTACGCCAAAGAATGTAAGTGAACTGAAGTCATTTTTAGGACTTGTAACTATTATCAAAATTTTGTCTCGATGTCGTCTTCTATTTTGGCACCTTTGTATAAATTGCTTAAAAAAAATACGTGTTGGAACTGGTCGGAAGAATGTGACGCATCTTTTAATAAAATTAAAGATGTGATATCTGATAAATGTCTTCTAGTATTGTATGATCCTCGACAGGGAGGCCCTGGCGATCATATACGGGGTAAAAAAGTTCCATAAGTTTCTTATTGGACGTAAATTTACTCTCGTAACCGACCATGAACCGTTAAAGCATATTTTAAACCCGAAAAAGGGAATACCCCAGGTGGCAAGCGCTAGATTACAGCGCTGGTCAATCGTACTAGCTGCTTATAATTACGAGATAGTTTTTAGAAAAAGTTCTCAAATAGGGAACGCCGATGCGTTATCCCGTTTACCTTTAGAGGGTTCGACTAATGTAAATAATTGTTTGTATATAGAGTCAAGTTTTAATCGTGAATTTATTTCGTATCAGGAAGTTGCAAAAGAAACAATGAAAGATTCATTGTTAAAAGTTATAACCGAGTATGTAAAGACCGGTTGGCCCAATATATTTGACAAATGTTACGCGTCCTTTTTTAAAATCAAGTCTAATCTGTCAATTGATGAAAATTGTTTATTAAATGGACATCGTGTTATAATACCTCAAAATTTATTGGTATTGTAAGATCAAAAATGTTAGCACGATCCTATGTATGGTGGCCAGGGATCGATGCTGATATTGAAAGGAAAATTTTGACTTGTGAAGCCTGTCAAGTTAGTCAAGCTGATAGAGCTCCTAAGGTTCACGTGCCAATGGAAAAGTCTTTAGTTCCTTGGCAACGTTTACACTTAGATTTTTTAGACATAATGAGAACAAAAATCCTTATTTTAGTTGACGAATGCTCCAAGTGGGTTGAGTGTTGGCCAATGCCAATAACTAACGCGGCTAAAGTAAAATCGAAACTAAGGGAAACTTTTTCTAGGTTTGGCTTTCCTCAAGTAATAGTTTCTGATAATGGCCCACCGTTTAAATCTAGCGAAATACTTCAATATTTTGCGGAAAACAATATTAAACATATGCTATCACCTCCGTATAACCCATCATCTAATGGCCAAGTCGAACGATTTGTTCAGACGGTCAAAAACCTGCTTAAAAAGTCTATCCTTTCAAACCGTCGTTTTGTTCCACTAGAAGATAGGCTAGCAGATTGTTTAGCTTCATTGAGATTTACCCCTAACACAGTCACTAAGAAAACCCCAGCAGAAATGATTCTATCTTTTCCGGTTCGTAATCATTTAAAAATGTTGTCTCCTTTAGATAAACAAAAAACAGTTCCGACTTACTTAAAAGGAAAGATTAGGAACTTCTCTCCATATGATAGAGTTCTTGTTCGTAGTTTTAATAGGGGAGAAACTAAGTGGATAAAAGGTACGGTTATGGGAAAAATAGGTAGAGTGGTGTATCTTGTAAAATTACAGAGTGGTATTGTTCGAAAGGCTCATGTCAACCAGCTGCGGAAAAGCCTTTTGAATACAAAGAAGGACGAGTCCGACGGAGAGGAAATGTGGTACTACCGGCCCTCCCCGAACTCACCTCCGAATGAACTGGGTACTGAGACCGAACAGCCAGCCTCAGTTCCACCTCGAACTGACGACAGACCCATAGCTATCCGTAAGGGTGTACGGACCCGGAAAAAGCCAGATTGGTACACGCCAGCGTGGTGAACTGAGCATTACTTGGTTCCTTTTAAGGGGGGAAAAATTGTAGTGTATTGACCTGTGATGTTAATGTTTTCTTTATTGTGGAAATGTCATAAGTAAATCAGTTCATGTTTATCCGTCATCCGAGTGATTTCTTTCTATTACTTATAGATATAAAACTACAGTAGAGCAAATCAGCTTTCTCTGAGGCAACTCAGTTGAGTTTTTTGTTTTGCTCATAGTAATAAGAGTATCTGGACCATTTTTAAGGATGTTGTATAGTCTTTTTCATTCCTCCCTATCTGGGGGCCACCCTTTGCCAAATCTCACCTTTACAAACGTTCTAGAATCAGACACTGCATTCTTTTACAGGTCTTTCTCTTGTAGATTTGTCCCCATGAATAATATCCACATCATTTCTTTGACCATATATTTTCTTTTGTTCTGCAAATGGGGGCTCAGGCCAAGTTCATTTCCTTTCTATAACATATTTTCAAATATCTACCAGTTTCTGTCATTTGTACAGATTTTAAGGAGTCTCCTAGCCATACTTTGTTGGGTCAGTCTTAGTTCAGTTAATGTCTCAGCACTGAATACCTGTCTCACAGCAGTAGAGTAGAATCCACATATTTTACATATTGCTATTTTGCTTCCATTATGTGCTTACTTGTACCCGTATATTTAGTTAAATAATTAATAATTAAGTGCGATGAGATAGTGCAATACAATTTAATTTTTTTGTTGTGAATTATTATTATTTTTTACCAAGGGTAAAAACTCCTCTTATAATTTTTATACTTACCTGTTAAAATATTTGCTTGTTATTGTATTCACATAATGTATACTTATATAAAGCTGAGTGCAAAACAACAAAAAAAAAGGCAAAATTAAAAATTACTTATAATATACTTAAGTAAGTGAAGCAGAAGACGAGAAAAAAAAGCTAACAACACACTTATTGAATAGAGTGATTGATGTATACCCACCACCAAGCATCTCTTTGAGGCTTTGTGCTTTAAAAACAAGGAACCAAAAAAACAAGAAAAAAGCAAAACACAAAACAAAATAGAAACCCACTAATTTAATTTTTAAAAAACTTACTACTTGAACCACTTAAAAAAAAATATCTACCTTCAGATTCATTTTCATAATCTGTAAACATAAAATTATCTTTATTGCTGTAAGACCTTATTATTTTTAGAAGTAATGTAGAAAATAAAAAAACAAATCCAACAATATAATGATAATAAAATGAAATTGAAAGAACATACCCCTGACGGAAGAGTTCTCCCAGGGTCTCTGGAAGTACTCGGTGAGAAGAACTGGACTGGTCATCACTGAATTGTTTTTATCGTTAACATGAAGGGAAGTTTGAGTCGGTGTTCTCACAATGGCAATCTGAACTGATTTACCGCTAGACAAGTCTGAAAATTTAGATGCTTGTAGAGAGGAAAAATGATATACTATTTATATTATGATCAATTTCTTTTTAAGGTATAGGAGATTACCTTATCTGTTTCAGTTATGTACCTTGAAAACTTATCCCCATCGCAATACTAGGCAGAAAGGATTTTTTTCTGAAATACTACTACTTATAGCAATGTATATCATATTAACACTAATCTAGCAACCTTTCATTTCAGATTTATTAATAATAGTTGATCTCCCCAACTAGTAATCTTAATAATTCTATTTATCTCTCCACCAAAAAAACAAGCTACTTCAATACTTACAACCAATGGAAGTATTGAAAAATACTCTCCCAATTAGTGAGGCACATAGCTTCCTCACGCCCTATTTCGTAAAATTTGATGACTTTATGCTTTTAAAACCTATTATTATACAATTTTATTCATGTTCCCCTATTTTTTAAAACTGTCAAAAATGTTTTGATTTTTACATTAGTTAAAGTATCAATATAGGATGAACTAGATTAATACACAGAATTTAAATTGTTCAATACACCGTGTAAATGTAGATAATATATGGATTTCTTCCAATTGATTTATAAAAGATGTGAGACCAATTAATAATTGATCTTAATTAAACCAAAATCTTTCAGAAAAGGAAGCTTTCTTCAGATATAATACTTCCATTCAAATTTAAGTAAGATATTTTGGAACAATTCTGAATTCCTAAGAAAAATGAGCACCCAGAACTTAGTAAGAAAGCATCTTGAAGAGGATTGAAGGATATGCTTTGGATTGTACCTCAGATTGTCCTGCCTTTTCTAGAGAACTTACTTCAAAATATCTATACTACAAGACAGATCGTATGTCGACCCTCAGAGATCATTCGTTACCTGGATAATGTACAGTAAGGTTGACAATAGTATGGTTAGAGTTGAAAAGGAAGACGATGTTGGCTCCCTCGGTGATATAAAGCATCAAAAAGTTGTTGAGGTGATCGTTAGCATGAAGTATAAGCGAGTGGTGATCGTAAGTTCTAAGGTTCAGCAGTAAGTCTTCAGTAAGCAATCCTCTGAACAGATCTTTCTCTTGGATATCCATGTTCACATCACCTGATAAGAAACTTCTTTTGTAGAAAGACTCTCGATTCACTAATGTCATTCCGTTCTCATTAATATCTGAAACGAAATTCAAAATTATGTCGTAGAAGAGGAACATCATATAAATCTAATTTGGAGATGATTAAGAATGAGTAATTATAGATGATAGACTGCCAATTGGTGTGGCACATAGCTTCCTTGCATCTTATCACGTACTTTATTGATTTTATGCTTTTACAAGTCAAAATTGTTTTGATTTTGTACTTGAATTAAAGTATCAATTTAGCAAAAGTTAAAGACCGCAGACGGTTCAAATTAATCTAAGGCTATCAGCAGGTTACTTTTGATAAACTATAAAAGTTTCATTCAAATCATATAGGTACTTTTGATGCTATGGTTTAAATAAATGTGCATATGAGGGAAGAGAAACGAATGAACACAGAAGGTTGAAACTTATATGGGACCAACAATGAGCTAATTATGACCTACCACCATCCAAATTTTGATACAATCTGATGAGTAGTTTTTAAGAAATGTTGGTTCCCAAAAATTTTTGGCGACAGACCAGCAGACAGAAACAGAACCAAAAATGTTCCTTGGTGTTTGAAACGGATTTCTGTCTTGGAATTTTTGAAATCGGAGACAAAATATTTTCATTCTTCAGAACGATCACATAGCTTCCATTACCTTCTGTAAGCTCGGAAGCAAAATTAAATACATGGCTAGATAGAGTAGAACTAGGAAACTTTCTTCTTAGAAAGATATCCTATCTGACAATTTGAAGTATTAAAATGTTTCACTTCCAGATCTCTTGTTTTTTACTTTCTCATATAAAGAGAAAGTATTGTGATGGCGCGAAAATTCGATTTTGAGATTTTGATGGATTTACACGTTTTGAGGTCCCCTGAGTCCAAAAAAGTGGTTTTTAAAAAATGTCTGTCTGTCGTCTGTCGTCTGTCTGTCGTCTGTGCAGACGCCTGGAGCCCAAACTACTGGGCCGATTTTGACGAAATTTGGCATATATGTTCAGAAAAATCATACCCCGAGGCGAAATCGAGAAATGAATTTTAGCTCTAAATTTGGGGGCGCTACCCCCCAAAAACTCTGAAAAAACATGAAAAAAAATTATTTCTCGAAAACGGTTCCGACGATTTTGATTAAAAAATTCTAAAATGTAGTCCATTTGAATACGAATCCAACGATATAAGCCGTTTTCCCGGGAAAAATCTAGTTCCTGAGATATTAGCTTAAAACGCGGACGGAGAGAGCCCGGGTTCGATTCCCCGACCAGGAGAAGTTATTTTTATGATAAATTTTGATGAAATGTTCAATAATATTTAAATGTACATTTGAAAACTAATAAATGGAAACACTGGGCTAAGTAATTATAAACTCATATATGAGAAAGTTTGTCTGAGTTGTCTCGGACCGATTTTTGATGTTTTGCTTCCATAAATGGAAGCTTCTGCAGGAGGTTGAGTATGATAATGTTGGGTGGAAGCTAAATTACAACACATATAGATTGTTTCCCGTTAACATCACAATTTGCAACACTCCTGAAGAGGATTCAAGAGGAGGGATGCCAATTATACAATTACTAATTCCTCTACGGTCCACTATCAGACCAGGCTGTCAGAATCAGGCTATCTAAGGTATGTTAAAAGCCAACATAATCCAACCTATGACCAATTACTTCTCCATCACTATTTGGAATAAAACAGAAAAATAAAAATAATACTTGTCTGGCAATAAGTTCCGATGTAAGCCCACGGGTTTTCGCAAACACACTGGAAGCTGCTCCACAATTCTTTGCACCTTGCACCGTTCTTACAAGGGTTTGGATCACAGGAAGGCTTGCAGTCTTTGATGATCTCGGAAAGATGAACAGACATGTACGAGTAGATATCCAGGATCTCACCGTTCACCACCAAACCTCGGAAACAACCGATCAGACCCTCTCTAACTGATCCTTTCACCAACATATCCCTGTAAAATGATAAAATAAACAGATAAATTAAATGTTTCCCCCTTGTATTATAACTACAGAATTGTAGTAGAATCTCAATAAAAAAGGGCATTTTAACAGAAGTTAATTGAACTAGAGAACTTTATAGCATAGATTTTCTCTGTTAGAGACTAACTGATCTCAGTCACAAATGACTCTCCGGATAAGCAACTCCCTTTAGATTGATCCACAAAATCTCTGGCGTGGTCTAATCCATAACATGTAAATTTATTAAGAGAGATTACACACGAACAAAACAGAAAACAAGCAGAATTGCAACTGAGATACGTTAAATTGATGGAATTAAAAAATATTTGGTTGTAGTTTTCAAGTTTTGAGTAGTTAGGTCTTTAAGGAATCAAAAACCCCACTTCAGCAATATTACAACTGCTTCTAGGGTCATTCTCAACCAGACTTAAACCTAGCACTATAACATTAATTTGTAAGATTAAAAATTCTTAAATTTGAATATTAATGACTGTAGTAATTTCACCTGAATTCAGGTGATGATTTTTCGATTTTTTCAACAAATTTCTTAGTTAGCTCCACATGTATGTATGTAATTTTTAAGACACTATTGTGTATTCAAAAAGAAATAGTCATCAACACTTTTTTATTTAATACTATTTTATGTGTGTTCCCAGTGAGTTTGGCATTAAATTGTCAAATGCGTCAGGGCATTAGAACCATTTACATTACAATCATAATCACTACAAGGGAGTGAAAATACCGCAAAAGTGAGCCAACTACTCTAGAATTGAGATTTGTACTTCAAGAATTGTTTTTCTAATTTTACAGATAATTTACACAGAGGATTAAGCTAAAAACAAAATAAATGGAAAAACATGAAGACTGACTCTGTAGCACCTCCGATGAACATACTTCCTTCAAAAGGACCAAATTCTTCTTCAGGTTGCAAATCTACCATCTGATAATCAGTGTTGATCATAAATCTACAACATTAAAAAAAATAATAGATCAAAAGAATAAATAGAAGAGGGATGAAGTTAAAAATAAATACACTATTAACATTGCACCCTAGTTTATAGGGAGGAAAGGATCCCATTACAGCCTAGTTGTGAAAATGAGGGAGGAAAGTAAAAATCATGGCAGAATGTACGTACCCCATTAGCTTAAGTTGATAATACTGAAGTTATTTTCAATTTTTAAGTTTTTGGTAGTTTAATACTACGGAAAGTTTAAATTTTAATCAAATTATAATTATTATTAACTACGGGAAACAGACAGTGAAAAATACAGGAGACCCGTGGTTCAAATCCTGGTGCGGGAGTGTTTTTTTTTCACAGTCTGTTTCCTGAAGTTATTTTATGAAATAATCACCCCAAGTACCCTCGCTATAATTAACTCCCTCGGCTATGCCTCTGGATAAAACTTCATGGTTCACTCGGCTGCGCCTCAGGATCCAACTAAAGAACTCCCTCGGCTATGCCTCGGGATTAAACTTCATGGTTCACTCGGCTGCGCCTCAGGAACCAACTAAATAACTCCCTTGGCTACGCCTCGGGATTTAGACAGTATGGATCCCTCGGCTATGCCTCAGGAACCAACAAAAACACTCAGGGTGTAATGACTTTGTTTCCTCCCTTGGTGAAATAACAAAAACTAATAACTATTCCAAATTTTAGATAACTAAATAACTATTCCACAATAATACTCTACATTTTCATAGTGTAAATGCCTGAATGAAATGTTTGTATCTAATGACTAAAATCAACAGACCTAACATGATGTTTATTGTAATCGATCCATATTTTCTGCCATTCTCCTGAATTTAATTTCCTCTGAGATTTGACAGCAAGTTCCTTCGATACACCAGTGTTCAGAGTGAAATTGAACGTTAGTTGGAAATCTAGAAACATACATTAAAATGATTTATTAATAATTAAGGTAAATGTAACATAAAATAATTTAGATCAGGTGAAACATTGTTTTGGGCAGAATAATAAAAAAAAAAAAAAAAAAAATAGACCAAAAATGTTAAGACTTTCAACTGAGAATTTGAAACAAGGTTTGTAAATTTTAAATCTATTCCTAAAAACTTTTCTTTGATTTCTTTGAAAAATACAAAATAATTACTTAATCATTTGCAAATGGAGGTAATTGAGATCCAGAGCAATTTAAATTTGAAGGCTAAATTCAGTGAAGTTGGAGTGCCTGAATTTTACAAATATTTGCCAGGCAGATATGAAAATATAGAGGAAATTATCTCTACAAGAAGATAGTTAAATTTATGACAGGAAATACCGTCAGATCCAGAATAACTGTAATTTTAACTTGGCAAAAAGTATTTCCTATAGTAGCAGAGAAGAGGTGCCAAATGTCAAGGGGAAAACATTAATTTTAATATGGGGCTTGTACAAGATGATATCCCATAATCAGTAATAAGCTTGTAAAACAGCCCCCATCACAATGTCTCTTACAATTAGAGGCTATGAGAGTCTTTTCTGGTGGCTCAAAAGAAACAATGACTCAAACCTTGAATTTTTTATAAGTAAGAAAAAAAAAATCTTGCCTCAATCTGTTTTGTCACTTTGTCAAAGTGGATAGAACAGCTGTTGATTTTTGGTCACCTCACAAGAATCTTATGAAATAACCCCATGAAAGCACCTTTAAAATATATTTGATCGAAGAAAATATGCAGAGAATGTATATGTTGTGCAAACTCACCACTTGTTAGAGCCACCATAAAGCAAGGGTGGTGAGGCCTGATGGGCGGCTGGTATAGTAAGATGGCCCGTTCACCTGTAGTTCTGAAGCTGAACGCTATATCACCTTTCCTCCATCCGGGAACTTCTATATAAGATTGACTTGTAGTAAATGTTACAACATACTTCTGAGTATCTAAAACAAAATACAAATTTCAATAAATTTATCATCTTGGAAATTAAAATACAGAGTGCAAGATCTGTGAGTAAATGTTCGATAATAAGAATTCTAACTAAACCAAACATAATTTAATTTTTTTTGTTTTGCTTTCAGGTAGAACTAATAATTCAAGTCTGTTTCTTGAAACATAATCGCACACAAGAAGTTAAAAATTAAAGGAATAAATGGATAAGAGAAAATAAGTAAGAAGATGGAGAAGGACTGGTTTTAAAATCAAAGGGAAATATAAAATAAGAGATAAAAAGAAAAAAGAAGAAGTGGTGGAGAGAGAAGGCAGATGTAATACAACTGAATTGACCTCACACATTTTTTAAGAATAATTATGTTTATAGCATGTACACTGAGATTATTGGGCACGTACGGAACATACATTATATTGAAATAAAAGACTATACTGACTTGTTTCGACACACTCTAGTGGCCCAAGTGTTATTCTTCCGATGGCGTCCTTCTCCAGATCCTTCTGCTGAAGAAATACCATCTGAGTGATGCCAAGAGAATTAGCCGATACGTAGAATCCTTCATCGCTGTGCCACTTGGATTCACCGCTGATCACCATGTCACAGTTGCAAGACATGTCAGGGTTCACACAAGTCCTGTTTTCTAATCAAATAAGAAAAAGTAATTGAATTTGAAATTTGACAATGAGATATTCTATCGGTATTATGGCTTTTATACCGTGTGTTACCTATTTATGTATTTATCTGCTGGACTTAAACATTGGACTGCCAGAGGTGCATCCCCACCTGCGTAATTAGCCTACTGTTGGTACCATATTAATTCCATTCAATCTTCTGCCCCATTGCTTTTACTTCCGGTTGCACACACATTTTTCTTTTTTTTTTGGAACGAAGTTCCTTATGGCATGTTGCAGCGTCTGGAGCCCGGGAGTGAATCCGAAAAACAAACGACCGTCACAAAATCAACTGATGACGATAACTTGAGTAAAAGATGACCAATTTAGTTGAAATTTGGTACACACGTTTATTTTACCAATGCCCAGAACGAGTTTGTTGGATAAGGTTATCCACCCAAGCGTTTGCATGCATAAATAAATAAACTTCAAATGTAAAAATTGGAATTTTAGGAAGGGAAAAATTCCAACTTCACCTATTAAATGAGACAAACAATTTTTATAAATAATTCTTTTTAGTTAAACTAACAACGACACTGCTATGAAGTGTTAAAGATCGCTAAATTTATTAAAGCGGATCTAAACCTTTAAAAAAAGAAAACAACGATTTAGCGATATCTTACATTCTAAAGTAGCATTGTCTAAAGTACAATTGAAACAGGCATGTAACATTTCAACCTTATACAAGCAGAAGTTTTTGTGTAGTGAAGTGGTATATTTTATAATCTTTTAAAATGAGTAGGCCAGGTAGGTAGGGAATAGGACTGTTCCCTACCTACTACAACCATCCTATTCAACTATCAGCTCATCATGATTAACTTTTTTTTCAATATTCAATACATATTTATTGAAAGATTCTCGCTTCAATAATAAAAAAATGATTTTCTTTTAATTTTGCCTTAACTCGGCTAAGTATAAATAGTTAGTTACTTTTAATTTTGTCTCGTTTTAAACACTGCCGTGTTTAAGTAGTGAGCATCAAATACTTGGCAGTGTGATTTATTAATTCATACCTAATGAAAAGCATAAGGAACATCATTCCTACAGGGTGTCCCACGACACCATACATATTTTTCCTTGGTTGACTGTTTTTGATTTTCAGGAAAATACTCTTTGGACACATGACAATTTTCCAAATATTATAATCGAAAGTTTATATAAATGAACCCGAGAAAGAATAAAATTAGAAAATATTATTTATTACCAGCACAAGGGCAAGTGCCTCTCTTGCTGTTACCGAGGTAGTCTACAGTTCCGTTATTGGCAGCAGAGAAGAACCAAGTGGCAGAGTGAAGGTCTAGAGGTGCTTTGTAACAGTCGTACTTGATATGCTGGCTACAGTATAGAGAGTGACTGATCAGCTCCTGAAGCATCTCTCTTGTGAACTCCCTGTACGTTATCGTGTAACTGAAATCTTGATCGTCTAGTGACCTCACATCCTGAACCAAACAATTCATGCACTTCTTTAGATTGTTACTCCCCTTATAAAAAAAAGAGGGGAGAAACAATCTAAAGAAGGTGTACGGAATGTTCTTCTTTAGACTGTTACTCCCCTTATCAAAACAGAAGTGGGATATTCCTTTGTCCCAAAGTACATTGGAATAAACATCCCTTTCTCTAAATAGTTATTTAATAATCAGTCATTTTCATCCTAAAACAACATAGGGGAGTAACAATCTAAAGAAGTACCCAATTTATTTTCAAAAAGTATAACAGAATGTAGTAAAACATTAGTGTGAGTGTTTAACTTTACTGTAACTGTTTGATTAATATTAAATTTAACTTTCTCTTTTTAAATTAAAAGCTAGAATCAGGGAAACAGATTTGAATGTGAACACATTTTCCACCCTTTTGGAAAATTTGCTTTTTTTTTGCATACATTTACATAGGTAAAAAAACATTGTCTCAATTTTAAATGGCTGGTTAGTTTTGCTTTACACATTACAATAATTTTTTAAGCAAGGCTTATGATAAGTCATCACTTGCACTCAAGAGAATTCTGGGTTTTATTTATTTTTCATATGCAAAAATTAAAATTCCTATTTGAAAATCCTATTTCCCACAGATACATGATAGAAAATGGTAGAAGTTTAGTATCTGCAATAGGGCTTTAGTTAGATGTGAATATGGTTCTAACTGTAGAATCTAATTAGAATACTAACTGAAGAGGTTTTTTTATGTGGACTTGAAGAATGTATAAGAAGAGTAAAGGAGATTTGTTGGAATAAAAGTCCGTGTGTGGTTTACTTTTTTATTTCATACAAAGCTTTTGCTCAGGGAGCCTGACCTTACCCTAACAAAATAATTAAAAAACTACTGTAAAAACACAATAACAACATTAATAACAACTCCTAAAATACGACCCCTCCCGTATTAGCCAAATACTAAACCCTACCCTATATAAAACACCACTGAACAAATTAAAAAATTGTTTCAACCTTACGATAATATTAAAATAGCCCAAAAAAATTCTACCACCTTAAAATAATTTTTGTACTAAAAACTCAAAGATCCCATCCCTCCTATACACAAAGTAACGTCATATACCAAATCAATTGCAAACAATGTCCTGCCACATATAAAGGAGAAACTTCACAACAATTCAAAAACAGATTTCATCAACATATCAAAGACATCTCAAACAACAACAATAACACTACTATATAAGAAAACGCACACAACACTAAACACACATTAGACACAGATAAATATAATATTTTACACACTGAAAAACACCACCAAAAACGACACTGAAATGTTATACATAAAATCAAATACAAACAACATAAACTTGAAACAGGACACCAATAAATTAAATAGTATTTATACAAATATTATATCTAATACTAATAAAAATAAATAATTAAAATTTGTTGATTATGTCAATTATAAAAAAATTCTATATAAAAAAATGTAGTAACGTGATAAACTAATCAAATTTACTACATACCTTATTTCGCAAAGACTTTTAGTGCTATTTTATTAAATTTATTACATTCTTATAATTTTCAATTCTATCATTTTCGTTCTTATCATTGTAGATCACTGATGAAAGCTCAGGCTCCCTGAGCAAAAGCTTTGTATGAAATAAAAAAGTAAACCACACACACGGACTTTTATTCCAACAAATCTCCTTCACTCTTCTAATTAGAATAATTCAAAATTCCATTTGAATGTCTTGAGCATTTGCCGATTTATCAAGGGCCCCAACAGCACATTATTAGCACTTCTGGAAATGCTTCCTCACACCCTCGGGGGCTGTGGAATGAGTACGCACCCTAGATTGATGCAATGTTTTTGTGGATGGTTAGAATATGGCAAAGGTGCTTAAATATAATGTATAAAGGACAGTAGAAATAACTGGAGGCATACTGTCAACCGAGGCTCATTCGGAGATGTAGCATCAGATAGAAGAATAGCAATAACACTCCTTACAAATAATCTTTAATGAAGAAATATGTTTTTAGAAAAATCTATATCATTACCACTTGGCTGGGTAAGTTATGTTCGACTATAGTTTTAGTGGAGTCTTCGAGAGATTGAAATTCACACTTGACATGAGCAGGTGGGAATCTACCGTTGCCGTCGATATCAATCAGATAGACGTCCGGCTTTGTATATCCGAGTAGAGCAAGCTCCTCACACGTCTTCCTAAATTTGGCTGTCAACAGAAAAACATCTCATTACATCTATACTGATAAAAGGTACAGGCAATATGTGAGAACGAATTACAGAGAGTAGAATGATTTAAAAGCAAAAGAAACTCTTATCTGCTTATATTAAGCTAAAGTTCTATCATATTGAAGTCATCATCACTATCCTATCGTTATATGATAAATTACAGTAACACTGTTCCCCATGTAACCTTCCTGTAGGTTTGACTTTTTAATGTGATGTAATGCAATAATATAATAGTCCATGTTTCTATACAGGGTGATATTACCCATTCATATGGCCAAATTTGTAGTAAACTTCGCTGAAAGAAAAAAGTCTATTGTTGCTATAGTTGACTTATAGGTGAGTGTACTAAACCAAACATGCTTTATTTGAATAAAACATGCATAATTGGCTTAGTATACTTATCTATGTGTCAATTTTTCTTTTTTACTTTCCGCGACCAGACATTCACTTCTTTAATAGATTTTTCTGAGCTTGATATGTTCAATTAGTGTTTCCGCATAAATAAATATACGTAAATATTCAATAACCTGGATAAAACCTAAACCTAAATAGGGCAACAGGAAAAAGTTACGGCCAGTTTTAGATTTAGCAATGATTGAAATGCAAGAGTCTCAAACTTTTTGCAATTCCGTTCACTACACAGACAAAACTTTAATTGCATTTTTCTAGTTGCTACCAAAGTAGCTTCTCTTTTTTTGCTCAACAAACCCCAAAATTTTGTTTGTTTGTTTATTTGCCTTCTTTTTTGTTACATGTTTTTATTTACCTTCAATATAGTCCAGGAGATAGCGTGCAAAAAAGTGTCTGACTAACATCAAGCTAGAATTTTGTATACAAGTCAATCTTTTAGCGCCTTTTAAGAATATGTGGTCGGCTAAGTTCGTCTGCTGGACATAGCTAGGCAATAGGCGTTTGAAAAAAACAAACCGGTGGAGAGCGGCCATGTCTCACAAATTATGGTGGACAATGTAATTTTCATGATCCTGAGTACAGAATTAGTTAGTAGACCAAAAATCAATTCGATGTTATTTTCACACTTGATAGGTTAGTTATTCAAATATTACTAAAAATCAACGTGGTCACCTGTCAACGGGCAAACTAACCAACTTGATTTTCGGTCTACTAACTAATTCTGTACTCAAGATCATGAAAATCACATTGTCCACCATAATTGGTGAGGCATGGCCGCTCTCCACCAGTCTGTTTTTTTCAAACGCCTATAGCCAAGCTATGTCCCGTAGACGAACTTAGCCGACCACATATTCTTAAAAGGCGCTAAAAGATTGACTTGTATACAAAATTCTAGCTTAATGTTAGTCAGACACTTTTTTGCACGCTATCTCCTGGACTAATAGATTGTGAGATATAAATTTTGTCATTAATTTTAAATCCACCTATGACAATGTAAGTTAATAAAAAACAAACAGAAAATTTACATTAAATATTTATTATGCAAAAATTAACAACGACAATTGTTATGAAAATTAAAAAAAAAAAAAAAAACAACACAAAAACTCTTATTGTTAAACAGCACTTAGTGTACTGTACTAAAGTGTCAATTCTACATTGGTCACTGACTAGGACACATTGATTACCTCCCTCATCTGGGTTGAGGTTACCTTTAGGATTCTGTTTACAACACTACAAAAGATAAAAATGAAATCTAAGTACCAAAATGACAGTTTTTGCCAATGTATCCAGTATCTTCGCAGTCGCATGTTAATCCATTTTCAGTAACACTACAGCGACCGTTGTGTTCACAGGCGTTAGGTCGTTTACAAGGGTCGACAAGTTCACAGTTATCTAGTGATACAGTGCCGACCATATGACGACTTCTTACAACATACCTCGGCTCCACTTCGACTTCAGATATCACCACTTTCCTCATGCAACCTACCAAACCTGAAACATTTTTTAATAAAGAAATAAGCATATCTTTAGAAATTGTTATATCTGTTAAACAAATGTAAATTCTCTTTCAACTATTCCAGTAGCTGAATAAGTGCTTAAGGCAGTCTTACTGTCTGTCAAAGTAGAGTTGTGCCTTCAGCTAAGCTATTCACAGAGAAATTGCTAAGAGAAGGTTCATTTTTTTTAACCTGTACAAACAGCTTGAGGCACTTTAATCAAGGACTAAAACCTAAATGGTGCCACACCTAGAGAGGGTGAAGACCGGCAAGAGAAAGTTACTTACCGAAGGTTCCCTTAGCTATGTGTGTAGATCCAATGATAGTTCTGTTGCCTTCGTCCCAATTGATTCCGAAGAGATTAGCTTGTTTCTGCATGTAGTCAACCACTAGACTCACTTCTCCCTTGGTGAAGTTTAATTCTACCTGACAAAACACAACCTCATTGTCAACATTCATCAATTGAATAAAATGTATTTTTTAAATCAATACAGCTGTCCGGCATTTTTAATTTAAAGCTCATGTTCAATCCAATGAAACTTAGCATGAGGACCTTACTGATATGAGGTTTAATGGTAACAAATTGCATTTTTTGGGGGGTTTACACCTGAAGACGTTGACTACTTAGGTGGGTCTATTGAAAACCACTCTCCACATTAATTTGTTTACATAAAAACTACAACAAACGTGAAACACGATTCATGTAATTAAAAGACGTTCAATTTAAAAAGCGTGCTGTCCACGCGTAACGATCACTCAAAATATCCCAATCCGTATTCATGTGAACCTAATTCAGAGACGGAGAAAGGGAAGGGTTGTCATCTAAATAAGCAGGCAACTGATGCAGGCTACTGCCGATGGCAAACATACCCAAGTGAATCCAAACTCAGACGTCCGCACTCGGGTATGAGTGTCAGTCAGTCTCATATCTCATTGCATTGATACGTTTACTGTTTTCTTTGCTACGGTGGGTCTACTTATATATTTTATTAACTTGTAAACAATTATTTAAGTATCGTCGCTTACTAAGATGTAGTACAACTGCATTTAAAATTGATCATCATTGGTGGACACTCATCCAAATGCTGACCACCACTACCACTGATGCTGCGTAACTTGACTGAATAACAACAGCTCTAGCCTACGAGCTACCCAGGCCCCCAACTTCTACTTAAGTTACCATACTGCACGTGAGCATTACTGTCTGTTGAAATTCATTACATTACAGGCGGGCCATTTTTTACAAATACACGTGCAAGTAGCTTGCACATGTAAGTAGCCAGTATGTTTTTGTGCAAACTACAGGCATGTAATAATAATATAATAATAATAACCATTTATTTTAGCTTAATATATACTACAATACATTTTTCTTTTTTTCTCATATTACAGCTAAAAATCGGTTTCATAACCGTGGTACCATTTACTTGGTTTTGAGTTGCCTTAAAGAGCAAGATTACAATTCCAATTTATAAAGAAAATAATACTAAAACTTCGAAATAAAAATTTCTTACACTGAAAAATTAAATAATATTTTATACTTCTTGAATTTCTTAATTTAAAACATAAAACTATTCTCTCTTAACTAGATTGTAATTATTACAACGAAACAAAAACAAGTGTATAAATTTTATTCCTGGTAGAACCAGACGTCGTAATTTATTTGACCCATTCTCTTCCATTCACTCCTGTCTTTCGCTATCCTCTGCCACGTCACTCCTCCGCATATTCTACGCATTTCTTCGTCCCATCTTTGTGGAGGTCTTCCTTTTGTTCTTTTCCTATCCCTTGGGTACCAATGAATCAGTTTCTTGGTCCACCTATCATCCTCTGTTCTAGCAATGTGCCCAGCCCATTTCCATTTCCTCTCCATAACTACCTTTCCTATATCTTCTAATGCCGTTTCCTTTCTTATCCATGTATTCCTTTTCCTATCTTTTCTAGTTATTTTAAGCATACTCCTTTCCATCATTCTTTGGGCACATCGTAATCTTCGGACGCTATTTTGGGTGAGCGTCCAAGTTTCGGAACCGTATACCATAATTGGTAATACGCAAGACATCCATAGCTTCTTTTTTGATTTCTTACTGACATCTGATCTAAATAAGCCGCGATACCTGTTGAACGTATTCCACCCTAGCGCAATTCTTCTTGTGATTTCTTTTTCTTGGTCCTTGTGAGATTTGCTAATGAGAACTCCGAGGTATATTATATTTTGTACTTCGTCTAGTTTTTCTCTATTTATGTTTGTAATTTCTCTTTTTTCCGGATTTTCATTTATGGTCATGATTTTACTTTTATTCATGTTAATGTGAAGTCCTATATTTTTCGTCACATTTTCTAGTTCTTCCAACATGACAGATGCTTCAGCTGTGTTTTTTGAAATTATCACAAGATCATCTGCGAATTTTAATAGGTGTAACCACTGTCCTTTCACCTTAATACCCTTTCCTTCCCAATTTAACTGTTTGCATGAGTCCTCTAAAACTTTAATGAATGCCTTACCAGACAAGACATCTCCTTGCCTTATGCCTCTATTTATTTCTATCCTTCTATTTTCACGTTCCATTGTTATTTCTAATATAGAATTTTCATATACATAATCCAAAAGCAGACGGTACTCTGCTTCAATTCCTATATCTTTAAATATTTCTTTAATACTAGATTTATAAATGGAGTCGAATGCTTTGGTAAAGTCAATAAAAATTAATACTAGGGAGAATTGATATTGTTGCGCTTGTCTGATCAGCTGTTTTATTACAAATATATTGTCTAAGGTGGAAAAATTTCGTCTGAACCCAGATTGTGAAGCATGAATTCCATCATCTATTCTATGTTCAATTCTTCTAGAAATAATGCTCATTAATATTTTGTAGACCACTGATAAAAGACTAATTGGTCTATAGTTGTCTATACTATATTTATCGCCTTTTTTAAATAGAAGGACAAGTTGTGCAGTGAGCCATGACTTTGGTACTTTTTTATTTCTTAGACAGCTGTTACAAATATTTACTAAGGCATTTATTACTGTTTCTCCTCCTGCTTTAAGCTCTTCTCCTGTAATCTCGTCGATTCCTTCTCTTTTGCCTTTTTTCAGCTTCTTCACTGCGAACCTTACCTCTTCATTTATAATCTTTGGGACTTCTTCGTTTGTTTTTTCTATTGGCATCTTCTCTTTCATCTCCTTATAGCCTCCATTTTCGTTATTATAAAGCTTCTTATAAAATTCGGCAATTACATCTATGATATGTTTCCTATCTGTTTTTAGATGGCCTTTACTATCTCTTAGAGCCACTATTTTATCTTTACCCACAGCTTGTGATCTCCAATATTTATTTAAACTGCCTCCATTCTCTACTACATCATTAAGTTCTTTTATCCTTTTCTCATTACTCCACTCTTTAATTTTTATTCTAATTTGTTTTGAGATCTCTGTGTATTCCGTATTATGTTCTCCACTTCTCAGAAGTTCCGAGAGATTAGCTTGTTTCTGCATGTAGTCAACCACTAGACTCACTTCTCCCTTGGTGAAGTTTAATTCTACCTGACAAAACACAACCTCATTGTCAACATTCATCAATTGAATAAAATGTATTTTTTAAATCAATACAGCTGTCCGGCATTTTTAATTTAAAGCTCATGTTCAATCCAATGAAACTTAGCATGAGGACCTTACTGATATGAGGTTTAATGGTAACAAATTGCATTTTTTGGGGGGTTTACACCTGAAGACGTTGACTACTTAGGTGGGTCTATTGAAAACCACTCTCCACATTAATTTGTTTACATAAAAACTACAACAAACGTGAAACACGATTCATGTAATTAAAAGACGTTCAATTTAAAAAGCGTGCTGTCCACGCGTAACGATCACTCAAAATATCCCAATCCGTATTCATGTGAACCTAATTCAGAGACGGAGAAAGGGAAGGGTTGTCATCTAAATAAGCAGGCAACTGATGCAGGCTACTGCCGATGGCAAACATACCCAAGTGAATCCAAACTCAGACGTCCGCACTCGGGTATGAGTGTCAGTCAGTCTCATATCTCATTGCATTGATACGTTTACTGTTTTCTTTGCTACGGTGGGTCTACTTATATATTTTATTAACTTGTAAACAATTATTTAAGTATCGTCGCTTACTAAGATGTAGTACAACTGCATTTAAAATTGATCATCATTGGTGGACACTCATCCAAATGCTGACCACCACTACCACTGATGCTGCGTAACTTGACTGAATAACAACAGCTCTAGCCTACGAGCTACCCAGGCCCCCAACTTCTACTTAAGTTACCATACTGCACGTGAGCATTACTGACAGACCCAATTATATGATGAGCATTGTTTTATCAGTAGAAGGCTTAATGAGCATTATGGTTCGATGGCCTAGGCCTTCCAAGGGCTTACACAAATTGGGGAAGTAACTTGCATGCCAAAAGAGGGTATTTGCCAGTAACTGGCATACTAAGGATTTTTATTAAGTTTTTATCTGCTTGCTTGCCAGCTACAGGCGGGCCATTTTTTACAAATACACGTGCAAGTAGCTTGCACATGTAAGTAGCCAGTATGTTTTTGTGCAAACTACAGGCATGTATCTCTACCATATATGTAACGGATGGCACACTATTAGCATTTCACTTCATCAGCAGTATAAACTGTAATGAGCAAGCTTCAAACGTAATAATAATAATAAATAACGTAGTATATATAATAATTAATAAAATGGTAAGTCGGATGCATAAAATCAGCTGCATAATAGTTTATATAATAATAAAGCATCGACTATAGAACCAGCAATAATTAATTCAGGAAATATGTTTGAATAGAATTTTAAAATTATAATAAAATGTAATACTGACAGTGTGCCAAGCTTCTCTGTTCTCAAATTTGACGCTGGTTAAAATGGATAGATTCTTGGTTACATCTGTTGTTACTTCAAATCTGATTTCTTCATTCACTTGCCTTAGCTGAAATAAAAAAAAAATCACTTTGTAAGAGAAACAGTCAGTGTAAGAGTTAAGGAAGGCTCAAATTAACAACAATTTTAGGTTTCTGTAAGAAGTTCGAAAAGAAACCTTATATAACGGCTCTGTCTGTCTGTCTTTCCATTGGCATGTTTCAATTCATAAACTACTACAGCTAGGAACATGAAATTTGGTACACAGGTGCTTCTCAGCACTTATGACACCTGTACACTTTTTGGAGTTTTCACACTTAATATTGCTAAGATGGTGGCCAATATGGTGGGAGACTAAAAAAACGTTTTTAGTCACCTTTTAGTACATTAATTTTTTGTACTTTTTAGTACATTAATTTAAAGGTCTTGAAGTGTAGAAAAATAATATGCAGCAAATAAAATTTTACACTTAATAATTTTAACTTAATTGTACAGAAACCGGCGTTTACCGCCTCACATACTTACGTGAAGCGCACCTTACTTGTTTCATAGTAACATTATAACAATCTAAACTCTAATAATAAATCTTTCTTTGTGAGGAAGGTTTAAACCTCAGTCTAAACTAACTCACTAAGTATAATGTCACTAACTATAGTTACCAAAAGAAGCGCAAACATAAAAGTGCATAAGGTAATGTATTTTCCTTTTACCAATATTGAGATCTTTTTGATATTAAGAGGAAAAGAAATAAAGCCCCTTCTACAAATAAAGTTTACAAAATATAATTTTATTTGTAGAAAGATGTTTGTTTATGACCACTATTAACATCAATTCCACTTTTAATTTATTTATTTTTTTTTTTTCTGTATCTTTTAGACTTACTTGCCAGTAGTTAAAGCCTAATTCAGCGGAGGCAAGTACTGACATACTTCTAGAAGATTTGAAATCAAATGATAAACTGAGTTCAGAAGGATCTGGCACCTCCCACCAGAAATGAGACGAGGGGAAGGCGAATGTCATCGGTATCACATCTACGTCAACTTCCGAAAATTCTGGTTCCAGGACACCAATGTAATGGACCTAAAACCAAACGGAAAAAAAAATTAGAATTTTAACTGCTGACTAAAAAAAAAAAAACAATGAAAATTTGCTGTTTGAAAACCTCTGTTTGGACTGAGTAATTAAAACAAGAAAGCCCCTATGGTTAAAACAAAAAATAGTTAAAAATAAAGGTTTGCAAGAAAATTCTTAAGATAATAGGAGGGCAGAGACCTAAGGGGGACTCATAATATAAGATGGTTGGACGATGTAGAATGGGATATAAAGCAATTTGGAGTGTTAGGGTGTTATAATATTAGAGGTAGTCACATAATGTCAGTATATCACAAAATAAGTGATTTAAGACAACTTAATAGTCTCACCTGGTGACCTGGTGAACATTAAATGGGTTGTTTCTTCAACTGACAATCTTTGTGACAAACAAAAATGTTTTTTTTCTCCCCCCCCCCCCCCCCCGGTGGGCTTTTACACCCTAAGACGCAAGCCACTTAGGTTGTCCCAAGAGTTTGGTCGTTAACCATGTCTTTCCACTCAATTTATATCGAACCGAGAGTATAGATCAGGGGTTCCCAACGGGGTCCAGGTGGATCCCTTGGGGGTCTATGGAAATTTAAAAGGGGTCTATAGTATTCCAGGAGTCTAATGGGGGTCGTTGATAAATTTCAAAGGTTTGACTATTGATTATTTCAAGAGTCAAAAAGAAAAATTTGCGTATCGTTTCTGTAAATAATGCTGGTGGATTACAAGTTAATTACAATATTTCTTTGTTAATTGCAAAAGCCGGATATCCACATAATACTGGTGGAAAAATAATATCGCCCACCATCAATAAAAGAGGTAATAAAATATTATGAAAATGAACCCTGAACCAGTTTTAAAAAGTATTCCGCACAGTATTTACTCCATACAACGTCGTATGGATGAAATGTCAGAAGATACTAAAATACCTTTTTAAATTTGTGAATTGCAAAATAGTAAATATTCTGTGCAGTTGGATGAATCCAATTTTTGTTTATAAACAGTATTTTGATCTTTATGTTCGATATTATAGCTCCAGATTGAGAGAAATTACAGAAGAATTTCTTTCAGCAAAATGTTAAAATGTACACTACAGGTGAACATATATTGAAATTTTTTGAAAATGTACACTGAACACTTAACAAAATTAAAAGAAGATAAGTATGTTATGTTAGCTATAGTGACTATACGATGATAGATAATTTCAGACGACATATTATAAAAAACAAATATCAATAAATCACACAATGACCTCATTAATAAAAATTTAACTATTGTCCAATTACTATATTGATGTATCTGAAATCAAGTTCATATTTGTTATCTGCAAAATCATATATAAACCATTTTTTCTATTTTTTTTTTGTCCAAGTTCCACAAATTTTTATCTTTAAGATTTTTAAGTGCAATTATTAGTATTCTGCCAACATTGTATGCTGTATATTAATGGAAAAATATAAGGGTCGAGGAAGAAAATAATTTTTTAAAAGGGGTCGATGAAGGAAAAAGGTTGGGAACCCCTGGTGTAGATCATGGTTTCCAGGCCAAAACCTGGTGACGCTGCTCTAGAGCAGCTACCCATTTTTTTTAAACAATGCTGGGTGAACATTGAGTGGGGGGCCCAGTCAGGGGATTGAATCCAGAGCTCTATGGTCAAGTGGACACCCATCCAACTATTGATCACGCCTAATGCTGCTTTACTTAACAAAATGCTTATTACTAATTATATTCATAATGAAATTCTAGGAGTTCCATTGGTGACCTAGCCCTTCCCACAATGTTTACTTTACATAACACTGTGCTATAAGGTTACTGTGACATGGTTTCTTTACTTTCACAGGCATTGAAACTATAGTACCCACCTAAGTATAGAATTAACAATTTTATCGATTAAAATATATATTTATGAATTTTACCTTAGGGTTGGTTTTGTTGAGTTCATAAAGTATAGATACATCATTGAAAAATACATATTTCATAGCTCCCACAAAATTATTGAGAGATCTAAGTCCTAAAAACAAATACAAATAAAATAAAGCCAATTACACAGCTAAGAGAAATAACGGTAACTTTGATTGCAATGATGAGGGAACAATCCAAATAAGAAACTAAGTGTTCTAAAAAAAAAAAAAAAAAAAAAAAAAAAAAAAAAAAAAAAAAAAAATCTGCTTGGTATTGTTAATATATTAATTTTAACAATGAGGGTGTCAGTGCAGCTCACAACTATGAGAGGTGCTTAAGATGATACAGGTTCTCTCAAAACCACTGACACAAGATCCGGTTAACTGAACTCACTTTTTCTCAGTCAAATTTAAACCTGTTTTAATAATGATATTGCCACTATCTCTATATAAGATTTAAAACACTGTCTCGACTCTCATAGTCACACTATCTCTACAACATATCCATTTCAGTCAAATAAAACTTGTGCTGATATTTTTTAAGGTAGAAATGGCATTTCACTATGGAAAAAATTTAAGATTATTTAGATTTATTTTTTAACGTCTCATGGGCAGGATCTGGCACGAGGGCCGTAGTTAGGAGACCCTTGGTTTAGAGAATGACCTACGAAATCCTAAAAAGGAGAGATAATAAAGCACTTGGTCGCTAATTTTCTGGATCAGTGTTCTTACGAGTTAAGCTGTAATAGGGAAATGATTTTCCCTGTTAGTCTAAGTGCTATGTATGCTTTACTGGATTTTAACCATTTAAAGCCAGTTAAAAAATAAAAATAAAAAAAAACCTTTTCTCTTCTGGAGTTCAGGTCCTCCACCTATGTAAATCTCAGGGTCAATATAAAGATGATGAAGGTTCCCGGGTAGACTGATATTTGTAGCGTCTCCGTTCAAGTAGCAGGTAACTAGTAACCCATCATGAGATAGAGTTATGTTGTGCCATTCATTCTCTTCTATAGGTCCAAGGTTAGCTACCTGTAATATAAATACAATACAAAAAAAATAAATTATTTTAATGAATACATTTATCTTGACACAAAGTGAATAGAAAGAGAAGAGTGGAGGCAAATCATGAGGCAAGGCAAAGCTAACACTGGACTGTAAAGCTACACTAAGCAAAGAGTTTACTGGTATATAAACTGTCTATATGAATGGTGAGGATAAATATGCTGATCTAGTCATATAGTATACAGTATACAGGGTAGTAACAGAAGTAAAGAGCCATCTTGTAGGTTGTCGCACTCTGAGGTGACATCTGTAGGCTACAGATCATCAAGTGTGGTGTGACATTATGGAGTCCAAGACCCTACTTGGGCTGTAGTGCCGTCAAGTAAAATGTAATGGGAATTTGGTGATTGTAATAAAAGTGAACTGGTAAGGACTGGTATGATATTGTTAATGTGTGTTACTGTTGTATGAAGACTCCTTGTAGAGCTAAGACCTGACTCGTGTCACTCTATGTTAGCGTTTAGTAACATAGATTACTGGCGGAGAAAAACAGCACCAGAGAGCAATTAAAAATGTGAAGTGACAAAGAAGTGTGAGACTCATGCATTAGAAGGGAAATTTAAGTTCTATGAACAGTTGATTTTATGCATTGCTCTCTTTGAATTTGTTAACCAATTTATTATTTTAGAAATAGTTATGTGGAATTTAATTAAAAAATCAAATATTTTTATAACATTTTAGCGAATAATGAAGAAAAGAAACATGAAAACAACATTAATATATATTATATTAATATATATATAATTCTGTGTATTAAAAAATCATCTACCTCTGTGGTGCAATGGTTAGCACCTATGCCTGCTGAATCAGAGGTCGGTGGATCGAGACTCGCCCAAGTGAAAGATTTTTTTATAGGTAAATCAACTGCTGACTTCAGCGGGTAGTTGATTTAACTATAAAAAATCTTTCAATTAGACGAGGCTTGAATCACAAACTTTGTTGCATGCAATTTCATTTTATCCAAGACAATTTACTCTACCGCACCTAAACAAGTTTCAAAACCAAAGCATTTGCTAGGTTATAAGACCACACTGCTTTCCTAGAATATTGCAGCCTTGGCTTCTCTGTTACAAAAGTAAATGTGGTTAATCACACTGTGGGCTGTTGCACCTCACAGTTAGGTCAGGCAATAATAGACATAGACATAGTATCACCTATAAAATTGAAAATATTTGACCATCTTCACATCAAAGAAAAATTGATCATAATATAGTGAAGTTTTTACTCCCTCTAGACTCTACTTCATTTAACTCTGTCGGTTTGATTTTCGTGGATCTTACATCATCATGTGTGATGTGAACCCTAAAAGTTCTTTTTTTCTTTTAGAAGATTATTGTAACTTACAGCTGATCCATCACCCAGGTCCACATCTACAACCACGGTGAAATTAACCAAGCTGACAGCTATGTGATGATGTGCTGGAGATTCACCGCTGGCATAAAACAATGCCGAGTCATCAAATCTAGTCTGAAAATAAATAAATTTATAATATTAATGATATTAATGATTAATGAATTTCATGATATTTTAATTTAAATAATATTAATGATTTGCGAATTTCCATTAATGATTCATTTAAGATCCTTTAAAACTAGTTCTTCCCTCAGCATTTCTATCTAAAGGCGGAAATACACATGCTAGTAAACAAGCATGCCAGTGGCGAGTAACTAGAATGCCAGTAGCTGGCATGCTGCTGAAGCTGTGTACATTTGCCAGTGAAACAGCTTGCTTTTATCATCCTGATGATTAGTTATGTATGAGCTACTAGCACAAGGCACGTTTATCACTTCTCCCTAACCCTTGACTCGTACCATAGGCAAGATAAAAATCAAACCTCTCGATTTACTCGTACGCTTTTTGATGTAAACATATCCCAGTAGCTCTCCTCTACGATCTACTTGCATGTTATGGTGCAAGTTACTTGCATGTGTATTTCCACCTTAATTCAATTAAAGAAATAGCTCATTCTTTTATCAGCTAGTTTCAAAACTAGCTACTAGAGTGCTTTAATCAGTAGAAACAATAGTTGGCTCGACAGTGCTACCTACTGTGCATTAATATCAAGGTGTAAACAAATATCCCTAAACACCGAGCTCCACTCACCCCTTCAATCAAAACTAGGGTGTTGTATTAACTCCGGCTTGTTCTCTGATAGTTGATAGATTGCTTTACCCTTAGATTCCTCTAAGTTTCCTGAGGCTTCTACTGCAGGATCATTTCTAGGGATTGGGAAATCCAAGGATTGGATGTATTATATGGTAAATCTTGTCTCTAGGACGGGGTTAGAAGCAGTCAAACTGCAGATTAGCTCAGTTTTCAACCAATTCCACTCAAGAGACTGCAGATTAGCTCAGTTTTCAACCAATTCCACTCATCAGACTGCAGATTAGTCCAGTTTCTAACCAATTCCACTCAATAGACTGTAGATTAGCTCAGTTTTCAACCAATTCCACTCAAGAGACTGCAGATTAGCTCAGATTCTACCCAATTCCACTCTATAGACTGCAGATTAGCTCAGTTCTAACCAATTCCACTCAAGAGACTACAGATTAGCTCAGTTTTCAACCAACATCAGACTGCAGATTAGTCTAGTTTCTAATCAATTCCACTCACTCATCAGACTGCAGATTAGTCTAGTTTCTAATCAATTCCACTCAAAAGACTGCAGATTAGTCTAGTTTCTAATCAATTCCACTCAAAAGACTGCAGATTAGCTTAGTTTTCAACCAATCTTGAATATTTAAGTACCATTGACTCTATACCTAACAGAACTGAATAGCGATGGGCTGTGAAGGACAGAAAAAGAGCTGAAGATTACATAATTTAATTGGCTATTTTTTGTTCGTTGGAGGGCATCATGAGACCTGTTATATGCTTATAATGTAGTTACCATTAGGTTGACACTTGTTTCTTCTTTTTTTATAAAAAAAATAAGAAAGTTGTCAAAGATTATTAATAAGAGAAACATACGACTACAGACGTAAAAGTTATAACAAATTAATAGCTAAAAGGGGACAAGAGTTTGAAATTTAGCTTAATTAAATTAACAGTATAATTCTTAACTACGTGCATTATTTAAACAGTGACAATTTGATAAGGCAACTGATTGGTATTTTCTCATTTTCAAAGAGAATTACAAATTTGTAAAAATGAAGCAATATTCGAATAAACAAGATATTTACATACCATGCATTTATTCTTTAATGCTAGACCTAGTTACTGCATTGACCTCTATATTACCTTACGCTATTGGAAAGATATCTAAAAGAGTACCTTGAAATGAAGGCTTATTCTGTTAGAGCTGGAGTGAACCCTGTCTTTCCAGTCGTACACTCTGTAAGAGACGTAGGAAGATCCTCTCAGAGTAAGAATAGTAGCCGCTGAAAACACACAAATTAATATTATTTAGTTGAAGTTGGTAGTTTCTGGGGTAGACCCATGTTTAGTGTATATCTGGCATTAACAGGTAAATGGGTAACTATGAAAAACCTTTATATTTATTATTACAGTAGAACCTCAATAAGAGGTGTCTCAAGGGGATTAGGGAAACACTCTTGTTATCAAGGTGCTCATTTTGTTGAGGGTCGTGTTATCAAGGTTATTTTGGCTATCAGTTGTGTTATCGAGGTGAATGGGCGGGGTTTTCAAGTCTAGACTTGTTCAAGGTCGACCCAGTCCTGTATAAAGTCAATGGAGGTTGACTTCTCAAAACGACTTGTTATAGAGGCTCTGAGTTACGCTGTGAATTGGAAAAAAATGTTATTGAGGTTGTTTGGATAATAATAGTCGGGTTATAGAGGTTAATTTAACATTATGTGTTATGGCAATCTCAAGGGGATTTGAAAATTGCACTTGTAATTGAGGTTGTCGTGTTATTGAGGGTGGTGAATGCGAGGTCCTACTGTATAAGGAATTATTCATATCTATACATATATGAAGAGTCACTCCTATATACATATTTATACAAAATTTGATATTTTCTGAACAGGCCTAAACTATCAACCTTGTTTATTTAACCACTTTAGAGGTGCCTTACAAATAGTATTGTGTTTTCATCTTTTAGGAGAAGCTTTTTTCAAAATATTAACTTTTATTCAAATGACATTGTTAAAATATGAACTCCCTAGCTCCAGTGGTTTAGGCTGAGAATATAATCACCCCTCTTTTTTTCAACTCCTCCAAGAACAAATTTATGTGGCTACAACACATTGTGTTAAAGGACTGCCGACCATAAAAACTAATAAGGAAATTCAGACATTGTATTGACATTGTTGTTAAGTTCTGATGTATTAAAGTAGGGAGCCCAGGGATAAGTAATAACAAAATGCTCTTGTAATACTACTAGACATTCTGGGTAGAAGAAAAAGGCAAGGAAGAAATATTTAAAAGTATAGGGGTCCCGGGTTGGAGCCTAGGACCGAGAGGATTTTAGATGTCTTGTGGAACAGGCCAGAGACCTGCACGGGCTGAATCACCATCAAGTAAGTAAGGGATAAATTTATATTCACCTTTAGCATATCTAATAGTCCAGGAGATAGCGTGCAAAAAAGTGTCTGACTTTAGCGCCTTTTAAGAATATATGGTTGGCTAAGTTCGTCTGCGGGACATAGCTTGGCAATAGGCGTTTGAAAAAAACAAACCGGTGGAGAGCGGCCATGTCCCGCCAATTATAGTGGAAAATGTGATTTTCATGATCTTGAGTACAGAATTAGTTAGTAGACCGAAAATCAAGTTGATGTTAGTTTGTCCCTTGATAGGTGACCACGTTGATTTTTAGTAATATTTGAATAACTAACCTATCAAGTGTGAAAATAACATCGACTTGATTTTTGGTCTACTAACTAATTCTGTACTCAGGACCATGAAAATTACATTGTCCACCATAATTTGTGTGACATGGCCGCTCTCTACCGGTTTGTTTTTTTCAAATGTCTATTGCCAAGCTATGTCCCGCAGACAAACTTAGCCGACCACATATTCTTAAAAGGCGCTAAAATATTGACTTGTATACAAAATTCTAGCTTGATGTTAGTCAGACACTTTTTTGCACGCTATCTCCTGGACTATAATCTGCCAACTTAAAAACTACACTTGCTTCCCCTAATCAAGGATTAAACTTTCTATGATCCTCTCAGCCTACTTTTTGAATAGATTACTGTAAGCAATTTTATTAAATAATGGAACAGCATACATGGTCAAACTTCTTCAAACATTGATCTTTCAAGTCATCAGAAGGATATGACCCATAAAATTGAGTAGGGCACCACTGGAGTAAACAAGAAAGATGTTTATTGATATAAAATGGTATGGTATGAGTGAACATTTTTGACATACAGGTTGGCTAACCAGTGCAAAGGGGGAAAAAACTACTAGGTGATTATCTTGAAGACCATCCCCTTCTACTAGTGAAATTCATTTTTGCCTGGTTGGACCAAAAATCTGAACTTATTTACTTTAACACCCCCCTTGGTTCTAAACAATAGCCTGCCCTGCAAAAGTCTCAAAGCTTTGTGTGTTGGTCTTCCCAAGACATTGACACTTGTGGGGGAGTTATATTACTCTATTTTAAAACTGAATCTTATCACGTGTAAGACTAAATCTTATACAGAAAACTGTAGGACAATGAGATCTACAGTTTTCTTAGAATATATTTAATATTTCATTGTCTTAATAATCTATTACACTAAAGGATATTATCACATTTATATACACAAGGGTGATATTGCTTTGTCCCAAGTTACATTTGACTGGCTAAATTGGATTGTACATGCCACCTAACCTCAAAGTGGGGGTACACCGAACAATCCGAATTTACCCATTAGACTAAATATCCCTTTAGGTATCTTAATAGTAATTTAGTCTAAGGAATATGTACTACTCTCATAAATTCCTTTGTCTAAATAACTGTTAGGACAAAGATATATATAGGGGGGTGCTAAGTAAAAAAAGTAACCAAAAATCTCTCCAAAAAAGTTCTCCCATCTTAATGCTGCCCATTCCCTTTTGTCGATTTTCCCGCGCTTTCAAAAGTTAAAACTCATACCGAACAGAGAGAAGTTGATAAACCAGCAAAATCAATATTAGTTCACATTGACTCCCATATCAGAAAAATACGCTATAAAGATTTAAACTTTTAATAGTTTAAGACATAACATTTGACTTTTGATTATTCTACTAACAATCAATGTAATTATATAGTTGTAAAACATATTTTCTACACATTTTAAGTGAAATTATTACGATCAACTGAAACCAAAACAAAATGTGACGAATGAACGAATAATACACTAAACTCACTGTATATGTCGCATTGCTCTCCTTCGTGACAAGTTCCGAAACAGTCGCAAGATAAACTGTTGTAATGATTTATACACATACTCCCTTCGAAACAAAGATTCTCTCTTGTCAAGCATCTGAAACAATATAATTACAGTAAGTTAAAACACTATATATTTATGCTAGTTATCACAAAATACGAATAATCCGTTAATATTATTCTTTAAAGAGATATAAATTACTTTAGAAATTGAATATTTCAAACAGAAAACAGAATATTTGTTAAAAGTTCAGAGTTCAAAACCATATACTCCCTAGTCTATGTTCAAAACTACACGAAAGGAACGAATAAAACAGATTCAATTTTGAAACAGTGTTGCCTTGTCAGGTTCCACAAAGTAAAAAAAAAAATGACACTGTAGGAAGATAGTGATGCCGCAACTATTGAATTTCCAAATAGGTTTGTCTGAAGCCACGCCCACCTTACCTCTCATTGGCCAGCTGTCCCTAGCTTGCCTTTTGCCGCCAATATTTAAATGGAAATGCATCTTATATGGAGTTCTATGACGTTACAGTTGTTTTTGTGTCTGATCCGAATTTTTTTTTGTTGAATACATTATACACCTTTATAATCCTCAAAAATGAATAACAAATTTGAAGTAAGTACTTATAACTATGGTATTAAACAAATTACATATTATCTTTTTGTCCATCTTGAGTAACTGTTGAACACTAGTGTTATAAATCTTTTCAATTGTTATTCCTCTAAATTGCTTTGAAAAAATGTTTATACTAAAGTATTGACTGCAGAAATAGGCCTGATGATGCCCAGGATATGGCGAAAAAATGTTTATACTAAAGTATTGACTGCAGAAATAGGCCTGATGATGCCCAGGATATGGCGAAATATTGTAAAGCCAATAAATTATGTTAAATGTAATAAATTAATATAATTAAATATTAATTTTTTTCTTTGTAAAATTTTTGTAAAAGGATCGATGAGGTAAATGCCTATGTGTAAATAATTAGTCAAAACAAGTATATATATATATAGTGCAACATATATTATATTTGGTTGTAACATTCACTGGTTTTAGTTTTAAATTTGTAATATAATATAAGTGATGCCTGAGAGCCAACCATTCCAAAAGCCTAGGTTTCCTCTATCCCTGAGATGTTGTCTTTACGCATTATGTTTGATGATATTAACAAATATTTCTTTGAGAAGTGTTTTTTGTCAATGCTTTTTATATAATTTATTTATTTCATAAGTTGTATCCAAGCGCCTCATTTCTTAAAACTAATGAAACCGAAGATGGTCATGTGGCAAATTTTAGATTAAAATGTGCGACTGTGGACGAATTTAAGGAATGGTTGCAGCATCATCAGCAGTTATCAGGGGTTACATACAGAGTTCGGACTACGACTCCCTGTACTGGAAAAAAAAGTCATTTAAGGTAGGTTCATTTTTTTATCATTAAGATGTGATACAATGATTGATTGATAACCATTTATTGATACAATTTCAAAAACAAATAAATGTACATTTTTTACATAATAAATAAATACTATACACTACTATAATTTTAATTTCTTTTTTTTCTTCCTGGCTACTCGGCTTACATATTAGTTTGTTGAAGGCTCTGAGAAGACCAATTGAGTGGTTTATATAACTTGTACATTACTTTTTTTTATCATCAGATAAATCAATAAAACAAAAATATATACATCAAGTTATCAATAATCTAACAACAATGCAATTAAATCTATATACTATTATGTGTGTATAAATTATTCTATAACTAACAAAAATTATAAATAGAGGTAATAAAGAAACAACGTTACAACAAAAAATATATTGGCTACTAAATTCTTTAGATTTTACTCCCACTAGTGTTTACCAAACAAATTGATAAAATATTTTCTATTAGAAACATCTACTCACAAGTATTTAAATAGTGACTAGTTATTTAATTTAACTCATGTATTGTCAGTATATATATACACCATTTTGACAACTTTACTATTTTTTATATACACACACATGCATACATTTATTTTATTATTTAATTTACTAAAAATAGTTTATTAGTATAATAATAATTTGTTTCCTTATTGCTTCTAAAACCTAATATTCTTATATACATTTTTGATACACTGCCTACTCAGACTTGCCACACTCTGGCCAGTCTCTCGTGTCTCCTCCACAGCTCTTCCTCTTATTGAGCCGGTGGTTTGCCTCTTTTCCTCACTCTCTCCCAGGGATACCATCCTATTTGGGCTCAATGTAAAAGAACTTTAACTAGAGGAAATAGTGGAGTCTGCAATAAATGTTCTAAAAGAGCGCATCTTAAATACGACAGAGCCTATAATATCAAACAATTATTCCATTATTTGACTGTGGATATGGAAAGTTACTATAAAAGAAAAATAATAGACATAATTAGTGGAAGGTATTCTAAATACAGGCACATGAGGTATCTTAAATGCACCAAAAAGATAAAAGATTTGCAACTAGTTGGTCAAGAAGATGAAGTGTTTGTTGTGTATAACAAAGCTTCACAAACAGAACATGAAGTAAATTTAATTTTAGGAATTAGCCCACCCCTTCTCACTTCAACGTATTTTTTGACAATGGGATATCAACTCTCCTATGAACAAACCATACATATATACTTATTATATACGAATAGAAGGGATGAACTGATATTTCGAAGCCAACTGTACGACTTTGAAAGACATCGATTGGTGTGGGCTATTGCCGAGTTTAGCCTTTTATTTCTTTTGAGCATACATGATTTTCATGTAACAAGTACCAAACATAAAGTAAAAATATAGTATAATATTAAAGAATCGGTTGAACTGAGATACACGGTGCGGTCGAGAATCACTTGGCAGCAAGAGATTATATCCCTTTGTCAAACTGTACATTTGTATGATTTATATATTTGAGTGATTATATATGAATGATTTGTACATAGGAGAGTTGATATCCCTTTGTCGAAATAATACATTCCAGTAAGGCCTGCACACTTTTCTAACCTCACAGCACCGTATTCCTCAGTTTTACCAAAGAATCTTTGGTAAACATCCCATTTCTTTCCCCACAATTCTGTTTCGAGCAACTCTCTGCCAAGCCTCTTCACCGCACACCTTTTTCATCCAATTGTCGCAGAGGACTTTTTCTCCCAAGGGAACCAATTCAAGTTTCTTGGACCATCTACCTTCGGTAGTTCTAAACCGAACATGGAAATATGTCCAGCCCATTTCCATTTTCTCTTCAGCATTAGTTCTCCTAATCATCCATTCCCGATTCTTTTCTAATCCAAAGATTTGATATTATGTAATCTCTTCTACTAACACCAATCATGCTTCTCTCCATCATTCTTAGGCAAATTCTTTGGTTTTACTGAAAAAAATTAATTGAAAATATGTCTGTCTCAAACTATAGATTAATTAACTTTCACCAACGATCAGTCTTAGCACTAATAAAACTTTAGTCTTAGCACTGATAAAAGGAATACGTCTTCATGTTTGTTTTTTTAATTATAAAAATAAACACTTTTTCAATAACTAATAAAACATATTTTTGTAAATTCACAAATTCTATTAACTGGTAAAATACAATACTTTAAAACACATTGCTTCTCTCTGTCTCTACACAATAAACATAACAAATAACAAACAATAACAATAAAAAAAGTTCACTTCTCTCCTTCTCCTCATCTTTGCTTTTACCCAGTTTCATCTCTCATGTATTGCGGGTCAAACTACCTTACATAATAACATCCTGTTCATTACAACGTATACCAAATTATTAAATCGGCCAATTTTTCCTCTGAACTGAATCATCGTCATGCGTATATATTTATCTGTTCGCATAGCTCTTACAAACTTGGGTTCTTACTATTGGCTTAGGTCCTAGCAACAAATAAACAAATTAGAACGACTTGACCTTTTACAAAGTCGAGCCCTTTTTAGTGTTTAATTTGACTAGACTACAAGGAATACGAAAGTATTTTTTGAAATATTGAAACTCTTTTAATTTATAAGTAAAAAATTTAAAAGGTTAGGTTAATTAGCTGTAGAGACGATGTAACATTTTAATTTGAATACTGGCGGGAATAGGCAAGCTAGGAACAGCTGGCCAATGAGAGGTAAGGTGGGCGTGGCTTTAGACAAACCTATTTGGAAATTCAATAGTTGCAGTGATGCCACGTTTCAATGAAGTTTTGTAAAATTTAAGTTATTGCGAATTAAACTTAAATAATGAAATTGATCTGTTTTTTTTAAAACTATAATACCAATTATTTTTTATATATAAAGTGTTACTGAACTATTATCTTTATTGAAAATAATTTACTGGATTTATCGTTTTTTACACAACCTGTTTATCTTGCCGCCAATCAAGCAGTTGTTTTTCAGTTTTTCATTTTCATTTCACTTTTCACTCAAGTTAATTGAATTGAATAATTGTTAAAATTCACTCAATCTTTAATTATTTTTGTGTCTTGTTTTAAAATTTAATTTTACCTTATTGTACTCTTGCTGGTTTAGAAAAGTAACTTGAAAGTTATGTATTTGAAAATTCATCTCAACTTCCTCCGAATTGTGGTTAGTGAATTTAAAATTATTTATTTGTAGCCTAGAGGTATTTTAATCGTATTTGTATTACAAAACAGTTTAATCTAAATGCATAATATATCGTGTAACGTAAAACTCCATAATGATTAACGTTTAACGGTTTCCATACTAGAACTCGACTTCTGTTTAAAATATTACGGCTAAACTGAAGAAAACGGTGCGGTCGAGAATAGCTTGGCGGTACAATTTTGGGTAAATTCGGATTGTACTATTGTACTATTGTACGTGCCCCCACTTTGAGGTTAATTTTTAGAATAGCTCAGAACACGATGACAACTACCTTGTACTGTTAGTTTGTCATAATATTTGTAAAATAGTTAGCTTAGTACAGAATTAACTCTAACTAAGTTAACACGCACACTGAAGATGATATTACATGTCGAAACGCGTTTGTGAGTTTATAATAAAAAAAATTGTTCTGAGGAGTAAAAGACTGATGTCTTTCTCAGGGTATGAGAAAAGCATCTAATTGTATGGGTGTTTCATGAGGACTCCTGATTTTATCACTATTGTCACTGTCACAAATCTTTACAAATTAATTATTCTCATTTTTAGACTTTCAATGTATAAGTAAGTAGCTAAAATGAGGTAAACATAAAAATCTCTATATAATTAGTGATGCTAATATTGTTTGAATGATATGCTTTAATTAGTGTGGTTGAATAGCTAATACGTTTTTATTATTATTATTTATTTCTTATCAATTAAGTAGGATTAAGTTTTAAAAAATTAACAATTTTTGTATTAGCTCTCAAAGAAGTTGTTTACAAATCTTTATGTAATATTTTTTTTTCTTTTGGGTTTTAGTCCCGATCAACTGCCAGGGTTATTTATGTAATATTATATTATATAGTAGGTGAAAGTTATACTGACTTGTCTATACATCCTTCCTGTACGTTATCATGCTTGGTTGCTATCAAGGGTTTGATAGGAAGTAAGTCAGAAGCTGCTTTACCAGCACTTAATACCATGTCCTTAATACATCCTACGAATGATTCAATTATATATTTAACTCCGTGAAGTTTCTCCTCCGGGCTTAAACCTGCAACAGGGCAACAATACAAATACAGTTAAACATTCATGACCAGTAGCGTAGATACGGGAGGGGGGATATATGATATATCCCCCCCCCCCCTTGAGATGAAGAAAATATATATATTATATGTATATTATAAATTATAATAAATAGTTAAACGGCTGCAGTAACTTCCATCTGCTTGGAGTTAACTACCTCGAATGAACCTGACGAAAGTGTGAATGGTTTTTTATGGCGGGACTTTAAAGGAAGCACTCGCAAGGGATAGTGTAAAGCCGGTATTGTTTACTACATTCCTAAAAAGTTTTTTTTTTTTTTTTTGAAGGTATACCACATGTATAAGATTTTTTGAAGACTAAATATTGCAATAAAGATGTCTCCTGACATCTTTACGATACCATTGTAACACTAACATACCCACCACGGTTGTGCGAGTAATTAAAAAAATAATGAAAAACATTCTCAAAGCCAGCATTTTGAATGGAAAGTTTCTATTGCTACCACGAATCCCTATGATTCCCACAGATGTGCTAATTGAATTCAAACACGTTCAATTTCCAACTAGATTGGCATTCGCAATGACAATCAATAAGTCGCAAGGCTGTCTATTTGTGGCTTAGATTTGGGCACACCGTGTTTTTCACAAAGACAATTATACGTGGCGCATGTTCAACCAAACCATCCAGTTAAAGACGGACTAACCAAAAATATCGTAAACTCCATTGCTCTTAGAGATTGATATTGTTGTTTTTTGTTGTTGTTTTTTTATTGTCATAATTAGTGATACCAAATATGGATAACATTTTTTAATGTATATATTATAACTTTTAAGAGATATAATTTTAAATATATTACTTAAGTTAATAAAGTACAATGAATTAGAAAATGAATGGTTGGTGTTTTGTTATTTTGATAGGCCGTCATTGTCCACAGCGCTCCATTCCTCTTTCAGTCATAGACCACATCCCCACAGACTTACAATAAGTTAGTTATTTTTTATTTAACTGCCAAAATATTCACTAGAAATAATTTATATGGCAAAACAACATTTGCCGGGTCAGCTAGTTTTTATATATAATTTTTAAATTTATCTGTATATTTCAATTATTTTTCACAACCCTAAAATATTTTGTCGCGACCATAGGGTTGGGAAACACTGCTCTAGAGTAACTCTACGGTAGAGTTACTGGGAAGTTCTGGTAGAATTTACTGGGTAGGGAAGAGTCTCTACCCTACCCAGTATTTTTTTTTTACATCTTTTGTCTAGGTCATCATTCTTCTGTATATGTAAAGGTGAAATATTAAAATAACTTGAGGTGGGTATCCATGTAAATGAGGTAATTTCCTTGATACTCTCATGTTTGGATGCTAAAATACCGATCAAAAGAGCTTTTACTACTTAAAACTTCTCTTCGACTATAAAATGTCAAAATTGCCTAATTTAAAGGTACAAGATCTTACTGTGCTACTTTCAATTTGTAGTTGTTTACCTCCAATAAGTACAACAGATTCTAGATCAGAAGCGACGTCATAATTTCTTGAAGGATGAAGACCCTGTATAGAGGTTTCCTGGGTCTGATCTCCTACTTTAGCTATCAGACGTGCTCCGTGAACGTCTATCGTCACAGTCACAGAATGCCACCGGTCTCGATTCAAACCTGATAAAAACAACCAATAGATCATTGAAAGTAGCCCACATATGTTCCCAGGATAGGTGCGGCTTTCACACCAAAAAGGCAGGTCTCTTAACTTAGCCGATCCATATCATTATTATTATTAAAACTAATATTGTTTTCATAAGAAAGAGACACGGACTCTCATTCCTCCCTAGTGGGAAAATTCTTGTCTTGTATCCCATCTTTGTAGTGTGAAAGCTGCCTTATTTTCAACCTTTTGTGCACATGAAACAAGTCCAAGTACTTCAAATTCACACAATCAAACTTTCAAATCCAAGTGTTGTCACAAATATTTTATGGTCTTGCAATCGGTGAGAGTGGTCTTTAAACCGGAAGTCATTGGATGAATTCCCAACTGAAGGGTTTTATTTTCACTTGTCAGGTGCCAATTTTATCTGCCAGATGTCATTTTCACCTGTCAGGTGCCAATTTCATCTGCCAGATGTTATTTTCACCTGTCAAGTGCCAATTTTATCTGCCAGTTGTCATTTTCACCTGTCAGGTGCCAATTTCATCTGCCAGTGTCATTTTCACCTGTCTTGTTCTTCCACTTCAACCCTAATTTGATAATACTATTTTCAAAATTATTGAAATGCTTACATTGATTTATACTATTTAAAAGAAAGATACAAAAAATTGTTTACCTTCGCCAACGATGACCGATGTGGAATGCTTGCCAAATACATGAACAACTTTAAGCTGTCCCTTTTCTACTATAATATAAAGAGCGTAAGGGTTGAGTCCTTCCGGCCTATTCTTAATACTATGATACACTAAGAGTCCATGCGGTAATCTTGTTCTGAATTGGAACGATATTTCTCGGCACAACCTAAAAAGTATAAGATATGAGAGAGTTAAACAGTTTGATCAAATTTATATACTTTGTAAGAACTACATCTTTAACTGCAACCCAGATAACACAAATTTGATATTGCTGATATTTGTTCCAAATAATGGCATTTCATTTGGAGAATAATTGAGATAGTAACGAATCTCCATACATAACCCTTATAAGGGAGCCAAATGTGTATTGAAGTGTAGTAGTATATATATTGACAATTTTGTTTTTACCATTAATAGACCTAGATTAAACAAGACAATTTTTCTCATAGGTGTTTTTGATTGTCCCCAATACTGCATATTTATGCTCTATTTTTACATTAATCCTGCCCTCTTCTCCCAGTTGGTGTAGAGTGTAGAGGGTTGACAAGACTCAGCTGGCTGCTCAGATGGAGCCACATGGACAGCATGCCCCTAAAAAATACAGCCAGGTGGTTCTTCTTCCTTGTGGCCTCTTCCCTTCTATTTTCTCATCTACAGAATGCGCGTTACGAGTTGTAACTTTTGACACTCAGATTAGCCAACCTAAATGAGGAAAAACATAAAGCCACTAGACCTGTGGGAGGGATGGGGCCAGTGACATTTATGTTTGCCTAGTTGGCCCTACCTTCTACAATTCAAAATCCTGACCTCTTATTGGCTCCCTACCCAACTTTTTTAGAACTATCCCGCACTGTTAGAAGTCACAACGCATAACACGTTAACTGTAGTACGTATATCTTGGGAATGTTTGAGCTGGAAGTTCTTTACTACATGCCTAAGGATTTTCTCATATTCATAGTCTGTGCAGAAAGATTTTGGTAGAGCAAAAACTCAATTTGGACAGATTTATACGTTTTAAGACCACTTGCGCCCAAAAATGGTTTTGGCAAAAATTCCAAAATCTATTCCATTTAAATAAAAAAATTAACTATATAAATAGTTTTCCTATGATAAATCTAGTTTCCGATATTGACAAGGATCTTATACAAAGGGGATGGAATGTTATAAGGGGTTTAAGGCAAAAAAGTGACCCCATGAAGGTAAGAGAAATTGGAGAGAAAATTATACTGCGCATGCTCCACGACCTTTGAACTGGGACAAATTACCTTTTTTAACAGGTTATAACCTGACACTTATAAACAAATTCTTGGTAACCTATAACCAAGAGGAAGGTAATTTGTCCCATTGGAGCTAATATTTTACATATCTTCATGGGGTCACTTTTTTGCCTCAACCCTCTATCCCTTTTATATAAGATCCTTGGATATTGATCAAAATAAATTTGAACCTGCTGAAATGGAAAGGTATGATGGGATTTAAAATCAGTATCAGTTTAAATTTAGTATGCATTGGCACACCCACAGGAGGGGGAGGGGGGGGGGGAGGGGTTGGCTTGAGCCCGCAGCTCTCAAGAAAATATACAAACTTTAGAAAATACAATTTAGTTAGGAAATATCCCTCAGAAGAACTGCATAGAACACTGCTCATAAACATAGCAGGTGTGCATGCAGTTGTCTGCTTGCAATATTGATCTGAGCATGCATTTTAATCTCAAACAATAAACATGTTTATTCATAAACAGCTGAAATCGGATCAAAAATAGTAATATTTCTAATTTTTAATTAAAAAGCATTTTTTTTCTGTTTTTATATTTTACCCCTCTCTTAAATGAAAATATGACAAAAGTGAACATAACAACAATAACTGTGCTCCTTAAGAGCTTTCCAACGACATGCATCATGAAGGGCAAATACTATTTTAAATTTTGTACCCCCGTATCCCTGTGTACCAATTTGGACCATTTCAGATTTATACCTTCCTGTGGTTGGTCACTATGACCGTGCCGAATTTCGCGCGGATCGGTTCAGCCGTTCAGGAGGAGTATGTGCCCAACCAAATTATAACTGCACTACAATATCTGAAAGTATTGTCTTGTAGTTTGATACCTCAATTGAAAAGTCTTAATCCTATGTCCGTCGAGTTGAATGAAGGCGTTACTCTTGGCCATTGTGAAGACCTGGTGATCGCCTGATTCTAGAAACGTCAGTTCGGTTCCTCTCTTCTCCAGAGGTACCTTAGGCGTGACTCCGATCAGCTCCACATCAACTCCCTCACCCTTGGGTGGTAAAGTGTCTGAAACATCATTTATTTATGAGTGTAATTTTCCATTTTATTTAATACCTGTTGAAATATCCGGCGTTGCATTGGGGGGGGGGGGGGATCTCGTATAGGTAGTGCCCCTCCTCTTGTTTTGAAGGTTAAGTGTGCAACATTTCATCAAACTCGGAATAAAATAGTTAAATTGCATAAAAAACAAACAAATAACAGACTGACAGACACTCTTCTTTATACTTTGTAGTTTATAAGAACATCTGGTTGTATAAATAGCAACTTGAATATACTCCCTAGAGGTCCAAAAACAATTTTATCTACGATTGATACGAAATATAAACATTATATCTCTATTTAGATGCATAGAAAGTGATTCTTATCGTAGCTTTATTCATTGTGCATGCGCGTTCATAATGAGGTGAAAAATTCCTCTTTTTTCCGCCCTAGGTTGGAATAAAAGAGGAATTCTTCACCTTAACTCACGATTAGCGAGTTTGTTTACATTCTAATTTGCTGTTTGTTTAATTAAAGTAACTGTTTATATCGAGTTTTTAGAGAAAAACAATGAGTGATTTAAGTGATTATGAAGAAAATGAAGAGAATTATACGCCTTCCGAAATAATTAATTCGGCACAAAATACAACTACTGAATTATTGTCATCTTAATCAAAAGAGAATTACGTACTTACATACAGGAAGTTAATATTCGTATTGTATTACCCTTTAATCTAATTTATTCTTCAGTCTTCCTTAGGTCTATAGGGTATTAATAAATTTTATTGCTACTCCATGTCTGGCTATATTTCACCTCCTTTGAGGCATCCTCAGGCCTAAAAGAAGATTTTAAATTTATTTATCTACATCATCATTCACATTAATTAATTGAATACATAATTCACATCAATTATGTGTTATCATTCACATAATTGATTGAAGTAATAATACAAAGTGTTTATGTAAATATTTGTTAATGTGAATGATGGTGTAGATAAATAAATTTAAAATCTTCTTTTAGGCCTGAGGATGCCTCAAAGGAGGTGAAATATAGCCAGACATGGAGTAGCAATAAAATTTATTAATACCCTATAGACCTAAGGAAGACTGAAGAATAAATAAGGAAGTTAATTAATTTTTAAAATCCACAATTGTAGATAAAGTACGGTACGCAACTCGTAGGAAAACTGTATATTGCTTTGCTCGTGTGGTTTTACTATCCTCACTATCGCTCGGATGCAAACTCCACACTCGCATGCAAAATGCTACTTTCCGCACTAGACGCGTAATGTTCTATTAACATGGATATCTTTTAGCTCTGGAATACAGAATAAATTTCCGTTTCGCGAAAAACGACATGAAAAATGTAACGCTTTTAAATATCGTGCCAGGAAGTTAGGATTTCACAGGAGAACGATAGGTTTTCATTTATAGTACGATATTTTGACGATAGGCAGGCTGGCGTTTCAATAAGCAACATGTTAACTGTGACACTCTTAAATATTGGGCCAGGAAGTTAGAACATAATAGGTGATGGATTGGTTTACTTTTCACTTGTATTCATAGTAATACTATATTTCGCCGATAAAAGTTCTAAATTTGATATAAAATTATATCAGAGCTCCTAGCGGACTAAATGGCAACCAAAATGGATTAATGTTTCATGTTCATCTTAAGATCCATCCACTATATCAATTAGACAAATGTATACTGGTTTTTTTCCACTTTATGGAAGAACAACAATCGTGTAACAATCTGGGGAGTAACAAACAGCCTTTTGGCTTAGCCCCGCCTATCAGCTTTTACAACTGTTTATAGTGGGTTGACACGACGACTTAATCAGCTGAATAAATTAAACCGTGTAATATGACACCCGTGTCCAACGGACGCCACTTCACTGAAATTGCTACCTATCATTTACCTACCATAGAGTAGAGTTTATGCACTAAACAACGACCATGGGTCCGATATTAAACCTTACCTCTTTCATCTGAAGAGGAAACGTGTGTGGACGATTCTGGAAAGTTTTTCTAATTAACAGTTAAGAATTAGATATGCTTCTAGTCGAGGAAGCAAACTTTGGACTCTATATATACTATATACTTCAAGGTATAATTTTAATTAAAAAACTTCTTGCATACGAGTCCGCAAGACAGTGAGACATTTTCATGTTTTCGCTCTGCGTAAACTACCGACATAAAATGTCCCCAGGTTCGCTTTGCGGTGTTGGAGGTGGTTGAAGCGAGGTAGGCCGAGAGGGCTGAGAGTTGATGGCAACCTCCTGTACTTTCCTAACTCCCTGTCACACGTATAAATCTTTTCGACTTTCTTCGGCTCTATGAAGTGCGGTGGAGGGAGGCCTAACAGCTGGAGACAGACTGTGCACACCTCCTATACCTTTCTAACTCCTTAATACACCGGGTAACGTTTTTTAGTAACGCTTTTCGAGTTATTTAGCACAGCCTAAACATTAAAATGTCAAAAACTTTAATTATTAATGTAATTTCAACCATGGAAGCTTAACAATCAGATTAACAACAATGTACTTACGATCTCCGCCGATGCAGTAGTGAAGGCACTCGACCTCGGTATCGAAAAGGTTCTCTCCTTGACATCCTCCATACCTGAAGGTCCTGCAAGCCCTCAGTGATTGATTAAAGTACCATTTATCCTGCCAATCAGTGCAGGGCCCGCGAACCAGCGCCTTCTTACACCTCTCTGAAACAGAATTAAATCCATGAACATTTAATTTAACATCCAGGAACACACACCATGAATATTTATTCCCTCCATCGTTATGTTGGAATTCTTTGACTAGCAGGGGTGGTTCCCTTAGGCCCCTTTCACACAGATACAATCTTCATAAATCTAAATCAATCACAAATTGACAAATTGATTTGTCAAGATTCGCTGTAGGGGTTTCTATTAATATGTAAACAAACTCTGTTTTTACCTTCACACCGGCTACATCAACTTGAATCAATCAATCAATTGATTAAAGTTAATTTATTTTTCGGCTAGCTAGAATCTAATTTATCGTGGATCTGACTCACCAAGATTGGGCGCAGAGATGTATATTAAAATGTAAACAATCTCTGTTTTTCCTTTCATATTTTACACTTTTTACACTTTTGGCACGATTTTTACTTTCTCTTACACGTAGTAGGTATATATAAGGAGAAAGTATGTATTGTGATGGCGCAAAAATTATATTTTGATGGATTTACTCGTTTTGTGGTCCCCTGAGTCCAAAAAAGTGGTTTTTAAAAGAAGTCAGTCTTGTTGTCTGTATGCGTGGAGCTTAAACTACTGGGCCGATTTTGATGAAATTTGGCATACAGATTAAGAAAAAATTGGTTGTGCGTGAAGTCTCACGTAAAAAAGGTTTCATTGGTATTGTGAACATTAAATTAGTATGAAGGGGGAGGGAACGCAAAATGTTGATGTAATTATCCGCCATTTTTGAATCCCAGTTAATCCGTTTAAGTTGCTATTCTTATTTTTTCTATGGCCCAGCCCCAGCAAACCGCATATTTTGCATATTTTTTTATATTTTTAGTAACACCAGTAATATAGTTTTAGGGGGGGGGGGACACCCAAAATGTTGATGTTTTTGACAAAATGGCACGGAAAATTAAACACTTTCCACAAGTGTTATATATTTTTGTAATCTACTCTTCAATACCTTTCATATGATACCCCACTCAAAATTTAGAAAAAAAAAATTTCGCGTGACGTGAACTATCCGCCATTTTGGATTTGAACAGCTGATAATTTTGAGTTCGCTATATTTTTCCTGTGTGTGAGTCAAAACGATCTTTAAAGCCGGAAAGTTTCATGTTTCTATCTCTTTTGATTAAAAAAAAACAAAAAAACAATTATTTCTTGAAAATGGTTCTGACGATTGTGATTAAAACATTCTAAAATGTATAGTCCATTTAAATTCGAATCTAAGTCGTTTTCCAGAAAAAAACATCTATTTCCTGATAAAATAACTATAATAATTTTATATATTTTTATTATTGCGGGTTCGATCTCCTGTCAGGGAAAAATTATTTTTATGTTTAATTGCGATAAAAAGTTCAATAATAATTAAATGTAACCACGTAACCCCGGAAAATGAACAATATACTTTTATTGTGAAAAAAAGTAGTTGCTAGGCTAAAAAAGTAGTTGCTAGGCTCCGCTCTGTCAACTAGTTTGTTTCAAAGAAAGATGAACCTCTCACTAGAATTGCTGGGGCAAGAGTACAAAATACATTGCCGAAGATTAAGATTGAGCAGTATTTAAATGTTTATTCTCTCTTTAAAATATTTTCATGAACAGTTTTACATACATAAAGTGCTGTATTTCGGAGGTGGCCGCGTGTAGAGGTGTAGTTTACGACGTTTCGCAACTAGTGTTGGGGCCTTCTTCATCAGTATGCATGTTTTTCTTAAGTGGTAACAACATTTACTACGTTTTTTATTTTGTTGCTGTTTCTTCCTATATAAGAATAACATGAACTCCCACGAAAATGCTACCAACAAATGTTGGCATCTATACCTACACCTTTTGGGTGGACTTATACCCTTCCCTTTGGGGACGTGTTGACCATCGAAAATCCTAGTATTTTATTACGATATCATTAACACAATGCCCCTTTCACAGAAAAAAATACAATCATGCACAAAAATACCGTATAGGTACAATTTCGAAATTTTTTATAATGGTGGAAATACACGTGCTACTGGCGAGTACTAGAATGCCATCAGCTGACATGCTTAACAAGCAAGCTTTTATCATCCGGATCCTTGGTAATGTTCGAGCCACTAGCACAAGCCATGCTTTATTAGGTACCCCACCCCTTGGCTCCGTGGGGCACTTCTTTTGATTGTTACTCCCTTTATAATATAGACTGCCAATTAGTGTAGCACATAGCTTCCTCACATCCTATTTCGTAAAATTTAATTATTAACCACTTTTAAAACGAATTATTGTCACATTTATTTCATATTTCCCCCGTTTTTTAAATCTGTCAAAATTGATTTGATTTTTACATGAATTAAAGTATCAATTTAGCAAAAGTTAAAGAGCGCATATGGTTGAAATTAATTTGGGGCTGTCTGCGGACTCTTTCGACAAACCACCAAAATGTCTTAAAAATCAGATAAGTACTTATGAAGATATAGGTGTAAATAAATGTATGTTTGTGTGCATGTGGATGAAAACCACAAATGGGCGCATAAGGTTGAAACGTATATGAGACAACAATGGGCTGATTATGGTCTACCATCCAAATTTCAATAAATTCGGACGAGTAGTTTTTAAGATATGATGTTGATTAGCAAAAAATTGAGCGACAGACAGACACGGAACCAAAAATTTTCCCTGATGTCTGAAACGGATTTCTGTCTTAGAATTTTTGAAATCGATAGCATAACATATTTTTGTTTTTCCGAACGATCTAATAGCTGCCGTTACCTTTGGTAAGCTCGGAAGCAAAATAACAGGTGAGTAACAATTGAAAGTACCACTCGTGCAACTGGCAAGATAAAAATCAAACTCCGTGCAATTTTCACGCATACTTCCGCATGCTAGTAGCTCTTTTCTGCGAGCTACTCGTATGCTTTTGTGCGAGATTCTAGCATGTGTATTTTCGCCTTAACAACTGTTCGTTTAAATCACACTAAAATAACCGTTACTTTGATTAATCCTTGGTTTTAATCTACTATTTTGTTTATTAAGATCTAAAAACGCAACCTATTATTGACTCCTGGTTTCGGGTTAGGCTTTGTTAGATCAAACTTGTTGATCACTTCGTTTTGTCGGTTCTTTTTCTTCCAGTTTTTCGTAGAAACTTAAAAAGTTAAGCCTGTTAGTTTGCGAGAACTCATCGTCACTTACTCGAATATTTATACTGTCCAATATTATTCTTGTTGTTCAAAAATATTACTTTAAAACTAATTTGATTCCATTCATACTTTGATATATAGCATTGTATATATGACATGTAATCTATTTACGATTGTACATTCCTAGTCAAGCATGTCAATATACAATTCACAATATTACAATCAAGGTTATTCACTGAACATAGCGTTCGATTTAGATTAATTCTGAATGAATGTAGATATGATAAACAATTTGTGTTTTAGATCAATGATTTTATAATGTAAGTTGGGAAGATAGTACATTACGCTTCTAGTGCGGAAAGTAGCATTTTGCATGCGAGTGTGGAGTTTGCACCCGAGCGACAGCGAGGGTGGTAAAACCACACGAGCTAAGCAAAATGCAGTTTTCCCACGAGTCACGAGATGCGTACCGTAATTTATCTACGATTGTGGATTTTAATAATAATAATAAATACAGAAAAAGAATTAATAAACTTCCTGTATATAAGTTCGTATTTTTCTTTTGATAAAGATGACATTAATTCATTAGTTGTATATTGTGCCGAGTATCTACTAGTAGTTGTGTAGTATCTACTAAGATTTTATGATAATATCTATACAACAATATCAAGTGCATTGTTATTTGTCAAGGTAGAAGAGAAATAAAGATTCGTGGATTTCTATAGTATGCCATTCATCATTCACCTAGTAAGTTAGTTCACTCAAGTGAGAACGAATAAAATTTTCAAGATAAAAATAACTTTTATCTACGATTGATACGAAATATAAACATTATATCTCTGTTTAGATGCGTAGAAAGTGATTCTATACGTACTTGTATTCATTGCGCATGCGCGTCTCATAGTTCTGAAGAATTCCTCTTCTTTACCACACTAGTGCGGTAAAGAAGAGGAATTCTTCAGCTTTACGCACGATTAGAGAGTTTGTTTACATTTTACAAGACTAATTTGCTGTTTGTTTAATAAAAGTAACTTTTATATCGAGTTTCTTGTGAAAATCAATGAGTGATTTAAATGATTATGACGAATATGAGGAGAATAATACGCCTCCTGAAATAATTCGGCACAAAATACAACTAATGAATTAATGTTATCTTTATCAAAAGAGAAATACGAACTTGTATACTGGAAGTTTATTTCTTTCTGTATTTATTATTTAAATCTAACAATCTTAGATAAAGTACGGTACGCAACTCGTGCGAAAACTGCATTTTGCATTGCTCGTGTGGTTTTACCACCCTCGCTGTCGCTAGGGTGCAAACTCCACACTCGCATGCAAAATGCTACTTTCCGCACTCGACGCGTAATGTACTATTTATATACTACGTTTTTAAATTTTCTGTTGAATCGTGTGTAATGTTGATAATAAAATTGTTATTGTTTATATAATATATAATGTTAGTGAAAGAAAAAAATAGTTCCGAATTTATATATTTCACATAAATGACAACCATCTAGAGAGCTGATCTTAAACCTATAAAAGGACAAATCTTTGTACAACGGATCTCCCCAACACCAAATCTAAAGCGTGCCATCGATATATGTATTTGAAATAATATAAATAATATAATCGATAAATAATATAATCTATATTTCCTGTTTTGCTGTCATTCAATGTTTATCTATCACAAATTTGAAACCCGTCAAAATGAAGATTGCTTAAATATGAGACATGGCAAAACAAATAAAATAACTTGCGGATTTTTTCCGAACTAACTTTCCGTACAGCAAAATTTGCTGAAAACCAATTAAATTCTTCTCTAATTTTTACTGGTCTTTAGGGATTTAATAATTAAAAAAACAAAAACTATTTTTTAATTATAATATGTAATAATATATAATATAATTATCTATGTAATAATATATAAGAGTAACTAATGAACTATGAATGTGTAAGTTACTCAAGCTGTTTATAAGTTCTCATTTGATTCATCAATGTCACAGCATATTATATAATATTCAGATAAGGCCTGAAGATGCCCAGGTTTGGGCGAAATATAGCTTTGAAAAATATTATAATTAAAAAAATAGTTTTTTTTTTTTTAATTATTAAATCCCTAAAGACCAGTAAAAATTAGAGAAGAATTTATAATCAAAGGGATAAATTGAAGAATACACAATTAAATTCTGCTGAAAGATGGCTAAAAGTATTAAAATAAAAAAAAAATGAAAATGCATTGTCATCGTGTCCTGAGCTATGCTAAAAGTTTCAAATGTCTAGCTACTCGGGAAGTTTGTTAGAAATCGATTGCCAGATTTGTACCGGACAAACAAACAAACAAACAAACAAGAAAGCAAGCTTATAAAAACGTAGTTAAAATTGGTCATTGTTACAAAAGATGTTTATATCGCTTATTATTTCATTGATTACAATTTAGTTATAATACTACGATTTCCTCAAATTTTACTTCCTTGCTTACCGAAGATAACGAGTTGGAGCATTGTGGCATGCACCATTTTAAACCAAAGCCTTTTTTTTGGGGGGGGGGGGGGAATGTTTTATTTTTCACAGATTCTATTCGGCCGTTTGAAAACGGTGGGAGACGCAGAACACCCCGTATATATAGTTCTTATCTGTTGCAGGAGCACTTGTTATCATTTTTACTAAAATAATGCTGTCACTCAGTGAAACTAACACGTGAGTTAAAAGCATATAAATCATAGGTAACGTCGGCGTTAGTCATGATTTAAAACCCATATGGTTGTAAAGAGCTGCTGCTTATCACTGCTACTGCAGATTATGATAAGAATAATGGAATGATAAGGAATTAGTGATTACACGGTTCACAAAATCAACAACAGATAACGTTCAATTTTTTTTTTGTTTCTTGAATGTTACTAGCAAATAATACCTAACAATAATAGTTACGTTATGTTCACAATAATTTTATATGTATAACTATGATACTAATGCTTTAGATATACAGGGTGATCCAAAAGTTCGGAAACGGCTTAATATCTCCGGTTATAATTGAGATATTAAGTTCCCGTTTGCGGGTATCAATCATATGTAAAAAACTACTTTTTTGGTGGTTAATAGTTTTTTCCGCCACATTGGATTCAACTTTGAAATTTTAAAATTGGAACACCCATAAAGTGATACATTTTTGAAAAGCCCTTAAAAAAAGACAACATTTTCCGCATACCCGACCTTTCTATCTACTCCCGTTCCAAAATGGCGGACACTTAAAGTGTAAAAAATTACTCTCTTTTTAGGGTCCGTAGGCAAAACCAAGGACCCTTATATTTTCCTGCGTGTGTCTGTCCGTCCGTCCTCTCGCGTGCTCTCACGGCTACACCTTTCGTCCGATCACTTTGAAATTTGGCATGTATGTGTCTTGTACCTGCCCACATTTTTTAAAAATATAGCGACTTAAAAAAATTATTTTTCAAAAAAAATTATGTAAAAAAACTTAAGGGTTAATTTTTTTTTTTTTCGACACCGTGAGGGGTATCATATGAAAGGGTACATCGAGCTGATTACAAAAATATATAATTATTTGGTTATAACTTTGATAGGGCGAGGGTAGGCAAGTTTGAAGTGGGTGAGAAACGTGTCCCCCCCTTCTATCTCGCTTATATGAAGTGCAAAAAATCTGAAAAAATGCCTGAACATTCTTCGGCCAAAAGTAAAGATACCACTTTTTGGAAATTTCGAAAAAAATATTATTTAATTTTTTATTGACAAAATACGTTTTTTTATAACTATGGTCTTTTCGATGTATTTATATGGTTGTAGTCCGGTTCAGTGGCAAAAAAATACTTTATCAGAGTGTCTTTGAGAATATCAGACCCTTAGAATGGTTCAAAGTAAGCTTTTTAGCATTTTAAAAAAAACACTGTTTATACACTTTACAGTTAAACACTATATAGTGTGGCCTACGGACCCTCGCTGTGTGCTGTCTAGCACACACTTGACCTGTTTATTGTTATTTTCAATAGTTTACAGTTTATTTTCAATAGTCAACGATCCCATAAAATATTAATATAAAATTGAATATTTATTGCATTATAAGCTCGCTTCGATGATAAACCTACGTGATGCTTAGTTAATTTGTATTATTTAAAATGTGTACAACAGGTGGTTGTTTACTTTTTGTTTTTGATTTTCAACGAAATCAGAGTTATTTTCATCAATATCTCGGAAACTATGACGATAACTAACTATGTTCCCTGGGATCTGGGACCGAGATTGTATGAGAATGTTAGTCTGAGTTGTCTTGGACCGATTTTTTATATCTTACTAAACTACTGAATAATTTCAAGATAAAAAGAACTTTTTATATACTAAGTTTTTAAATTTTCTCTTGAATCGTATGTAATGTTGATAATATAATTGTTATTATTACATAATATATAATGTTAGTAAAAAAAAAAAAAAAAATAGTTCCGAATTTATTTACTTCACATAAATGACAACCATCTCGAGAGCTATTAGAAATCGCTTGCCAGATTTGTACCGGACAAACAAACAAACAAACAAACAAGAAAGCAAGCTAATAAAAACGTAGTAAAAAAAGAGTAATTTTGTACACTTTGAGTGTCCGCCATTTTGGAACAGGAGTAGATAGAAAGCTCGGGTTTGCGGCAAATGTATTCTTTTTTTAAGGGCTTTCCAAAAATGTATCACTTTATGGGTGTTACAATTTAAAATTGCAAAGTTGAATCCAATATGGCGGAAAAAATGATTACCCACCAAAAAAGTAGTTTTTTACAAATGATTAAGATACCCGCAAACGAGAACATAATATCTCAATTATAACCGGAGATATTAAGCCGTTAACGAACTTTTGGATCACCCTTTATTACTATAAGAGATCAAAACCGATCTTTATTACATATGATTTATACTTTCTCATGTACGTAGTAGTACATAGAGAAAATATTTTTGATGGATTTACACTTTATAAGGTCTCCTAAGTTCGAAAAAGTAGTTTTTAAAAAATGCTTTTGTGTCGTCTGTGCGACTCATCGTGCCTAAACTAACGATGAAATTTGACGTACGCGTGTATACGTAGTTGTATTCATTGCGCATGCGCGTTTTTATAATTCCTCTTTTTTCTGCCCTATGGCGGTAAAAAAGAAGCATTCTTTACCTTAACGCACGATTAGCGAGTTTGTTTACACCTAACAAAACTAATTTGCTGTTTGTTTATTTAATGTAACTGTTTATGTCGAGTTTTAGTGAAAAACAATGAGTGGTTTAAGTGATTATGACGGAAATAAGGATGACAAAATACAACTAATGAATTAATGTCATCTTTATCAAAAGAGAAATACGAACTTACATACAGGAAGTTTATTAATTTTTTTTTTTTTTTCTGTATTTATTTTTAAGTCCAACAATCGTAGATAAAGTACGGTACGCAACTCGTGCGAAAACGGCATTTTTACTTTGCTCGTGAGGTTTTACTACCTTCGCTGTCGCTCGGGTGCAAACTCCCTCACTAGACGCGTAATGTAAATACCAATAAAACGCGTTCTACGTGAAACAATTTGTACAATCATTTTTTCATTTTTAACAATAAAGTGTCTACTGTAATTGCTGTGAAGATATTGCGATGGCACAAAAATTTGGCACTGTTAACTTTATGGATTTACCCGTTTCGAGATCCCCTGGAAAATGGTATAAGAAAATAAAAATAAGATTTTTTTTTTCTTTTTACAGTCGTTCTTTTATTGTTTCAGAAAATGTTTGAGTTTCAACCACCCTGATCACTGGTCGAAATCCGAGTTAAGACGGATATTCAAAAAGTATTGCTTTTGTAAGTAAACTTAAAGCTAATTATTTTTTATTTATCTGAAATTGGAGCATCCATGGATGACCTCCACCCTATCTATATATATGATAACTTTAACGGAGGGGGGTGGGGAGGGACGATAAAAATGGAAATTATTTTTAATGAGCTACCACTAATAAGCGAAAGTTAATTTTTTATAATCAGACATGTATTGTTTATGTAATTTATCTGCTGCATGTTCGGCCTCTATAAAACGATCATCATTATGATCTAGAGTGAACACGCAAAGCTGTATGCTGTATTCTTGTAACGGGGGAATTATGAAAACGATAATTACTCTTCACGGTGTAAGCGAATAAAAGATAAACGAATTTGACCCGATATCTTATTCGGGGAGACGATAAAAACGGAAATGACATATAATGAGCTCCCGCAAGTAAGTACTGTACACAAATTACGTGTATATTATTTATCTGTTCCAGCTTTCCACTTGAACTAAGTATATTGGCTTTAAGTAGCTTTATCTAAATATATAAAATAAAGTTTTGTCTGTACATTAATAGGCCAAGAGCGTTAGCTCAAAAAAGACCCTTAAAGGGGAAAAAATTCGGGGAAAGCTGAATTTTGGTTTATGGCTTTATTTTGGTCCCCTGATGAACATACTAAGTTTTCCCCCCTCGAGGGAGGTCGGCGTTGGCCGCCATTTTGAAAAAAGGGACCAAAATTCGGTTTTTGGCAAATATCTTCGTTCTTATCGATGATACGACAAAAATAGTCATTATCAAATTTGTAGGGCTTTAAATTGTCTACAAAAAAGGTTCGATGTCATTATACGCTAAAGTCAATAGTTTCGAAGCTATAGCGCCGCGAAGTGCGACACTTTTAGCGTATATTTACGTATTTTTACCCCTACCGGTTTTGCTTGTCATATTATTTATTGTTTCTGAGGGACAAAATATAGCGCTATAGCTTCGAAACTATTGACTTTAGCGTATAATGACATCGCACCTTTTTTGTAGACAATTTAAAGCCCTACAAATTTGATAATAACTATTTTCGTCGTATCATCGATGAGAACGAAGTTATTGGCCAAAAACCGAAGTTTGGTCCCTTTTTTTCAAAATGGCGGCCAACGCCGACCTCCCTCGAGGGGGAAAACTTAGTATGTTCATCAGGGGACCAAAATAAAGCCATAAACTAAAATTCAGCTTTCCCCGAATTTTTTCTCGTTCAAAGTCTTTGGTGCTTGGCCTATAATTAGAATTGCAAAAATTTTGGATTTCATTCATTCATACTTCATTCCGACAACCGAATCCGGCCCTAATTTTTTTCGTGTAGGTTTATATATGTATATATATTTGTGTGTGTCTGTCGCCTCCAGTTCAACTTCAGAGGCGCGAAATTGGCAAACACGAAATCGATTAATTTTTTCGCAGAGGTGTTTTTTTCTAGATTTTTCCCGGGAAAACAGCTTATATCGTTAGATTCGTATTTAAATGGACCACATTTTAACAATGGGCTAATTATGACCTATCATACAAAGTTCATTAAAATCGGAAGAGTTGTTTTTAAGATGATGGTTCGTAAAAATATGGAAATCGATTTTTTATCTTTTTCCAACTACAATATCTCGAAAACGTAGGTATGTCTTACTTCAAACATGCATAGGACCTTTTTTGTGTAGAATTATGTGACAAATGTTTATGGTAATAACACTTTTATCTTCTTAAAATAAACCGTTTTGCGTAAAAAGTGAAAAAAAGTAAATTTTGGACTTAAAGTAGGGGGAGGGAAGGGGGACGCCCCACCCCCCAAGAGGGGGGAACTTTACTGTTTCTTACTACTACACCCCTTAAGAGTGTTTTCACAAACTTTCAAAACTTTATAAATTATTTCCTTCATTTGCTGTTTTTTACTTTCTCATATAAAGAGAAAGTATTGTGATGGCGCGGAAATTCGATTTTGAGATTTTGATGGATTTACACGTTTTGAGGTCCCTTGAGTCCTAAAAAGTGGTTTTTAAAAAATGTCTGTCTGTCCAGACGCCTGGAGCCCAAACTACAGGACCGATTTTGACGAAATTTGGCATACATGTTTAGAACAATCATACCCCGAGGCGAAATCGAGAAACGAATTTTAGCTCCAAACTTGGGGAAGCTACCCCCCCCCCCCCCCCCCAAATTTATTTCTTGAAAACGGTTCCGATGATTTTGATTAACAAATTCTAAAATGTGGTCCATTTAAATACGAATCTAACTATATAAGCTGTTTTCCCGGGAAAAACCTAGTTCCTGAGTAAAAAGCTTAAAACGCGGACGAAGAAAGCCCGGGTTCGACTCCCCGCCCAGGAGATGTTATTTTTATGATAAATTGATGAGATGTTCAATAATAATTAAAGTTAAATACGAAGATTAATAAATGGAAAACACTGGGCTAAATAATTATGAACTCTTATTTGAGAAAGTTTGTCTGGGTTGTCTCGGACCGATTTTTTACTAATTTGCCTGGACTATAATAATAATAATATTATATGTATATTTGTATATTACCTGGAGGTGGAGGTGGTTGTTGAGGTATGGAGATAGCGGAGGGTAGGAGGGCCGTCAGGTAGATCAGTATGCCCCACCTACCCCCCATGGCATCACACCTGTAACATAAACATAACATCAGCAATCAGTACAATACACTGGTAGTAATACTCTCTAAATCAACATGTAATAAAGATATCAAATGGCACTGTGTTTATAACTATTATAAACACGTAATAAACAGATCAAAAGGGACTGTGTTTATAACAGTGATAAGAGAAAAGTTATCTTGAAGATGCCACAAACAATTACTGAACATGCCACAAATCAACAGGTAGTATAATAGAACTATGGTATTCTGAGAGTGTACTGGACATACCATTAACAAATCAAAAGATATTGAGAGTTGGTATCAGTGATAAGATACAAACTATTATGTTCTGTAAATTTTGAGACGTGCCAGGCTAATACGATTAAAGCAACAGGTTGTAAGAAAGAAATAATGGTATTCTGCCAATAGGTTTCTGGACATGCCATAAACAAAAACAGGTTGTAAGATAGAAACGAAAGTACACTGTATTATAAGGCATAAACAGTCGTGAGGAGGAAGATGTGACTGAAATCACATTAATATGAGTAATCAAGAGTTTTCAGTAGAATGAAGCAAGTAAGGCGCGCTTCACGTAAGTAGGTGATAATCGCCGGTTTCTGTACGATTAAGTTAAAATTATTAAGTGTAAAATTTGTATAGTTGCATATTCTTTTCCTACACTTCAAGACCTTTAAATTGACGTGTAACATGTCATTGTGACTAAAAACTTTTTTCAATTTTTAGTCACCCGCCATATTGGCCGTGGTGTCCATCTTGAAAATATTATGTGTGAAAACTCCAAAAAGTGTACAGTTGTCACAAATGCCGAGATGCACCTGCGAGTGCCGAATTTCATGTTCCTGGCTATAGTAGTTTATGAATTGAAACATGCCAACAGACTGACAGACAGAGCCGTTATAAATAAAAGGTTTCTTTTCGCATTTCGTATAGAAACCTAAAACCGATGCAACATGAGACAAAACACTTTTAAACTTTTAAAATTACAATGAAATTCCGCCATAGAAGGTAATATTTTGGTTAACTTACAGGACTAACCTAACTATATTATGTATTCGGTCAAAGCTGTAGCAAACACTTCGGTCGACAACTAAATCAACCGAAGGTTAACGAATGCGGTTGTTTAGGTTGGTCTTTCCGGACACACCGGTTGCTTCTGAGTCTCGGTCGACCTGGTTAGTGATTCTGAACGCACTCCAATATTCTCTGCAGAGGAAAAAAACCGACATATTTTCTACCTACCGAAAATTCTTCTAAACTTTAGGTGGCTTTCACACAGAAGTAGCAAGTCGCCGGATGCATGCGTCCTGGTGGCAAGATGCATGCCACTTAAACACCGGACTGTATAACTGAACGAGAGCTTACACACCGAGGATGCACGTCGCACTTGCATCCTCGGTGTGTAAGCTCTTGTTCAGTTATACAGTCCGGTGTTTAAGTGGCATGCATCTTGCCACCAGGACCCATGCATCCTGCGCCTGCGACTTGCTACTTCGGTGAGAAAGCCGCCTTACTCACCAAAGGAGCAGGGGAGATTCCCTTGTCTTGGACTCTATCTTAGCAATTACGGTGAGTAGGAAGGTTGCTAAAATAGTGTTGCCAGACACACTACTAATCTGACATGAAGTCTCCCAAAAAAAAAAATGCCTCCCTCTGGAAATGTATAGATTACCTAAAAATATTTAGATTACCAACTTATTTTCTCACCAAACTTGGGTCCAAAAGTCTTTTCAACACTCGAAAGGCGTTAATTTTCTTCTTTCAGTGGCGCAGACCGCAGACTTATAGAAAGTTAAAATAGAGCATGTAGATGTGTGAATATCAGCTGCGAAGGTGGCGATGTTTCATTACATCCTGTCTGTATAATTGTTTGCAACGAGTTTGCAGACGTAGCTATTTACAATGCTGTAATTTATTACTACGTGCCGCATTTACATCTGTGTTGACAAATAGACCTAGATATCTAATTATATGTGTTCCTTAGGAAACATCAATTCATATTTATATTAACTGGGAAGTATTCTAACAGCTCTTTTCTGACCATTATGACAACTCTTTGAGCTAAGCTGTATTGACTAAACACCTGTTTGTTTGTTTAATCACCTAATTTTCAATTATCAATTTTTCTCAATCATCTAGTCTTATCCATCATCCTCTATCAAATTCTCAAGCATCTCTATTTCAAAATATTTTTGCTTTAGAGCTTAAGTAGCGGAAGCTATGCGATCGTTCTGAAGAACGAAAAATTTTTATGTCTCCGACTCCGATTTAAAAAATTCCAAGACAGGAATCCGTTTCAGATTTCAGGTAACATTTTTGGTTTCACTTCTGTCTGTCACTTAAATTTTGCGAACCAACATATCCTAAAAACTACTACGAGAAAGGTCAGATTTCATTGAAATTTGTATGGTAGGTCATAATTAGCTCATTGTTAGTCCCATATAAGTTTCAACCTTCTGCGCTTAATTTGTTTCTCTTCCACATGCGCACAAACATACATTTATTTTCACCTGTAGCATCAAAAGTACTTATCTGATTTTTATGAAATTTGGATGGTTTGTCGAAAGTAGCCCTCAGATAGCCCCATATTTGTTTGAACCGTCTGTGCTCTTTAATTCATGTAAAAAATCAAAACTACTTTGACTGATTAAACAAACGGGGAAAAAATGAAGTAAATGGTTTGTAGTAGGTTTTAAAAGCACGAAATCATTCAATTTTACGAAATAGGACGGGAGGAAGCTATGTGTCACACTGATTGTCAGAGTATTCTATTTATCTGGCTATAAGATAATTTTTTTGACGAGCAAGAAAAGTAGTTTAAGTAGTAGTAAGTTTTGACGAGCATTAAGAAAAGTAGTTTAAGTAGTAGTAAGTTTTGACGAGCATTAAGAAAAGTAGTTTAAGTAGTAGTAAGTTTTGACGAGCATTAAGAAAAGTAGTTTAAGTAGTAGTAAGTTTTGACGAGCATTAAGAAAAGTAGTTTAAGTAGTAGTAAGTTTTGACGAGCATTAAGAAAAGTAGTTTAAGTAGTAGTAAGTTTTGACGAGCATTAAGAAAAGTAGTTTAAGTAGTAGTAAGTTTTGACGAGCATTAAGAAAAGTAGTTTAAGTAGTAGTAAGTTTTGACGAGCATTAAGAAAAGTAGTTTAAGTAGTAGTAAGTTTTGACGAGCATTAAGAAAAGTAGTTTAAGTAGTAGTAAGTTTTGACGAGCATTAAGAATAGTACATTACGCGTCGAGTGCGGAAAGTAGCATTTTTGCATGCGAGTGTGGAGTTTGCACCCGAGCGACAGCGAGGGTAGTAAAACCACACGAGCAATGGAAAATGCCGTTTTCGCACGAGTTGCGTACCGTACTTTATCTACGAATGTTAGATTTAAATAATGAATACAGAAATAAACTTGCTGTATGTAAATTCGTATCTCTCTCTTGATAAAGATGGCATTAATTCTTGAGTAGTATTTTTTTCCGAATTAATTATTTCTGGAGGAGTATTATTCTCCACATTTTCGTCAAAGTCACTTGATTCACCCATTGTTTTTCACTATAAATTCTATATAAACAGTTACTTTAATAAAAGAACAGCAAAGTAGTTTTGTTAAATGTAAACAAACTCGCTAATTGTGCGTAAAGCTGAAGAATTCCTCTTCTTTACCGTCCTAGGGTGGTAAAGAAGACGAATTCTTCAGAACTATGAGACGCGCATGCGCAATGAATACAAGTACGTAAAGAATCACTTTCTACGCATCTAAACAGAGATACAATGTTTTTATTTCGTATAAATCGTAGATAAAAGTAGTTTAAGTAGTAGTAAGTTTTGACGAGAAAATGTAGTATTGCAAATATGAATAAGTGACCAAGAGCACTAATCATTGCAAGATATTAACTACCTCTTTGACAGATCTTTATCTCATTCGTTTTATACTTTGTACCGTTCTTTACTCTATCCTAGAGTGTTGCAGTTTTTATTAAAGATTAAAGAAACTATTAATTACTTGGATTTCTATAGCTCACTCAATCTATTCTTTATAAAATAATTAATCTATCCTAGAGTGATGTTATTACTTGACATGGATCCCTAACTACTTTGGATATCTATACAGCTCATTTAGTCTACGCTTTATACATATATTTACTTTATTCTTTGAATATGTTTTTTGAGAAAGAGATTTACCTTTGATGTCATCAATGTAAATAGAGGTCTTAAATTGATGGTGACGCTTCATTTATTTTTTCTTTGTTAATAATTTTACGTAATATAATCTGTTGCTATTGATTTCTTGTGAATCAATTCTATTTCATCATCTAGTTTGAATCATTTCTCTTTATTCTATATTTTGTTACGTCCTCATCTTTACGATGTCGCTCCACTGGTACGTTTATTTATAAAAGCATAAATCCGTCGCTTATTGTTTTCGTTCCTTGTTTTGACTGGTGGTGAAAAGAGGGTGGAAGGTATGTCTTAGAGCTGTTTTATATTGAATGATTGGTACAGGGGGGGTCCACATGCCTCGAGACATTACCCTGATCAGATGGAAGGAGGGGGGTATGGAGACAATTGGTACTTCCTCGTACCTTGTTCTTCCATCTTCCACAACCGAGGATGAGATGAAGATAATCACAAATGAACTACAAGTAGGAAAGGTCTTGTCTGTAATTCACACTTAATCAATACCAGCAATGATGAATAAAAAGATTTTTCCTACAATGCTTAGCATACGGGTAGTCGTTAGGAATAAATAATCACAGCACGGCAGGAAATTAACTTAATTTGGAAGAAAGGAAGTTTGTCCTGAAATGTGAGTGTGTCCTGTGTGTTTTATGTTCATAAATCATATTTTTCTCGTCATTCGAACCGTGTAGTTTGAGTACTTTGATTTTTAAACGTTGACATAATTGTCCTGTCAAGTAAAGCAATGCCTGATTTCATATAAATTCAGGAGAACGAGGGGAAATAACGATCACAATATGTAATATGTTAGAACATTTAGAAGACAGAACGTGTGTTTTGGTGTTCCTGTCTTTGGGAGGATGGTCTTCAGAAGTCCCCTCTAAACTTAAAAAGTACTATCTGTGTAAGCTCACTCAGTCTATACTTTATCCAATATCCAAGTCTCAACTCTTTCCTAGAATGTTTCTTTCCTAAAGATTAAATCATTTGGCCATCTCTAACTCTTAATAGCTAAGTTGTGTTGGTTTTTTCAATCAAAAAGCCTAAATGTTTGACTCATGAAATAGATGAATATATTTCTTTCCCCCATCCTAAAATTCCAATTTGCAATTTTAAGCTCACCATTGTATGAGCTTTACGCGTGATGCATTGATGGAAAACGCTTCCCAACGAACTTAGCCTGAACATTAAAATTTGTTATAACTATTTTATTTTATTTATTTATTGCTTCCGAGCTCACCGAAGGTAACGGAATCATTGTGTTCACTTTTGAGAACGAAAAACTTTTATGCCTCCGATTTCAAAAATTCCAAGACGCAGAAATCCGTTTCAGACATCAGGGAACATTTTTGGTCTCGTGTCTGTCTGTCTGTCGGTCTGTGTGTCCGTGAATTATGAAACGTGCGACGATAACTTGAGTAAATGTCGACCGATTTTGATGAAATTTGGTAGAAATGTTCATTTTACCAATGCCCAGGACGAGTTCGTTGGAAAACGTTATCCGTCCAAGCGTTCACGAGCAACGCTCGCGTAAACGGGAACTTCAAATTTAAAATTGGAATTTTAGGTCGAGAAAAAAATCTAACTTCATCTATTCAATGAGACAAACATTTTTTAGTAAACCCAACAGCAACACCTTTAAGATGTGTTAAAGATCGCTAAAACTATTAATAGTTTTTACACAATAAACAATATAAGAATAAAGTAATATAACAATAATATTAATGTTATTATAACAGTAAAGTACATGATTGGATGCGAGGAAGTTATGTGCCACACTAATTGGCAGTCTATATTTTTTTTATCTATTTGTATAGATTTGTAATAAATAGCTTAATTTTCCGGTGAAATCCGCTTCATGAAGGGGTTGAAGTCCGACGTTTCGCTTCCACTACTGGAAGCATCTTTAAGGGTGTGTAGTGCATCGTGATGTTTACTTGAAGCAAAAGCTAGACAAACTGAGTAACAAGCTGTTGATCGATTTTGTTGAAATTTGGTATGTATTTTCTTTTATTAATGTTCAGACTAAGTTCGATGAGGAGATTTATCCGTCAAAGTGTTCATGTGCAACCCCAGCACAAAAGTGTTTTTTTTTTTTTAATTTGTCTCATTAAATAGATGAAGTTAGATTTTTTTCCCGACCTAAAATTACAATTTTAAATTTGAAGTTCACGTTTACGCGAGCGTTGCGCGTGAACGCTTTAACGGATGACGTTGTCCAGCGAACTCGTCCTGGGCATTGGTAATATGAACATTGAACATGTCTACAAAATTTCGTCAAAATTGGTCAACATTTACTCAAGTTATCGTCGCTCGTTTCAGGATTCGCGGACACACAGACCGACAGACAGATACACAGGCAGACAGACACGAGACCAAAAATGTTCCCTGTTGTCTGAAACGGATTTCTGTATTGGAATTTTTAAATCGGAGACATAAAACTTCGTTCTCAAAAGTGAATACAATGCTTCCGTTACCTTCGGTAAGCTTGGAAGCAATTATATTGATATTTTGAATTTTTCTTTTCTTAATAATAACTTGTTTTTTACTATTGGCTTAGATCCTAACGACATTTTAAAAAATTAGAACTACGTGACTTTTTTGCAACATTTGATGTATAAATTGACTGGACTCGTGAAGATTAATTGATTTAATTGTTAAAATTTAACATCACGTGGAACGAGTGTCATTCTGTCACACAATAATTATTGTTGTTTTGAATTATTTCACGGGTGAAGCCGGGCAGACCAGCTAGCAGATCAAGCAGATTGTGTTCATATGAAATACGTACACTATCTGATTTCCCTACAGCATTTTAATGTACAGGCGATATTTCAGACTTAATGCAACTCTTTAAAAATCAGCCTATCTTGTAGGGATTGAAGAGACGCAGATAATTTATTTTATCGCCCTCCACTTGTAAGCATTCCTATCCTGAGCGGCCGGTAAAGTTCTATTTTACAGCCCTGGGGCCTGTAAAAATGCATGCTTTATCTTTACAGGGCCGCTAGTAGTTCGAGAAGCGGCCGCTTCTTGGCCGGGCCGCGGCGTGCAGGAAGCGCTACTAGTTCTCAGCGTCAGCTGTTCAATTAGTAACAATACATATTTTTATAACTGCGGTTTGTTTTGGTACTGATGTAACCTTAATATGCATTTATTGTTTTGAAGATTACGGCAATAGTACATTACGCGTCGAGTGCGGAAAGTAGCATTTTGCATAAGTCACTTGATTCACTCATTGTTTTTCACTAAAAACTCGATAACTTTAATAAAAGAACACCAAATTAGTTTTGTTAAATGTAAACAAACTCACTAATCGTGCGTAAAGCTGAAGAATTCCTCTTCTTTACCGCACTAGTGTGGTAAAGAAGAGGAATTATTCAGAACTACGAGACGCGCATGTGCAATGAATACAAGTACGTAAATAATCACTTTCTACGCATCTAAACAAAGATATAATGTTTATATTTCGTATCAATCGTAGATAAAATAGTTTGCATGTTTAGTAATTAGTTTACATGTGGTGGGCGATAAAATAGTGTACGCACCACGAGCAGTAAGCGACATGACAGACCTCGGGCGTTAAACGCACCCGTGCTTTCAAACTTCGGCCTCGGCCTGTAATAACGCCCTTACTGCTCTAGGTACGTAAATAACTATAAGGGACCGACCTCTCCAGCTCTCTGGTGCCAAAAAATGTGTTTTTGATAGTGTACCCAGTTATCACGAGTATTTTTTTTTTACGTGAAGACTAAATCGAATAAAAAGTATCCTATCTTGTTGTGGAGGACACTTTGGAGGTGGTACCCTGCTATAAACTTTTTTCGATCCTAACCCCTCCAAGTGGAGTTATAATACTCCATAGCTAGTGATTACCAAAAAAAAAAAAACATACGTTTAGGGGTTCATTTTGCTTCCGAGGTTACCGAAGGTAACGGAAGCATTTTATTCACTTTTGAGAACAAAAAAAATGTTATGTCTCCGATTTTAAAAATTCCAAGACAGAAATCCGTTTTAGACATCAGGGAACATTTTTGGTCTCGTGTCTGTATGTCTGTCTGTGTGTCCGCGAATCCTGAAACGTGTGACGATAACTTGAGTAAATGTCGACCGATTTTGATGAAATTTGGTAGAAATGTTCATTTTATTAATGCTCAGGACGAGTTTGTTGGACAATGTTATCCGTTTTATTGAAAGTAGTCCGCAGATAGCCCTAAATTAATTTAAAACGTCTGAGCTCTTTAACTTTTGCTAAATGGATACTTTCATTTATGTAAAAAATCCAAACAATTTTGACAGATTAAAAAAACGGGGAAATAATTTAAACAAATTAGACAATAATGGCTTGTAAAAGTATAAAGTCAATAATGTACGGGTTGGACTAGCCTATATGGGGCATCATGTATAGAAATGCAAAAACTAACAAATATAATGCATACGTAATTAAAGTGTTTCCTGTATAATGATATAAATTGCATTATTTATGTATTCTTTTTCATTTCATACTCTCTTGAAAAACCAGATACGCTACATCGAAGCCCAGGTAATCTACAACAGATACATACGCCCAAGATTCCCAAAATCGACCTGTATACAGCTGTGTCTCAAAATAGAGGACTGAAGATTGAAGATGGAAATTGTATTAAGAGAAAACTTATGAAATGAAGAAGAATCCATAATTGGTGCCTTTTTTGTATCATTATATTATATAAAAGACTTTAATTATATGTGCGTTTTTTTCATATCTATATACATGATGCCCCGTATAGGCTAGTTCAACCATAATAATTGCTAAATATTTGATTGAATTAATCTTAGATATTGTTTCTTGACAGTTGCAGTTAGTATTGTTTTGTGAAGCGCATTTATTGTTGTGTATTTTTAATTGTAAGTCGTTTATGGTTGTCCCCGCGAGACAACAGATAAACTGACAAGTTTGTTCGTAAACTAAGCACAATACTTGACGATTGTCAGCAGATCTAGATATAGGCAGATATTTGGTGTGTCTTCGTCGCTCGTGGCGTGTTACGTAAAGACAAATAGAGACAGTGTTAAAGTGCTAATGCTATTTAACCTGGATGCTAATTATTTCTCCTTGAATGTTCCACTACTTGGAGCTACCTGACTCTCTCTCATATACAACCTGTTGAATTCACTATCAGTCAGATTCCCGCATAAAACTGTTCCCGCATTATTTTCTCTAATTACACTGATTGCATAATACAAAATATGATCCGAAATCAATTTGGAAAAATGCAGACACGTTTCCTCGTATACCTACATACATATTTTCATTGTCACTGTATATAATCTATTCTTTTATATGACTGTGTTTGACTTTTTCATACACTTCACGTGCAGCATGGAGTGCAAGCACGCTGTGCCAAAAACGGACAAAACGTGCTAGTGTGTGGAGGTCTCGGTGCGTAGCAGGGTCTTCAATGAGTGGCGCGATGCAAATCCAGACGAGTTTGATTTTCGGCGCGCCATGTCATCCGGCGCCGTGCCTACATGCTAGTGTTTGTGCCAGTCTCGTGCCACGTGCTGAGAGTGCAACATCTTTCAAGGTTCGTTCACTAGCAGCAAGAGATTCTTGCTTGTATTTTTTGACAATGAGTGACATCAATTTTTCTGTCTCCCAATTTCTTGCCGTTGTTTATTGACACTTATAGAAATCCCCATTGTTTGTGGCGAGTTAAGTGCAAGGTTATCTTTCTTCTTCAACAAATGTTTAGTCTATATTTGCCTCCTCTTCAATGTACCATCCATGGATGGGGGCCCCTATAGAGCATAATAAAATATCTAACTACCTTGGAATCATACTGACTTCTATACCATTGTCAGGGGAGCCATATTCAGTTCTTAACGCAAATAATTTTTTTTTGGGCCCCCAAAAAGTTCTTGCTGGGGGCTCCCAATGCCCTAGACGCCACTGGCCATGCTAAGCACGGCGCGCCAAAATTAAAAAAGCACGCGTGCAATGCACGTGTAGTGTATGGGCCGCTAAAAGGCAATAATACAAAAAAAGCACGTGATACAATTAAAGTTCAGTGATATAGCTACAATACTATTTGTGCACGTGTTATGAGGAGTTCATTATTTTCAAAAACTGAAAGAAACTAAATAGACTAGAAGCATAAAAACATGGAGATGAAAACTAGTAGAATAAGGCTTTATAACATGAAACTAGACTAGGACCAAATTATTCGCAAATGTTCACGTGACACGTGACTAGGGTACTCGGCGACCAAAGAGAATTAACATGTGTAGTTAGGTGGCCTTACTTAAACGGTGATACTCCAGAGGCGGCGATCATATAGGCCGCAACTGGGGAACTAGGCGACTCTGTATGCTGGTCTCTGAGTTGCCAAACAGACGCGAAAAAATGTTTTATGTAGTACTGGGTATTGACTCCACCTATTTCCTATTAAAACCGACTTTACTTTCTAATCAAAACTCAGAGAACGTGGTTGTAGGCAGCTCGACACCAGATTTGCGTATCCCCGTGTGAATACGGCCTAAAACATTAGATAGTTTATCATCTTTATAATGTTTTTTGAAGTGAAACTTCAAACTTTTAGGCGCAGTAGAGTAAATTGGTTTGGGTGAAACGAAATTGCATGTAACAAAGTTTGTAATTCGAGACTCGTCTAAGAAAAAGATTTTTTTATAGGTAAATTACCTCAATTAATCAAAACCGGCTTAAGTCGGCAGTTGATTAATGATTTACCTATAAAAAATCTTTCACTTGGACGAGTCAGCACGCATAGGTGCTAACCGTTGCAACACGGAGTTAGATGTTTTTTTCAATACACATCAGATTTGTTATACAAGCGTAATACATACATTATAATAATATAATATAATATATATTTTGTTTTCATGTTTTTTATTCATTATTCGTTAAAATGTAATGAAAATAATTTAATTTATCAATTACATTCCACACCATTTCAATCCTGAAATAATAAAATCAACAAATTAACAAATGCAAGGAGAGTGATGCATATAATCAACTGTTTCCAGAACTTAAGTTTCCCTTCTAATGCGTGTAGGGTTGCCAGACGTCCCGGTTTCCCGGGATAGTCCCGGTTTTCGACTCAAAGTCCCGGTGTCCCAAAAACACTTTTCGGGACGCCAAAATGTCCCGGTTTTTACTGGAGACGTAATATAAGAATAATTTAGAAGAAATTAGAGCTCAAGAAAAATCTGATAATTTATGTTATAAAATAATTCATAAATGCGTAGTTTTAGAAAGCAAAGGTGCAATAGTTTTATAGATAAGAAGTATTTTATAAATCTAAGTTTTTTTTTTTACATGACACCGATATTGTACTGTATTGAGGATACATATATTATATTGAAACTGAAAGATAGAGAACCGTGCGGCAAAATCTATAGAAGTATTCTACATTTTAAATAAAGGAATAGCTTAAAATAAGCCGTAAGTAAATTGAACAATTAGTGCAGAGTCGAACCGATAGTTGTAAGCCAAATAGTGCAGATGTATCTACCAAGTTTTTTACGTTTAGATCTAGTTAACAGTTAGATCTAGCGAATGTTTTTGTAAATTAAAATGTTAGAACATTATCATTGATATCATAATTTAAATTAATAAATATAGAAATTTTTTTTTCTACTTATTAAGTTTTTGACTAATAAATTTTAATAAAAGCTGTTGTATTTATTTAATTTTTAGGGTCCGTAGGCAAAACCAAGGACCCTTATATTTTCCTGCATGTGTCTGTCCGTCCGTCCTCTCGCGTGCCCTCACGGCTACACCTTTTGTCCGATCACTTTGAAATTTGGCATGTATGTGTCTTGTACCTGCCCACATATTTTAAAAATATAGCGACTTAAAAAAAATATTTTTCAAAAAAATTTGGGTAAAAAAACTTAAGGGTTAATTTTTTTTTTTTTTTTTTTTTTTTTCGACACCGTGAGGGGTATCTTATAAAAGGGTACGTCGAGCTGATTACAAAAATATATAATTCTTTGGTTATAACTTTGATAGGGCGAGCGTAGGCGAGTTTGAAGCGGGTTTGAAACGTGCCCCCCCCCCCCATCTATCTCGCTTATGTGAAGTGCAAAAAATCTGTAAAAATTCCTAACATTCTTCGACCAAAACTAAAGATACCACTTTTTGGAAATTTCGAAAAAAATATTATTTTATTTTTTATTGACAAAATACGTTTTTTTATAATTATGGTCTTTTCTATGTATTTATATGGTTGTAGTCCGGTTCAGTGGCAAAAAAATACTTTATCAGAGTGTGTTGTGAGTTGTGAGAATATCAGACCCTTAGAATGGTTCAAAGTAAGCTTTTTAGCATTTTAAAAAAAAACTTTTTATACACTTCACAGTTTAACACTATATAGTGTGGCCTACGGACCCTCGCTGTGTGCTGACTAGCACACACTTGCCCTGTTTATTCTCAATACAATAGTAACATTAACATTTAACATTTTGTAACGAATATGATGGTAAAACAATGTTGTTACTTGGAAGCGAAGTTTATTTAGTTTTAGTTCAGAATGGTAACTTTTTTTGTAAATTTTTCTTTTTCTTTGTTTTATTAGTTTTGTTGGTTATTGGTTGTTTTTTTTTATTTATTTTATTTGTATGCTTTATTTATTTATTTAAAAAAGTTATAGTGAATGTTTTTGTAAATTATAAATGGAACATTATCATTAATAACAATTAATAAAAATAAATAAATGTAGAAATTATTTTTCTTCATTCATCTTTGATAATAAATACTTTATTTTACTTTTTATTTTGTTCACCTATTGTTATTTATTACTTAATTAGTCCATTGTTGATAAGTTACAACTTACAGCACGGGCGTCGTCGCCATGGAGACGCCTCCCCCCCCCTCCAATGTCTGAGGTTGGGGTAACAACGAAAAACGTTTATCAGAGATTTTGATAATATTGCATAATGGCTAATATTGCTAATTTCCGGGGGGGGGGGGGGGGGGGGGGGGGGTCCCGGTTTTTACATTCAGAAATCTGGCAAACCTAAATGTGTGAGAGTGTCACACTTTATTTTTTTTAACTATTGTTTATCTGATATTCGATATACATCCATTGTCTGTCAATTATAAAATCGAATCAATATATATCTAATTATTTGTTAGGGTCCGTAGGCAAAACCAAGGACCCTTATATTTTCCTGCGTGTGTCTGTCCGTCCGTCCTCTCGCGTGCTCTCACGGCTACACCTTTCGTCCGATCACTTTGAAATTTGGCATTTATGTGTCTTTTACCTGCCCACATATTTTAAAAATATAGCGACTTAAAAAAAAAATGTTTTTCAAAAAGAATTAGGGTAAAAAAACTTAAGGGTTAACATTTTTTTATTTTTTTGACACCGTGAGGGGTATCATATGAAAGGGTACGTCGAGCTGATTACAAAAATATATAATTCTTTGGTTATAACTTTGATAGGGCGAGCGTAGGCGAGTTTGAAGCAGGTTTGAAACGTGTCCCCCCCTCCCCCCCCCCCCCTCTATCTCACTTATGTGAAGTGCAAAAAATCTGAAAAAATTCCTGAACATTCTTCGACCAAAAGTAAAGATACCACTTTTTGGAAATTTCGAAAAAAATAATATTTTATTTTTTATTGACAAATTACGTTTTTTTATAATTATGGTCTTTTCGATGCATTTATATGGTTGTAGTCCGGTTCAGTGGCAAAAAAATACTTTATCAGAGTGTGTTGTGAGAATATCAGACCCTTAGAATGGTTCAAAGTAAGCTTTTTAGCATTTTTAAAAAAAAACTGTTTATACACTTTACAGTTTAACACTATATAGTGTGGCCTACGGACCCTCGCTGTGTGCTGACTAGCACACACTTGACCTGTTTATTTTTTTCTTATTTTTAGCTTTTTCTAAGCTTGTTATATGCAACATCAAAATAACCTTGTTGTTTAAAAGATTGATTTTTAAATGCACTTACATTGATTTTTTAATTGTTTTTGTATTGTACACTACAAATTCATTGAAGGAGTACGTAACGAGTAAATTACGTGGAGATAATTGTAGAGTAATTAATTTTTATTTATTTATTTTTTTCAAAATATTTCACGAGTTAATGTTATCTAATATTGATACGCGAAACCGACGCGATGTCACGGTAAACTGTCAATAAGTTTGTTTTATCTTACTTATTATTATCGGTTAGTTGATTGATAATGAAATTATCAATTAAGATAAAAATTAAATTAATAATTCTGTATCACAAGAAACTAGACTAGGAACAAAGTTTACTTACTAGAGTGAGTAAACTAACATAATCTTCTCCTCATAAAGATAAGAACTAAAAGAATGAGACTATATAACACAAGAAAGTAGACTAGGAACAAAGTTTACTTACTAGAGTGAGTAAACTAATATAACCTTCTCCTCATAAAGATAAGAACTAAAAGAATGAGACTATATAACACAAGAAAGTAGACTAGGAACAAAGTTTACTTACTAGCGGCGTGAGTAAACTAACATAATCTTCTCCTCATAAAGATAAGAACTAAAAGAATGAGACTATATAACACAAGAAAGTAGACTAGGAACAAAGTTTACTTACTAGAGTGAGTAAACTAATATAACCTTCTCCTCATAAAGATAAGAACTAAAAGAATGAGACTATATAACACAAGAAAGTAGACTAGGAACAAAGTTTACTTACTAGCGTGAGTAAACTAACATAATCTTCTCCTCATGAATATAAAAACTAAAAGAATGAGACAGTATAACACAAGGAATTAGTCTAATATTAGTTGTAAAAGTACCCTCAATAACTAGTATAACTGTAGAAGTGGATCCTTCAGGGTATACAGAAAAACACAGGTTAATTCCATTATGTTTTTGGCAACGTTTCGGCCATATTCGGCCATTTTCAAGCCTACAACAACATAATTTATTTAATAATGTCATCGTTACATAAAAAATATAAATACAACACTTAGAGGACAATAATTGAGTATAAGAAGTACCTAGTAATCTACACTTGAGGAAGTGTTGTCATATCAGTTGTAAAACGTAAAAATATAGGAACTATACGGTTCCGTCGTCTAATAATAATCTTCTGTCGTCTAATATAACCTTCTCCTCATAAAGATAAGAACTAAAAGAATGAGACTATATAACACAAGAAAGTAGACTAGGAACAAAGTTTACCTACTAGAGTGAGTAAACTAATATAACCTTCTCCTCATAAAGATAAGAACTAAAAGAATGAGACAGTATAACACAAGAAAGTAGATTAGGAACAAAGTTTACTTACTAGAGTGAGTAAACTAACATAATCTTCTCCCCATGAAGATAAGAACTAAAAGAATAAGACTGTATATAACAAGAAAATAGACTAGGAACAAAGTTTACTTACTAGCGTGAGTAAACTAACATAACCTTCTACTCATGAAGATAAAAACTAAAAGAATAAGACTGTATATAACAAGAAACTAGACTAGGAACAAAGTTTACTTACTAGAGTGAGTAAACTAACATAACCTTCTCCTCATGAAAATAAAAACTAAACTAATGAGACTGTATAACACAAGAAATTAGACTAGGAACAAAGTTTAGTTACTAGAGTGAGTAAACTAACATAACCTTCACTCATGAAGATAAAAACTAAAATAATAAGACGGTATATAACAAGAAAATAGACTAGGAACAAAGTTTACTTACTAGAGTGAGTAAACTAACATAACCTTCTCCTCATGAAGATAAGAACTAAAAGAATAAGACTGTATAATACAAGAAATTAGACTAGGAACAAAGTTTACTTACTAGAGTGAGTAAACTAACATAACCTTATAATTCTCGACTGTCGACTTGGTTTTGGCGAATGTGTAATAGCGACTCATCATGAGAAAGGTGTAGTTCAATAACCAAACAACGTCTTATCATACTCACAAAATGATTTTAGTTGAAACAATTAACCAGTTTCGGCTGTTCTAATTCTGCATTCTTCAAATAATCTAGAAAGTAACATATCTTAACTATCTCTGTATGTAAGATATACCAGTAAGGTATACAATAAGATAACAGTAGATTGTAAAACTAGTCAAACAAAATTGCAATCATAATTTAAAAGAACATAATATAATGAAGAAAATTTTAGATGTTATGTAAGCAAATGTTATTTCATAATATGATAAACTTATAATATGCTTAACAACCTATGAAATCCCAACAAGTACTTCCCTGTGTTTTTGTAGTCATTAGTGCAAAGGGTATTTTACCTGTGTGCAAAATATATGGGCTATTTTACCTGTGTGCAAAATATCTGCCTTTTTAGCTGGTAATGATCCCCCCTTTATTTTGCCTTTATCTTCTTACAGCCTCTAGTTGTTTTTAAACAGTTCTTTTCCCTTAAGCTATATACTACGAACGTATTCTTTAACTATAAACTCATCATGATTAACTTTTTTTTTCAATATTAAATACATATTTATTGTAAGACGCTTGCTTTAATTATACAAATATGCTTTTCTTTTGCCAACTCCGCTAGGTACAAACAGTTAGTTAATTTTAATTTTGTCACTTTTCTAGTAGTAGTAGTAGTCTAGTACTTTCTACTAGAACGGGTAGGACGAACCACTTGTTCGAACCTTGCAATTAGGCCATCACTTAGGCCCTTTTTACGCCCCGCGGTAGAGAGTTCTAGCCACTTCACACATCATACCTCTGTACCTAGTACCGCCGAAGCGAGCATGATGTGATGAATAGTGAGCCATATAAATCAGAGCGTCACGGCGAGGAATCGAACCCCGTCTCGTTCCACTCATGATTCAGTGATGGCCGAGCAGACGTGGTTTAACCCACACAGCCACGCTAGCTCCCCTTCACTTTTCTAACACCACCATGTATAAGTATAGTTAGCAACGTATACCGTATATGTACTTAGCAGTGTTATTTTATAATATATATGTAATGAAAAATGTAAGGAACTTCGTTCCTACCGGGATACCCGCGACACCACACGTATTTTTTCAATTTCTTGTACTTTTTTCTTTTACTGGCACTAACTAACCACCAGATATTTTGCATTCCATTTATTTCAGTTTTGTTTCACTTATTACTTCCGAGCAAACCGAAGGTAACGGAAGCTATGTGATCGTTCTGAAAAACGAAAAATTGTTTGGTCTCCTACTTCAAAACTTCCAAGACAGAAATTCGTTTCAGACATCAGGGATCATTTTTGGTTCCTTGTCTGTCAGTCTGTCGGTCTGTCAGTCGATCTGTCGCTCAATTTTTGCGAACCAAATTATCTTAAAAACTACTCGTCCGATTTTAATGAAATTTGTATGGTAGGTTAATTTCCATTGTTTCTCTTCCACATGCTTACAAACATACATTTATTTATACCAAAGTACACATTTGATTTGTATGAAATTAAGATGGTCTGTCGAAAATAGAATGTAGATAGCACCATATTAATTTCACCCCTCCCGCTCTAACTTTTGCTTAATTAGTACTTTAATTCATGTAAAAAATTCAAAACAATTTTGACATATTAAAAGAACGGGTGAAACAATTAAACAAATTAGACATTAATGCCTTGTAAAAGCATAAAATTAATAAAGTACGTGACAGGATGTGAGGAAGCTATGTGCCACACCAATCGTCAGTCTATTATTTAATTATTTTTTCAATCTAATTAAATTAAAAATGAATTAATACCAATTAATTAAAAATCAAGCTAATGGTAGTTTTCACTTAATAAGTGACCTCTTTGATTGGGAGTAATATTTGACTATCTAACCTATTAAGTGACAAACTACCACCAACTTGATTATTGGTCTACTAACTAAGTTTGTACTTAGGAATATGAAAATCACATTGTCCACCAAACAGGGCGGGACATGGCCGCTCTCGACCGGTTTGTTTTTTTAAATGCCTATTGCCAAGCTATGTCCCGTAAACGAACTTAGCATATTCTTAAAAGGCACCAAAAGATTAACTTACACACAAAATTCTAGCTTGATGTTAGTCAGACACTTTTTTGTTCGCTATCTCCTTGACTGTTAAGTTTAAGTTTGTTACTTTGGTGGTTGATTATCTTAAAAAAGCTGCTTTAGACAGCCGAAAGCAGTCAATTATTCCATAACAATTATTTTGTGTGAAGACATTGTTTGGTTATTGAAGTACATCTCATTTATGATGACCTTATTAGTTGATATTTTTGTTGTTCTTTTCATTGCTTCCGAGCATTCCGAAGGTAACGGAAGCTATATGACAATTTTTTAGGTCTCCGATTTCAAAAATTTCACGACAGAAATCCGTTTCAAACATCAGTGAAAATATTTGGTTCCGTTTCTGTCTGTTGCTCGATTTTTGCGAATCAACTTATATCTTAAATAAAAAAGTCCAGTAATACACCATGACTTAATGAGGGAATTTTCAAAGAGATCTACTTATTATTGGCTTATGATAATATAGGAAAATTTTGGTTTAGAATTGGGATGAGTAAAAAAAGAAAAAAAATTTAGTACACGGGGTTACAGGGTACAAAAGTCAAAATAGTATTTACCTTTTAAGATGCATGTCGTTGGAAAGCTCTTAAAGAATACATTAATTGTTGTTATGTACATTTTTGTCTTATTATCATGTAAGAGGGGGGTAAAATAGAAAAAAACAAGTTTTAATGCTATTTTTGACCCAAAATTGTCAAAATTTGACCCCTAAATGAACTCAAAAAATTCTGGCCAACAAACTCATCCTTTCTTTTGATATTATTGACATTTTAAAATTTGTTTGAATTTTTTAAGTGCATCCTAGCGTGAGATATCGTCTGGAGTGACACATATATATACATATTTACAATATACATACATACATAACAAAAGCGTTAAATTTCAGGAATCGATTTAGAATGGTCTAAAACGGATTTCCATGGAGAAAAGTTTCAAAAATTCGCATTACATAAATTTTGAAGCCATTGTAATAGCTAAATATTCTTCGAAAATTCGCTAAAACTTGCTCATCTGATTTTATTGAAATTTGGATACATGGTCATAATTAGCTCATTGTTGGTCCCATATATGTTCCAAAACAATTTTAACAGTTTTATAAAACGGGGGGAAATTAAATAAATATGACATTAATAGGTTTTATTAGCATAAAATCATTTTAGTATACAAAATAGAACACAAGGAAGCTATGTGCCACACTAATTGACAGAACATTTTTTTTTTGTTATTATATTAATATTAATAGAATATTAAATTATGAATCTTACCTTGTTTGATATATAGAAGTCAGCTAAAGAGGCGTCAGTTCTAATATGGTGAATGACGGGAGCGACTGATTTCAATTAATACGCAACGCAAACAAGTGTCACAGTTTTTTTTATAACAAAAATGTCTCAAATATTTTTAATTATATTATATATATACTTTAATATATATATTTATAATTACAATTTTTTATTTAGTATTATTCTTCTAAATAAAATAAAGATATATATTAATTAATACACATCTAAAGGCGCCAGTGTGTTGATATATATATATATATATATATATATATATATATATATATATATATATATATATATATATATATATATAGTGTTATTTGTTATTGTGTCGCATAAGTTTGTTATTGATTGAAAGTTATGAAAAGTTTATTGATATGGAATTTTCCCAATCTATGATTTATTAAATTGAATTTGATGACAATGATGAATAAATGATTGGCCCCAATTAAATTTAAATTAATGACAAAAATTCTATCTACTCTTCCTCTCTTTCTCCGAAGGTATAAAGGACGAATATTGCTTTAATTGAATTTATGATTGATGATTGATTCTACTTTATGTTATAATGAATGAACAATTGTTTATATTTGTGTGATGCAGTGTGAGTAGAAGAGATGGGATTAGTCGCCCAATCTTACCATCCTTAAAATAATATATTGACTGATAAGAATACTATATATGATTGATCCTTACTATACTTGATAATAAAAATTGATTGATCACAATAGTATAAAAATTAATTGTCTGAATTGATTGATCACAATAATATACAAATTAATTGTCTGAATTGATTGATAACAATTGTATTTAAATTAATTGACTGAATTGATTGACCACAATAGTATTCAAATTACATAATAGTATAACAATTAATTGACTGAATTGATTGATTGATGACATAATAGTATACAAATTAATTGACTGAATTGATTGATCACAATAGTATAATAATTAATTGACTAAATTGATTAATCACAATAGTATAAAAATTAATTGACTGAATTGATTGATCACAATAGTATTAAAATTAATTGACTGAATTGATTGATCACAATAGTATTCAAATTAATTGACTGAATTGATTGATGACATAATAGTATAAAAATTAATTGACTGTATTGATTGATTGATGACATAATAGTATAAAAATTAATTGACTGGATTGATTGATGACATAATAGTATAAAAATAATTGACTGAATTGATTGATGACATAATAGTATTCAAATTAATTGACTGAATTGATTGATGACATAATAGTATAAAAATTAATTGACTGTATTGATTGATTGATGACATAATAGTATAAAAATTAATTGACTGGATTGATTGATGACATAATAGTATAAAAATTAACTGACTGAATTGATTGATCACAATAGTATAAAAGTTAATTGACTGAATTAATTGATCACAATAGTATTAAAATTAATTGACTTAATTGATTGATCACAATTGTATAAAAGTTAATTGACTGAATTAATTGATCACAATAGTATTAAAATTAATTGACTGAATTGATTGATCACAATTGTATAAAACTTAATTGACTGAATTGACTTTTTGTATTCGTTTTTTTGTGTGTCGCCTAATTCTATCATAATAAAAATATGTGTTTATCAATTGGAATTATTCTTTATGGGAATTAATTTTTTTTTTTTTCTTATTTGGTCCCAATATGGTTAAAATAAATTGATTGATTGTTATAATTAATAATCAATTGTTTATGTGCTATTCTTTTCTAATATAGTGTGAATATAGTTGTATAATTAGATTAGTCGCCCAAATCTATTATAATTAAAATTAATTTATTTTAAATGAATATTTATGATTAATCTCCCTACATCGACTGATTACATTATTTTTTTAAACGTATATTATTATTGATTTCACTTTAATTTAACGTAAGTAAACTGATTTAAATAATTTGTTTGATTTTACTATAATTTAGAAATATAATTAATAATTATTATTTGTTTTGTTAAATTTTTATAATTCATTCGATTATAATTAAATTATAAATTGATTGATTGAGATATTTTTATTTAAATTAATATTATACAATTGATCTTAATTAAATGAAAAATTAATTGATTTTTAAGAAAATTAAAAAAAAAAGTTTTACGTTTTGAATATGCTTTAAAAAAAATTATGTTTCGATTGATCCTATAATAGTAAATTGATTGATTGATATATATATATATTTTTTTTTAATTTAATACTATAATTGATCTTGTTAAAATTAAAAATTAATAGACTTTTAAGAAAATTTTTTAAAAAAAAGTGTTACGTTTGGAATATTTAAATAAAAAATTATGTTACGATTAATTCTATTTCAGTAAAAAAAAAAAAAAAAAAAAAAAAAAAAAAAAAATTGACTGATTGTGATTGCGTTAGTTTAAATGACTGTTACAATTAATCTCATTATAATTCAAAATTAATTGACTGATTACTTTATTTGATTAATTATTATATTTGATAATTAGATTGTTTGTAGCGGTATACTTGTCTGGTGTACTAGGTGGACTATAGTAATGAGCGGAAGCTATAGCGTACCGATGCGACTAGGCCGGGGTGAGACAGACTACTGAGGTCTCTTAAGCTATATTATAGTTAACTCAAGGCTGTGTTTCTTAGAGCTAACTCCCTGCTACATCTAGCTACATATTTACCATCGTGCATTAGCACTCTTATATACTAGAGTAAATTCTACCTTCCTATACATATTTTTTTCTTTTTAAAAAAAAATGAAAATGTTTTTCTCTTATAATAGTCTGACGCAATTAGTGTGGCACATAGCTTCATCGCGTCCTATGTTTCGTATACTTTTATGATTTTATACTTTTTACTCCGTTTTTATTAGCTTGCTTTCTTGTTTGTTTGTTTATCCAGTACATACAAATCTTGCAATCGATTTTTAACTAACTTCCCGAGTAGCTTGACATTTGAAACTTTCAGAACAGCTCAGAACACGATGACAGTGCATTATTTTTAAACTTTTAGCCATCTTTTAGCAGAATTTAAATAGTTTTCAGCAAATTTTGCTGTATAAAAAGTTAGGTCGGAAAAAATCCGCAAGTTATTTTATTTGTTTTGACATATCCAATATTTACGCAATCTTCATTTGACGGGTCTCAAATTTGTGATAGATAAACATTGAATGACAGCAAAACAGGAAATATCGATGATATTATTTCAAATATATCGATGGAATGCTTTAGATTTGGTGTTGGGGAGATCCGTTGTACAAAGATTTATCCTTTTAGGTTTAAGATCAGCTCTCTGGATGGTTGTCATTTATGTGAAGTAAATAAATTGGGAACTATTTTTTTTTTACTAACATTATATATTATATAACAATAACAATTATATTATCAACATTACATACGATTCAACAGAAAATTTAAAAACGTAGTATATAAAAAGTTCTTTTTATCTTGAAATTTTACTCCGTTTTTATTAGCTTGCTTTCTTGTTTGTTTATTTATCCAGTACAAATCTTGCAATCGATTTTTAACTAACTTCCCGAGTAGCTTGACATTTGAAACTTTCAGAATAGCTCAGAACACGATGACAGTGCATTATTTTTAAACTTTTAGCCATCTTTCAGCAGAATTTAAATAGTTTTCAGCAAATTTTGCTGTATAGAAAGTTAGGTCGGAAAAAATCCGCAAGTATTTATTTTATTTGTTTTGACATATCCAATATTTACGCAATCTTCATTTCACGGGTCTCAAATTTGTGATAGATAAACATTGAATGACAGCAAAACAGGAAATATCGATAATATTATTTCAAATATATCGATGGAATGCTTTAGATTTGGTGTTGGGAAGATCCGTTGTGCAAAGATTTATCCTTTTAGGTTTAAGATCAGCTCTCTGGATGGTTGTCATTTATGTGAAGTAAATAAATGCGGAACTATTTTTTTTTACTAACATTATATATTATATAACAATAACAATTATATTATCAACATATCTTAAAAACTACTCATCTGATTTTAATGAAATTTGTATGGTAGTTTATAACTAGCTAATTGTTGGTACCATATAAGTTTCAACCTTCTACGCTCATTTGTTTCTCTTCCACATGCTACATTTATTTACATCTATAGCTTCAAAAGTACTTTCATATTTGATTTGTATGAAACTTTTATAGTTTATCGAAAGTAACCCACAGATTAATTGGAACCGTCTGCGCTCTTTAACTTATACTAAATTGATATTTTAATTTATGTAAAATATCAAAATAATTTTGACAGATTTAAAAAAACGGGGGAACAATTGAACAAATTAGACAATAATAGCTTGTAAAAGTGTAATATGTATAAAGTACGTGATACGATGGGAGGAAGCTATGTGTCACACCACTTGGCAGTTTTTTTTTTTTTAAATCTGTCAAAATTGTTTTGATTTTTTACCTTGTATAAAGTATCAATTTAGCAAAATTTAAAAGGCCGCAGATGAGTACTTTTAAAGATATAGGTGTAAATAAATATATGTTTGAACATTATGGCTCCGGTAAACACAAATAATTTTTTGTTACTTATTCCAATAAGGAACATGTTAAAAAAAAAATGTATGTTTGTGCTCATGTTGAAGAGAAACAAATATGCGCTGAAGGTTGAAAAATATACAGTTCCAACAATGAGCTAATTATGACTTACCATACAAATTTCATTAAAATCGGGCGTTTAGTTATTAATATATCTTGGTTTAGAATAATGAAGAAGGGCAGACCGACAGACAGACATGGAACCAAAAATGTTACCTGATGTTTGAAACGGATTTCTATCTTGGAATTTTTGAAATCGGACACATAAAAAAATGTTCGTTCTTCAAAACTATCACATAGCTTCTGATAACAAATTAATTTGTTTATATATTTCGCTTTTCATTGTCAATTAAAAAAAAAAAAAAAAAAAAAAAACAACAACGAAAAAACTCAATTAAACCCAAAAAAATCCAGGTGGGCTGGGTTTTATTAAAAAGAAAACCTGAGTTTTGCAACTCCCCTTGTCGGAATTGAACCCAGATCTTCTGCTTCCAAAGTGTTATTGATAGGAATGAGCTGTTAGGGAACGGAAAAATGACCAAGGAAACGATTGAATTATCGCAAAAATTAACCCTTTTCATTTTTAAATATATTTTACGCTCATTAATATGAATTTTAGATGTAATTTGTTTAAAAATATAAATTTGTTCCAACAGATGAACCATCAAATTAATTTTTCCGAAACCAAAATTCTAATTTCAGAAACTAATGATAAAAGAAGACTTCTCTTAGAAGTCTTGAATATATCTAAAGAAACAAACAACATCAATTACAATAAAGACTGTAGAGAACTCAATGAGTTTTATTCCGTGATCCTACACATATTAAATAGCATCCATTAAACCTGGGTTTTTAAGCGGTGCGGAGCCAGATTTGAAAAATACTTCATTTTAGACGATTTGCTTAGCCCGCAACGCATGGGTGTTCTGCTTTATAGCTCGGTTACGTTTTTGTACAGCGGGGCCCCAGATAGTATTCCTTCACCTTGTTTAATTTTACTTTCTCATATAAAGAGAAAGTATTGTGATGGCGCGAAAATTCGATTTTGAGATTTTGATGGATTTACACGTTTTCAGGTCCCCTGAGTCCAAAAAAGTGGTTTTTAAAAAATGTCTGTCTGTCGTCTGTCTGTCGTCTGTCGTCTGTCTGTCGTCTGTGCAGACGCCTGGAGCCCAAACTACTGGGCCGATTTTGACGAAATTTGGCATACATGTTCAGAAAAATCATACCCCGAGGCGAAATCGAGAAATGAATTTTAGCTCTAAATTTGGGGGCGATACCCCCCAAAAACTCTGAAAAAACATGAAAAAAAATTATTTCTCGAAAACGGTTCCGACGATTTTGATTAAAAAATTCTAAAATGTAGTCCATTTGAATACGAATCCAACGATATAAGCCGTTTTCCCGGGAAAAATCTAGTTCCTGAGATATTAGCTTAAAACGCGGACGGAGAGAGCCCGGGTTCGATTCCCCGACCAGGAGAAGTTATTTTTACGATACATTTTGATGAAATGTTCAATAATATTTAAATGTACATTTGAAAACTAATAAATGGAAACACTTGGCTAAGTAATTATAAACTCATATATGAGAAAGTTTGTCTGAGTTGTCTCGGACCGATTTTTTTTTTTTCGACACCGTGTGGGGTATCATATAAAAGGGTATGTATGTTTTTTGAGAATAATAGACCCATAGGATAGTTGAAAGTGTGCTTTTTATTAAATTTGTATTGACGCTCTCTTATGGAGAAAGAATTTTAATATGTTTAAAAATATTTTAAACCATGACACTGCACAATATTGTACACTATATTATGTAAGTATTTAAAAAATCTTTGATTATTAGGATTAGGATTCTGTTATTAATAGTAAAGTTTTATATAATATATTAACATCATGCTAACTGATAAATGATTTTGTGAATTTAGAAATAAAGACTAAGGATGACCTTCAGAAGGGTTGAAACGTCTCGAAAGAATATGGAGTAATTATTTCTTTGTTACACCTTATCATCTATCCACCGTAGCAATAGTCCAGGAGATAGTATGCAAAAAAGTGTGTGACTAACATCAAGCTAGAATTTTGTGTATAAGTAAATCTTTTGGTGCCTTTTAAGGATAAGTGGCCGGCTAAGTTCGTCTGCGGGACGTAGCTTGGCAATAGGCATTTGAAAAAAATAAACCGGTGGAGAGTGGCCATGTCCCGCCAATTATGGTGGACAATATGATTTTTATGATACTAAGTACAAAATTAGTTAGTAGACCGAAAATCAAGTTGATGTTAGTTTGTCACTTAAACAGGTGACCACTTTGCTGTGGTGTAATATTTGATTAACTAACCTACGAAATGACAAATTAACATCAACTTGATTTTCTGTCTACTGACTACTAGTAGTAAGGAAGTTAGTAGTAAGTAGCTAGTAGTAAGTAGTAAGTTTGTACTCAGGATCATGAAAATCATTTTTTCTAATTTTAGAATAGCAAAAATCTTTTACATTAATATCCAGTTATACATAGTTCCAGTTATATATAGTTTAAACCTATGAGCAAAAGATCTTTTTCTTCTTTATCTGCTAACTTCATTGAGAGAAAAATTTGGCTTAAATTGACCAGCCAAGCACATAGCCATCTTTGAAGCCGTCCCCTATTTATTTTCAATTAACTTTCTTTTCAGGCTTGATAATGTCCCAAAGTAGGGACGAAATATTGCAGAGAAAACGTAGGTAGTTGTTTTTTATACCCAGGAAAGAAAACTTAATTGAAAATAATAAAATTGAATAACTGACTTTGCAAGTGATAAAATAACAACTTGATTTTCGGTCAACCAACTAATTTTATATCCAGGATCATAAAAATCACATTGTCCACCATAATTCGGGACATGGCCACTCTCCATCAGTTTTTTTTAAATGCCTATTGCCAAGCTATGTCCCACAGACGAACTTAGCCGGCCACATATTCTTAAGACACGAAAAGATTTACTTTTACACAAAACTCTAGCTTGATGTTAGTCAGACACTTTTTTGCACGCTATCTCCTGAACTATAACAAATCAACTTAAAAAGGTGTTTTCAACGTGTTTTTTAACAGTAGTGTAGTAACACAAGGTAGTGTAGTAACACAAGGTAGTGTAGTAACAAAAGATAATGTAATAACACAAGGTATTTTAATAATACAAGGTAGTGTAGTCTTAGTGGCTCATGGTTTCCTGCTCAGTTTTCTTTTCAATTATCGTAGCTCCAAACAAAAGTATGGTTTTTGCTGTTAAGTTCCTTAGCGTAGTAGATCACAGCTTTTCTATTGGGCAAATAAAGTCCTGTCCCTGTAATGGCTGTTTGATTAGGATCTGAATACGCGTAGTCTGCAAATACCTCCAAATTTGGCCAAGACATTCTTTCTCTTGAGAATGACGTTATGGAATCTCCATTGCTGAAATCATTACCTTCCATTGTCCCGTTTGAGAAATGATGAAGTGTTGGAAACCAATCCTGAAAATATTGAAGAATAATTACAAGATAAAACGGACTTTTTATATACTACGTTTTTAAATTTTCTGTCATAAATCATAAATTTGAAACCCGTCAAAATGAAGATCGTAAATATGGGTCATGTCAAAACAACTAAAATAACTGGGAATTTTTCCAAACTAACTTTCCATATAGCAATATTTGCTGAAAACGAATAAAATTCTGCCGAAAGATGGCTAAAAGTATTAAAATAATGCATTATCATCGTGTTCTGAGCTATTCTACAAGTTTCAAATGTCTAGGTACTCGGGATGTTCCAGATTTGTACTGGACAACAAAGAAACAAACAAATAAACAAGAAAACAAGCTAATATAAACGTAGGAAAAAATGAGTCAATCAGGCCTCTTTCACACGGGGTGGGCCAGCGCCCGCACCCGCATTTAATACGTGGGTCCGGGCCCGCATTGTCTTTTTTCACGGAGCGGGCCCGCGTCCGCTAGCAGAGCCTCTACTACGAATGAGGTCTCTAGTCAATGTCAGAAGACCACCCGAGTTGTATAGATGAAAATCGCGTGAATTTGTTTGCTCTGTTGTATTTACGCAGAAAACGAAGGCTATGGATTCATCCGATATTTATATTCCTCCAGAATCGTATCCCACAACTCCGGCCGGACGGAGACCAGAGTAAGAGATGATCAATTCCTATCTCCATGTTATTAATTATAGTGAAGAGAATTATTTCAACGAAGAAGAATCAGAATCAGAGTATAAAATAATAACAATAATTAAACATGAGCTTTAGTTTAAAAGGTAAGAGTCTTCACAAGCAGAGCAAAATGAAAACTGAGGCCTTTCCAAAGAGCGTGGGCTCCGCTACGTGTGAAAACATACATAGAGATCAATGTGCAATAGATAACAAGTCCTAACCCGGGTCCGCTTATAGAGCTATGGAGACTCGGACCCGGACGCGGGTTCGGGTCCGCACCCACCGCATGTGAAAGGATCTGTATTTTTACTATGGTTATACTTAAAGCGGGCAGGGCCCGTCCCATGTGAAAGAGGCCTTGTGTGGCACATAGTTTCCTCGTAGTTCCGAATACTGGACAAGAGGTCACTCAATTGTTAAAGAAAATTTGTCTACCAATTAATTATTTTATGTTTTGATTACAATATATTATTGTTATATTTATTTATTCTCTCCTCATTTTTAAAACTTTGATACTTTTTTGTGAATTAAAGTATCAATAAAGCAAAACTTAAAGAGCACAGACGGTTAAAATTAATCTGATGCTTTCTGCGGTCTAATTCCGACAAACCATCCAAATTTCATAAATCTAACTGAGATGAGTACTTTTGAAGATATAGGTGTAAATAAATGTATGTTTGTGCGCATGTGGAAGAAAAAAAAATAGGCACAGAAGGTTGAAAATTATATGGCACCAACAATGGGCTAATGTGGAAGAAAAAAAAATAGGCACAGAAGGTTGAAAATTATATGGCACCAACAATGGGCTAATTATGACCTAACATCCAAATTTCAATAAAATCGGACTATTAGTTTTTAAGATAAGTTGGTTTGCAAAACCGACAGACAGACACGGAACCAAAAATGATACCTGATGTCTGATACGGATTTCTGTCTTGGAATTTTTTAATTGGATGCATAAAAAATTGTTGGTTGTTCCGAACGTCCACACAGCTTCTGTTACCTTCGGTAATCTTGAAAACAATATTATGAGATAGATTTCTTATTATGAGGGCTATACTAAAACACTTTTCGACGGACAAACTTTTCCAACACAAGACCGAATATGTTCCATGATTTCTTAAACAAATTCCCATCTGGGAAATTTGAATTTGGTGACGTAAAAAACTTTCTTATATACATATTGATTGTAAATTCAAAACTCTAAAATATTGTAATTAATTAATTTTTCATTAAATATTTACCTTAAATGAATGTGACCCTTCTTGGGTGTTTGTGACTTGTTTTGATATCCAGTAGGGATAGATTTAATTTTATTTTGGAAATTACATTTTTCCTAGGACAAGCCACTTATGTGGTAAAATCATTATTTAAATCGCAGAGTACATTTAAGAATTTCTAAAATACATACAGTCGTATCCGTTTTTGAGTTATTATTGTGCTTCTGAGGTAGCGAGAGCGTTGATTTTTTTTTAATATTTCTAAATTAAAACTTCCCTCGTCAGAAAATAGTGGTTTTCAATGAGCCATTTGATTTTATGATGGACTCAAGTTACAGGCAATTTTTATACTGCTCTGTGAGAGTTAATAAAATCGTGACGTATGTATTGTCTCTAGAAATAAGTTTCGCAGATATGAGAGAACATTTTTGTCCACGGAACCCTGCGTCAACATTTTATAACGAGAATCACCTGATTTCTCAATGCTTGTCACTCAATCCCAGATTAAAAGATTTGGAATTTTCCGGTGAAATAAGCAAAACTTAACTAATATAGGTTTTAATAAGCAAAAATTACGTTACATAACCAATGATACTAATGACAGATAATGTATACAAAAAGACAATAGCACTAGAAGTAGGTAATTTCGAGAAAAGGTTTATATTACCGGGAATTTTGCTTCCGAGCTTATCGAAGGTAGCGGATGCTATGTGATCGTTCTAAAGAACGAAAATATTTTATGTTTTAGATTTAAAAAGTCCAAGACAGAAATCTATTTCAGACATCAGGAAACATTTTAGGTTCCGTGTCTGTCTGTCGGTCTACTGCTCAACTTTTGTGAACCAACATATCTTAAATACTGCACGTTTGATTTTAATGAAATTTGTATGGTAGGTCATAATTAGCTCATTGTTGGTCCCATATAAGTTTCAACCTTCTACGCTCATTTGTTTCTCTTCCACATGCGCTCAAACATACATTTATTTACATCTATATCTATAGCTTCAAAAGTACTTATCTGATTTGTATTAAACTTTAGGATGCGAAGAAGCTATGTGCCACACCAATTGGCACTCTTATTGTTTAACTGACTAGCTGACTTATTGAGTCAATGAGTGCATATGCCACAGACTGACTCATCACGGTAACTGGACCTATGAGTTTGAAATGTTCTAGGTATAGGTTCCTCTTAGCTCTTATCATCTCCATTAATTAAAATACAAAAAATAATTTAGCTTACTGTAAAGCTACTTTCGCTTAATGCAAACAGTTTGTTAAAAAATGATGATCCATTCTCTTGTTTGTCCTCTAGAACGTTGCTGGGCCGGCCGAGTACAATGCTAAAGCAAGCGCAGATCACCAGGAATTTCATCATAATTTCACCTGCGAAAAAAACAACAAAATAACAATGTGAGTTATAATTCATTTTATAATAACTATTACCTACTTGCGGCAGTAAAACAAGGCATTACTGAACTGATTTTGGGCATGAAACTGCAATTTTACTGCTTAGAAAGTTAAAGCAGAAAACATTTCACTGTTACAATGTTGAATAACATTTTATAACAGTAACAGTAAAATATTTGACTGCTATAATGTTGGCAATAATAGTTTATAAAATTATCTTTATCTTATAGCTATGGGTTTTGTAAACTTTTATTAGCCAATAATTTTGTCTCCCTTATAACATAATTTAAACATTCATGTATAGCTTGACATTTCATTAAAAACCACCTATTTAAAAGTTTATTTGTGTTGCATATAACATTTGAAAAGCCTCGATTTGTACTTTAAGGCTGTGCCATTTGTTTATTATTAAAAAAATTGGTACTTGTACATTTGTACCGATTTGCATTGTATACTGTATACACATCCTCCTGATCGGGTATTGTTTTGACAATTAAGTAGTAGTAGTCTAGTACTTTCTACTAGGACGGGTAGGACGAACCACTTGTTCGAACCTTGCAATTAGGCCATCACTTAGGCCCTTTTTTACGCCCCGCGGTAGAGAGTTCCAGCCACTTCACACATCATACCTCTGTACATAGTACCGACAAAGCGAGTATGATGTGATCAATAGTGAGCCATATAAATCAGAGTGTCACGGCGAGGAATCGAACCCCGTCTCGTTCCACTCGAGATTCAGTGATGGCCGAGCAGACGTGGTTTAACTCACACGGCTACGCTAGCTCCCCTTTTGACAATTAATCTAATGTCAGTTTTTCTTGAATGAGTAAAAACTTATCCTTTTCCTCACATTTCTGTGCCTTCATAATATTTCTATATTTACAAATGTCTAATCCGTCCTGTGCCTCGTAAAAATCAAACACGGAGCCCTCGATGCTAAAGCCAGCAAAAAGGAATGATATCCACAAAAAATACCTAACCGTGAAAAAAGGGCCAAGTTCCAAGACCCTCTATCAAAATAGTCAGTCTATCAAAATCACTATACTTTGATTGACTGACTATTTTGGGAGAGAATCTGGAACTTGGCCCTTTTTTCACGGTTAGGTTTTTTTGTGGATAAATAATACTTTAAATATATAATATATGTCATACCGAAGCACAATATTTATCAGCTATTATACTCATATAAATATTATATTATAATATACTGCGTGTGTAAGAGTCCATCAAGTGTCATCAAGTGTCCCCTTAAGGTGCTTAACTCCAGAAAAATAACATATTTTGAATTTCATAATTATTGAAGAATTAGTTAAAATTGTATGTATTTTGAATAATTATATGCTTTTTTACTTTTCCTCACTACCTATAGTATAGGAAAAGTACCTACTGTTTCACCAAAAACATTTTTTTTCGAGATTTCAACGGAATTATCGGTTTTGGGTGTTTTTAAGACCTCCTAAGTGATTTTCAGCATTACGTCTTTATGTATGTATGTGTGTATGTATGTGTGTGTGTTATCATCGTAGCGCCCAAGATATTTAACCTAGAGAGTTGAAACTTGGCAGAAAAATCAGTCCTTACCTGTAGTGGTGCCTCCCGGAAAATCAAATGTTTCCGCCATCTTGAACCCAGTTTGTTGAGTCAGCAAACATTTTTAAAAATCGTAATAAATCGACAATGGTCCTGATCGAGTTGAAATTTGGCACGGATATACCTCACTGTATGACAAACAAGCCCACCAAATTTGATTTTGATATTGGCCGCCATTTTGAAGTTATCAATTTTTGATTTTTTAAACTTTGACGGTTAATAATACCGAAAGTATAAATAGGTTTTTGACAAATAGCATATCGTTGGAACCGGAAAAAATTAAGGAACAAATATAAAAAACCACGATGAAATTCTATTAATTAGTTTAAAAGATGTAAGCGAATATAATTATTTATTAGTGCGATAATTTTGATGACGTCAAAGTTTGTTTTCGTCAAAATACCGCCAAACTTCAAATAATTAAATAAAATATAGGTATTAAAAATAAGGTTTTTTGAAGAATGATAATAAATCAGTTTGTTCAGAACGGTCACCCATCCAAGTACTGACCTCGTCCAATGCTGCTTCCTCCTGCTGCGAAGCAGCAGGAGAGGCCACTTTAGTGGCCTCTGAAGTGAGAAAAAGTTCCGAGGTACCCTGTACCCGATTTTTCCTTTTTAGTTGTCAAAATCCAAAATAGTATTCCACCAATAAAAATAATTCACAAAAATAATACATAAAAACATTCCAATATACAATATAGTTTATATTATGGTTAGTTATTGAAATGCTTCATACTTGCTAAATAACCCCATTCAAAATATCATCAAAATGATAATACCATTTTCTTAGGTATTTTTGTGGGCTGAATTTTTATATAAAGTCGACATTTCCCCTATCCAAACAGCTTTCTCGGACAATGCGCTTGAATTCAGAAAAATGTTTCGTAAAAAAAAAGAAAATAAATAAATAAACATCGGTTAGAGATAACTCAGACAAACTTTCTCATACGAGTTCATAATTACTCGGCCCAGTGATTTCCATTTATTTGTTTTCGTGTTTTCGTCGGTACATTTAATTATCATTGATGATTTAATTATCGGTGATTTGATTATCATTGCGATTAAAAATATTTTCTTAGGAACTAATTTTTTCCCGGGAAAATGGCTTATATCGTTAGATTCGTATTTAATGGAATACATTTTAGATTTCGAGAACTGTTTAATGTTTTTTAGAGTTTTTAGGGGTTATCGCCCCAGATACGGAGCTAAACTTCATTTCTCGATTTCGCCTCGGAGTATGATTTTTCTGAACATGTGTGCCAAATTTCGACCCAGTAGTTTTGGCTTCATGTGTCTGCACTGAAGACAGAGACAGAGAGACTTTTTTTGGGCTCAGGAGACCTCCAAACGTGTAAATCCATTAAAATCTCAAAATACTTTCTCTTTATACGAGAAAGTTAATAATTGGGTGTTTAAATATCTTCAAACCATGGAGAAATGTCATGTCAAATTCATTTTTCTGAACATACGTTTTTAAGAAATTTAATAACATTTTTTTTTTTTTCAAATTATTCAGATAATTTAGTATATGCACCCTTGTAATTCTATAAATGCAGTGCAAGAGTGCTGGAATTAGGTGTAAATGTGTATAAAACTCAGTTTTTCAACGAAACATTTAATAATAAAAATCGATTTTTCCTCTTATTTATTCTTTGTATTTTTATTATTTTTTCAGTCATCATATAACAAAAATAATTGTTTGGTGATTTTGACTGTTTTCTACAGGATTACAATTTATATAAAAGCACCAAATCACCTTAAGCACCTGAATCTTTTTTTTTGGGGGGGGGATACTAAATGGCAAGTTTGGAAAACTTGCCATTTGCAGTTTTTACTCCCCCCCCCCCCTCTCTCTCTTTACATAAATTGCTCCTTTAGAATGTCAGTAAAAAGTAAAAAAAAAACATTGCTATATTACTGGAAAATTATAGAATTATTAAGACTCAATATAAGAAGGGGAAAAATTGTTATAAAAGTAAGGTCAACAATTTTTTTTTAGCATTAGACTTGTATGTTCTGTAGTTTGTACATATATATTTAAACATCCAATTTTTTTTTTTTTTTTGTAAATATTTTTTGGGGAAAGCACAATTTTCCCTAACTTTAGGTGCATTTTCCGGGAAAACTGTACGTGGAGAAAAAATTTAGACTTCAGATTCGGTTTCAGCAACCTCGATTGCATAAAGTTTCAGGAAAAATGTTATCGGTAACCCGAAAGTTTGTTAAATTTTGAAGAATTGTGATGAAGTCGGGGATTTAGAGTTGAGTGACTAAGTTTGTTCTTTCAATTTTATATAATAGTTTATATATGGTATACTTATGTAATATGAATTGTAAAATATTAATAAAAAGACAACAATATCAATAGCACAACTACAATAACATAGTACTTACTACAATTGTAGAAGAATATAATTCCAGAGGCGTCGAATTCTTATTTTAAACTGTTTTATATAAAATCCAATAAGTACTTAAACTATGGATATTTAATTCAAATGTATTATGCTATCTTATGTACGTCATATATTTATATATATATATATATATATATATATATATATATATATATATATATATATATATATATATATATATATATATATATATATATACCTATTTATATATACCTATTTATGTAGAATTATGAAATACATAAATTTCGACATTGCGACGAGGTGTGATATCTTTGAGTAGTTATTTTTTCTGATATATTTCTCAGGGTCATCAACGTTATCGGGTAAATTTATCAATTAATACCAATTTAATTAAGCCTCTTAAAAGAAACCAATTAAACCACTTTATTATCAATGTTGTTGGTTTTTAGGTCTTATCAGAGGGGATTATGAGTTGATTTGTTCCTCCGAAATCATATAATAGGGGTAATAACGATGTTTAGTGCTAAACTATGTTGTTAGTTATGTTAGTTAAATGATCCTCCATTATAAACAAATAACTAGTTATATCCCTTTAACATTTAACTCGGCTTTGATTAATTTAAATGAAGTTAGATGTTAATTTAAATCAAATTATAATTATTATTAACTACGGGAAACAGACAGTGAAAAATACACTCCTGTGCCGGGATCCCGGCACAGGAGTGTATTTTTCACTGTCTGTTTCCCGTAGTTAATAATAATTATAATTTGATTTAAATTAAAATTTAACTTTCCGTAGTATGAAAACTACCAAAAACTTAAAAATTGAATTTTGAAGTTAGATGTTAAATCAGGCTGAGATCACAAAGTAGAAAATAGACGAGAAAATATGTTTATCTCCAGTAAGGAGTAAAAGTTAAGATTTTGGATTAGTTTAGAGCATTGGTTCCCAAAGTGGGGGGGGGGGGGGTGCCCCCAAAGGGAGGCGTGAAGACAAGTCAAGGGGGGCGCGGGACCTGGAGATCGAGATAGCTTTGCTGTCCGAATGTCTAATGTGAGTATATAAAAAATCAAACAACCAAATATCAAACAAGTTGGAGAACCTCACTGACGAATTCAACAGATACTTTCTTAACACATGTGATGACAACATTAACAGATTAATTAACAATGGATCCTTTCAGTGTCCTCATAGATTCCCTGCCCGAAACATTTCAAGAACAAGCTTTAGAAATAAAAAAAGGTTCTGCTGCCGATTTTGATAAAATGGACAGATCATCGTTTTGGGTTAAGTATTGCAAAGTGAACCCCAGTATATCATAGCAAGCACTTCGATTGTATTTACCTTTTTCAAGCACTTATTTGTGCAAATTTCAGCCCATATTATAATGGTTTATTTTATTTTTTTCAGTATCTCATAAAATTGTGTAAGGGAGGGGGGGGGGGGGGCGTGGGAAGATTTATTCTTGACTGTGGGGGGCTTGGTAAAAAAAACTTTGGGAACCCCTGGTTTAGAGGGACTAAAGTAAGTCTTTTCTTCCCTGAAGTCAAAAAAGTAAGGTTTGCCAACTTAATTATTTTATATATAGTAGAAAATGAATGGCTAATGTAATGAAGTTGTTGAAATCAGGTTGGCGACACTGCTTTTTGACCATGTTTATCTTTGTTTATAACCTGCATCTAAATAACCTTCTATTTGAGTTTATTTTATTTATTTTTATTACTACGTTTTTATTAGCTTGCATTCTTGTTTGTTTGTTTGTCCGGTACAAATCTGGCAATCGATTTCTAACTAACTTCCCGAATAGCTAGACATTTGAAACTTTTAGCATAGCTCAGAAGTGGTGGTTAGAGGTGGTTAGAATAGATAGGAAATATCGATTATATTATTTCAAATATATCGATGGCATGCTTTAGATTTGGTGTTGGGGAGATCCGTTGTACAAAGATTTATCATTTTATAGGTTTAAGATCAGCTCTCTGGATGCGGTTGTTATTTATGTGAAGTAAATAAATTGGGAACTATTTTTCTTCACTAACATTATATCTTATATATAACAATAACAATTGTATTATCAACATTACATACGATTCAACAGAAAATTTAAAAACGTAGTATATAAAAAGTTCTTTTTATCTTGAAATTATTAGTTTGTTATTTATTAAAATAATAAATAAAAACGTGCAATGGACGAAAATATTTTCTCCCTACTGGAGATAAAATATTGTATGTACCTCGTGAGTGTAGTGCCATTATTCCTCTCGCGATGATTATCTCACTCGGCTGGGCCTCGGGAGCTAATTAGCGTTATTCAAATTAAAGAGTCTAATTCCCTCGGCTTCGCCTCAAGAACCATAACTTTTTCGCTCAGGGAATAATGGTTTACTTTATTCCCTAGGTGTATAATAATAATAATAATAATAATAATAATAACCATTTATTCAATGCAATTATTGGTACAATCTATAAACTTAATAATTTAACATAAATTTAACTTTTTGCATTTTTTCAGCCTTAGCTGTGGTAACCTTGTTGGTCTAAGGGTTCGGCTCTTTTTAAAATTATAACTAAAATTTAACAATAACAAATATAAATAAAGCAGTGATACATTTAAACAAAGAGTAACAAATATAATAGATAACAGTAACAGAGACAAGGTATAGGAGTTCCTAACATTTTATAATTTATTCAGGCATGTATACATCTTTGTATACTTTTCCCATCCTTTTCCACTCCATCCGGTCCATAGCTACTCTTCGCCAAGTGGCACCGCCACAGCATTTTCTAGCTTCCTCTTCCCATTTTACTACTGGTCATCCCTAGGTGTATAAATAACTATTATTCCTTCATGGTTGAGATTGGAAACCTTTTAGGTATTTTCAAATGAAAATAAAACTGAGCACTACCTATTTTATTCTAAATGTAATAAAATATCTATATGTATATCAAATAATTATAATAAACTAGCTGAAGTCCCCAGCGCAGCCCGGGTTGTATACAAAAATCACCTGTGATTTTAGTCACCTAAGTGATAAAGAAGTAGATACCTAAATGTATATTGTAAAAGTATCACAACATTGTACATAAAATAAATATGAAGTTATGTTACAAACTTTATATCACCGCCAAGGAGAAGAAGCTGATAAGTATCTAAGTTGACAGTGTTGGGTCAGAAGAAAGTGCCAACATCACTTGGCGGAACAGAAAGTTGATTTCACAACTTATTTGGACCACAGACTTGGTGGGGTGTTTTTTTTACCACACAAGTGGTTTTTGGTCAGATATAGTTTACCAGACGAATTCCACAACTTGTTTGCGCAATCGAGTCACTTTACGATTTGCCTAAGCCTGAATCGTTGAGTGCCAAAATTGTTGAGGAAAGTTTACTTGAGAAAAAGTAAAGAATCGTAGGATTGAGATGAAAGGAATTCTTTAGGTGCTAAGCCTACGGTCAGAATGCATCGGATTGCAAAACGCAATTTTAGGAAGCTGCTAGTGTGTATCGCAGTAGTGTAGTTGGATTGCATAGGATCTTGTCTCTTGTATCGAAAATAATTTTGGAAAGTTGCGTCGATGTCTCGACAGTGGTTGTACGTCGCACATGTGCTCGTCAGAAGAAATTAATGAACATCCTAAACCTATAAGTAATGAAAAGGCTTGTCGAGCCGATAAGTCACAAACAGATATATCTGTCAGGTTCGGTGAGTTTAGATATTCAAGTTGGAAAGATCAGTTGTTCGATGACATTAAGAAAAGTAATCTGATGTAAGTATGATTACTTACCTGGGATATCACGTCATCTTTACAAAGAAAAATGCCAGTGGCGTAGCTAGGGCATTGGGGCCCCCCCCCCCCGCAAAAACCTTTTGGGGGTCCCTCGCCCAAACAAAATTGATGAGCAAATGAAAAAAAAATAAAACAAAACCTCTTGCGTTTATAACTGGGGGCCCCCCTTGTCGTTGATTTGAGGGCCCCCTGCCGGTGAGGGTCCTTCCGCAATGCGGGTCCATGTGGGCCCGCATAGTTACGCCACTGAAAAATGCTTTAGCTTTGGATAAATTTAATAACGTGATAGCGAAAGATGTTTGAGAAAATGGACTTTCTTTCCTAAAAGAGAAAAAGAATTAAGTATCGGCATCGTGTAATAATGCTATAATTTTATTTTTACAAACCTGACTTGAAAGATTCTGTCATTTGAACGAAGCTGACCTCCAGGAACTCGGGAAAAAGAAGCTTCTGCTCGGATTATAGGATCAAGACATAAATGATGTCTCAGGAACAGGTAGAGTCAACTTCTAGAAGTAGTAGACTCGGACAGGCTGAGAAAAATATTTTATGAATTTTACGGATTCTTTCTCGAGGTGGACTCGTTTGATATTTTAAGAAGGAGAATGCAACTCTTGAAGCTTTTGAGGACTTTAAACTTGAAGCTGAAAATCTATCTGGTAAAAAAATAAATTACCTCCAATCAGATAACGGAGGTGAGTCCTTATCACATGAAATTTCAAATTTTGTGGAGCAGTCTGGAATTAAAGGACGACTGACTGTGGCAAACTTCCCTCAACAAAATGGAGTTGCGAAACGTATAAGTCGGACATTCCCCGACATGGTAAGATGTACGTAAATAGATTCAGGACTTTCTGACGAATTTTGGGTGGAAGCAAGTGCAACAGCGTGTCGTATTAAGTATTAGAAACCGGTTTCCGGGGACTGCATTCAAATTAAAAGTCTGAGCTCCTTTCACTAAATAAACTAGAAGAAGAGCGTACTTTAAAAGTTTTGGTTTGGTAGAGAGGCTTATTCTATTGACTGAAAGCCTAACAAAGGGAAGTTCCAGGCAAGGTCTCAACACTGTATCTTAATGGTTACTTGGAAGAGAGAAAAGCTTACCGGGTGTTCAATTATGATTAAATATTAAGTTTCAATTTCAATTAAATTTTGGGATTTAGCACTCAGTATTTTATCTTTTTATATGAAAAAATAGACGGTACGTAAAAATTAGGCCACACGCGGTCCCTCTATACTTTCTACCTTCTTTCCACATTGTATATTGTTTCTGCTTCAGGCACCAGGATTAGTGGTCTCGTTTCTATCTGTCGGTGAGTCAACATTTTTGTGAATGCCCACATTTTAAAAACCCCTCATCCGATTTTTATAAAATTTGGCTAACTTTGGTAGGTCAAAATGATGTTATTTCCGACCCACCTCTACCCACAAAACTGTTTAATTCAGTTGATTAAACTTCATGACTATTTTGGCTCTGTATGTTGTGTACTCCTGAAAAAAATTAATACCTTTTAAAATTGTAATTCTTCGAACACACTTGTAATTGACGTACCGTACAGGGTTCACATTTGATTCAACAAGTTTAAGACATGTAAGAGGATCCTTGAACTCTACCAACAATTTCAAATTTACCTACATTAATTGGACCCTATTTCATAAGAGTTGAATATTCTTGTGAACCCCTGTTCTGGAATATTTAGTATTCAAGACTTCTAATCTCTTCTAGAGTACTTTAATAAATATTTTTAAATAATAAAAAGTGTCGAGGAATGTTTAAAATTTTTAGACATTCCTCCTCCTTAAAAATGGTTTAAAACCATGTTTAGGGTTTCGTTGGTAAAACCAAAAAAAGATACCCTTATAGTTTCGTTCCTGTGTCTGTCTGTCACTCTGTACGGTTCCAATAACTTTTGAATCAAAAGAGAATGAAGAGAATGAAACTTTCTAGTATTATATATCGTTTTGACGCGCACACAGGAAAAATATAGCAAACACAAAATTATCAGCTGTTCAAATCCAAAATAGTGGATGATTCCTGTCATGGGATTTTTTTTTTTTAAATTTAAAAAAAAAGAATGATATTGAAGAAAGAAATATATTGATTAAGAGTAAGAGTAGATGACAAAAATATATCAAAATTGTGGAAAGTGTTTATTTTCCCATGCCTTTTTGTCAAAATACATCAACATTTTGCGTGCTTCATGTGAAAACTTTTGTGAGTTTCATGTTTACAATACCAACGAAACCCTTTTTACGTGAGACTTCACGCACAACCAATTTATTAATTAGATTATAATAGTACATTACGCGTCGATTGCGGAAAGTAGCATTTTGCATGCGAGTGTGGAGTGTGGAGTTTGCAGTAGTTTTAGTTGCAGTAGTAAAACCACACGAGCAATGCAAAATGCCGTTTTCGCACGAGTTGCGTACCGTACTTTATCAACGATTGTTAGATTTAAAGAATAAATACAGAAAAAAATAAACTTGCTGTATGTAAGTTCGTATCTCTCTCTTGATAAAGATGGCATAAATTCTTGAGTCGTATTTTTACCGAATTAATTATTTCTGGAGGAGTATTATTATTCTCCACATTTTTGTCAAAGTCACTTGATTCACTCATTGTTTTTCACTAAAAACTCGATATAAACAGTTACTTTAATAAAAGAACAGCAAATTAGTTTTGTTAAATGTAAACAAACTTACTAACCGCGCGTAAAGCTGAAGAATTCCTCTTCTTTACCGCCCTAGGGTGGTAAAAAAGAGGAATTCTTCAGAACTATGAGACGCGCATGCACAATGAATACAAGTACGTAAAGAATCACTTTCTACGCATCTAAACAGAGATACAATGTTTATATTTCGTATCAATCGTAGATAAAGTTTCAAACGTGTATGTTTGTTTGAAGTTCCGACTATATGTGTATAACATGTCTTACCTCCCTGGGATTGTTGGAGTAGAACCTTAGTTTTAAGTGAGCATGTTGATCACTCGCTTACCCTGATTCCTTTTCATTTTAATGAGGATATGAATTAGTAAAATATATACTAGCTGGACTTGTGGCCGGCCATTTAGGTGATTAGGTAAAAATAAAGATACAATTTATTTATTTAATTATTATTATTTTATTTAATCTATCTACATTAATTGTTATTTCTAATTCTTTTAATATATACATGTATGTTAAAACACAAATAGATATATGTATTTTTCTTTTATTTTAATATTATTATTTATCAGGTTCATTTTTTGAATTTTGTTTTCTCCATTAAATCAAATTTTTTATTTTTGATCTGGAAGTTTAGGTGTGTGAAAATCACTCTGCATTAGGTGTGTTGAATTAATTCTGTGACAGATCCGATGGTTGTGTAACGTGGTAATCCAGTCGGACGACAGTTAATGGATCGAATGAAGTACCAAGTTTTACATCGAGTCAGGCATTTAATAAGGGCAGTCAGGTTTACGAAAGACCCTGTACTTACGATGAGTTTAAAAAATATATATGTATATTTTAAGGGTTGTTTTGGGTTTGTTAGTGTGAAAATTCATGGCCTATGTCGAGCCTCCAGTCCATGGAACCGTTTGACGCGGAATTTAAACTCTGAGCGGCTCTTATCGAAATGTCAGCGACATCGGAAATGGGTGCCTCGACGCCGAAAGCCAAAGTACCTGCGTCGCCTGACTCAAAAGCATCCAGCATATGATCGACGTACATATTGTATTTGCTGTCTTCGAATCCGACAGAAAATTTATGGTAAGTCTTGCCGTTTATTCCGCTTTCAACTGCTGGGTTGTTGTCCAATTTACCCAAAGACATGAACTTTATGTCGACGTTATTAAAGAATTTGTCCCAAAACTGTAAGAAAAAAAATGTTTTAATTATATTAATTAATGTTATGGTTCAATTGTCACATTAAAGTAGAACTAAAAATTAGATTTTTAAATCCCCTTTTTTACTTTCTCATATAAAGAGAAAGTATTGTGATAGCGCGAAAATTCGATTTTGAGATTTTGATGGATTTACACGTTTTGAGGTCCCTTGCCTGTCCAGACGCCTGGAGCCTAAACTACTCCAATTTTAACGAAATTAAACATACATGTTCAGAAAAATCATACCCCGAGGTGAAATCGAGAAATGAATTTTAGTCCCAAAAACTCTGAAAAAACTTTTTCGAGATTTTGATTAAAAAATTCTAAAATGTAGTTCATTTAAATATGAATTTAACGACATAAGCCGTTATCCAGGGAAAAATCTAGTTCGTGAGAAAATAGCTTTAAAGGCGGATGGAGAGTGGCCGGGTTTGATTCCCTGCCAAGGAAAAGGTATTTTTATGATAAATTTTGATGAAATGTCAAATAATAATTAACCTACGAAAACTAATAAAAAAAAATCAGGTATGGGGTACCTCGGAACTTTTCCTCACCTCGGGTGGATGCTGCTTCGCAGTAGGTACAAGCAGCATTGGGCGTGGTCAGTACTTGGGTGAGTGACCGTTTTAACTAACTGATTTTTTTATTATCATTTTTCAAAAAAATTGTATACCTTATTTTTATTTATTTTAATTCATTTATTTAATTATTTGAATTTTGGCGGTAAACCAACTAACTTTGACGTTTACCAAAAGTATTGTACTAATTAATAATTATGTTCGCTTATCACTTTTAAACTAATTAATGGAATTTCATCGGGTATTTTTATATTTGTTCCTTATTTTTACCGGTTCCAACGATATGCTATATGTCAAAAACGTATTTATACATTCAGTATTATTTAACATCAAAGTTTAAAAATTAAAAAAATCTATAACTTCAAAATGGCGGCCAATATCAAAATGAAATTTGGTTGATTTGTTTGTCATAAAGAGAGGTACATTCTTGCAAAACTTCAACTCGATCGGTTCACTTTTCTTTTTTTTTGAGTTTTCTGACTCAACAAACTGGGTTCTAGATGACGGTAATTTCTGGGCAGCCCAACTACGTGTAAGGACTAATTTTTGTACCAAGTTTCAACTCTCTATCTCAGGGGTTCCCAACGGGGTCCAGGTGGACCCCTTGGGGGTCTATGGAAATTTAAAAGGGGTCTATAGTATTCCAGGGGTCCATTGGGGGTACGGATATCCACATACCACCGGTGAAAAAATAATATCGCCCACCAGCAATAAAAGAGGTAATATTGTATGCTATGTATACAATAGCCGATCGATGAAGATAATATATTTTTAAAAGGGGTCGATGAAGGAAAAAGGTTGGGAACCCCTGCCTCTAGCTTAAAAACTGTGGGATTTATGTGTGATACAGACAGACGTGCATACAGACAGACTGAAATCCATTGCTCAAATATCAAAGATAATTCCGTTGAAATCTCGGTTTCGGATTTTTTGAATGAAAACAATACTTTTCCTATATACTTTCGGAGAATGTGCGGAAAAGTAAAAAAGTTCAATAAATGTGACTTACGTCCTATTGTTGTGGTAAAAAACAATATGTGCTTGCAAGTTAAAATAATTTTTAGACGGGAGCAAAACTGTCATTTAGAACTTCAACATTTTTAATTATATTGTTTATCCTCAAATTTATTATACGCCTTTTGATTTCACCTTTTGATCTCCAGGCTATTAGATTTATGTCTAGAAGACATTCTCAGATCGAGCTCACAAATTACATCCTTCATAGCTGTGTGTCACATCTAAGTACATTATTTTTAGTTATCCAGTATTTCATATTTTGCTTCTGAATTTATCGAGAGCATTGTCATTAGTACAATTTTTACTTTTCCTCACCTATGGTAGGAAAAGATATGTTTTCACCCAAAATATTTTTTCGAGATTACAACTGAATTATCCATATTGGGTTTTATGACCTCCTGAGTTGTTTTCAGCATGACGTATGTATGAATGTTATCATCGTAGCGCCCAGGGTATTTAACCTAGAGAGTTAAACTTGTCAGAAAAATCAGTCCTTACACCTAGTAGTGCCACCCGGAAAATCAACATTTTCCGCCATCTTGAACCCAGATTGCTGAGTAAGCAACATTTTTAAAAAATCGTAAAAATAAATAATTAAAAAGGGTCCGATTGAGTTGAAATTTGGCACGAATAAGACCTCTCTGTATAAGAAACAAATCCACTAAATTTAATTTTGGTTTTGGCCGCCATTTTGAAGTTATCAATTTTTGAATTTTGAAACTTTGACAGTTAATAATACCGAAAGTATAAATACGTTTTTGACTTATATGCCATATAGATGAAACCGGTAAAAATAAGGAACTAATATAAAGACGGGTTTACACGATCCAAGTAGACTTGAACCAAGTAATTTTGATCAAATCTATTTGGGTCAAAGTAAAAATGAATTTTTAATGCAGTGTTTACACCAGCGATCATAGAATCCTTAAACGGAAAGATTTCCAACTCCCCTCTTTATCTACCTGTGTTGACTACTAGCGCTCCACGGGAATTTGGCGGTTAATATTGTAACTAAATCTTTTACACCATTCAAAATATTTTGAGTTTCTTAATTCAAAGAAATAAATTTATAAATTAATTTGTCAGTTTACTAGATTCGAACCCGGGAACTTTCTCATTCCGAGCAATCGCGTATCTCACACAGCCACCGAGGCTGTTTTTTTTTTTATTTTGTTTATTTACAAAATAGTACAAATGTTTGAAAACCAGTATTTGTTTATATTTTAGAATTCGAGGAATGTCAAAAGATCATAAGTAGTTTACAATTTTAACCGCCATCTGCCCGACCGGCGCTAGTGGTCTTACACCTCTAGAATACTGGAGTTGGATACCCCTAGTTTACACGATCCAAGTATACTTGGTCTAAGAAGGGGAACTTGTCAAAAAAAATCATTTAAAAGCAAAGGAATAAAAACAAAAATTTAAAAGAAATGAAAGCTGTCAATAACCTTCTTATAAACAAATCCGTCACAACTTTTCACGTTTTTTCTCATTTTTGACAGCTTTTTTGTCATAATCATATGGTTGACGCCATCCAAGTCTACTTAGTTCAAATAACGTCCAACTTAACTTGTATGTCCAAGTTGACTTTGATAACCTGTTTACACGATCCAAGTAGCGTCAAAACTGATTTGGTCCAAATCAACTTGGATCGTGTAGACACTGCTTAAAAACAAAAAACCGATGAAATTGCATTAATTAGTTTAAAAGTTATAAGCTAACATAATTATTAATTAGTGCGACACTTTTGTCTCCCATGGTCTCCCATCCAAGAACTGACAACGCCCAATGCTGCTTCCTCCTCCTGCGAGGCAGCAGGAGAGGCCACTTCAGTGGCCTACTAGGTGAGGAAAAGTGTTGAGGTACCCCGTACCCGATTTTTCTTTCCTCTAAATTGATTTTTTTTTTTTTTTTTTTTTTTTTTTTACGGAAATCCGTTTCAGATATCAGGTGTCTGCATGTTTGCAGACCTATCGGTCAGTTGTTCGATATTTTTTTGAACCACCATATCTTTATAACTACACGTCCGATTTTAATGAAATTTTTTTATAGTTTATAATTACCTTATTCTTGGTCCCATTTTATTTCCAACCTAATTTAATTACTCCCTACCGTATGTGTTCAAATGTGTTTTAACAACAACTATATAATTAATTTTAACCGTGTGCGCCAAATTTAATATTGCTTAAATATATATGTGTGACAATTGGGGTTAAAAACAAATTGAAATCAAATGCAACCATCCGTTCGATAACAGGATGCGAGGAAGCTATGTGCCACATTAATTGGTAGTTTATTTATTCCCTGTTTAGGATGTTAAGAAAGATAGAATGATTGTTAAATACAAGATAATTATAATAATAGAGAAATATATTAGGAAACGTACTCCTGGAGTCTTCGGTGCCGGTGGTTTTGGGTCATCCTTTAAAACGATCGCAGGTTTAACATCGTCCTCAAGTTTAAGGCCCGGACGTGCTAAAACTGCTCCAAAGCACACTGCTAAAAGTACCACGAATTTCATCCTGCTAACAGATAATCATAAATAAAAATCATAGCCATAATCAAATTTTTACCAATGCAGTGCACGGGTTGGGTCTGTCAGACCCATTTAAAAAAAATTAAGCATACGCTTTTATATATATATATATATATATATATATATATATATATATATATATATATATATATATATATATTTTTTTTTTTTTTTTTTTTTAGATAAGTACTTCCTATATAATAATATGTTTTATGGGTCTGCAGGGTTTTTTTAGGTTTTAAAAAAATGTGGTTAAATGTCGTGGAACATTTTCAAACCTGGTACACATAAGATCTTTGTTACGACTTAAGTATATTTTTAAGTGTTTTTCTTAATAATTTTCGCTGTGGGATGTATCTTCTCATTTATAACTCTTTCTCAAGGTAGTTGCCACTGTTTAACGACAGAAAGCAAGAAGCTAGAGATTAGAGGAATACGAATATTTGCTGGGAGTCATTGTTCCTTTAAGGAAAAGATTTGACAAACATGTTCAGTTCCTTTCTCATATTCACAAGTTCCTCTTAGACCAGAGTATTCATTATAATTCATAACACTGTTCTGCAAAATTTAATGAACTTTCGCAGTCCAAAAAATTTTTATCTGAACTTTATGTATTTGAGGTTGCTGAGTCATAATCTGAAATCACAAATTCTCCTATACGTACAGTTTCCCCGGAAAGTTCGCCTAAAGTTCGGAAAAATTGTATTTTTGAGGGTTTTCACCCAATTTTTTGCCTAAAAAATTTTCATAAATAAAATATATATATATTGGGCGTTTGAATATCATCAAATGATCATCATGAAGAACACGAATCTAAAGTAAAAAATGAAAACTGCTGACTTTACTTTTATAAGGAAATTGAAAAACAAATATTCTAGAATAATATCAGTAAATAATTTCAAGATAAAAAGAACTTTTTATATACTACGTTTTTAAATTTTCTGTTGAATCGTATGTAATGTTGATAATATAATTGTTATTGTTATATAATATATAATGGTAGTGAAAGAAAAAATAGTTCCGAATTTATTTACTTCACATAAATGACAACCATCTAGAGAGCTGGTCTTAAACCTATAAAAGGACAAATCTTTGTACAACACCAAATCTAAACCGTGCCATCGATATATTTGAAATAATATAAATACTAAAATCGATAAATAATAAAATCGATATTTCCTGTTTTTGCTGTCTTTCAATGTCCAAATTTGAGACCCGTCAAAATGAAGATTGCGTAAATATGGGATATGGCAAAACAAATAAAATAAATTGCGGATTTTTTCCGAACTAACTTTCCGTATAGCAAAATTTGGTGACAACCAATTAAATTCTGCTGAAAGATGGCTAAAAGTATTAAAATAATGTATTGTCATCGTGTTCTGAGCTATGCTAAAAGTTTCAAATGTCTAGCTATTCGGGAAGTTAGTTAGAAATCGATTGCCAGATTTGTACCGGACAAACAAACAAACAAACAAGAAAACAAGCTAATAAAAACGTAGTAAAATCAGAGAAAGTCACAAAACATTTATTATATTACTGAAAAAGTAATAGAAATACAAAGATTCAATAATATAAGGAAAAATCTATTTCTTGTTTTTTATTTTTCAATTTGCTTAAAATTATTATTATTATTTTTTTTTTTTACTAGATTCGTGTTCTTCATGGTTTGAAGATATTCAAACGCCCAATATATATATTTTTTACAATTTTTTTTGGGCGAAAAATTGGGTCGCAAACTTTTCCCGAAACCCCCTTTTTTCCCGAACTTTAGGCGCATTTTCCGGGAAAACTGTTCGTATAATAGAAATTTTGACTTCAGATTCGGATTCAGCACACAAAAATATTTAATATAAAAGGAAATTGTCAATCTGAAACTTTTTTTTGCACAACAGTGTAATTAACCAGGTTTGAAAATGGCCCAAAAATTGGATGAAATATAACAGTATCTTTAAAATCAAAACCTAAATAATTTTGTTCATTTTTTTTTTTTTTTTTTTTTTTTAATATCCTATTGACACAAAAAGAAGAAATTATATTATAAAAAAAAATAATGGGGACACCTAAAATAGAAATGGACCATTTTTTGTCAATTTAAAAATTATTATTTAGTGTTATATAATATATATTACACTAAATAATAATTAAATTTTTTATAAATATCTAAATAAAATTGCATACCTGTAAAAGAATTAATCAGTTCACCAAGAGTTCGATGAGTAGTAAATGAAGACAAATGTTTAGATAAAACCATTTTTATAATCTTATCTCCCAACACTGATATTAAAGTAAAACCATATTGTTTCAAGTGGACTTATAACACACACTCATAAACATATATATATATATATTTATATATACGTGTACGTGTAGTAATTACAAAAACGTGGAAAAATAATTAAAAAATTAGATCATTGTGCGAAATACTGGCATTATTATTTAATATTGATTATTGAGTAACATTGGATTGGCCGATAAAATATATTGTAATTTATTTTGATGAGGAAGTGATAGTCGTTCACTATATTTTGTTGTTTAAATTTGGGTACATTTTTCTCTTTCTTTTAGGCTAAAGTTGCCAATTAGGTACAGTTGTACTACGTTACCCACCATATCAGAAAAAAAATACGTGTGGTGTCGCGGGACACCCGGTAGGAACGAAGTTCCTTACATTTTTCATTAAATATAAATTATAAAATCACACTGCTAAGTACTTATAGATTGCTTATACGTATGTATACACTGCTAAGTACTTATAGATTGCTTATACGTATGTATACACTGCTAAGTACTTATACATGGTGGAGTTAGAAAAGAGACAAAATTAAAAGTAACGAACTGTTTGTACCTAGCCAGAGTTAAGGCAAAATTAAAGAAAATCATTATTTGTATAATTAAAGTAAGCGTCTTACTATAAATATATATTAATTTAAATCAAATTATAATTATTAACAACTACGGGAAACAACCAGAGAAAAATACACTCCAGCGCTGGGATTTGAACCACAGGCCTCTATATTTCCAGTATAGCGCTCTACCAACTAAGCTACGCAGGAGAATGAATTTCTCTGACGTTAATGATACCTTGTCCCGAATTTAAGCTTTCAATTTTCCACACATCTGAGAAGTCAACATTAATGACAAAGAACTAGATCGAGAAATAACGCTTATAATTATAAAGTACCCAATTAGTACCTGTACTTAGTACAATCAATTAGAAATTCATATTTTACGATTTTGGTAGTATTCATACTACGGAAAGATTAAATTTTAATTTAAATCAAATTATAATTATTAACAACTACGGGAAACAACCAGAGAAAAATACACTCCAGCGCTGGGATTTGAACCACAGGCCTCTATATTTCCAGTATAACGCTCTACCAGCTTAGTTGTAGAGAGCACTCCCGGGCCCCAGAACGTGCCATAAGGAACTTCGTTCCAAAATTGGGTAACAAAATAAAAGAGGTGCCCCCCATACGTCTCTTTTACTTTGTTACCCACCTATATTGAGATCCGTAAAATGTTGAAAAATAACATAAGATAACTTTTTTACCCATCCAATAAGTCCATGGTACTCTGGGACAAAGGAATATTGCATTATTGTATGTATATGTATAATTTCGAAATAAATGAGATGGGTAACAAAGTATTAGAGTACCTACCAATTGTTGAAAGTGGGCCAGTCATTGGCACCCAAAATAATAACACAAAATACTCTGCCAAGAAGTGTGGCACATAGCTTCCTCGCGTTTTATTTATACTATTGAAACCTATTATTGTTTATTGTCAAATTGATTTAATTTTCCCCAGTTTTTTAAAACTGGCAAAATTGTTTTGATTTTTTACATTAATTGAAGTATCAATTTAGCAAAATTTAAGGAGCAAAGACTGTTGAAATTAATCTGGGGCCATTGCAGGCTACTTCCGACAAACCATCCAAATGTTATAAAAATCAGATTAGTGCTTTTGATGATATAGGTGTAAACAAATGTATGTTTGTGCGCATGTGGAAGCGAAACAAATAGGCGCAGAAGGTTGGAACTTTTATGGGACCAACAATGGGCTAATTATGATCTATCATCAAAATTTCAATGAAATCAGATGATTAGTTTTTAAGAGTTGTTGGTTTGCAAATATTGAGCTACAGACCGACAGACAGACACGGATTTCTGATTTGAAATTTTTGAAATCGGAGACATAAAATATTTTCGTTCTTTAGAACGATCGCATAGCTTCCGTTACCTTCGGTAAGCTCGGAAGGTAAATGTTGCTGCGTAGTGTTATTAACTTTCACTGTTGCAGGGCTTGTAGTGAGTCACTAAAAGTCACTTATTTTGACGAGAGTCACTTTTTTGTCACTTATTTATAAAAAAGTCAATTATTTTGACGAGTCACTTTTTTGTCACTTATTTAAAAAAAAGTCACTTATTTGGGTTAACAAGGATACATTTCTTTGTTTTTTAAATACAAAACATATATTTTAACTGTTTTTCAAAAGGGATTTTGTAAGCTCAAGACTTTTTTTAACTATGGATTTTATATTAGGCCTACTTTAGACTGTGATGAATGATAAAGTTTGTAACAGTTGCACTAGATTCAGCTGGCGTGTATTGTGTTTTATCGTCAATGTTAAGAAGATGGATGAAAAAAATAAAAATAATATAAAGTTGAAAATAATATTTTGTTTCGAACTCCCTCCTGATTGTTATTACTTTTCCTCACAACCTATAAAAGGAAAAGTATTGTTTTCACCAAAAACTTTTTTTCGAGATTTAAACGAAATTATCCGTTTTGGGTGTTTTTAAGACCTCCAGAGTGGTTTTCAGCATGACGTCTGTATGTATGTGCGTGTGTGTGTTATTATCGTAGTGCCCAAGGTATTTAACCTAGAGAGTTGAAACTTGGCAGAAAATCAGTCTTTACCTGTAGTGGTGCCGCCCGAAAATCAACTTTTTCCGCCATCTTGAACGCAGTTTTTTAATAATGCCGAAAGTAGAAATACGTTTTTGACTTATAGCATATCGTTGGAACCAGAAAAAATTAAGGAACAAATATTTAAAAAACCGATGAAATTCCATTAATTAGTTTAAAAGTTAGAAGCAAATATAATTATTTATTGGTGCGATAATTTTGGTAACGTCAAAGTTTGTTTACATCTGTCAAAATACCGCCAAACTTCAAATAATTAAATAAAATATATTAAAAATAAAGTTTTTTTTTTTTTTTTTTTTTTTTTTTTTTTTTTTTTTGAAGAATGATGATAAAATCAGTTAGTTCAAAACGGTCACCCATCCAAGTACTGACCACGTCCAATGCTGCTTCCTTTTTTTTCGTACAGTAAGGTACACAATATCAAATAAACAAAAAACCGTTCTAAAATTTTTATAATAATTGCATTTGTTTAACAGTTCTAAACAACAAAAAGTAACTAAAATAATTTTTTTTTTACTTAAAATTAAGTCACTTATTTGGGGAAATCAGGTCACTTAAAAGTCACTTATTTTGAAAAAAAATAGTCACTAAAGTCACTTAATTTTGAGGAAATTCTGCTACAAGCCTTGCTGTTGCTTCATCCTTCCTTGAAATGTCTCTTATATAGTATTACATATATATGTAATAATACAAAGGAGGCACGTTTTCAGCACCACCGCACGCATTTTTTTTTTTTTGTTTTTTTTTTTTTACTTTTACTTTTTGAGTGGGGTATCATTTTAAAGGCAATGGAAAGTAAAAAACACAAATATATACATCGAGCTTTCAAAATGGTGGTCATTACTCCCCCAATATAGTTAAAAAAGTAACTCTAAAATCATGTCCTTCCTCCCACTAAACCATAAGGAGTGACTGGTCCTAAAATACAAAAACAAATATATATATTTACATAATTTCTGTAGCCACATGTGAATTTATTGATTTAATTAATACATTGATCAAATTGATAAGACTGATTCCATTGATAAGATAATTGATAACATTGATGAAATGAATGATTCCTTTGATAAAAATTATGATTACATTGAAAAAATTAACGATTTCATTGATAAAAAAAAAAAAAAATTCCATTGATAAAATTAACGATTTTATTGATTAAATCAATTATTCCAATGATAAAATTAATGATTTTATTGATAAAATTAATTTGTAAAGTACCCTTGATCGACCCACATAAAAAACGAAGATAAAATTAATGATTTTATTGATAAAATTAATGATTTCATTGATAAAATTAATGATTTCATTGATAAAATTAATGAATGCATTGATAATACTCTTGACAACCAATTAAATTTAACTCGATTCAACTACTAACTTCGATATTTGACGATTAATGAAATGTAACTACTAATGAATTCTTAGAAAGCGAATATAAAATAATTAATATAAAAATGCTATTTTTCAAAACTGGTCTTAATTTCAACGTTTTTATCTTTTTATTTATTTTCATTTTTCTTTTTGGTTTCTGTATTCTTTACCTTAGTTGTATCTATGTGCAAAATTTGGCGAAGATTGAATGACGGGAAGTGGATCAAAATTGGGGTAATAGGTGTGCGATGAAACTTAAAAAGCAAATAAATTTTGACGCCATTTTTTTGTTTTTTTTTTGTTTTTTTTGTTTCTGTATTCTTCACCTTGGTTGTATCTATGTGCAAAATTTGGGGAAGATTGAATGACGATAAGTGGTTCAAAATTGGGGTAATAGGTGTGCGATGAAACTTAAAAAGCAAAGTAATATAAGACCAGTAATGAATGAAATTACGAAAACATTAGTTTTTGAGCTTTGTAATAATGAATGAATTCAGTGCCAGGTCGAATACAATTCTTTTTCCTTCTTTATATTATTATAATAATTCTACAATGGTATTTCTTCTTCTTTTTATTCTAAATTTGGTAATATTCCAAATTGTAGAAGGTTGGTGAATGATTACGCCCACTCTTCTCCGTGTGTTATATATGTTTATTATGTTGTGAGGTGGGCGCCAGGCAGTCTGTAAGTGGTAGTTGCCGCCCCCGTAATTCCAGGACTCCGTATTGATTTCAACCCCCTAGAAAGCTGTAGAACGTACCGCCCCCCTGAGGACCTCCAGTCCGGGGCAGGATATTCAGCCGTCCGCCGCTCCTTCCCCGCTCCCCCCTTTATATATTTCCCCCTTTTTTCATTTATTTCTATTTATTTTCATGTAAATAAAAATAAGGAAGTAAAAAAACAAAACATTGAAATTTATTTTTTAATTTTAATTAATTAATTAATTTTTTTTCTTAATTTAATTTTTTTTATCTCGAGTGTTTTCGAATTTCGCAAACTATTTAAAGTCGTCGTGTTTTTTGTGGATTTACATTTTTGATTCCGGATCAAGTAAATAAAGTAATTATTACCTTTTTTTATTATTTGATAAAATTTAATGGTGGTACAATTTTAATCACCCATTTTTTGAAAAGCAGTTTAGAAAGAACAAAAAAAAAAAAAAAAATGCTTAATATGAAATACAGAAATACCCTTATCATAGCAAAACTGGTGAGAGAATTTCCTTCTGATAAAAAATAACAAGAGAAAGTATAACAAGAGATTGCTCGAAAATTCGATTTTGATGGATTTTCACGTTATAAGGAAAACCAGAAGATTTATATAACTCCGTGATATATTTGATTGATTTTTTAGTATAAATTAGTGATCATATATTTTAGTACATCTAGAATAATCCTGGGCTTAATTTTAATTTTTTTATTATCATTTATTTAGCTAAATTTCGAGAACAATAATTGATTTTTTGATTTAGGGATGTTTTTGAATAAATTTTCATTTAATTATTTTAAATAGCCCTTTTCTTTTCTTGTTGCATCTCTGGCATCTACTGGTATTCTAATTTCTTAATGACATTTTCTTGGTATTCTTTTTTCCTTGTGTTAGTGTCATCTTTTGATTTTGTATTATAATTTCTTAATTTGTTTGCCCTATAATGCTACATTTTATTCCTCTATATTCTTTATATTCTTGTCTATTATTTTTATGAAAGTTAACTATGACATAGTTAACTTCATATTTCGATATTTTAACTTAACTTCTTATAATATAACTTCTTATAATATACCTTCTTGTAATATAACTATTTATAATATAACGTCTTATAATATTATTTCTTGTAATATAACTTTTTATAATATAACTTCTTATAATATAACTTCTTATAATATAACGTCTTATTATATAACTTTTAAGTTATATTTTCATATAACTTTACCCTTCAATATTTTCTTTTCTTTTCATTTATCGCGTTTCTGTGGCATCTTCTAGTATTTTAATATCTTGATAGATTATTTCACTTCCCTAAATTTTACATTTTGCTTTCGAGCTTACCGAAGTTAACGGAAGTTTTGTGATCGTTCCAAAAAACGAAAAATTTTTAGGTCTCTGATTTCAAAAATTCCAAGACAGAAATCCGTTTAAGACATCAAGGAACATTTTTAGTTATGTGTCTATATGTCGGTCAATTTTTGCGAACCAACATATTATCTTATAAACTACTCGTCTGATTTTAATGAAATTTGGGTTTTTAATATGGTTATCATCAGGAGTTTTTAATGCTCAAATCATCAAATTTAGAAGGTCAAGATTAGCTAACAAGAAGCATATAGAGGAAAACATCGAAACATCATTAAAAACGCCTGATGATGACTAGGTTAATGGTCGAAACATATAGCCGATTTGAGAAGTAGAAGAGTTATTTTTTAATAACCCCTTAAAGCGAAAACCACAAAATGATATATCGTATAGTTAAATTTTATCATGGCACATTTCCCTACTCTAGTTATATTTTAGGTTTCTGTACAAAGTAAAAAAAGAAACCTTATATAATGACTCTGTCTGTCTGTCTGTCCGTTGGTGTCTGTCCGTTGCTTGTTTCAATTCATAAACTACTATAGCTAGGAACATGAAATTCGGCACACAGGTGCATCTCGGCATTTAAGACAACTGGACGCATTTTGGATTTTTCACACTTAATTTTTTTTAAGATGGCGGGTGACTAAAAACGTTTTTAGTAGCTATAACATGTCATATACATAAACTTAAAGGTCTTGAAGTGTAGAAAAAGAATATGCAATTATTAAAAGTACCAAGATGGCGGCCAATATGGAGGGTGACTAAACATTGTTATAGTTACCATTACATGTTATACATCAATTTAAAGATCTTGAAGAGTAAAAAAAGAATATTACTATTAAAATTAGTGTAATTATATTATACTTAATAATTTTAACTTTAATGTACAGAAGCCGGCGATTATCGCCCCACGTACTTAAGTGAAGCGCGCCTTACTAGTTTTTCTTTACTCATAATGTCGCAGTTAAAAGGTGTTGCCATTTGTACAGTGGCCCATCACAACTGAAAATATGTCGAATGTGATGAACATTGTAAAAATAAACATCAAGGAAAAACAAGGAAACCAGGAATTTTTTCCGAGCCTCTGACTGGTATAAAACAAAACTAATATGGTCTAACAATCGTATGTTGGAATTTGGTTCATTTTCCATTTTTTCCTACATTAACGTCATGTACTTCAATAATTTATTTTATTGTATGGTGATTTATATTTGCTTAATTCTTTAATCCCGTCTAATGTAATTTATTTAAAATTGCTGAAAAATATTTATAATTTATCATGTCACATTTCATTCCTCAAAATTATTATACTCTTAAAGATATTTCTTTATTGAAATGGATAATACAATAATTATTATGTATTTACATTTGTCATTTGTATTAATACTTAAGTGTATATATACGAGAGTATATATATATATATATATATATATATATATATATATTATATATATGTGTGTGTCATAAAATCTAATAGATTCTATAAAAATAATGAATAAAATAAATAACTAGCATCAGAAGGAATTAATTTTGTGACACTTTTAATTACAAGTGTGGCCTTTTAATATATATTCACGGATAAGAAGTCATAATTAAATTTATTATAAGAAGCTTTTAAAGATATATTTTGTAATCTCTTCAATTATTTCCAGAGATTTTTTGTGTGTTTTACGTATTTCGGTGATAAACAAAAATATGGGAGTTGTCCCATTGGAATTGTTGATTTATTACTAAATTAGATTATTTGATTTTGAAATTTAATGTATAATATGAAGAATATTTTTAAAATATTAAAAAAAGTACATATTCGTAGTATATTACCATTTATTTCTGTAATATGCTTCTTCTTTTTCATGTCTGTTGGATATTAAAAAACTTGAGATCAATCCGTTTTTGGCTATAGATTTCACCTCCTTTGAGTCATCTTCAGGCCAAAAAAAAAAATATTTTTTAAATTTTATTTCTTTTATATACATTAACTTACATCTTTATATAACTTTTAAACAAAACTTAAAATTCATTAATAAATATGAAAAAAATGGCGGCCATTTTCACCTGAAATAATTAAGACAAAACACAAAAAAATGTCCCCCCGCTACCCCATTAGGACAGGTCCTAAATATACATCTCTGTGGTCCAATGATATTTCCGGGAGTGGATTTAAAACAAGTAAGGCGCGCTTTTTGTAAGTATGTGAGGCGATTATTGCCAGTTCCTGTACAATTAAGCTAAAATTATTAAGTGTAAAATTTTAATAGTATCATATTCTTTTTCTACACTTCAAGACTTTTAAATTGATATATAACATGTCATAGTGACTAAAAATGCGTGTGGTGTCGCGGGACACCCGGTAGGAACGAAGTTCCTTACATTTTTCATTAAATATAAATTATAAAATCACAGTGCTTAGTACGTATACATTGCTAACTACTTATACATGGCGGAGTTAAAAAAGAGACAAAATTAAAAGTAACGAACTGTTTGTACCTGGCAGAGTTAAGGCAAAATTAAAAGAAAATCATTATTTGTATAATAAAAGCAAACGTCTTACTATAAATATATATTGAGTATAAGAAAAAAGTTAATCATGATGAGTTTATAGTGAAAGAGTATGTTTGTTAAAGGAGTTTGGATTGAAATAGGACTGTTTTTTACCTACCCGGCCAATTAATTTAAAATATTATAAAATATATTTCTGCCCTACTCTACAGCTTCTGCTTGTATCAGGGTGAAATTTTACATGATTATATTTTATTTATTTACAAAACAAAGTGACATTTTTGACATATATAACAAAAATAATCAAAACAAGTCAAGTAACAGGCTTCCTTAATAACACTTTTTCACGTCTTTTGAAGCTTACGTTTACGCGAGCGTTGCGCGTGAACGCTTGGGCGGATAACGTTTTCTGACGAACTCAGCCTGGGCATTGGTAAAATGAACATGTGTACCAAATTTCATCTAACTCGGTGATCTTTTACTCAAGTTATCGTCATCTGTAGATTTCGTGACGGATTTTGCGTGACGGTGATTTTGGTCGTTTTTTTCGGATTCACTCCCGGGCTCCAGAACGTGCCATAAGGAACTTCGTTCCAAAAACATTTTTTTTTAAATAAGGAAACACCAAAACGTGTAAATCCAGAAAAACCTCAAAACTGAATTTTCGCGTGTCACAGTACTTTCTCCTTATATGAGAAAGTAAAAAACTTGTTTTAATTCTGTATAATTTACAATAAAATGATTTGAACTTTAAAATTATGAAGATTTTATAATTCAGCGTAAGTAAGATTTTTTAAAAATAAATACACAATATAATAATTATTTAAGCGGCTTGTTATTGGTCTTATATTTTTTCAAAAATAAATGTTGGAAAAAGGCCCGTTTATATTTGACCGACCTACGTACATTTGTGATTAATTATCAACACTTGCTTCAAGCCAAGACAAAATCAATATAAGGAAACATAACTCATTGTTGTGCATGCTGCACTTGACGTAACATCCAAATTTTACTCAAAATCGGAATAGAAATTTTTATAATATGAGGATTGACAAAAACTTAAACTTCTTTCGACGAACTTTCAAAATTTCATAGAAATCAGATGAGTACTTTTGAAGATATAGGTGTAAATAAATGTATGTTTGTGTACATTTAGAAGAGTAATAAATGAGCGCATAAGGGTGAAACTTATATGGGACTAAAAATGGGCTTAATATTACCTACCATCCAAATTTCAATAAAATCGGACAAGTAATTTTAGGTTTCTTTACGAAGTAAAAAAAGAACCCGTGTATAACGGCTCTGTCTGTCTGTCTGTCCGTTGGCTTGTTTCAATTCATAAACTACTATAGCTAGGAACATGAAATTCGGCACACAGGTGCATCTCGGCATTTGAGACAACTGTGCACTTTTTGGAGTTTTCACTCTTAATATTTTAAAGATGGCGGGCAACTAAAAAACGTTTTTAGTCACCATGAGTTTACACCTGGACCGGCTTTTGACCTGGGCACACCACACAAAACTTAAACGACAAGACTGCAACAGACGCTACAAACTTTTACACAGACTTCTACACCATACATCTAAACTCAGCACACATAACAAATTACTAATTTATAACACAATAATTAAGCCCATATGGTCATACGGTATCGAACTCTGGGGTTGCACCAAGCGTTCCAACTCCTATCGTATCCAGTCCCTACAGTCCAAAATCCTAAGAAGAATAGTAAACGCTCCTTTCTATGTTTCTAACTTCACCCTTCACAACGACCTTAAAGTCCCCTTCATCCATGACCTAGCCATAACCCGATATAAATCCTTCCATGACTCCATATCCCAACATTCCAATCCTTTAATTCACAACCTGTCATTACCATTCATTCCTGGAAATCCTCCTCGACGTCTAAAGAGGCAGTGGCCACGTGATCTATTGAACAATGCTTAACGTGTAAAGTCTAAATATATGTTGTATCAATTGCATTAATTCAAGCTAGTATCTGTGAGTACTGTTAATGGACAGTTCCTCACTTCAAGTCTCTCAAGTTATTGTAAAAACTTTCATCAAAATTGCTTATAACATGTAAAATTATGTAGTTGCAGTTATCTAAAAAAAAAAAAAATAAAAAAAAAGTCACCATGACATGTTATACATCAATTTAATGGTCTTGAAGCGTAGAAAAAGAATATGCAACTATTAAAAATACACTTCATATTTTAACTTAATCGTACAGAAACCGGTGATTATCGCCTCACGTCCCTACTTACGTGAAGTGCGCCTTACTTGTTTAAGATATGTTGATTCGCAAAAATTGAGCGAAAGACCGACAGACAGACAGGGAACCAAAATGTTCCCTGATATCTGAAATGGATTTCTGTCTTGAAATGTTTTATAATGGAGACCTAACATTTTTCGTTCTTTAGAACGATCAAATAGCTTCGGTAAGCTCGGAAGAAAAAAAAGTCCGTTTCTCAGAATAAGAACAAAACTTCCATGGTTTTCCATATGATCGGATGCAAAATCAAATCATAATTTGATACAACATAATAGAATGCGTTTTAATTTCGTATTCCAAAAACAGTTTTGATGTAATAAACCATTTGGCTTAAGTAAAACAAATATAATCTGAAGCACTTATAATGTTATCTTTCATACAAGTGTTTAAACGTAATTTTAATTAGATTTCATTTATCTTTTTCTTCGGTTTTATATTTATTAAATAGCATTGTGTTACATTTTGCTAAAATAAATGTTATCTTATTTTTTAATATAAAAAAATCAATATCGATTTCATTCTATAGTATTATTATTGAATTAAAATACATACCAGTATATATATATATATATATATATATATATATATATATATATATATATATATATATATATATATATATATATATATATATATATATATATATATATATATATATATATATATATATATACATATATATATATATATATATATATATATATATATATATATATATATATATATATACATATATATATATGCACGACCTAGAGAGAATAATGTTCTTGACACTAATAATATTTTTTTAATGGAATAAAGTTAAGTATAATAGAATCTTTGAATAATTATGACAACTCAAATAATAGGTTATCGATTATGAAATTGCATTTAGCGTTTTAATGGCGAAATATCATAAATATAAAGTATTCTGTTAATTAATGTGGCACATAGCTTCCTCGCTTCCTATTTTGTAAAATTGGATGATTTACTCTTTTACAACCTATTTTTGGCAAACATATTTAATTGTTTTCCACTTTTTTTTTTAATGTCAATTTTTTTTTTTTTTTACATGAAATAAAGTATCAATTTAGCAAAAGTTAAAGAGCGTAGAGGGATGAAATTAATCTGGTGTTATCCTCGGTCTACTTTTGACAAACCATCTAAATTTTATAAAAATCAGATGAGTACTTTTGAAGCTATAGGCCTATAAATGTATGTTTGTGCGCTTATTAAAGAGAAACCAATAAGCGCAAAAGGTTTAAACTTACATGGGGCCAACAATGGGCAGATAAATTATGACCTACCTTCTAAATTTCAGTCAAATCAGATGATTAGTTTTTAAGATATATGTTGGTTCACAAAAAACTTTGAAGCTATAGGCCTATAGATGTATGTTTGTGCGCTTGTTGTAGAGAAACAAATTGACGCAGAAGGTTGAAACTTATATGGGACCCACAATGGGCTAATCATGGCCTACCATACAAAGTTAAAGTCGGACGTGTAGTTATAGATATTTTAGATCTCAAAAATCGAGTGGTAGACAGACAGAGAACCAAAAATGTTCTCTGATGTCTGAAACGGATTTCTGTCTTGGAATTTTTGAAATCGGAGACAGAATTATTTTCGTTCTGCAGAACGATCACATAGCTACCGTTACCTTCGGTAAGCTCGGAAAAAATTGATAGATTTAATAATCGGGGGAAAATTAAATATACTTGAGATAGGCTGAAAAAGCATAAAACGATTAAAGTATACGAAAACACGGACGCGAGGAAGTTATGTGCCACACTGAATGGCAGATTTTTTTTCATGTACAGATCAAGTTTGCTTTTCGTGCTAAGCTCAATATTGATATATCAATTAGGTTGATATATTATACAGAGCAGGGGTGCCCATCCCCCTAGGCCCATGGCGCAAACCCCCCAAAACTGCCAAAATCACTTGGAATATTTAAAAAAATCCCCCCAAAAATTCTAAAGCGCAGCTTGCGCCATCAATCCCCCCCGGACACCCCTGACACAGAGTGTTTCTTATTTCAATGCGAAAATTTAAATTTTGACGCAAAGACCGCTGAAAATAAAATGTTGGCTTAACTTTAAAAGTTAATAGTTTCTGTTGTGCAGTAAGTATTTTTAAAAATTATTTCAAATCCGTTGTTTACATTGAACTAGAATTTGCACTCTTGGATATTTTTAGTAAGGAATATTCTAGACTAGAAATTGTTGTTGGTTGGTAAGGAAGTGCCTGCTAAACCCGCATAGCTTATCTGTGTTGCTGGCATTATATAGTTATCTATCCGGATATTTTACCCGTCCTTAACTTCTTCAGACAGTTTTGAGTTTGGCACACTTACCCTGAAATCCAGATTAAGTCTTCGTTTATCTTGAATCCAATAAAGATCCCCTTCTATGATCGGATCAGTTTTAGGGTTTCGAGGTCATCCTAGAACCCCTTATGCTTTTGGTAGTTCGTCGCATTTATATAATAATATACAAGATAAACTTTTTTGCCCCCCCCCCCCCAAAAAAAGGAAACATGTTGTAAACTTCCCTCTCGAAATGTCTTCGATCAACGAGCAATTGCGAACTGATCACGTTTTTTTATTTTTTGTTATTTTTGAGTAGGGTATTATTTTTAAATTATTGAAATGTAGATCACAAATATATATCGCGTTTCCAAAATGGTGACCTTTTACCCCGAAATGACCAAAACAATAATCCCCCAAAAATGTCCTCCTCCCCACTACCCCATAAGGAAAGGTCCTAAAAATGAGGAAAAACATAAATAAATATACTTCTCTATAGGCCAATGATATTTCTGGGAGTTAATATAAAAAAGTCATATTTTTGAAATTTTGGGTGGCCGTAATCATGGTGACACAATTTTTATTTTTATTTTTTGAGTAGGGGTATCATTGTAAAGGTATTGAAGAGTAGATCACAATTTGTTTCCAAAATAACTGCTATTTTACCTCCAAAAGAACCAAATAAGTGCATACCCTAAAATGCTAAAGGATAATATACATACACCTTGCTTCTTCAAAATGAAATTTTTTAGTAAGAAAAAAAGCAATGTAGAGTATTATTCATTTTTATGACCGAAGAAACCCTTTTAGTTGCTTGCTAACAAGAATACAAGACGGGATTTTTTTAAACAATTTAACGCTTACATTAATTTCTCGATGTCACTTAGGTTAGTTATATTATTCGAAAACTAATGATTTATTTAATAGAAATCGGTCCAGTAATTTAGGCTCCACGCTTCGCTCTGCACAGACTTAAGACAATACACGAAACACTACAGACAGGCATTTCTTAAAATGTCTGTCATGGATTTTAAAACGTGGATATCCGTCAAAATCTAATTTTTGCTTATTCGCAATACTTTATATATATTCTATACTACGTATATGCTTGAAACAGGTGATGGTTTCTCTAGTGTGTGGTAGACCTGGTACTTGAGAACTGATTTAAACGAAATGTTGCATACAAAAGTGAGTGTGAAACATACATACATAAGAGTGAAACATATATATGTGAGTATCAAACATACATATGTGAGTATGAAACTGTCTAACAGTTTGAGGTGAGTCAACTACGCCGATCCCTGAAATTTTAAACGTAATATATTGTTGAGAGTAGGAAAATTTAATTTTACGTTATCTTTACAGCCCTGTTGGTTTTTAGACAAGTGAATTTTAAGGTGGTCACGTTGTGAAACCGTTCCCCATTCTTCTCCCCCGTTTTCTACTTTAGGGAAACGTGAGGAGAATAACGAAGATGTTGAAGTGGCAACATTTTCTAACCAAGTTTGAGGTTATTCTAAGTAAATTAGCTTATATAGGTACATGGAAACTGAATAACCCTACTGCAACCAACTACTTCAGTAGGACTATACATTTAAATTAAGTACTCTACACATATACATTCATGACGAGAATAAAATGTTGTTTATTTACTCTCTCATAACTAAATTTGGCTAAACTTAGTTGTACATTACAAGAGTCCCTTGTAGCTAAATATTATCATTCGTGGTTTTGAGGTTTCTGATTCGATTCTCGACATTCGACATACTGAAAAAATGAAAGCAACGCTCAGTGTTGACGCAGCATCGCGATATAAATGCATTTACAGGAGATAAAGCATTTATATATTTTGTGTATGAATTTAGACAAACTTTCTCATATACGATTTCATAATTACCTAGCCCAGTGTTTTCCATTTATTAATTTTTGAGTTTTCCTAGGTACATTCAATTATTATTAAATATTTTATCATAAAAATGACTTTCTTCTTGGCGGGGAATTGAACCCGGAATCTCTTTTCACGTTTAAAGCTATTTTCTCAGGAACTAGATTCTTCCCTTGAAAACGGCTTATATCGTTAGATATGTATTTAAATGGACTACATTTTTGAATTTTTTAATCAAGATCGTTGCAACCATTTTACTTTTTTTCAGAGTTTTTCGGGGGTAGCATCCCCAAATTTGGAGCTAAAATCCATTTCTTGATTTGCCCTCGGGGTATAATTTTTCTGAACATGTATGCCAAATATCATCAAAATCGGCCCAGTAGTTTAGGCTTCACGTCCAGACATTTTTTAAAAACCGCCATATTGGACTCAGGGTACCTCAAAACGTGTAAATCCATCAAACTCTCAAAATCAAATTATCGCGCTATCACAATACTTTGTCTTTATGTAAGAGTAAAAAAGCTAGAACTGGCTACACGGGTTTTTTGAGTTAAGGATGTGAGTTGAAAGATTTGGATGTTGAAGTAGGACATATTGATCTGACCGAGGGTGTTGAAGGACCCAATAGCTCATGTTGACACTATGAATGTGTGGGGCCGTATCACACGTGCCTTACCCTTCAAGTAGAGTATTAATGCTTCTTATGTCAAGGTATGCCTTATACGTGATCCTGACTTGATGTTTTCTCCGAGGGAAAATTAAGTTATTAACTTAGATTTAGTCGGAGAAATTGTTTTTAAAAGTTTCGTATCTTTAGCAAAGAATAAATGGTTTTAAGCAAGCAAGCAACAAAGTGATAATTTCTGAACTTATTATACAAATAAGTGGTTCTTACCGAGATTTTTTGCAACTCTCTCATAATAAATAAAACTAAACATAGACTGCCAATTAGTGTGGCACATAGCTTCCTCGCATCCTATGTGTACTATATACTATAACAATTATTTTTACTCCTATATACTATAACAATTATTGTTATATTAATTTATTGTAATATTGTTTATTTTGTAAAAACTATTAATAGTTTTAGCGATCTTTAACACTTCATAGCGGTGTCGCTGTTGGTTTTATTAAAAAATTGTATTTGAAAAAAATGTTTGTCTCATTGAATAGATGAAGTTAGATTTTTTCCCCGACCTAAAATTCCAATTTTAAATTTAAAGTTCACGTTTACGCGAGCATTGCTCGTGAACACTTGGACGGATAACGTTGTCCAACGAACTCGTCCTGAGCATTGCTAAAATGAACATGTCTACCAAATTTCATTAAAATCGGTCGACATTTACTCAAGTTATCGTCGCACGTTTCATAATTCGCGGACACACAGACCGACAGACAGACAGACACGAGACCAAAAATGTTCCCTGGTGTCTGAAACGGATTTCTGTCTTGGAATTTTTGAAGTCGGAGGCATAAAATTTTTTCGTTCTCAAAAGTGAACACAATGCTTCCGTTACCTTCGGTAAGCTCGGAAGCAATAGACTGCCAATTAGTGTGGCACATAGCTTCTTCGCATCCTATTTCGTGTACTTTAGTGATTTTTAGCTTTTACTTACTATTATTGATTAATTTATTTAATATTCCCCCAATTGTTCAATCGGCCAAAAATGTTTTAATTTCATGTACTTTTTTTGTTATATTTGCGTTCTCTCCTTAACAACTATTAATAGTTTTAGCGATCTTTAACACTTCATAGTGGTGTCGCTGTTGGTTTTACTAAAAAATTGTATTTGAAAAAGTTGTTTGTCTCATTGAATAGATGAAGTTTCCGACCTAAATTTCCAATTTTAAATATGAAGTTTACGTTTTCGCGAGCGTTTCGCGAGAACGCTTGGGTGGATAACGTTGTCCAACGAACTCGTCCTGGACATTGGTAAAATAAACATGTCTACAAAATTTCATCAAAATCGGTCTACTTTTACTCCAGTTGTCGTCACACGTTGCAGACTAGAGTTAGCGGACACACAGACCGTCAGAAACGAGACCAAAAATGTTCCCTAATGTCTGAAACGGATTTCTGTCTTGGAATTTTTAAAATCTGAGACATTTTTTCGCCTTCAAAATTGAACACAATGCTTCCGTTACCTTCGGTAAGCTCGGAAGCATAAAACGTATGGGGACTCCCGGTAGGAACTAAGTTTTTCACGCTTTTCATTAAATATAAATTATAAAATCACACTGCTAAGACATACAATACTAACTAATTATACACGGCGGAGTTTGAAAATAGACAAAAGTAACTATCTATTTGCACTTGAAAGGGTTCAGTGGTGATTTTTGAAGTTTGTGTTGGAAAAGCTTATGGTTTGGCAGAGGAAAACCCTAAAGGAAATCCCGGAGGCTTTTATCTTGAGGATTTTCCTCTTCTTGTAAGGACACCGTGGGAAAAACTCTACTATAACAGAGCGAACGTAAACAAAGCAAGTCATAGAAAATAGTAGCATTATAAAAATACATCCGGAGCTGTGGGACACCCGGTAGGAACGAAGTTCCTTACGCTTTTCATTAAATATAAATTATAAAATCACACACACACTGCTAAGTATAAAATGCTAACTACTTATACATGGCGGAGATAGAAAAGAGACAAAATTAAAAGTAACTAACTATTTATACTTAGCCGAGTTAAGGCAAAATTAAAAGAAAAGCATTATTTATATCATTGAAGCGAGCTTCTTGCAATAAATATGTATTGAATTTTGAGAAAATAGTTTATCATGTTGAGTTGATTTAGTTTAAAAACATTGAAATGTCGAATCAATGTTTTTCCAAGATATGGAGATGAGTTTTTTTTAAAAACAATTTTTAACAATTTATGGCCAAGCTATATCTCGCAGATAAACTTTGCCGACCATTTTGAAATGAAACTCCCTGTTGTTTTTTTAACTTGTTATAATAATTGTTTTCTTTATAACTTATCTAATAAACCCAGATGTCTATTTCTACTAATTCCTGGTCATTGTGTTTTGGAATGAGATGATCTTAAACTTTGGCTTGATGAAGAGAATTATAATTGGCAAATTCCTTGTAGCTTACTCTATTTAGCTTAGTAGTTATTAGTTAGTAGCTATTAATTTTAAAATTGTTGGAGTTTTTTTTTTTAATCTAGTAAACCTATTTTTAAAATCTGCATATTCCTATCAGCTCTATTTCAAAATCTTAATTTTCTTGAAAAAGTTTGTTATTTATAAACCTTTATTTAGCCCCAAGTAAAACCGGTAATCCGCTCTTGAGACACATTTCAACAGTTTTAATTGCGCCGTAATAATTTTTCATTATTTAAATTTCAATGTTTATTTAGATCTAAGGAATATTTTAAAGTATGGTTTTATGAAAAAAATATGTCGGTGTGAGTGTCGGTTAAATGGTTGAGACACTCCACAGCTCCTCGATGGCTTTTGTGTAGCTTGAAACTTGGTCGGAGTGCACTTAAGAAACAAGTCAGCCGCTTGAGAAGTGCCTCAGACCACTAAATTAATTCAACTTAAGTGCTTTCTACCTTTAATACACTCAACTCCCACCAGAGAGCTCTGCCGTGCTCATCCCACCTGGGATTTACAGACAACCCTTACCTTGCCTTTTATTTATGGCTAAAAATAAAATTAGGCCTGACATCTGGAAAAATTGTCTACCCCATTAGTGTGGCACATAGCGTCTATAGCGTACTTTAGTGATGTTTTTTGCTTTTAAGACCCATTATTTTCTCATTTATTTAACTCCCCCATCCCCCTTTTTGTCAAATCTGTCCAAATTGTTTTTTTGTTATTTAACATGAATGAAAGTCATCAATTTAACAACATTCTATGTGCTCAGATAGTTGGAATTAATAGGGGAACATCTGTGAGTTACTTTAAACGAACCATTAACTTTTGTTTTTATCAAAATCGGTAGAATTATAATTTTAAAAGTTGTTAAAAATACTCTGCCAATTAGTGTGGCACATAGCTTCCTCGTGTTCTATTTTACATACTTTAATGATTTAATACTATTAAAACTTATTATTGTAAAATTTATTTAATTCCCCCCCCCCCTTTTTAATCTGCCAAAATTGTTTTAATGTTTTACATGTACTATAGTATCAATTTAGCAAAATTTAAGAGCGCAAACATTTGAAATTAATCTGGGGCCATCGGAAGGCTGCTTTCGACAAACCATCCAATTTTCATAAAAATCAAACAAGTGCTTTTGATGATATAGGGGGACCATGGTGGCCGAGGTGCTAAAGCCGCCGCACAGCTATCACTGAGTCGAGGCAACTAGAGGTCGTGGGTTCGATCCCGGGCCATGATACTCTGAATTGCATCTATGAATCGCGGACGGAGCAGGGCGAGGGCACCCCCCTAAGGGGTTCTCTTCCCCCACGCTTTGACACACGCATATATAGCTTACTAATGACCACATCATACTCGCTTCGGCGGTACAATGTACAAATGTATATGTGTGAAGTAGCTGGTCTCTCCACCACGGGGCAAGTAAAATGGATCTACTGTAAGGCCTGATTGCGAGGTTCGAACAAGTGGTTCGTCCTACCCGTCTAGTATAAGTCGATATAAATAAGTCGTTTTCCCGGGAAAACTCTAGGAAAATAACTTTTAACGCGGACGGAGAGAGGCTGTGTTCGATTCTCCGCCGAGCAGAGGTTTTTTTTAGGATAAATTTTGATAAAATTTTCAATAATAATTCAATATACCTACGAAAACTCAAAAACTAATAAATGTAAAACATTATAAGGCTAAGTAATTATGAACTCATATATGAGAAAGTTTGTCTGAGTTGTATCGGACCGATTTGTTTACTTTCTTATAGGGCGGGATGGGCAAATTATTAAATATTATTTCATAATATTATAACGTATATGTCTAATAACCTACGAAACCCAAAAAAGTACTAGGATCGAGTTTTTCCCTCTGTTTTTGTTGCTAGCATGAAATAATTTATACATATTTATGTTGAATGATCTCATCCACTCTAAATTAAAAAAAAGCAAATAAAAAAGAAACAATAAGAATAACTTCATAAAATTTATTTTCATATCTACATTTATAGTCGGTGTAAAAATGTGAATAGTTTTCCTCATTCCAACGGATTATGTGAAATTACGTGCTATTGTGATTAGTTCATCAAATGTCATGATTTTCCTCATATTGTCATTATGAAAGTGATTATTTATATTGGGATTTACCGATTTCATTTCATTTTACGTTTTTATTTACTTCATTAAAACATTTCTTGGAAGAATAGAGGAAGTATTCTCATGGTAATGGAGATAGTAACACCGGTAAATCAATTTACCGGTAATTTTTACCTGTAATTTTTTTAATATAAACTATACATATTTAAAATTAAATCTCTGTCTGTCCATTGTTCGGATTTGCAAAATTATTAGATACTTTTTTTATTTCGTGCATAACGAAAAACCAAAACTGTCATTCCCTACAGGTCCGATTTTATAGATGTTGGATATTGAATATTACATTATTCGTATTTATGATACTTTATGTAATAAACTACAATTACATCACAAATATACATAATATTTATTAAAAGTTGAATTTTGCTTCCGAGCTTACCGAAGGTAACGGAAGCTATGTGATCGTTCTGAAGCAAGAAAATTATTTAGGTCTCCGATTTCAAAAATTCCAAGACAGAAATCTGTTTCAGACAACTGGGAACATTTTTGGTTCCGTGACTGTCAGTCGGTCTGTCGTTCAATTTTTGTGAACCAACATATCTTAAAAACTACACATCCAATTTTAATGTATTTTAGGTGGTAGGTCATAATTAGCCCATTGTTGGTCCCATATAAGTTTCAACCTTCTGCGCCTATTTGTTTCTCATCCACATGCGCACAAACATACATTTATTTACTATAGTTTCAAAAGTACTTATCTGATTAGAATGAAACTTTTATAGTTTATCGAATGTAACCCGCAGATAGCCCCAGATTAATTTGAACCATCTGCGCTCTTTAACTTTTGCTAAATTGATACTTCAATTCGTGTAATAGTTTGACTGATAAAAAAAACGGGGGAAACAATTAAACCAATTAAATAATAATGGCTTGCAAAAGCATAAAATCAATAAAGTACGTGGATAGGATGCGAGGAAGCTATGTGCCGCACCAATTGGTAATCTATTTTTTCATTTTTCTTCGATATGAACTTAAAGGCTTTGCCATTTCTTTATTTTTTTAAAAAAAAAATTGGTACATGTACATTTGTACCGATATGTATTGTTTACAAATTCTCCCAGTCGGATATTGCTTTGACAATTTATCTGATGTCACATTTTCTTTTATGATTAAATACTTGGTGTTTTCCTAATTTTTCTGTGCCTAGATAATTTTTCTACATTTACAAATTTCTAATCCCTCCTGTGCCTCGTAAAAATCTATATACATATCCACAAAAAAACCTAACCGTGAAAAAAGGGCCAAGTTCCAAAGCCTCTCCCAAAATAGTCAGTCTATCAAAGTAGTGATATCTACTGTTTGCCAAGTCTGCTCTTTCTTTAGTAAATAGGCCAAGTTCCAGAGCCTCTCCCAAAATAGTCAGTCTATCATAGTAGTGATATCTACTGTTTGCCAAGTCTGCTCTTTCTTTAGTAAATAGGCCAAGTTCCAGAGCCTCTCCCAAAATAGTCAGTCTATCAAAGTAGTGATATCTACTGTTTGCCAAGTCTGCTCTTTCTTTAGTAAATAGGCCAAGTTCCAGAGCCTCTCCCAAAATAGTCAGTCTATCAAAGTAGTGATATCTACTGTTTGCCAAGTCTGCTCTTTCTTTAGTAAATAGGCCAAGTTCCAGAGCCTCTCCCAAAATAGTCAGTCTATCAAAGTAGTGATATCTACTGTTTGCCAAGTCTGCTCTTTCTTTAGTAAATAGGCCAAGTTCCAGAGCCTCTCCCAAAATAGTCAGTCTATCAAAGTAGTGATATCTACTGTTTGCCAAGTCTGCTCTTTCTTTAGTAAATAGGCCAAGTTCCAGAGCCTCTCCCAAAATAGTCAGTCTATCAAAGTAGTGATATCTACTGTTTGCCAAGTCTGCTCTTTCTTTAGTAAATAGGCCAAGTTCCAGAGCCTCTCCCAAAATAGTCAGTCTATCAAAGTAGTGATATCTACTGTTTGCCAAGTCTGCTCTTTCTTTAGTAAATAGGCCAAGTTCCAGAGCCTCTCCCAAAATAGTCAGTCTATCAAAGTAGTGATATCTACTGTTTGCCAAGTCTGCTCTTTCTTTAGTAAATAGGCCAAGTTCCAGAGCCTCTCCCAAAATAGTCAGTCTATCAAAGTAGTGATATCTACTGTTTGCCAAGTCTGCTCTTTCTTTAGTAAATAGGCCAAGTTCCAGAGCCTCTCCCAAAATAGTCAGTCTATCAAAGTAGTGATATCTACTGTTTGCCAAGTCTGCTCTTTCTTTAGTAAATAGCCTCACTCTACTCCTACTGTCATGAGCAAGACTGATCTTTTCTTTTTATTGCTTAACACTTGGCCAGTTTCTGAATGAGGCGTAAAAGATCAGTATCATGTTTAATTACATAAGAGTATAAGAGCTGCGTGAGTTATGGGAATGGGAGAACTTAAAAGTAAAAGAAATATACAACGAGAAAGTATTGTCGTAACGCTAAAACCTCAAAACTGTGTGATCAAAATGTGAGCTCCGAGTCCAAAAAGGTGTTTTTTTAAAAAAAAAAATTACTCGCCTGTACTGTACAAATGCATGGTACCAAAATATCGGACCGAATTTTAGCTATAATATTGGGGGTTCTATACCCTACATAAACTCTATGTGTACAATTTAATAATTCTTAAAAACAGTTGCGAAGATTTTGATAAATTTATTCTAAAATTTAAGTCGATTTCAATACGAAATAATTCATTTTCACGGGAACAATCTAGTTCCTAAAAAAAATAGCAATGTGTATTTGCTTCCGAGCTTACCGAAGGTAACGTAAGCTATGTGATCGTTCTGAAGGACGAAAATATTTTTTGTCTTCGATTTCAAATACTCCAAGACAGAATTCCGTTTCAGGCATCAGGGAACATTTTTGGTTCCGTGTCTGTCTGTCAGTCTGTCGCTCTATTTTTGCGAACCAACATATCTTAAAAACTACACGTCCGATTTTAATAAAATTTGTATGGTAGGTCATTGTTGGTCCCATATAAGTTTCAATCTTCTGCGCTCATTTGTTCGTCTTCCACATGCGCACAAACATACATTTATTTATAGCTTCAAAAGTACTCATATGATTTGGATGAAACCTTAATAGTTTATCGAAAGTTACTCGCAGATAGCCCCAGATTAATTTGAACCGTCTACGCTCTTTAACTTTTGCTAAATTGATATTTAAATTCATGTAAAAAATTAAAACAATTTTGACAGATTAAAAAAAAACGAGGGAAACAATTAAATATATTAGACTAATTAGAACAATGGCTTGTAAAAGCATAAAATTAATAAAGTACGTGATAGGATGCGAGGAAGATATGTACCACACCAATCAGTCTATCTTAAAAGGTGAGAGTCTGGTTCGATTCCCCACCTGGGAAGAATTTATTTTTATGATAAATTTCGAGTAAATGTTCAATAATAATTTAATTCAACCAACGTCAACTCGAAACAATTTACTAATGGAAAACACTGGACTCAATTAATTACGTTTTTTATTATAAGAAAGTTTAGTTCTAGTTTGTGTCTCTCAGATTTTTACTGTCTTCCAAGTTGTCAAACAAATTACTAAGTTTGAAAGAAGAGTTGGAGAGGGGGTAGATTCCATTCGACCCCAGTCCCTTGTTTTTTAGTCTAAAATCAATGGAGACTAAAAGGGAGTTTTGATATTTCCCCCTGGGAGTTTGATAATGCTCCCTCGAGGCCTACATTATATATTTAGAGCGAAAACCTGTTGGTTCGTAGTAAACTTTGCCCCGTTATCTCAAATATTTACTGTCTATTATTTTATTTTTTACTTCCATGAAAATGGAAGTATGGTGATACCCTCCAAAACGTGATTCCGAGATCTCTATGAAGGAGGGGTCTTACGGACCCGGGGGTATCATTGAAATCCGTTTCATATACATGTATGTCTGTGCGTACGTATGTATGTACGTACGTACGTACGTACGTACGTTCGTTGGGAACTTAAAACCTTTATAACATCGCTTCAAGACATCGTATTGAGATGCGGTTTTCGGCATTTTTTAGAACTTTGGACGGAAAAACTGATGGCGCAAACCCGAACATCGTAGCTTACGACGTTTCGGAGCTACAGTCCCTTAAGCACGAAATCGGTCTGTCGACGATAACTTTAGTAGGCTTTATTTGATTTCAATTTCCTTTGACGTATATATGTGTCCTATATGGTAGATTGTACCTATACTTTTTGAGCAAAATCGGACAAGCGGTTTGGGAGATATTGGTATTTTAGTGTTTTTTTAAAGGTTTTTTTCGGAACCAAATTGCGGCTAAACTGAAAGTCGTATCGAAAAGCGGATAACACCAGTTTAACCAATTTTAAATAATCTACAACTTTTGTCATATGACTTTTTGTCGTAGGACCATCCCTTCTACCTTAAATAGTCATTTTTGTTAAATTTTCGACTTTGAGCTCTTATATTATTCGAAATAATTGACCGATTTATTTCGGAACCAAATTGCGGCTAAACTGTAAGTCGTATCGAAAAGCGGATAACACCAGCGGTAACTGATTTTAAAAGATCTACAACTTTGGTCCTATGACTTTTTGTCGTAGGACCATCCCTTCTACCTTAAATAGAGACATGTTATCGATATTAGCTGTTTGTACGATGTAGTTTATACTGAGTTCTCTCTTGCTCACGTATTGACACCATAACATTTCATGGAAGTCATGTGTGGGATTTCCACACCGGTACTTTTTTAAATGATGCCTTTTCTTGTTCATATTATATAATCATAAAATTACTTATCTGGCCTTATACTGGACAATTTTGTTTGTAAAATTCCAACAAGCTTATTTTTTGTAGGGTAAAATCATTAATAACAAATTTATCTGCTGAAATAATTTTCCTAAAATTAACAACCTCTTTAAAAAGTTAATTACATCTGAAACGTTGGAAAAACTTCAAAGTGATTAAAAAGGGAAATTCCACTAAGCTTACCGAAGGTAACGGAAGCATTGTGTTCACTTTTGAGGATAAAATAGTTTTTTACTTCCAGCGGGGTGAAATAGTGAACTTTCCTCCCTAGTTTACCGGGGGGGGGGGGGGGGGGGGGGGTTAAACAGGGAGTAATGAAAAATAAGGGATTCATGAACTTTCATGATTCCCTCCAGTGTTGCCCTAGATAAAGCACAAAAAAATAAGGTTGGTGCACACAAAAGGTACACATTTTATTTACTAACTTTTGTTTAATGTCTAAATCTATAATGCCATCTTCACACATGTAATGTAACCTCCACAACGGTTGTCATAGTGATTCATCAGTAAAACAAATAAAAAAGTTAAAAGTGAAATCATAATTTCTAAATGTAGATAAACTAATCCATATGTAAATACAATAGTTGTCAATAAACGACTCAGCTTCCAGTGATTCTCCCGTTTAATTTTATTTAATTGGAATTCAAATAATTACTATCTATAATTTAATTTTAACTAGATTAATCTTATTTAGAGAATTGTTAATATCATATCTAACTTCTTTTTTGCTTTAAATAAATATAAAAATATGTATTTTTTGTTGAATAAAATCATTTATAATTAAAGTCTTTCCATATTTTTTTCCCCCGTCTGGAGGTAAAATCTTGTGCATACCTCGGGAGTAAAATTACTTGCACCCTCACAATAATTAACTCCCTCGGTTACTCGGTTCCGCCTCGGGAGTGAACATTATGGTTCCTAAGGCGAAGCCGAGGGAACCATAATGTTCACTTATTTTATTATTAACTTCATCGCTCAGGGTGCAATCACTTACTTGACTCTTTTGCTGCGTAAATAACTATTATGTAACAAGGCAGCAAAATGGAATTTTTACTGACGAGTGATGAAGTTAGCCTCCGAGCCGAGGCGAGGACAGGCTACGAAAATTAACTGCTGAGGCATGTAATTCACCTAACTTACTGCCGAGGCGACCCCAAGGCAGGCAAATTACACGAGGCAGACATGTTTCCTTTGCTGCCTTGTTGCATACAATATTTTATCTACTCACGCTATACAGATAAAAAATGGAAGCTTAGGTAAAAGAGTTAGTTTGAAATTAATCGTATAAAATCTCAAACCAAAAAAAGTTGTGCTCCAGTGTTGCCACTTTTACTCGCGATTAATTATTCAAAGACCTACAATTAAAAAACTTTTTTCATTTTATCATTAAACTTTTAAATAATAATATTAATACATTAATAATATAACATTGATTTGTAATAAAATAAGTATGAAACTAAATAATTACATGATAAAAAGAACTTTTTATATACTACGTTTTTAAATTTTCTGTCATAAATCATAAATTTGAAACCCGTCAAAATAAAGATTGTAAATATGGGATATGTCAAAACAACTGAAATAACTTGTGGATTTTTTCCGAACTAACTTTCTATACAGCAAAATTTGCTAAAAACGAATTAAATTCTGCTGAAAGATGGCTAAAAGTATTAAAATAATGCATTGTCATCGTGTTCTGAGCTATTCTAAAAGTTTCAAATGTCTAGCTACGCGGGAAGTTAGTTAAAAATCGATTGAAAGATTTGTACTGGACAAACAAACAAACAAACAAACAAGAAAGCAAGCTAATAAAAACGTAGTAATAAAAATAACACAAATTATAATAAAACTAAACACAAACAAAAACAGATGTTATGACACGCACTGGTAAACGTTTTCTATTTCTCTGACTGTTTCAACTTCATTCCTGCATGTTTTTAATATTTTAATGACAAATCAGCGAAATAGTACTTTCCAGCTTAAAAACAGTTTAAGTAATAATTAATTTTGCTGCCGTGAATAGATAATAATTTTATGTCTCCGATTTTAAAAATTCTAAGACATAAATCCGTTTCAGACATCAGGGAACATTTTTGGTCTCGTGTCTGTCTGTCTGTCGGTCTGTGTATCCACGAACCCTTCTGTATGTCTGAAACCTGTGACGATAACTTGAGTAAAAGTTGACCTATTTTGTTGAAATTTAGTAGACATGTTCATTTTACCAATGCTCAGGACAAGTTCGTTGGATAACGTTATCCGCTCAAGCGTTCGCGCGCAAAGCTCGCTTAAACGTCGATATCGACTCCTAAAGAATATAATTAAGAAGGGAAAGGGAAAAGGGGTGAATATGCCCAAGTTTAGGAATGAGAGGTATTTAATGAAATACCTATACCTGGGAATGTTTGGAAAATGGTTATTCTTTAGATGTTTAACGTAATTGAAAAACCATCTAAATTAAGGTTTGAAAGGTTTTAAAGGTTAAAAGAAGATAGGGTTTTTTCCCTATTTATTTTGGATTGTCGTTAACTAATTTTCTATTTGAGGAAAAGGTTCTATTGTTTAGATTTCCCAGCTGCGGCTGATTTAACGATATAAAAGAAAGCATCGTAGTCCTCCTTTTCTTCTATTTCCTTCTATGTATCCTTCCATTATCTCTTTATCTCGGTTACTACAACTAAATTTTCTTTCTTATTTCTACCCAATAGAGGATATAGTAGTTTTTCCTTTAAGTGGGGGTCTTGTAAATACAAAAAGAAAAAATCCAACCACAGCCGAGGAAGAAAGAAGTTTTCATTGTTAAATGTAGTTTTTGTTAGTTTTTATGTCCCAGCTTTTGTGAGTTTGTCCTTTTTACTTATTTGTTTTTTTGTTGTTTTTGTTTAGCTTAAAAGGATTTTTAGTTTTTTTAAAAGTATATTTAAATGTCGGATGCGGAAATATTCAGCTCTGGAAATAGAAATTTAAGAATAATTGTGGGACAGCTTTTTGTACCTTTAAAATTTAAATGGAGAACAACTGTAAGCTGCTTAACAATGAAGTCTAGGACTAGAAATGTTTTTTCACCAAAAGTTTTAGAAGTAGATAGAAGTGGTTAGAGCAACTGTATAATATTATATACAAAAAACACAAGTTTCTTCAACTACCACAACAAATTTTTGTTTTTACTTTTCCTTATAACCATGGTAGGAAAAGTTATGTTTTTCACCAAAATTCTTTTTCGATATTTCAACTGAATTATCCGTTTTGGGTGTTTTAAAGACCTCTTGAATAATGTTTCTGTATGTATGTGTGTTTGCATGCATGTGCGTTATGATCGTAAAACAGTGTTGTCGAATGAGTACTTAAAGAAATGAAAACTATACAAAGATTTACAAATCAAGGCTCTCTTCTGTCTCTCCTTTTTCTGATATGTACCTATATTGTAACGAAATATAAATGTACCGTGTTAAAAAAAATAAAAAAAATAAAATTCTGATATAAAAAGTCACGGAAAAGGCAAATAAATATAATCATAATCATAATGACTATGATAGGTCAACTCTTATTATGGTAGGTCATAAGTTGCCTACCAACCTTGCTGTCATAAGTTTTGCCCATTGTTGGTCCCATATAGGTTTCAACCTTCTGCTCCAATTTTTTCCTCTTCAACATGCGCACAAACATACATTTTTATTTACTCTCCTCTCTTCCCAAGTCTTCAAAAGTACTCTCTGCTTTGTGAAATTTGGAGGGTTTGTCGAAAGTAGTCCACAGATAGTTCCAGTTTAGTTTCAACCGTCTATTTAAATTTTGCAAAATCGATACTTAAATTCATTTAAAAAATCAATAAATTTTCACAGAGCCAAAAAAGAGAACGAGAGGAAAATTAAATAAATTTGACAATAATAGGTTGTAAAAGCATAATATCATCAATTTATACGAAGAAGGACGTGAGGAAGCTATGTGCCACACTAATTGATAGAGTATTTTTCTTTTTTAATTTAATGCTTTCTAGTCCTTTTAAAGTATAAAGTGTGGTGCACAACCTAGTATATGGGGCAGACTTACGGTTACCTGGAGAGTTTTTTTAGAAGAAGCAGGAATAAAGCCGTATTAACACACTCTTACGTTCAAAAGTAGACAGTCGTTTTTATTGATATACGACCTACTGGTACATCTCGGTATGCATCAGAAAAAAATGTTAGAAACCCTGATTTAGACAATAGTTCACACATGTCCTTGAGGTTTGATCGCGTCAGAACCTCGTTACAGAGACCTTATATACTAGACCAGGGGTTCTCAAACTTTTTCTTCCATAGACCCCCTGTAGGAATTTAATTTTTTTCATAGACCCCCTACCTAAGGAATATATATATACACATCTAATTGTGTGTGTGTGTGCAATGCAAGGGCGGTCCCACGGGGGGGGTAATGGGGGTAATTACCCCCCCCAGGATTTTTGGAGAAATAAAAAAAAACCTCAAAGAAAACACCAAATGACTTAAAGATAACAGATAACAAAGTTATATTTCTAAATAATATATATTTTGTATTATCTTTTAATAATCTAATACAATACTAAAGAAAAAAAGGGGACATTGCTGAAAGTGTAGATAAGCAGCTACTAGGTGATAGGGAGTGGAGCATTCGGGTTCTTTGATGAGACTTAAAGACCGACTCGAGATGAAAGCACCGAATCCGATAGTTAAGGAGTTATACCATTATAAGTAGTGGTATATATGTATATGTGACTTGTTTGTATTAACCTCCTACCCCCTCTATATCTCTCTTACAATAATTTATTTTTATTTTAGTTCTATCTTTGACTTATCACTGTTCAGACCTATTTAATTATTTCACCCTTACATTTAAAACGTCTAAATATTTTATTTATTATAGTTCTTTTTGTTAAAATTATTTCTTTGTTGAAAATTTTTGCTAATTTGTTGTTGTTTTATTGCTAATTTTTGTTTAATTGCGCGATTTAATTGTGTTCGTAAATTATGGATAAATACTCCGTCCACGCTGCTCGATTATTCCAACTTCAACAGATATAAACAATTACAGTGACACTAAAGTGAGAAATGTGAATATGAATATGAGTGAGGATTCAACTCTACAAAATGATTCCAATTCTTCCTCCTCCAAGCAAATAGTACATAGTACAAGGTAATAATATAGATATAGGACATTACATTAATAATGAATTTAAAAATTTAACGGACTTTGATTTAAAAAATATAATTGAACTAGCTTGGAAGCCTAATGCTGACTTTACATTTCAATTTTCGATTCACAATAAAAAAGGAAATGACGTTAAGTGCTATTTAGGGCAAAAACATTTCAACAATTATCAGTGGTTAACATATTCAAGAATTTTAAATGGTATTCTATGTAAATATTGCGTATTTTTTTCTAGTAAATTAGGCGGCGTTAATAAAAGCACGCCTTTAAATAAATTGGTTAAAAATCCATTAACAAAATATTCAAAACTGCAAAGATGGGGATTTGGAAGTTCATAATAACCACTTATACCATAAAGAAGCAGTACAGAAAGCTAATGAATTTATCAAAAGGGTGGAAAATCCACAAGTATTAATCTTTTTAAATTAATCTTAATTAATTTTTTTTTAATCTTAGAATATTGTGTTTATGATCTTTTTTTATTATCTGCAAAGGTTATTATAATGTTCAATAATTTTTTTTTATTTCATAACTGTTTGTTTCTTATTATATTTGTAAGAGTAGCTATACTAGGAATCAGTTTTTTTAAAGAGCTAATGTCCCCTTTCTGGTTTTAGAGGGGTTTTTTATGGAGCTTATGCAATACTTCAAGTTTATTCGGGGGGGGGGGGGGGACTTGATATTTTGGGTTCTAAATGTATAAGATCGTCTATCGTAGTTTTCTAATTATTTTGAGGAGAAGAGGGGAAATAAGGACAATGATATTGATTACCCCCCCCAAAACTTACCCCTAGGACCGCCCCTGGTGCAATGACTACCATAGACGACTCATTTTAAAACACATAGTAATAGGAAAATGAGGGGAAATTGTACAGAAGAAAGAAACTGAAATATCAATAATTATATCTATATTTTTAATAATTAAATGTAACATTCCCAAATCAGAATTCAATTCAATTGTGTAATGAACATGAGTGCGACCACTCGAGGGTTAACATAAGTTACTGTTCAAAAATAAAAATTGTACAGTGAATAACACTCAGATTACATTTAAAAATAAGCTAGTAACATGTTTTTGCCGGTTGAAGGGGTATAGGTGGTATGGTGGGGGGTTTAAATTTCGGGATTAAACTCTCATATCAAAACATTGGACATATTTTATAAGTTATCAAAACATACTTTTTCATTACTCATGCTCACTTCCTCCCCAAATCTAGTTTATATTTACTTATTATTTTTATTACAATACGAATACCTTAATATTTATTTATAAATATTATTTTATTTATTATTAATAATATTATTATGTTCATTTTATTTATTTATTTTTATTTATTTTTATTATTTTTATTTTTTATTTATAAATTTATTTTTTACTAAAGAGACATCCATAGACCCCCAATAGACCCCTTGGTGATCATAGACCCCCAGGGGGTCCACATGAACCCCTTTGAGAATAGCTGTACTAGACCTTACAAAGTTTTTCAGCGGAATCATAAATCAAAAATGAAGGTTTTCTATTCAATTCTTTGTGTTTATGTAAGCAGAAGGAAAGGAAATGCTTTTAGTATTTCCAGGGTAGTGGTAAAATTTCACTCTATCTTGACCTTTTAAATTTCAGTAGAAAAGAAAAAATGCTTTTTATATTTATAAGGTTGTGAAGAACCCTTGTCAAGAGATTACACTGTGAGAGGAGCCGATGGAATTTCAAGGATATAAGTCTCGTTGTAGAAGTAAGATAGAGATCATAGCATATAAGAAGAAGAAGATCAATACTGTACCATTGTTATTTAACAACAGGTGTCTGACCATGGCAACATGTGATTGGCTCAGCCATGCGGAATATTTATTCATTGATTTAAACATATGTTTTTGTTGGTGGAACTTTATTCGCAGAGCATGTTAAAGCATTGTGTGAAACATGGAGATAAGACACTACGTAAATAATTAATATAAAAATACCATTATTGAAAACTGGTCTTATTTTCAACTTTTTTTCTGTTTCTGCATTCTTCGCCTTATCTGTTTCCATGTGCAAAATTTGGGGAAGATTGAAAAACGGGAAGGGGTTCAAAATTAGGGTAATAGGTGTGCGGTAAAACTTAAAAAGCAAAGAAATATCACGCTTTTTTTTTTTTTTGTTTTGTTTCTTTATTCTTCACCTCAATTGTTTCCATGTGCAAAATTTGGGGAAGATTGAAAGACGGGAAGTGCTTCAAAATTGGGGTAATAGGTGTGCAATGAAACTTAAAAAGCTAAGAAATATGACGCCTTTTTTTGGTTTCGGAATTCTTTACCTTAGTTGTTTCCATGTGCAAAATTTGGGGAAGATTGAAATACGGGAAGTGGTTCAAAATCTGGGTAACGGAAACGTGCGATGAAACTTACAAAGCAAAGTAATATAAGACCAGTAAATAGTCCGCAATTAGTGAGGCACAAAGCTTCCTCGGGTCCTATTTCATATACTTTAGTAATTTTTAGCTTTTACTAATTATTATTGATTAATTTATTTAACACTCCCCCATTTGTTAAATCTGTCAAAATTGTTTTAATTTTGCTTCCGAGCTTACCGAAAGTTACGGAAGCTATGTGATCGTTCTGAAGAACGAAAAAGTTCAGAAATCCGTTTCAGACATCAGGGAACATTTTTGACTCCGTGTCTGTCTGTCGGTCTGTCTGTGGGTCTGTCGGTCTGTTTCTCAATTTTTGCGAACCAGCATATCTTAAAAACTACACGTCCGATTTTAATGCAATTTAGATGGTAGATCATGATTAGCCCATTGTTAATCCCATATAAGTTTCAACCTTCTGCGCTCATTTATTTCTCTTCCACATGCACACAAACATACATTTATTTAGACCTATAGATCCATAAGTACTTGTCTGATTTGTGTGAAACTGCAGGTTACTTTCGATAAACTATAAATATCGAAAGTAACCCGCAGATAGCCCCAGATTAATTTGAACCGTCTGTGCTCTTTAACTTTTGCTAAATTGATACTTTAATTCATGTAAAAAATCAAAACAATTTTGATGAATGATAAAAACGGGAGAAACAAACAAACTAGACAATAATAGCTTGTAAGATCATAAAATCAATAGAGTATGTGATGGGATGCGAGGAAGCTATGTGCCACACCAATTGGCAGTCTATTTTACATGAATTAATGTGTCAATTTAGCAAGATTTAAAGAGTACGCAAAGGGTTGAAATTAATCTGGTGCTATCTGCAGGCTACTTTCGACAAACTATCAAAATTTCATAAAAATTAGATGGGTACTTTTAAGGATAGGTGTAAATAAATGAATGTTTGTGCGCATGTGGAAGATAAAACATTGGCAGCAGATGATTGAAACATGTAAGGGACCAATAATGGGCTTATTATGACCTACCACCCAAATTTCATTTAAATCAGATGAGTAGTTTATAAGATATGTTGGTTCTCAAAAATTGAGTGACAGACCGAACCAAAAATGTTCCCTGACGTCTGAAACTTATCCTTGTACAATGAATAATAAGTGAAAACCAATTTACCTCCTAGTTTATTCTAATTTCCTGGCACGATATTTAAGAGCCGCATTTTTCATGTCGATTTTTGCGTGATGGAAATTTCTTTACTGTACCCAAGATCTAAAACATATCCATTGTAAAAGCTGAGAAATCACTATGAGTGTGCGTGTGCACAGTGCTGATAATAGTGCAGAGTGCTTTGGGATCAGTGGGATCCGTATTGCTGTAAATACATCAGGTATAGTAGTGCTCAGGCAACTCTAGAACCTGTATTAGGTGTGTCGTGTGTCTGATAATATTTCTTTGACAACAGAGGAATCCGTAATGATGTAACTATATAATAGTGCATAAGGAACTCCGGAATCTGTAAAGGTGAGTCTGATCTTAAGCACCTACACTATCAAATTGCTTGATCAAACCAGCACGTCAAGCTGATTGACATGTGCTTCAAGCAGCCTTGGGGTGCATACCATATCATCAATCTTTTCATCAACACTCATTTGTAGGGGAGTTTTCGACTTCGACTAGTGAACTGCTCCTCCTGGACTGTAGCGAATCATTATTGTGTAGATACCATGGTTTCGAATCAGGATTTGTGGTTTCTCATCTTGACAGTTGTTGCTATCAAGCGGAAATAAAAGATCCAGTGGAAACGACGTTGGTCAAAGGAGTGGAACTTTTCACAACTCCGGACAATCAGGAAATAAATCATTCAGGAGGCTAATAAATTCTCCATCGGCATTATTATCTACAATGTCCGAACCTTTGGCTGCGAGTGGACGGTCCTCCTTCGTTGGTGTCTGACGGACTGCTAGATCAAAATTGATCTAGACTCTATACTATCAGCCCAGCTCCATCCAGCCTGAGTCATTCAAACTTTCCATCAATCACCGTCAACTCAAGCGTCAAGCAGGTTCCTTGACTATCAATCATGCTTGGCACCATCGCTTGACGAGCTGTTTTGATCAAGCGGATTGATAGTGTAGGGCCTTCTTTAGTGTGTTTGGTGACAATAGAATCCTAGATATAGTTTAAATATATCTTAGTTTTAGGCAATTCTTAAACCCATACAGGTGTGTCGTGTATCTGACAATAGTTGTTTGGCAACAGGAGAATCCGCAGTGTTGTAAATATACCTTAGTGCTTAGGTGCCCTCAAATCCGTTCAGGTGTTCCAGCTTATAGTTATTTGGCAGCAGTGCGAATCCATACTTTTTTAAATCACCATAATGTTTCTAGACATCTCTAGAATCCATATCGGCGTGCCTGACCTTAGCAAGTTAATAAATTTCTTCCTAAATAACTCTATTTCATTCTGTCTTAATTCATTTTTATAATAAAAGCTCATTCCTTGTTTAGAATTTTTTTTTCTTCTTCTTTGTATTGGTAAAGTCAAGAAGGATTTGCTTTTAATATTGCGATGTTTGTTCCTTCGTGACCTTTTTCTTGCCCTACAGAATAACCTTAAAGGATATAAATGTAAATATCTTTATTTATTGTGGCCTTCGCAATCCCCAACAAAAAAATGAATAATATTTAAGAGGCAAAACCTTAGCTGTATAAAAGCAAAGAAAATAGAATAAAAATAAAATAGGATAAAGATAAAGATTGATCAATATTTCTGTTGTGGCTTTGTATTTGTATACTAACAGTTGTTTGTGTAAATAAATATATAAATTATATGGTTATGTATTTTGCATATATATTATATATTCTTGAATCATGGGACCACAATGTAGTCTGTTTGGAAGAATTGGTTATTATTGTCTATGAAAAAAAATATATTAATAGATTCAGTGCCTTCACCATGGTACTCCGGTCAAGTTCAGTGGTCTGCCTTTATTAAGAATCAAAACAATGATAAAATATACTTATATATTGCCGGATATAAGCTTATAAAGAAGTATCAGTATCATAATTACTACGTTTCCAGGATTCTTTAATAACGCTTGAATACAGGTTGAACATAGTTTTTTGATCCAAATCGATCATGGAAACCTAGATTAAATACCGATTGAATACGATTTAGATCCATTTACGATACACTAAATTTTCGGATCGTATCTGGATCGAGTTTCATGGAAACATCTGAACTCGATCCAGCCATGTGAGTGTGAGTGCCCCTATGGGTTTTTCTGGTGAAATTAGTCAAATCTGCTGGTCTACATAACAAACCTGGTGAACAGTGAAGATTACAAATTTGTTTATTATATTCCTTGGTGTTTTGAATATGGATTCAATACTACTCATGGAAACATTATTTAGTCTTATAGTTTTTAAAGTTTTTTTTTTTTTTTTTTTGTCATTGGTAATTTTACCATACAGCCATAAATATTTTAGTTAGTATTTTAAATAGTATTTCAGATTTTTATTTTTCCTCTCTTGATGAATCTGTATATCTTCATAAACGTCGTTATCTTTAAGTAATCTTATCTTTAAAGTTCCTAAGTCGATATTTTCAAACTGGTGGCAGATGTCAAAAGATAATTCAGTGGAAATATTTGTCTTATAAAGAGGTTGAATTGGTGATTTTTTTAAAAAAAAATATCTGTTTCGAATTATTTGAGTATAAACAATACTTTTCCTTTTAATGTAAGGATAAGAAAACAATTCCAAGGGACTTAGTTGGAACCAAGGGGGAATGTAGTTCTCTATCCACTGAAAAGGCTGAATGACCCTAGAAATTAAATATCTTAAGGAGCTTCCCCACTATGCCAAGCGGCAAGGAATGGCAAGGCCAAATGGCATTGCCAAGTGTAATGTGGACGTCTCCCTTGGCATTTGCTATTTGCCAAGCTTGGCACAAAACGTGCCACTTGGCATGCCAAGCCGAACCCGACGATTGTCGGTCCGGATCAAAGCGAGCCAGATGGCAAGAAGTCGTAAGTCGGCCAGACGGCTTTGCCGCTTGGCCTTGCCAACTGGCATTGCGCGGCGTAGTGTGGACGCGCCTTTACTTAGCAAAAGGAAGCAGCCTTGGGCTAAGGCAAAGATTTCTTATACTTACTTATTCAAGTCCTCTTCCTTCTACCTCTCGCTGTAGAGGATGTGCAAAGATGTCACCAGTTCTTCTTATGAGAAGCCACTGTACCGGCATTTCTAGGGTGGATACCCCGTTTGCGGATAGCCGGTTCCAGGGAGTCGCCAAGTCATTCTCGGACGGCCTGGAGGCCGCCATCCCTCGCTCTTCGACTTCATCACTTGCTTAGGGATTCTGTGGTGCTCCATCCTGGCCACGTGGCTAAACCAGCGCAGCTTGTGTCTATCTATCCTATCCGATAGAGGCTCTGTTTGAACGCTCCTCCTGATAATCTGATTCCTAACTCGATAGATTTCTTGTAAACATATAAAGTCATCATATATGTCTTAGTTACAGATGGGAGGTTGAAACTTGGAACGAGTTGTTATAATCATATAAGGACGACAACATGGCGAACTGTGGACATCTTGTTCGTCGGCAGAGCTCAAGGGACCTCGTGCCCGCGCAGCGCTCTCTCGACAGGCTAGAACTCAAAGAGATGAGAGGAAGATTAGTTCCAAACGGAGCCGCAGCTCCGTCCGCTCCACTCTACGGCGCTACTAATCAAGCATTTGAAGATACTTCACCTAATGCAAACAGGGTAATCATTTATATATCATTATCACTAGTATAAATATTATTTATTTATTGCTTCCGAGTTCAACAAAGGTAACGGAAGCTATGTGATTGTCACGAAGAACGAAAAATGTTATCTCCGATATCAACAATTGTAAGAAAGAAATCCATTTCAGTTATCAGGAAAAATGTTTGGTTAAGGGTCTGTCACTCAATATTTGCGAACCAACATATGTTAAAACTACACGTCTAATTTGATTAAAATATGGATGCTAGGTCATTATTCATAATTAGCCTACTGTTGGTCCCATATATTAGTTTCAACCAAAACAAATGGCTGCAACCTTTTGCAGCCATTTGTTTTTCTTCAACATGCGCACAAACATACATTTATTTACACCTGTATCATCAAAAGCACTCCTGATTTTTATTTAATTTGGATGGTTTGTTGAAAGAGATGGCCTATGATTAATTTCAACCATCTGCGCTCTTTTAACTTTGCTATATTGATACTTTAATTTATATTAAAAATCAAAATAAGTTTAAAACGGGGGAAAATTAAATAAATTTGACAATAAATAGGTTGTAAATGGATGAAATCATTAAAGTATACGAAACAGGACGCGAGGAAGCTATGTGCCACATTAATTGGAAGACTATTCCGTTCTTAACATACTTGACTTAGGTGCTGTATTTCCTTAAATTGTCCTAACCGCCTCAAATTAACACCGATTTTTCACTTACCTTTTCTTGAAGTTGACAACTGTCCGTAAGTCATAGTACTCAGTTAAATAGCTACTATCGTTTGATGAAATTTTATTAAATTGTTCGTTTTAGTTTTTAATTCTTAAGAATAATTAGCAATTCTATAATAATTATAAATGCAATGAGTAATGACTGAACTTGAGAATGCTCACAATTTAAAATCACCAAATACCATACATGTTTGTGCCTAGTCTTATTAGGTTATGCATCAAGCGTCAAGTAACAATTTAGAGTACAAGTCCATTTGTTAAATGCCATTAGATTCATTAAATGAATTTTAATAAATTAATTCAAATGTCGTACATAACTGATGAATATGCCATATATATATTATATATATAATATATATATAAGTTTATTCATCGTCGTTAATTCATTACAATATTGTAAGGAGTGCATACAATTAAATTAATTTCAAAATTGTAAGCAATCAACTGAAAAGCCGTCCATGTTACAGTTTTGGTCGACTGAATATACTGAAAATGTCTGTATATGCTATTATACCTTACAGATAAGTTATGCGGGATTGCCTGATCAATATCTACGTACATAATACAGATGTAGACCTATCCTGTTGAACTACGTAGACTGATTCTGAGGCTTAAATGTGTTCTTTTTTTCGTTTTTAGCTTAAATTACAAAAGTTAATTTTTTTAAACATTGGTTCGACAATCTAAAACTATTCATAGTGATACATACTGACAATCCCAAAATACTTTTTTTAATTTATTCATTATTAAAAATACACATAAAAAGTATGTGGCCCCGATAGAAATTGAAAGGTGGTTGTTATTTTGAAAATCTATTCGTTCAAACGATCACTGAAGCTCGTTCGTTCGAAAGATTGTGAATACTCGTTCTGTCGAACAATCAGAAACTTAAACAGGGAACGAGGTTTCTTGTTTATTTATCTAAACCGTTATTTTAACCTTTTCGTTCACAAAGGACACCCGTTCGCGAACGCCTTTAATGGTGGGATCTATTTGGTTATACGATACCATGGGCGCCGACTTTTAAATATCATGGGAGGGGGGGCCAAGAAGGAGTATGGAATACTAACAATGAAACGGGTGTCCGGGTGTCCTCCCTCGGAAAAATTTGAAAAACTAGGTAACAAAATCTGCTATATTTGAGGCTTTCTGGTGAGTTGTTATAGCAATTTTAAAGAAAATTTAACGTGTTTTTTTTCTTTTCAACTAAAATATCAAACTTTTTTATGAATTAAAATATTTTTGCCCATAAAGAGGATAATTTTAAAAAATATCAAAATTATTACTCATCGTTTCAATTAAACGTTTTAGTATAATAAAAATACATCAATGTATATGTAATTCAATCAATGTATGTAATTTTATTATCATGACACTAAGAAAAGTTATATATCTAAGTATATAAAATTAAAGATTTGCCTATACATTGGTCAGAATTGAATATTTTTTGGATAATTTTTAATTTTATAGATTCCAAAAACCGAATCTGGCCCTAAATTTTTCAGTGTATGTATGTGTGTCTGTCGCCACCAATCCGACTTTATAGGCGCAAAACTGGCTAAAGGAAATCGATTAATTTTTTTTTTTTAGAGGTGAGCTTAAACATGTAGCGCATCTTGTAGGCTTAGTTTCATCTAAAAATATCGAGTAGAACCAAAGTTATTAAAAATTTTAGAAAAAAAAATGTTTAAAAATAGCAACCTAAAAAAATTAGGTTGACCCACCATAACCAAAACCCACAGACTAGCTAATCAAAATGTTTGGGTACTTCTAGACCACATAGAGACTCGCGGTTCTTTGCGTTTGGTCGGAAATTTTGGACCCAAACCGACTGGAGAAAAACCGAAAAGTTTTTTATAAAAAAAATGTTTATCCCCCTTAAACATTTTTATGAGCTCTTATGGCGTCTGCAATTGTTGAACGATTTAATTTTTCATTGGGGTTCTTAAACCTCACTCAAATGCCCTTTAAAAGTAAAGAGTATTTATTATTTTATTTTGATTTTTTACTACGTTTTTTCTTAATTATTATAATATGCATCTCTTTTTGTTATTTATTACTATATTACTTAGTTTCTGTTGGCTAATTTTTAAATATATAGATAGACTCCATACTACGACTACGAATGAATGATGTATAGTATAGTCCTGATATTATTCCTAGAAGACTTAAGGAAACAAAACTATTTATTATTTAATTTCATTTTAAGGCTGATGGGTTTACAAGTTTTGAGTATATCTTTATCTGTATATAGTCTATCGTCCCAGAAAACGCATTTCTATTCCGAGTCTAAACTACTGGGCCGATTTTGGTCAAATTTAGCATACAGGTTCAGGTTCAGATCAATCATACACCTAGGTGAAATCGAGAATTGAATTTTAGCTCTTAATTTGGGTTCACTTTCCCCCATAAACTCTGAAAAACGAGAAAATAAATTATTTCTCGAAAACGGTTCCGATTATATTGATTCAAAATTTCTAAAATTTAGTTTATTGAAATAAGAATTTAGATAGGATGTATAAGTAGTTTTACCAGGAAAAATCTAGTTTCCGATATATTGAAGAAAATAAACCTGATTTTGTTTAAAATTGAAAAAAAAAAAAAAAAAAGTAAGGCGTGTTTTAAATAAGGCGATAACCGCCGGATTCTGAACGATTAAGTTAAAATTATTAAGTGTAAAATTTTAATAGTTGTATATTCTTTTTCTACACTTTAAGACCTTATTTTACCATCTTTGAAATATTAAGTGTGAAAACTCCAAAAAGTGTACATATGTTACAAATGCCGAATTTCATGTTCCTAGCTATAGTAGCAGTAGCTTATGAATTGAAACATGGCAACGGACAAACAGACAGACAGAGCCGTTATATAAGGTTTCTTGTCGTACTTCGTACAGAAGCTTAAAAGTAAACAACCACCTGTTGATAACTTTTAAAATATGTTATTAAATATAAATCAATCAAATGAGTTATTATGAGATGTAATATACCTGGTATGAGTAAATACGCGAAAAAATGTTGTTCGATTTATCGGACGGGTATTTTTTAAAAAAAATTCTAATTTGATTATTTAAAGCATAGGCACGGATAGACATTCATTTCCATAAAATTTCAATCTAATTCAAATCGTTTAAATAAATGTCTAAATATACAACTTATTTTCTCTTCAATGTAACTCAATGAATCTGTCTATTGACAAGCCATAATATATTTGTAATGTTCTTCTAAAAACAGTTATTTGTTTATTCTTATCAGGTTTTTTTTTCAAAATTCACATAAATACTTACCAAAGTATTTCACTAAACAATTGCTATAAGTGTATGTAGATTATTTTTAAAAACAATATGTAACAACTAAGTCATTTCGAGTTTTTCTTGTCACGTACCGCACTGCTTTCTACCTTTGGTTATGAATAATAAATTGTATTTATCTTTTTTGAAATTTTAGGAATGTATAATTTGTGTATTATTTTTAAAGGCTGCAAAGCATTATCTTCTCTTTCCATTCAAATTTTTTTTATTGTATAATAATTTTTTTAAAAAAAAACATTCTGTTATATATATTCTTACTAAACTTACTAAGATATGGCTAACTAATTCCATTTAATAATTTTTAAAATTGTTACATTTAATTATTCTTGAACATTCTATCTAAAATTGACCATGTAAAATAACTCCTCTCCGGTGAGGAGTCGAACTCGACCTCTCACCCTTTGCATTTATTGCTATTTTCTCGGGAACTAGATTTTTTCCCGTAAAAATTACTTATATGGTTAGATTTGTATTTAAATGGAATTAAATGGTATTTACAATTTAATTGAGGCGAGCGTAAGCGAGCTTCTTACATTCAACGAAATATGCATCTTGTCTGTCTGTCTGTGTGTAACGTTTACGTGTCCGACGATAACTTGAGTAAAAGTTGACCGACTTAGTTGAAATTCGGTATACAGTATACTATACAGGTTCCTTTTACTTATACTCAGGCTAAGTTCGTTGGACAGCGTGATCCGTCCAAGAGTTCACGCGCAATGCTCGCCAAACCAACATGTAACCAAAACCATGAAAACAAAACTTTATGAGTTTTTATTTCCAGTGGTAAAAAAACTGAAGTGGTCTTAAAACATATTAATCCAGTAATATTTTCAATCGAAATCAGAAACCTCATTTGTAATAACTCTGAATATTGATCTTAGCCTTTAGGTATTGGCTAAGAAATGTTTATACGATCTGTCATTTTGATTCAAGCTAGTGGAACATTTCATTCAGCATTTGTCATGTAACATTATCTACGGAATGAATTCAACTAAAACCTTTAAATTTGAAAAATTGCTTCTTTTATTGCTTATTTAAAGACGAGTGAAAGGGTTTCCAAAACGACCATTTTGATAAAGATGGTGGTCATTTACGTATTTGAGAACCAATTTACGATTTAAAAAATATTTATCTTAAAGGTATTTTATAACTCTAATTAAATTCAATAAATACATTAACAATAAAACACTCTGTAGCGAAGTACAGCAATCCAGCTACTATTTATGTACATATATGTATATATATATACACACACACACACACACACACACATACAAAATATTATTATTTTCTTTTAAAAAGTAATTTATTTTCATTGTTTCATTTTAGTGTTCTTTTAAAGTGAACTGTTTGATTTATTTATTTTATTTTTTTTTTTTTTTTTAGAAAAACTATTATAGCACTATTATTTGTATTCCAATCACGAATACTCCTCCATAACGAATTGCTTATTTGATTTATTTATTTTTGTTAAATGAATATTCATAGGTTTATTTACATTTTTGCATTTCTTTAGTCATATCTACATACACGTGCGAAACTATGTTGTCCCATAATCATTATGTAATTCCGTTTCTACAAAGTTTTATAAGCTTAGATAACTAAAGATTGGTTATTCATAATTATAACTTTATTATATAACCATACTTAACCATTAACCATATTGTGGAAATTAATATTGTCTAGGTATGCAACTTAAATGTGCTAGTGTTATACACTTTTATAATGGGGATTGGTTACTCATTTATTTAACAATGTAAACAAATTCTATAGAATTGGTTTATATCTCTACGAATGTATCTAAATATGTCAGTGTTTTACACTTTTATAATAGGGAAATGAATTAGTTATTTCATTAATTTATCAATGTAAACAAAGTCTATAGAATTGGTTTATATCTCTACGAATGTAATTCGGATGTGGTGTTTACACTAGAGAGATGGCTTGTTTATTCTATTTATCAATGTAAACAGAGAATTTCTTAAGTAATATTACTCTGATAAATGTTGCATCTTTATATTAAAGAAATAAATTGATCGTTTTACATAAATCAATGTAAGGAAATTCTACTGTATTGGTTTTCCTCCACTTAAATATTTTGTCAGTGTTCATATCTGTGTTATAGTGTTAGATTATTTAACTTATTCATTAATGTAAACATATGCTTATTTGGATTAGCTCACTTGTCTAGTTATGTAACTTAGATATTTTAGCATTTATATCTTTATCCAATTGCGGGATAGATAGGTTATTTCATATATTTATCAATAAGCAAATTCTACTGTATTGTTTTATTTTTATACCGTAAAATCTATAATATGCACAATTTGTACCTCTTTTTTCTCCTAAAATGGGGGTTGTGTATTATAGGCGATTGAAAACAATTACCTTCTGATTTTTCCAACTTGACTTTTTGCCATTTTAAGTAGGTAATTAAAAATATCAATAATACGGCTATTTGCTACACTAAAAAATGTCTAAATGTAAGAAAATAAGAGCATAAAAGTACACTGGAATAAACATCCCTTTGTCTTAATAAATTCATTTATGTTCTAAAAATGAGCAGGGGAGTAACAATCTAAAGAGGTACCATAAAATCTTCATAATTTTAAAGTTCAAATCATTTAAATGTACATTATACAGAATTAAAACAAGTAATTACTTTCTCAAATAAGGAGAAAGTACTGTGATACGCGAAAATTCAGTTTTGAGATTTTGCTGGACTTACACATTTTGGTGTTCCCTTATTAAAAAAAAAAATGTTTTTATAAAATGTCCGCATCTGTCGTCTGTCGTCTATCTGTCCACTGTCGTCTATGCAGACGCGTGGAGCCTAAACTAATGAGCGTACTTGGAAGAAATTTAGCATACGTGTTTAAAAAAATCATACCCCGAGGTGAAATCAAGATATCATTTTTTTATCCCAAATTTGAGGGTGCTACCCCCTTCAAAATTCGAAAAAAGTGAAAAAAAGTTATTTCAAATGTTTTATAAAAATAGTTTTTTAAAAAAAGTAATTAAACGGTTCTGACGATTTTTATTAAAATTAAAATTCTAAAATCTAGCCCATTAAAATATGAATCTAACGATATAAGTCGTTTTCCCGGTAAAAGTCTAATTCCTGAGAAAATAGATTCAAATGCACGGATGGAGAGAGGCTCGGTTCGATTCCCTGCCGAGGAGAAGTTATTTGTATGATAAATTTTGATAAAATGTTCAATAATAATTGAATGTACCTATGAAAACCCGAGAACTAATAAATGGAGAACACTGGGCTAGGTAATTATGAACTCATATATGAGGAAGTTTGTCTGAGTTGTCTCGGACTGATTCTTTTACCCAAAACTATTTTTATTTTATGTTGCCTTCAAAACTGGCTTTTACGAATTAAATGTAGGATCCATTTTGAAGCGTAATAAATGCATACTGAATTTAAATAAAATTATGGTTTCTTTCTCTTAAAAATTCCTAAATAACAATAATAAAACTCGTACAAACTTTCTCATATACGAGTTCATAATTACTTAGCCTAGAGTTTTCATTTATTGTTTTCGTATATGTACATTTAATTATTATTGATCAATTCATCAAAATTTATCATAATAATATTATCTTCTCCTGGGCGGGAAATCGAACCCGGGCTCTCTCCGTCCGCGTTTTAAGCTATTTTCTCAGGAACTAGATTTTTCCCAGGGAAACGGTTTATATAGTTAGATCCGTTTTTAAATGGACCACATTTTAGAATGAATTCAAAATCGTCGGAACCGTTTTCGAGAAATAGTTCTTTTTCACGTTTTTTTTCCCTGAGTTTTTGGGGGGTAGCGCCCCCAAATTTGGAGCTAAAATTAATTTCTCGATTTAGCCTCGGGCTATGATTATTCTGAACATGTATGCCAAATTTCGTCAAAATCGGCCGAGTATATAAGTAGTTTAGCCTCCAGGCGTCTGCACAGACGACAGACAGACATTTTTTAAAAACCACTTTTTTAGACTCAGGGAACCTCAAAACGTGTAACATCAAAATGTCAACATACAGGGTGGTCCAAAAGTCTCCCCCCCCCCCCCCCCTCTTAACTTTTGAACGGTTTGAGATAAATTAATGAAACTTGGGGGATCTCTACCACGCAAAGGGAAGTTTGTTTTCATGCAATCACCCACTAGGGGCAACCACCCACTTTGCCCCCAGGCCACCCAACTTCAAAATTTCAAATTGGAGTGTATATTTTTGATAACATATTTGGATTCTACGGTGAAAAATAATAAACTTTTACTTGAAACTATTTTTTCTATCTCCAATATTTTGCCTCCTGTAGAGGGGAAAAGATAGCAAAATATCCCTTCCGAAATAGTAAGATAATAACACTTAGTTCGTTATAAAATCTAAACGGTTTGAAATAAACTAATGGAACTTGGGGGATTCTGTACCATGTAAAGGGAAGTGCGTAATCAATCACTCGCGTACTAGGGGCAACCACCATTTTGCCGTTGAATCTAAATCTGCTATCAAAAATATACATTCCAGGTTAAAATATTGATGTTAGGTGGTCTGAGGGCAAAATGGGAGGTTGCCCCTACTGCGCGATTGCATAAAAACAAACTTCCCTTTACATGGTACGGATCCTTTAAGTTTCATTAATTTATCTCTAACCGTTTAGATTTTACAACGTATGATAGTAAGGGTTATTTTGCTATCTTTGCCCCCCTATAGGGGGCAAAATATTGGAAATAGAAAAAAAGTTTCAAGTAAAAGTTTATTATTTTTCACTGTAGAATCCAAATATGCTATCAAAAATATACACTCCAATTTGAAATTTTGAAGTTGGGTTGCCTGGGGGCAAAGTGGGTGGTTGCCCCTAGTGGGTGATTGCATGAAAACAAACTTCCCTTTGCATGGTAGAGATCCCCCAAGTTTCATTAATTTATCTCAAACCGTTCAAAATTTTAGAGGGGGGGGGGAGACTTTTGGACCACCCTGTAGAATTTTTGCGCATCACAATACTTCCTCTTTATATGAGAAAGTAAATATACTAAATAATTGGGTACAAAGCGCACAAGCATAAAATAATCCCCGAATTTCTAGTGCTTATTATAGGCGAGTTTGTATTATATAGGAATTTTACGGTGAATCTGTTTAGAAGAGATAGATCATTTAACATTTTTAGTTTTGTTTGACTTTGTTATACATACAAAATGAGATTGTAGGTGTAGGTATGAAGTGCAAAATATATCTGTGTGTAGTCATAGGTATGTAGTGTTTTGACTCATAATTCTGGAATCTAAAGAATTTATATGAAACTTATCGCCATTACCATGTTCTAAATCCGAGCATTGTCATCACTAATCTTAGATTTATTCGCTAAAACTTAAATCTATTACGGTAAAACCATTTACTTGTTATATTGATCAAAACAAGGTCGTCGACCTAAATCGTTATTACAATGAAATTGTTGCTAGACTGGATTTATGTTGACAGTGACCGAATGCAACGGAAATTATATTGTTCAGATTAAGAATGACTTATTGTTAGAAATTATATTTAGTTTGATTATTTACAATAATTAATATTGGGGTCAAGGCTTCGTAAAATGGATCCACAAAGTAATCAAAAGTTACAATTTTAAATAACAATATTTATTAAATCAAATTATTATTACATTCTCAAATCCGTATTGTATAAATAATACTGTGGTGGCTCAAATATTCGATTTTAAGATTTTCAATGGATTTGCACTCTTAGAGGCAAATGGATTTGGAAAATTTGCATCCTTTGAGCCAACTCTAAGTTAAAAAAATATGTCTGTCTGTAGCTTGTAGTCTGTGCAAACGTTTAAGTACGATTTTTTTTTTACTTTCTCATTTTTAGAGAAAGGATTGTGATGGAGTGAAAATTCGATTTTGTCATTTTGACGGATTTTCACGTTTTGAGTTCTCTTGAGTCCAAAAAATGTTTGTCTTTTTAAATACGAATCTAGCGATATTAGACGATTTCCCGGGAAAAATCTAGTTCCTGAGAAAATAATTATAAACGCAAAGGGTGAGAAGTTGAGTTCGATTCACCGCCGGGAAGAAGTTATTTTTAAAGTAATTTTAACCGGTTTAAAATCAAAAAGTTCTGAAAAAATAAAACTTGATAAAAATAAAAAAATTGGGTACGGGGTACCTCGGAACTTTTCCTCACTTTAGAGGCCACTTAAGAGGCCTCTCCTGCTACTTTGCAGCAGGAGGAAGCAGCATTGGACGTGGTCAGTAATTGGATGGGTGACCGTTCTGAACTAACTGATTCATTATCATTCTTAAAAAAAAACCTTATTTTTAATACCTATATTTTATTTAATTATTTGAAGTTTGGCGGTATTTTGAGAGATAATTATAAATAATTATATTCGCTTATAAATTTTAAACTAATTATGGAATTTCATGGGTTTTTTTTATATTTGTTCCTTAATTTTTTCCGGTTCGGAAATTTAGTGGGCTTGTTTGTCATACAGAGAGTTACATTCGAGCCAAATTTCAACTTGATCAGGACCATTTTTGATGTATAACGATTTTTGTAAATTTTTGCTGACTCAGCCAACTGGGTTCAAGATGGCGGAAAAAGTTGATTTTCCGGACGGCACAACTACAGGTTAGGACTGATTTTTCTGCCAAGTTTCAACTCTCTAGGTTAAATACCTTGGGCGGTACGATGATAACACACATACACACATATATACGTCATGCTGAAAACCACTCAGGAGGTCTTAAAAAACACCTAAAACGTATAATTCCGTTGAAATTTCGAAGAAAATTGTTTGGTGAAAACAATACTTTTCCTACTATTAGTAGTGAGGAAAAGTAAAAATAACGTCGTTAGCAAAGTAGAAAACATTTCGTTGACATTGTGCAGTTCTTTCATCTTATAAACTTTTTATAATTTCATTTTATAATTAATAATTTCACACATATAATTATCTAAGAAGCATTCACATCCCTCACGGATATTTTGTTTTTGCATTCTTTGCATTGTACATGCAATGTGTGAGAATCTCCTTCCAGTCAAGTGTGTAATTCTAACTGACCATCAGACTGCATAGAGAACGGTAAGCGTGAGAAAATATAAGAAATACCTTAATAGTTATAACAAAATTAGTATTACCGTGTGATTATGACATCATTTTAAATATTACTTGCTAACAACCTATTACCTGTAGTAATTATCAGATTAAGTAAACATTTAGGGTATAGCAAGGAAAAGTAAATAAATCTGACTGACTTAACTTTTTAACTTAGCTTTCTTATAAACGACCCGTGATTATGTGGTCCAGTGTTTTACATTTTTTACTTTTCCTCACTACCTTTACAGTAGGAAAAGTATTGTTTTCACCAAATAAATGTTTTTCGAGATTTCAACGGAATTATCCGTTTTGGGTGTTTTTAAGACCTCCTGAGTGGTTTTCAGCATGATGTCTGTATGTATGTGTGTTATCATCGTAGCGCCTAAGGTATTTAACCTAGAGAGTTGAAACTTGGCAGAAAAATCAGTCCTTACCTGTAGTGGTGCCGCCCGGAAAATCAACTTTTTCCGCCATCTTGAACCCAGTTTGCTGAGTCAGCAAACATTAAACAAAATTGTAATAAATCGATAATGGTCCTGATCGAGTTGAAATTTGGCACGAATGTACGTACCTCTCTGTATGACAAACAAGCCCACCAAATTTCATTTTGATATTGGCCGCCATTTTGAAGTTATCAATTTCGGATTTTTTTAAACTTTGACGGTTAATAATACCGAAAGAATAAATAGGTTTTTGACATATAGCATATCGTTGGAACCGGAAAAAATTAAGGAACAATTATAAAAAACCCGATGAAATTCAATTAATTAGTTTAAAAGTTATAAGCGAATATAATTATTTATTAGTGCGATAATTTTGATGACTTCCAAGTTTGTTTACATCTGTCAAAATACCGCCAAACTTCGAATAATTAAATAAAATATAGATGTTAAAAGTACGTTTTTGTTAAGAATGTTATTAAATCAGTTAGTTCAGAACGGTCACCCATCCAAGTACTGACCACGTCCAATGCTGCTTCATCCTGCTACGAAGCAGCAGGAGAGGCCACTTTAGTGGCCTCTAAAGTGAGGAAAAGTTCCGAGGTACCCCGTACCCGATTTTTGTTATTTTTTTCAAGTTTTCCTCATTAAATTTTATTAAAATTTACCTTAACAATAACTCCTCCACGACTAGGTGTTGTCCTCCAAATCGACTATTTAATTCCTGGAAACCGACTTATAAATTTAAATTTTTGGTCTCGTAACCGTCTGTCGGTGTTTCTGTCGACGAATTTTTTGCGGACACTCAAAATTTAAAAATTACTTGTCCGATTTTAATTAAATTTGTATAGTACGTCCAAAACGTACATTGCTTCTTCTCTAAAAAACGCTCAATCTTTTTACTTTCTCACATAAAGTAAAAATATTGTGATGGCGCGAAAATTCGATTATGATGGATTCACACGTTTTAAGGTACTCCAAAAAAAAAATGGTATCTCAAAGATGTCAGTATCTCGTCTGTCTGCCGGCTCTGACGATTTTGATTAAACAATTCTAAAATGTAATCCATTTAAATACAAATCTAAAGAAAATAAGCCGTGTTCCCGGGAAAAATCTAGTTCCTGAGAAAATAGTTTTAAAGTGGACGGAGAGTGCCCGAGTTCGATTCCCCGTCCAGGTGAAGTTATTTTTTACGGTAAATGTTCATAAAATAATCAATAATAATAAAATGTACCCATAAAAACTTGAAAACGTATAAATGGAAAACACTAGGTGAAGTAATTATGAACTCGTATATGAGAAAATTTGTCAGAGTTGTCTCGGACCGATTTTTTTTTAATAACACGAATATCTATACTAACAACTACTTATCCATTTTTTAAGAAATTTAGAAAGGTTATCGAAAGTAGCCCACAAATGGTCCCATTTTACTTTCAATCGTCTGTGCACATTTAATATTTAATCAAAAATAAATGTGTCCCTCTACTAAGAATCGAAACATCAACCTTTTTTACTTTCTCATATAAAGAGAAAGTATTGTGATGGCGCGAAAATTCGATTTTGAGATTTTGATGGATTTACACGTTTTGAGGTCCCTGAGTCCAAAAAAGTGGTTTTTAAAAAATGTCTGTCTGTCTGTCGTCTGTCTGTCGTCTGTCGTCTGTTGTCTGTGCAGACGCCTGGAGCCTAAACTACTGGGCAGATTTTGACGAAATTTGGCATACATGTTCAGAAAAATCATACCCCGAGGCGAAATCGAGAAATGAATTTTAGCTCCAAATTTAGGGGCGCCAGCCCCCAAAAACTCTGAAAAAACGTGAAAAAAAATTATTTCTCGAAAACGGTTCCGACGATTTTGATTAAAAAATTCTAAAATATAGTCCATTTAAATACGAATCCAACGATATAAGCCGTTTTCCCGGGAAAAATCTAGTTCCTGAGAAAAAAGCTTAAAACGCGGACCGAGAGAGCCCGGGTTCGATTCCCCGCCCGGTAGAAGTTATTTTTATGATAAATTTTAATGAAATGCACAATAATAACTAAATTTACATACGAAAACTAATAAATGGAAAACACTGGGCTAAATAATTATGAACTCGTATATGAGAAAGTTTGTCTGAGTTGTCTCGGACCGATTTTTTTTTTTACTTCCGAGCTTACCCAAGGTAACGGAAGCTATGTAATCGTTCTGAAGAGCGATTTTATTTTATAACTTCGATTTCAAAAATTCCAAGACAGAAATCCGTTTTTTAGACATCAGGGAACATTTTTGGTTCCGTGTCTGTCACTCAATTTTTGTGAACTAACAATCAACATATCTTAAAAATTACTCCCCTAATTAATTTGAACCGTCTACGCTCTTTAAATGTTGCTAAATTGATGCTTTAATTCATGTAAAAAATCAAAACAATTTTGACAGTTTAAACTCAGGGGAAAAATTAAATAAATTTGACAATAATGGTCTTTAAAAGCATACAATCATTAAAATATACGAAATAGGACGCGAGGAAGCTATGTTCCACACTAATTAGAAGACTATTTTTTAACAATATCTTTAAAAGTACTAATCCAATTTTGAATAAATTTGTATATGGTTTGTCGAAAGTAGACTTCAGATGTTCACATATTCATTTCAACTTCCATCCTACATTTATATTCAATAAATTTGACCAGAAAACAACCTTTTAATTCCCGGCAATATCACGATATTTTTATAGAATTTATTTTAATAGTTGCATCTTAAGTTTTTATTACGGAGTGTATCTAAATTATATTAATAATAACAATGTATTTATTAAATACATTTTAAGTTATTTTATTTATTTGTTTATATCTTGATAAAAGAAAAGGTTAATTGATTTGTGGTTTGGTGTTTAAATTTCATCACTTTAGGAAACGCATGTACGTCAGAGCTTTGAACACCTACCATGGTTTATCACGGAAATGCCTCTACTACAATAATAAGTCATTTCATTTATTGTTGTCATCGGTATTCTCCTTGTCGTATTTAATGAAGTAAAAGTAAAAGTTGGAACAAAATTGAGATCTCTGAGAGAAGTAATAACACTGTTCTCCAAAAAAAGCATCAGAATGGAAATGTCCTTTTCTGAAGTATTTTGGTGTACTGAGACCGAATCTGAAGTCAAAATTTCTCCTATACGTACAGTTTTCACGGAAAATGCGCCTAAAGTTGGGAAAAATTGTGTTTTTGACCCAATTAATTTTTCGCCCAAAAAAATTTCTTAAAAAAAGAAAAAAATATTGGGCATTTGAATATCTTTAAACTATGAAGAACACAAATCAAAAGTCAAAAAAATCTGTTGACCTTACTTTTTTAAGAAAATTGAAAAATAAGAAAAAACATTTTTTTATCTACGATTGATACGAAATATAAACTTTATATCTTTAATTAGATGAGTAGAAAGTGATTATTTACGTACTTGTATTCATTGCGCATGCGCGTCTCATAGTTCTGAATAATTCCTCTTCTCTACCACGCTAGCGCGGTAAAGAAGAGGAATTCTTCAGCTTTACGCACGATTAGCGAGTTTGTTTACATTTAACAAATCTAATTTGCAGTTCTTTTATTAAAATAACTGTTTATATCGAGTTTTTAGTGAAAAACAATAAGTGAATCAAGTGACTTTGACGAAAATGTGGAGAATAATACTCCTCCGAGCGAAGCCGGGGATTAATGTCAATTAGCTCCCGAGGCGTAGCCGAGGGAGATAATTATAACAATGGAATAATAATGCATCATTCTCGAGGTACATACAAAATTTTATCTGCAGAAAAATCGCTGTATAAGATTTAATCAATAATGAAAACATTTGCATGTCTTTATTAAACGAATTAAATTCAAAAATAAAACAATATAAATTATTTAAAACAATTAATAATCACTTATAAAGTAATAAAGAAAAAAAGTTTAACGAAAGCTAACAAAAGTAAACAAAGCATCGTAGAATGACTCGCAATACAGCTGGGAGTTTTAAAGCAGTGTTGCCAACCTGATTTCAATCAATTTACTATATTTGCCATTCATTTTCGAACGTGGATGTATGTAAAATGTATGGATAATGTAAAAACGGAATCCCGTTTTTACATTATTTTCCCTGTTTTCACATTATTTCCCTGTTTTTAAGAACGGGGATGAAATTACCAACATTATTACCTATAAACTAGCCCTGAAAAGTTACATTTCGTCCCTATTGGAGATAAAAAAAAATATTAGTAAGGAGTAGAGCCGTTATAGGGTGGTTGGGGGGGGGGGGGGGGGCATATTTTTTGGGGTGAAATTTGGCGCTGAAAACGATTGGTGTTAAAAAGCACAGTACTCATAAAATATTATATAAGCACATGCTTGTAATATACTTCTAAAGCAAGATCAGTGACTATAAAAGTGAAAACTGTAAAAGCAAAGTAATACCTGCACAAGACTAATAATATTTGTACTGCGAAAGCAAGATTAACACTAGAAAAATATAATAATTATACAATAACAGATATATTAGCGCTAAAAGAAAGATCAGCTCAAGAATGTAAGAGCTGCTAGAAGAAAACTGAGAAAGGTTTTTAAGATAAAGTAAGATTTATTTTGTGAAAATCAATAACTTAGAGAATAAAGGTAGGGCTTTCTTTGAGATTCAGGGCTGAATGAAAAGGGCTGGAATTCTTAGGATTCTAGTCAAGGGTTGAACCAGGGAACGCATAGAAGCACAGGCTTAGACATTCTATATTATTTCAGTTTGATGCTGTTGGATTTTGTTTATTTATTTTTCAATAAGGGTTAAATAAATGAAATTAGTTTAGTCTCTATACTCTTTTTACTGGTCTTATATTACTTAGCTTTGTAAGTTTCATCGCACATTTCCGTTTCCCCAATTTTGAACCACTTCCCGTGATTCAATCTTCCCCAAATTTTGCACATAGATACAACTAAGGTGAAGAATACAGAAACCAAAAAAACGAAATATAAAAACAAAATGGCGTCAAATTTATTTGCATTTTAATTTTCATCGCACACCTATTACCCCAATTTTGAACCACTTCCCGTGATTCAATCTTCCCCAAATATTGCACATAGATACAACTAAGGTGAAGAATACAGAAACCAAAAAAAAAAAAAAAAAAGGTTGAAAATAAGACCAGTTTTGAAAAATGGTATTTTTATATTAATTATTACAACTAGTATTAACTTTTGACAGCGCGGGAAAATCGAAAAAATGTGAAAGGGAGCCAATGAGAACACTGGGGTCAACTGATATATATATATATAACTATAAACATACTATATATATATATATATATATATATATATATATATATATATATATATATATATATATATATATATATATATATACAAAATATTAGAAATGGAAAAAAAAGTTTCAAGTAAAATTTTATTATTTTTCACCGTAGAATCTAAATCTAATCTCAAAAATGTACACTCCAATTTGAAATTTTGAAGTTTGGTGGCCTGGGGGCAAAGTGGGTGGCTGCCCACTTACCTTTCTATCTACTTCTCTTCCAAAATGGCGGACATTTAAAGTTTAAAAATGTATATTTTTTTCTCATTTTCAATAGTTTTGTTAGGTACATTTAAAAATTGATCCGAGACAACTCAAACTAACTTTTTCATATAATCTCGGTCCCAGACCCCAGGAAACATGAATATAATAATAAATATTTATTGCATTAAACTCGCTTCAATAATAATCCTACGTGATGCTTAGTTATTTTATTTATTTATTTATTTTTTTTAATTTTATTTTTAATTTTTTTTAGTTTTAGTCCCGTTCAACAGCTTATTAGGTCATTACAACTTATTATCGGAAGAGTTATTTTGCTATCTTTGCCCCCCTAGGGGTAGGGGGGGGGGGGCAAAGTATTGAAAATTGAAAAACAAAATTTGGATCACCCTGTATAAATTTAGACTGAGGATGACCTTAAGAATGGTCGAAACGTTTCAAGAAAAAATGGATTAATTCTTTTTATTTCTTTACACCTTATCATCCAATCACCATAGCAACAAATAAAGTTTTTGTAGGGAAAGAAATTAGTAAAATTGTTAGAATGGTACAAAGAAAAAAACAAAAACTAGTCAATCACAATGAATTCGGTGTAAAGGTAGAAGGGGGAAGTTACGGACTGGGCTGGACCAATAAGCATTAGGTCTGTTTTACTGAACAATCCAGCAACTAATACCCGAGGTTAGTTCAGTACCCAACTCGCTTCGTGCTCACTATTTCTACCTGTGACCGTGTCATAGCAATAATTACCTCTAAACTCCCTATCTCACGAAATATCAATCAGTGTTACGGACTCTCTCTCAGTGAACACAGCTCATAAAAATCAATTATTTATAGTTATTTTATTTTAGAAAAAAAATTAATATTTTTATTTAAACTATATAGTTATTTATATAATAATTAATATAATATAGTGATTTTTAGTGAAAATGTGAGACTTGTATAATATTTTTTATTTCTTAAAAATGAATATTAATAATTGTTTTATTATATCAAAGAAAATCTTTATTCTGGTTTTTAACATTTCAATTTAATTGGGTTTATGAATTTGGTTGTTAAAATTGTAAGAAATTAAAATTCAAATCGGCTAACGAACAATAACTTAATTTATTATTTGTTTCATTATTTTTATTTAATTATTTTATTATATTATTTCTACATTCAAATACCTTGTAAGTTTCACTTTATTCAAATTCTAATTTCATTCATTAAAATAGCACAAATAAATTAATATATAAAAAATATAATAATTCAAATAAAACAACTATTACAGTCATTAATACATAAATTAATACAAATATTTTTTTAAAAAGTATAAAAAAAAACATTAATAAATTAAATAATATAAAATAAATTAATTCATGTTTTAATCATAGATTAAATAAAAATAATGAAGTAAATTTAATCAATTAATCAAGAAGAAATTGTAGATAAATAACAGTAATAACTTTATAATTTACTTTAAAATTTAAAATATCGTTATGGAAATTTGTATTGTTTATAACATTGATTATTTTTATAATTATTCGTTAAAAATATGAAACAATTAATTAATACATAATTTATTTAATCAAATTTATTATAATATAAATTATATAAAATGATCATTAAAAATTATATATTATACAAGTACAAATAATAAATAAAATAATTTTTATAAAATATAAGATAAATATAATAATAAGTAAATAATATATAAGAATTTTTTTTTATTAATTAAATAAACTATATAATACGATACAGTATGTTAATTAAGTGGAAATTATTGTAATTTAATTATATAAATAAATAATTTTAAGGTTATAAAATAATATATTAATTTATTATTTAATATATTTAGGGCTGTATTAAAATAAATAAATATGGAAGGCGATGAAAAAGATTTGAATTCTGCTGTGGCTGCAGATCAGGAGAAAATGACGGATCAAAGAGCAAACGGAGAAGAGATACGATTAAGTATAATGCCTAGAAGTAAACCGGATTCAAATGCCGCACCGGATTTGGCTCAAATCCTTCAAAAGTTTGTCGAAGATGTCGAAAATAAAGTTAATAAACAGTCGTGTAGGATCGACGAATTAAAAGTGGAGTTAAGCAAAATGAAATTCGACGAAAATATCGAAAAACTTATATTACAAATAATCGAGAATCGTTTTGAAGTCAACGACAATCAGAATATAAATTTAAAAGCTATAGATTATAATGTAGATCAGAGTTCGTCTTCTTCAAAGAAAAAAGACAATTTCGATGATATCGATGAAAACACGGCTAAATTAAAAATAAAATTGAAAGCTCTGGAGAGTAAATTGAAAAAATCAAATTCACTGGAGAATATTAAGAAATTTGAAATTCCCTCTGACATTTCATATAAATCAGCTGATTCTTCTGATATCTGCAACGTTTTAGAAGATTTAAAAAGAAGTTTAGATTCTAAATTGAATTACCAGACGAGCAAGATCGATTCTTTAGCTAATCAAGTTTCGGAGTTATCAGACACTTTAACCATTTCGTCCAATCAATACGCTATTTTACTGAATAAGTTCATTTCAAGAGCTGTCGAAAATCAAACAGTTGTAACAGTCCAACCCACCAAAAAGGTAATATTTTTTTTTTTTTTTTTTTTTTTTAATTCACATGTGCTTGCCCGACTTTTGATAAAAAAAAAAATCACAGTGTAATAATTCATGAGAAGAATTGTGTATTTCGTGTAACATATTATTGTTATTTTAGTATTATATACTTCATAATTTTTAAAGAGGCGCAACTTGAAAAGTGCGGTTATAAATCACTGGGATTTTATCTGGAACTAGCTGGCCCAGACTCGTGCTTCACTTGAGAAATAATTCAAAAGTAGAACACTCGTTTCTTCGATTTTCTAAAAACCTGATAAAATTACTGCCATTTTCAATCCCCCTGTGTTTTAATTCCTCCAAAATTCAATCTATTCATATTCACGTTGATTTGAATTATGTGCTAAATTTAACACATCTCAAGACAATATATTCCTCACATTATTAATAACTTTTTGAACATGGTAAATGGCTGCCATTTCCTCCTTAAGTAAAACATGGAAAATCCGGTAAGAATTAAAGTTATTTCACATTTCCCATGACATACCCACAGACTATAAGTCAGACATGGTAAATGGCTGCCATTTCCGCCTCAAGTAAAACATGGTAAATCCGGTAAAAATTAAAGTTATTTCACATTTCCCATGCCATACCCATATAGACTATAAGAAGTGTGACTAGTTTCAGCTTTTTACGTCTAGAAAGAACCCAGTTTCTTTAAGCATTACAAAGAATAACACTGACTTTGTCTTTTATGTATATTTATTCTTACGTAATACATATTAGGAGAAAATATTGTTGTGGCATACAAATTTGAGTTTGAAATTTGTATGAATTTACACGCTTTATGGAGATTAAAATGGTAAAATTATGATTTTTATTTTGCTTCCGAGCTTACCGAAGGTAACGGAAGTTATGTGATCGTTCTGAAGAACGAAAATATTTTATGTCTCCGATTTCAAATATTCTAAGACAGTTATCCGTTTCAGACATCAGGGAACATTTTTGGTTCCGTGTTAGTCTTGATCAGTCGCCGCTCAATTTTTGCGAATCAACATATATCTTAAAAACTATACGTCCTATTTTAGTGACATTTTGATAGTAGCTCATAATTAACTCATTGTTGGTCCCATATAAGTTTCTGCCATCTTTGACTATTTGCTTCTCTTCCATACGCGCACAAACATACATTTATTTTCATCTATATTATCAAAAGCAATTTATCTAATTTTTATGATATTTAGATGGTTTGTCGAAAATAGTCTGTAGATAGCCCCAGATTAATTTCAACTGTCTGCGCTCTACGAGTTCATAATTACTTATTAGCCCAGTGTTTTACATTTATTAGTTTTCGTATGCACATTTAATAATTATTGAACATTTTGTCAAAATATATCATAAAAACAACTTCTCCTTGGCAGGGAATCGAACCCGGCCTCTCTCCGTCAGCGTTTAAAGCTATTTTCTCAGGAAGTAGATTTTTCCCGGGAATCTGCTTTTATTGTTAGATTTGTATTTAAATGGACTACATTTTCGAATTTTTTAATCAAAATCGTTGGAACCTTTTTCGATAAATAAGGTTTTATACGTTGTTTCAGAGTCTTTGGGGGGCACCGCCCCCAAATTTGGAGCTAAAATTTATTTTATCTCCAGTAGGGAGAAAAAGTTATGATTTTGAATTAGTTTAGAGGGACTAAAACAGGTCTTTTCATCCCTGAACTCAAAAAGTAGGGTGAAAACGTAAAAGTAGGGCGAAAAAGTAAAGTAGGGCAAAAAAGTGAAGATTGCAACTTAATTATTTTATAAATTGTAGAAAATGAAAGGCTAATGTAATGAAGTTGTTGAAATCAGGTTGGCGGCACTGCTCTTTTTTGACCATGTATATCATTGTTTATAACCTGCATCTAAATAATCTTCTATTTAAGTTTAATTCCAATTCTTATCTGTTGTTAATATTGAATCTCTTATATCTGCTATTAAAAGTGCTAATAATTATTGTTATTTATTAAAATAATAAATAAAATGTGCAATGGACGAAAATGTGTATTTTCTTCCTACTGGAGATAAAATATTGTATGTACCTCGTGAGTTAAGTGCTATTATTCCCCTCGCGATAATTATCTCTCTCGGCTGCGCCTCGGGAGCTAATTAGAGTTATTAAAGAGTCTAATTCCCTCGGCTTCGCTTCGGGATTTAGGGACCATGGTTCCTTCGGCTTCGCCTCAAGAACCAACTTTTTTGCTCAGGGAATACTGATTTACTTTACTCCCTAGGTGCATTAATAACTATTTCGATTTCACCTCGTAGTATGATTTTTCTGAACATGTATGCCAAATTTCGTCAAAATCGGCCCATTAGTTTAGGCTCCAGGCGTCTCCTCAGAAAGACAACAGGCGACAGAAAGCAATTTTTTAAAAACCACTTTTATGGAACGGGACCTCAAAATATTAAAATTCATCAAAATCTGAAAATCTAATTTCCGCGCCATCGCAATACTTTCTTTTTATACAAGAAAGTAAAAAAAATGTTCTTTAGAATGAACACACCTACGGTTTCCTCCGAAAAGTTCAGAATAATAATAATATTTATTCGTCCAAAAAGAGAAATAAAAAACAAAATAAAGAAGCAATAAATAAAAGCAATTAAAGCAAAAACCACTAGTTTAACTCAAGTATGTATCATTGTTTTTTAATTGAATAAGCATACATATAATTATACAATTTTTATATTATTAAATAAAGGATAATCTCAATTATTCTGTCAATTAAGCTTTACAAATGAGAACTGAAAATTAAACAAATAAAATAAATAAACGATGAAATGATTTCATTAAGAATTATTTTTGTTGTAATGAATGAGGAAATCATTTTTCTTTTGTCAACTCAACAAATTTATTTTGGTCGATTATAATGACAGATTTTCATAGCTCGTTACGACCTTGACTTGAACAATCATATAACTATGCAATTAAATCAGCTGATGTGATTATGATTATACAGACAGACAGACCTACGGTAACAAAGAGCAAATGATATGTAACAAGTTGTCATTTTGATCTAAAGAGACGAGTGATAAACTGACTGTTTTATTGTTACGTAACAATGTACCAGTTTTAAATTAATAATGATGTCACTGTTCTTCTATTGTGTCTTGTAATGATGATGGGCCTTTATTTAATTTTACTAAAAACCTTTATTGTATTCTTCTAACTTCATTTTTAGGGTTTCGAGGTCATCCTAGAAACCCTAAAAATAAAATTGTTTGCCCCAAAACAGGAAAGATATTCCTTTTTTACTGCGTTTTTATTGGCTTGCTTTCTTGTTTGTTTGTCCAGTACAAATCTTGCAATCGATTTTTAACTAACTTCCTGAGTAGCTAGACATTTGAAACTTTTAGAATAGCTCAGAACACGATGACAATGCATTATTTTAGCCATCTTTCAGCAGAATTTAATTAGTTTTCAGCAAATTTTGCTGTATGGAAAGTAAGTTCGGAAAAAATCCGCAAGTTATTTTATTTGTTTTGACATATCCCATATTTACAATCTTCATTTTGACGGGTTTCAAATTTATGATTTATGACAGAAAATATAAAAACGTGGTATATAAAAAGTTCTTTTCATCTTGTAATTATTAGTGAGTTGTCCCCTTTAATATAATATATTATTCTTTTTTCTTTGTGTCTTCAGGGATTAAGATTAAAGAAGCTAATACATTTGTCTTTTTACTTTTCCTCACTACCTATAGTAGGAAAAGTATTGTTTTCACCAACAATTTTTTTTTCGAGATTTCAACGGAATTATCCGTTTTGGGTGTTTTTAAGACCTCCTGAGTGGTTTTCAGCATGAAGTCTGTATGTATATATGTGTGTATGTATGTGTATATGTGCATTATCATCGTAGCGCCCAAGGTATTTAACCTAGAGAGTTGAAACTTGGCAGACAAATCAGTCCTTACCTGGAGTGGTGCCGCCCGGAAAATCAAATTTGTCCGCCATCTTGAACCCAGTATGCTTAGTCAGCAAAAAATCGTAATAAATCGAAAAAGGTCCTGATCGAGTTGAAATTGGCTCGAATGTCTCCTCTGTATGACAAACAAGCCCACTAAATTTAATTTTGATTTTGGCCGCCATTTTGAAGTTATAAATTTTTGAATTTTTAAACTTTGACGGTTAATAATACTAAAATTACATATAGGTTTATGACTTATAGCATATCGTTGGAAACGGAAAAAATTAAGGAACAAATATAAAAAACCCGATGAAATTCTATTAATTAGTTTAAAAGTTATAAGTGAATATAATTATTTATTAGTGCGATAATTTTGATGACGTCAAAGTTTGTTTACATCTGTCAAAATACCGCCAAACTTCAAATAATTAAATAAAATATAGGTATTAAAAATAAGGTTTTTTTGAAGAATGATAATAAATCAGTTTTTTCAGAACGGCCACCCATCCAAGTACTGACCACGTCCAATGCTGCTTCCTCCTGCTGCGAAGCAGCAGGAGAGGCCACTTTGGTGGCCTCTGAAGTGAGGAAAAGTTCCGAGGTACCCTGTACCCTGTTTTTTTGTTTGTTTGTTTCATTTTATACAATACGTCATTAAAAATTATTACTGATTCAGTAATATGTCACTTTCAAATCACTTTACTGTCAAACAATTAAAAATAACTTTGAGTCATATTCACTCTCTGCTCTCTGGTTCATGACTCTAGAAAAAAATATTGCTAATTTAAACACTCAAAATATCTTCAATTAGCGAGTAATTGCAAACTGATCGCAATATTTTACATTTTTTGTAATTTTTTAAGTGGGGAATCATATAAAAGGTATTGAAATTTGGATCACCAATATATATCGAGTTTTCAACTTGGCGGTCATTTTACCCCCGGAATTATTATAACAAAACAAATGAAAAAAAAAAAAAAATCCCCCCCCCCCGCTACCCCATGAGGATAGGTCCTAAAAATAAGCCAAAAATTCATAAATATACATCTCTGTGGGCCAATGATATTTCCAGGAGTTAATATAAATAAGTAAAATTTGAGAAATTTTAGGAGGGCGTAATAACTATGTTGACCCAACATTTTTATTTTTTTGTCATTTTTATGTGGAAAACATTTTAAAGCTATCGAAATTTGCCTCACAAATTATATATCGCGTTTATAAAATGGTGGCATTTTTACCCCTAAAAGAACCAAATAAGTACATACCTAAGATGCTAAATGGATAATATAAATAACACCTTGCTTCTCCAAACTGCAATTTTTTATATACATATTTTGGTTAAAAAAAAAATATATATATATATAATGATTTCTTATGACCAAAGAAACCCTTTTAGTAGCGTTCTAGCAAGAACCTACTTGGGATTTTTTTCTTCTGACTTTAGTTAGGCCTTATATACATCTACTTTACCAATTTGCCTTTCTTGTTTATAAGTTAACTACCCATAACACTCATTCGGCGAGAATCATCGCCGTCAACGGGACATATGTATGCCTGTTTCGTTCTCCACGACGCCAACGTCGCGTCGTGCCTTCGCCTCTATCTCTTCGTATCGATACTGTTATAAGAGTGGAATCTATAGTGGTTTGATAACCTAGGCTGCATCTAAATTCTTTTTGATCTAAGTTGGATCTAATTCAAAGTGACTGGTTGCGTTTAACTCATGTCTATTTCGGTTGCATTTAGTTCATAGGGACATAGATTGCATTTAATTCATGGCAACATTGATCAGTGAATTTGGTGCGTAGGCTTCCGCGAATAGACTCGTATTAAACAGCTTGGTTTTCCGGTGAAATCCGCGTCACTTAGGGGTTGAAGTCCGACGTTTCGCTTCCACTACTGGAAGCATCTTCAGGGGTATGGTGCTTCGCGATGTTTACTTGAAGCCTCAAGAGGAGTCAGGAGGTGAGTCAGTATGGCTTGCCGTTGCTTCAAGTAAACATCTCAATGTATCACACCCCTGAAGATGCTTCCAGTAGTGAAAGTCGGACTTCATCCCCTTCGTAACGCGGAATACACCGGAAAACCAACCTGTTTATTAATTAACAGGGACCTAGATTTACCTAAATTATGGTGATCTGGGTTAGACCTAGTTGTTGACCGAATGGAGAGAGGTCCGGTTTTAACATGTCCGTTTAGCATTTTTTTTGTGTCTGCAAATTTGTTTGCTGTGCGCTGTCAAACGTGTTGTTCGATTTTCATTAAATTTGGCTTCGATGTTGCTTGAAGTCATTAAAAACTATGTATTTTTTTTTTTTTTTTTTTTTTTTTGGAAGCTAGGTCTACTGATTACAGAATTACTAATTTATGGTGATGTAGATCAGAACTTATTTATGGTGACCTAGCTTGCATCGAATTAATAATGTCCTAGATGGGTTCCAATTTATGGTAAAATACCTGGAGTTTGTTACCTTTTTAGCTTGTGGTGAATCAAGGCCACCACAATCCCTACCTCTTTTTGGTGTTTATTTCCTTAATTTTGTTATAATTATTTCAATTGACCTGTCTCGGCTGTTCAAAGTAACAGACTTAAACTTAAGGTATAATAACATGGTAACATTAGTGTGTAAAAAAAAATTAAACTAATAATAAATAATGAAATTGATTAAAAAATCGTACACATTATTTTAGCATGCTCTGGAAAATTAATTGTTAATCGATCCAAATAATTAAAAAACCATATCAAAACTATATTTGCAATGTTTGACCTACATTCGCTTGTTCACTGACAAATGACAATAAAGACATAAAAAACACTGTAATATGTCTTTGATGACATCTACCATTAATTCTCAATTATTATATTACTTATAGTGTATCATAAATGAAGTTATAATACCAAGTGATGACAATATAATAACTCCCATATATATTTATCCACGGTATCATTGACGTGTATTTATTTGTCAATTATGTATAATTGACAGCATGTATAGTAAGCATCTACTAGTCAAAATAAAATCCCCATCAGACATTAATAATAATTAGATAAATTGCATTTAAATTTCCTTTCGTATGTTCTTTTACGATTTATTATTATCGGGGATTATATTGTAATTTTTCCAAATCTTAAAAAAGTTAGTTAAAGATGTCTAAAGTGGATAATAAAATGAATTATATTTCACCTCCTCCTTAGCATCTTTAAGTTTAATTCTTTTCTTTTTTGCATTTTTTCCATGAGAAAATCATAAAAAAAAAAAAAAAAAAATACAATATAATTTATTATATAATACAAATTAAAAAAATATTTACCTACACTTGACGACTTCGTCAAGGCTACACATAACTACATTACTTATTTGTCCATTTTTTTACAATGATATTTTTACATATTGGAATAAAATATCGAACAATTAGCAAACCTGTTTAAATTATACAAAATATTTTCTAATTCCTAGAAAATATATATTTTTTAATTAGCGATATAATATTTAATTGATTTTGATTTTTGTCAACACTTTTGAATTCCAATTAGTTTCAAATTTTAATTATTTTTATAGTAAATATAAAGAGGGGGAAATTTTTATTTTTAAAAAACTTTAATTATCTTCTTCTATGAGTCTATGATTTTTCGCAGTTTAATTACATAGTTATGTATACAGTTAAGATGCTTAAAATGTAAGAAGGTAAACGTAACTCTATTTTAGTTCAGCATTTTTAAAGAAAAAATTAAAAGTAACGCTAATATAGTCTCTTTTAACATAGTTTAGTTTCTGTTTATCTATACTTCTTATCAATTTCAAAAAATTACGTTACTCTTTATAAAGTTTAGAGTTTAAAAGACAGGAAGTTAAGCGTGACTTTGTAGGTAAACATTGTTACGGATAGAGTAAAAGAAACTAATTATTCCTTCTCTTGTATATTTTAGTTTTTGAACATCTATTTTATCAGTTGCAAAAAGTTAGGTTTTGTTGAGCATATGTGTGACTCTATTTTACCTCCAGGGGGAGAAGAAGTTAACTTAACTGCCTGGTTTTTTCTAGCAAAAGAACTCCGTTTAAACGGATTTTACGAAGATTTATGTTGGCAACACTGTTTATTACAAACTTGCAATCAGCTGTTTTTAAATATTTCTTGGTTTTGTTTTAAAACGCTCCGTGTTTTGAGTAAATGTTCTATTAATTGTGTTGTTTTTAGTTAACTTTATTAGTTCTTTTTTAAATTTGCTCGTTTTTATTTAAAGATAATTTAAGTAAAATAGATAAATAAGGAATGATCATGGAAGATAACTTAGTGGACCTTGATGAACTGTTTTCAAACTTTCCCGATGATATCGTACAAGAAGAAAACCTCCCTTCTGGAGGTACGTATAATCTATTTTATCTACTCACGGCAGCAAAATTAAACATTACTTCACTGTTTTTAGGCTGGAAAGAACTATTTCGCTGATTTGTCATAAAAATATTAAAACCTGGCAGGAAAGTAGTTAAAACAGTCAGGAAAAGACTTTCTCTGCCTAGGCAGAGAAAGTACAGTGTTTACCGCAGTGCGTGCCATAACCTCTGATTTTGTTTGTGTTTAGTCTTACTTTAATTTGTGTAATTTTACTTTTGTTTCATACTTGTATTATTACAAAGCAGTGTAATATTATTAATGTATTAATAATATTATTTTTATTTAAAAGTTTAAAAATGATAAGCTGAAAAAGGATTTAAACTGTAGGTCTTTGAATAATTAATCTCGAGTAAGAAATGGCAAAACTGGAATACGACTTATTTTGGTTTAAGTTTATTGATGATTCATCTCAAACTATTCTTAAGCTTCCATTTTTTATCTGCATAGCGTGAGTAGATAAAATATTGTATGCAACAAGGCAGCAAAGGAAATATTTCTGCCTCGTTTATTCATTGCCTTCCTTGGCTTCGCCTCGGCGTGGCAGTCAAATATAGGTAGATTACCTGCCGAGGCGAAGCCGAGGCAGTTAATTATCATAGCCTGTCCTCGCCTTCGGCTCGGAGGCTAATCTAATCACTGGTCAGTAAAATTCCATTTTGCTGCCTAGTTACATAAATAACTATTACTCATTTGTTACTAACTGTGATAGGTTGGTGTATTATAATGTTTGATTAAACAATGATTAATAATTTAAATAAATAATTAACAAGTAAACAAAATTTACATGTCAATGTCATATCCTGACACTAATGAGATAGGTTACATCGTACGAAGGGTAAAATATAAGGTGGCAAATGTAACTCTATTTTAGTTTAGCCTTATTATAAAGCCCCGTTTACACGGTGATAGAACTATCATGTCAGTCTACGTCTTGGAACTATCACGGAGGTGTACAGTCTACATGGCGAGAGTTAACATATTATGTCAAAACTTGTTGTATTGTACTTTAAACTTTAAAGTTATATCCGTATCCTACATTTCTGACTTGGATACAGAAATAGAGCATTAAATATATTATCATATTAAATTATAATACATATACAGCAAACGGAATAATTATATTGTCGAAAAACAACAAAATCTGATATCAAATATGAAGCAAGCTATCATATTTGCTGCCTTTTAGATCTGTTATCTCGTGATATAAAAGTACAAACATTCATTAAGCCAATCATCAAGTATCTAGCGTGGTAGTTCTTAAATCTGCCGCTTGAGTACTCTGACTGCTGTGAACACTTAACTATCTCGTCAGACGACGTGATGGTTGATAGTTCTATCGCGACAGAATCTATATCGTAGTCTACAAGGTGATAGTTGATGCGATAGTTGCTATCGTAACAGCAACTATTACAGTGTAAACGGGGCTAACCTAAGTAAAAAGTAACCTAAGTATTACCTTCTCTTGTTGTTTAGTTTCTTGCTTCGTAATGTCGACAGATGTTCCTTCTACCCAATTTAATCGATATATTACCTAATCATTGTGAATGATAATCTGTACTCGAAGTCTAATACGTAAGCTTGATTATTAACAAAAATGATTTTTAGCTGCATTTATCTCTTCCCTTTACCTGCACTCTTATTTGATTCGTTACGTGACGTACCTACTTAATACTTAACGACGTAAATTCCGTTCGAAACTCATCAACAGATGTGTAGAGAAACAGTCATTGTAATCACCTTCATAACTTTGTTTCGATGGAAAATAATAAGCGATAAGGTTGATTACGGAATAGACCTAGAGGGATATTCAACATGGACTTGTTGCTTTTCTCATCAACAAGTAGAATGGAATCCTGATGAATATTTCCCTCTCTTCTTTCCTTCTCCGCAAAGTGGTTTATTCGAAGCACGGCTTTGATACCTCTTTCCATCTTTTACTTCATTGCTTTTACAGCTCAAGTAAATAACCCTTTTATTGTTTTACAAGAACCCGAGAAATTCTCCAGGCACTCTGTTGATATTTTTGAGGAGCTGTCATTATTTTAAGCCATTTATTCATCTTTAAATCTTTGTTTAGTTGTATTTAATTTCCATATATTGTCTCTTTGAAACTTTTATTGCATTCTCTAGTCATTTTAACCTCTTTCCTCTTTATTAGATTAGAACAGTTATGTTACTTCGTGCCAATGTTAGACATTGAATATAGGAAGATGAGCGTTAGGCCCCGTTCACACTAGAGATTCCAGAATCCGATTTCCGAATGAAAGATTTTTTCGAAACAAAGAGGCAAATGGAACAGTTTAAAACTATGATACAATTGATGCGGTAGGCAATCCAATATCAAATATCGCAATCTAATATCGCATATTCGATGCGATTTCCAATCCAGCCGGTAGGGAGCGTTGCGACGGGCGCCTCTACTCTATTTAGATCCAAGCGGCTGATGTTATTGACTCCGATCGCTTCCCACTATCGTACTCATCTGGTTTGCTATTTATTTACGTTAAATGAAAAGAGTCGGCTAGTGGGGAGAGTGTGGGGAAGAAGAAGCTGAGCCACTGAATTTTTATACTTTTTAGGGTTTCGAGGTCATCATCACCCTAAAAACCCTTATGCTTTTGGTAGTTCGTCGTCCGTCCGTCGCACCTTGGAGTAAATCTCTCAAACTACTGTTGCTAGAGATTTCAAATTTGGTATACAAGTTATACCTTTTTTGCTCAAAAACAGGCAAAATATTGCGAACTTAAATAATAAAACATTTCTTCAATCAGCGAGCAATTGCGAACTGATCACCATAATTTATATTTTTTGTAATTTTTGAGGGGTATTATTTCAAAGGTATTCAAATTTGGATCACAATTACATATCGCGTACATATTATCACGTTTCCAAAATGGCGGCAATTTTAAACCCGAAATAATTGAAACAAAACGCAAAAAAATGCCATACTTTCTTTTCCGTCACAACTTTACATCGAACAAGCCCATTACTTAACGACATTATGAAAAATCTGTCTTTGGAAATAGAAGGCGATCCGGATACCAGCTACGGAGTTCTTTTTGTCGCTTGTTTGTGGAGTTGTGTACAGGGGCTCACCAACTCAATTCGCTTCACGATGATCATCAGATTGTAACTGCGGCACTATTTTATTGATTGTCCTGTATTTTGCAAGTTTTATCTGATGCACATATAATTTGTTTATCACCAGTAGGAATAAAAGTTATGATTTTGGATTAGGTGAGAGGGATTAAAGTACGTTTTTTCTTCCCTGAACTCAAAAAGTATGGAGAAAAAGTAAAAGCAGGAAGAAAAAGAAGGATTGCCAACTTAATTATTTTATAAATAGTAGAGAATTTAGTGAAGTTGTTGAAATCAGGTTGGCTACACTGCTTTTTCGATCTTATTATCTCACCAATATATATCGAGTTTTCAACTTGGCGGTCATTTTACCCCCGGGATTATTATAACAAAACACACAAAAAAAAAGTTTGTTCAGACACCTATAGCTTAAACTACTGGGCCGATTTTGACGAAATTTGGCATACATGTTCAGAAAAATCATACCCTGAGGCGAAATCGAGAAATTAATTTTAGCTCCAAATTTAGGGGCGCTACCCCCCAAAAACTCTGAAAAAACGTGAAAAAAAATTATTTCTCGAAAACGGTTCCGACGATTTTGATTAAAAAATTCTATAATATAGTCTATTTAAATACGAATCCAACGATATAAGCCGTTTCCCCGGGAAAAATCTAGTTCCTGAGAAAAAAGCTTAAAACGCGGACCGACAGAGCCCGGGTTCGATTCCCCGCCCGGGAGAAGTTATTTTTATGATACATTTTAATGAAATGCTCAATAATAATTAAATTTACATACGAAAACTAATAAATGGAAAACACTGGGCTAAATAATTATGAACTCGTATATGAGAAAGTTGTCTGAGTTGTCTCGGACCGATTTTTTTTTTTTTTAATTGTTCGGAAGTTTAGTACAGAAACCATTAGTGACAATCATAGCATAACTATAGAATTTTAGAAAAAATATTCTAAATTGCAAGTTAATAATAATTCATATCTTAAAAAAGAACCTGACTTATATTTAACAGGGAAAAACCCTATAACAGAAATTAATTATTTCAGATTGACAATCTGAAATAATTTAGGAGGCTAGGTTAGAGTAAACATTTTTTTTATCTCCAGTAGGGAGAAAAGTTTGATGATTTTGGATTAGTTTAGAGGGACTAAAGTAAGTCATTTCTTCCCTGAACTCAAAAAGTAGGGAGAAAAAGTAAAACTAGGGAGAAAAAGTAAAACCATAGGGAGAAAAAGAAGGATTGCCAACTTAATTATTTTATAAATAGTAGAGAATGAAAGGCTAATGTAATGAAGTTGTTGAAATCAGGTTGGTGACACTACTTTTTCGACCATGTTTACATTGCATCAAACCTGCATCTAAATAACCTTCTATTTGAGTTTAATAATTGCAATTCTTATTTGTTTTTACTACGTTTTTATTAGCTTGCTTTCTTGTTTGTTTGTTTGTCCAGTACAAATCTTGCAATCGATTTTTAACTAACATCCCGAGTAGCTAAACATTTGAAACTTTTAGAATAGCTCAGAACAAGATTACAATGCATTATTTTAATACTTTTAGCCATCTTTCAGCAAATTTTACTATGTGGAAAGTTAGTTCGAAAAAAATCCGCAAATTATTTTATTTGTTTTGACATATCCCATAGTATTAACAATCTTCATTTTGACGGGTTTCAAATTTGTGATTTTTTTATTAAGAGGTAAACATTGAATGACAGCGACACTCAGGTTTGTTGTTTACACTTGTGTCCTAGGTATAGGTTTACTTTTTCTGCATCTGTACTTCTTTACTTGAACACATTTTTATTCTCTTAGTGCCCCTACACAGGGGCATATCAGAGGCACGGTTAAAATTTGGTGTTGGTGAGATCCGTTGTACAAAGATTTGTTCTTTTATAGGTTTAAGATCAGCTCTCTAGACTCTAGATGGTTGTCATTATTATGTGAAGTAAATAAATTCGGAACTATGTATTTTTTTTTTTTTTTTTTTTTTTTTTTTCACTAACATTATATATACCATTGACAATTATATTATCAACATTACATATGATTCAACAGAAAATTTAAAAACGTAGTATATAAAAAGTTCTTTTTATCTGGTAATTATTATTTAATAAAAACTGTGCAATGGATGAAAATGTGTATTTTCTCCCTTCTGGAGATAAAATATTGTATTATTTTTAGAATTTAAAATATATTCTTCGCCTCAAGAACCAACTTATTCTCTCAGGGAATAATGGCTTACTTTACTCCCTAGTCCTAGGTGGATAAATAACTATTATTTGTTTTGTTTTGTTTACAGGAAAGGTTAAGCAGCTGTAAGGCTGTGGAGGAAGATGGGAAGGCACTGTTCAGGCCTGAATGTGGTGAAGACGACAGAGAGAGCTGGGACAGCAAGTTAACGTTCCTTCTCGCTACAGTGGGCTACGCAGTGGGTTTAGGCAATGTTTGGAGGTTCCCTTACCTTGCACAGAAAAACGGCGGTGGTAAGTCAATGTCTTATTTGGAATTTTTTACTCTATCATATAAGTAGTGTATGTGATGGCACGAAAATTTGAATTGGACATTTTGTTTGATGAATTTACACGTTTTAAGGTCTCTTGAGCCCAAAAAAATGATTGTTAAAATAAGACTGACTGTCATCTGTGCAGACGCGTGGAGCTTGAAACTGACCTACAGGGGTTGAAATATAGCATTTGATGAAACTTGTTTGGAATGTGAATTCTCGAACTATTATTGAATACCCCATAGACCATAATGAGAAATCCTGATTTTCTTCTTTTTTTACAAAAATAATATATAACCATAGAGTAATCCATTTCATGATATATAACCATGCGGGTTATTCCATTTAGTGATGTATAACCGTGAACTATAAATAAATAATACCTTTAATTATGATTTTGCTTTCCAGCTTACCGAAAGCTAACGGAAGCTATGTGTTCGTTCTGAAAAACGAAAATTTATGTCTTTCCCTCTCCGATTTCAAAACCTCCAAGATAGAAATCCGTTGCAGACAACGGATTTATCCGTTGAGTCGCTCAATTTTTACCAACCAACAAATTATCTTCTTAAGAACTGCTCGTCCGATTTTAATGAAATTTTAATGAGAGGTCATTATTGGCCAATTATTAGTTTCAGCCTTCTGCGCCCATTGGTTTCTCGGCATTTATTTTAGTTTGGTACCCCCCTACTTCATTGCAAATTTGAGAAGACCTTGGTGGGTAAATGAGTGGGAAATAGTACTGACCTGCCTAGTTGGACAGTTAGTACTATGCCCAACAAATTTAAACACCCAGGTCATCTTAAATTTCCAATGAAATGTGTCAGTAATTAATAATATATAATGAGTGGATTTTACATACTTTTACAAAACATTGTTTCTGATCATCTTTTCTTTCCCCGAAATGGAAAAGAAAAGACTGACCCACTTTGTCTAAATAACTACAACGATAATGCGGGATATTTAGTCTAATGTACATTGGGACAAAGGAATATCATCACACTTTTATATACAAAAGTGTGATATTCCTTTGTCCCAATGTACATTAGACTAAACATTCCTTTTTCTTAATAGTTATTTAGTCAAAGTGGGTCAGTTACAATATATTTACCGGAAGATATGAGTGAGCGATACTAGGTTATTTTCATTCATTTTAATATGTTCAAATTTTAAGAAATAAAATACCTCAAACAAACTTTCACAAAAATTACAATTTACATTTTAAGTACCTTACCTTGCATCCATTGGGAAAACTCCCGCTCATCTAATTGTCCATTAAACAGAATTACACTTCGGAAATTTAGACTTTTCTATTCCTCTAAAACTCAACTTATTTTAATTTCGCTTTAGAAAAATCTAATCTTTTTTTCTGTCAACGAAATAAAATTTAATTGACAATGCCTATTTTGACATATAACAGGTCATTCAATTAAAAAAAAAAAAAAATCCCCAAGAAATGATACATAATACTGCCTTTGTCTACGACATTAGAGAGGTGTTTCTCACTTTTCCATTTTAATTCCTGCCCTAAATTAATTTAATTAAATAATCCTACTAGATTACTCTTTTTTCTTAGGGGGGGGGGGGGGGGGGGGGGGTACCAAACTGAAAGAGGCGTCTCTATATGCCTCTTTTAGTTTGGTACCCCCTACTAGATTATTCCTTTTTCTTAGGGGGGTATCAAACTAAAAGAGGCGTATAGGGGCGCCTCTTTTAGTTTGGTACCCCCTTATCTTTCTTCTTTTCTTTCTTTCTCCTTTCTCAACCCCACACAAAAGCCCCACTGCTTTTGAACATTCCCCTATTAAGATTGTTAATTTTTTTATTTATATAGAATACCATTTCAACATGTATTTAAATAAAAATAAACTGGGGGTACCAAACTAAAGTGCTGCCACATAGCGCCTATTTTAGTTAGGTACCCCCCTATTAGGGGGCACCAAACTAAAAGAGTACCGGTTTCTCTTCCACATGCGCACAAACATATATTTATTTACACCTATAACTTCAAGAGTACTATAATCTGATTTTTATGAAATTTGGATGGTTTGTCGAAAATATAGCCAGCAGATAGATCCATATTAATTTTAACCGTCTGCACTCTTTAATTTTTGCTAAACTTATACTTTAATTCATTTACAAATAATGAAAATAAATTTGACAGATTTAAAAAAAAGGAGGGGTGGGGAAATTATGTAAATCTGATAATTATAGGTTGAAAAAGCATAAAGTTATTTACGAATTAAATTTTACGAAATTGGACGCGAGGAAGCTATGTGCCACACTGGCGGATTATTTTGAAACTCGTTTCCTCGTAGTACGAACCTAAAAACTTATATTATCATAATATGTACCGATGTTCCTTATTGAAAAACGTTTAAAGATTTCCTTTTACCAAACATCTTCCGTATTATTATCTAATAATGTTAAAACAACCTTGAATATATTACTAGACAATAATAAATTGATTAGTAAAGCCATAAATGAATAGTATAATACTGTAAAGTACAGACATTAATTTTCACTTTAACATTACGATTTTCCTTCTTTTATCCCAATATTTTTATGTATACCCACACTTTATAATATACACACGTATGCATTCTTATGCCATTATACTTTTGTTATTCTGACAGAGCGGGAAAATAAAAAAATAAAACAAAGGAGGGGAGCCAATGAGAGCTCGAGATTTTGGCGGGTAGTAGGTGGGGCTAACTAGGCAAACAAAAATATCACTGGATAACCTTAAGATAACCGCCTAGTAGTTTTATTTTTTCCCTCACACAGGTTGGTCAATCTGAGCTGTCAGATTTACAAAGTATAATGGCATGAGTGTAGTGTGTGTGTTTATGTATACGCACAATTAGGTACTTCTTTAGATTGTTACTCCCCTATGTTTATTTAGAATATAAATGACTTTGACTAATTAACTATTAAGACAAAGGTATAGTTAGTTCAATGAACTTTGGGACAGTAGAATATCACACTTCTGTTTTTATAAGGGAAGTAACAGTCTAAAGAAGAACATTCCATACATCTTCTTTAGATTGTTACTCCCCTTTGTTTGTTTTTTTTATAAGGGGAGTAACAATCGAAAGAAGTACATTTACATATATTGTGTATTTATTGTGAGGAATTATTGTGATGAAGTTTAGAGAGAGTTGGATGGGAGATGGGACAGATATTTTTCTCAATGAAGAATGGATTTCCAGTTGAAATATAAAAAAAAACATATTACATGAATTGTAAAGATTTTGTGTTATTTATGTACACTATGAAATGTCTTCGATTTATAGTTCTCCATTAAATATGAGTGGTTCTACTGGCATTCAACGAGAAATAAAATACTGGATAAATTTGTATAAATCTGTCGATTGATTTCTTTTTCTGCTGTCAGTGCCAAGTGTTGGTTTTAAAAGCCCCGTCACAAATCGATGTCTTTGAATTGGACTCGTAAATATTCGGCTGGCTATTTATTCAGCGGGATGTGATGCCGCACTGGCCAAGCATTCTGGTTTCGATTCCCAGCCGGGCCGGAGTTGTTTATAGGGTAAATTGGCTGAACTACAGTATATGGGGCTCCTTCTGATAAGGGGTTATCTCACTATCGACCTCTTTCACGACTTTATATATCGATATATCTTGTCCGTTAAACTTTTTTGTACTTCGATTTGGACCTCTATCTGGTGTATATATGCATGAGGGTTGTTTTTCTTCAGATAATGTGCGGAGCGGCGATTGAAAATTCTAAGGCAAAAAAATTAAGGTACTATTAAGGTGCGCGTCCCCCCCTCCCCCCTCCTTAAAGTCCAAAATTTACTTATTTTTCACTTTTTAAGCAAAACGCTTAATTTTTTAAAGAGAAGTGTTATTACCAAAATTATTCCTCACATAATTCTGCACAAAAAAGGTCCTATGCATGTTTGAAGTGGGACATACCGTTTTCGAGATATTGTAGTTGGAAAGAGATAAAACGTATTTTTGCGAACCAAGATATCTAGAAAACAACACATCCGATTTTAATGAAATTGGGATGGTAGGTTATAATTAGCTCATTGTTGATCCCATATAAGTTTCAACCTTCTGCGCCCATTATTTTATCCTCCACATGCGCACAAACATACATTTTTTTAGACCTATATCTTCAAAAGTACTCAACTGATTATTATGAAATTTGGATGGTTTGTCGAAAGTAGTCCGCACATATCCCCAAATTAATTTCAAACGTCTGCGCTCTTTAAATTTTCTAAATTGGTTCCCTTTCTGTTTGTCTGTTGATCAATTTTTGTCTGCCTGTATGAATTAAAGTATCAATTTATCAAAATGTAAAGAGCGCAGCGGGTTGAAATTAATTTGGGGATATGTGCGGACTACTTTCGACAAACCATCAAAATTTCATAATAATCAGTTGAGTACTTTTGAAGATATAGGTCTAAATAAATGTATGTTTGTGCGCATGTGGAGGATAAAATAATGGCCGCAGAAGGTTGAAACTTATATGGGCTAATTATAACCTACCTGGGCTTATATCAACAATGGGCTAATTATAACCTACCATCCCAATTTCATTAAAATCGGATGTGTTGTTTTTTAGATATCTTGGTTCGCAAAAATACGTTTTATCTCTATCCAACTACAATATCTCGAAAACGGTATGTCCCACTTCAAACATGCATAGGACCTTTTTTGTGCAGAATTATGTGAGGAATAATTTTGGTAATAACACTTCTCTTAAAAAAATAAACCGTTTTACGTAAAAAGTGAAAAATAAGTAAATTTTGGACTTTAAGGAGAGGGGAGGGGGGGACGCGCCCCCTCAAGAGGGGGGAACTTTACTGTTTCTTACTACTACACCCCTTAAAAGTGTTTTCACAAAGTTTCAAAACTATATAAATTATTTACCCTATTATTCCTTATTTTCCTGGACTAACTGATTTTTCGACTGTTTCTTTTACGTTTCCATCAACACAACATCATGCCTTTCTAAGAGAAAAATAGGATCAGTGATCACGATCACTGATCACTGATCAGGATCGTTGTGGAAATACGTCTCAGTACTCTGGTATGTAAAGCACCGAAAAGCTTTTTTTTAGACCTTGAGGCTGTGTTGTTAATACTCTAACAGATCTAAGGCCGACTCTATATTTTTATTTTTTAACAAGTAACAGAAAACACCAAGTCATTTATAAAACTTTAAAATAAATTAGAATGGTATTGTTATACAAATTAAAAATAAAAAAAGAAAAAACCGTTTTAAAGAAAAACACAATAGTTATAACAAAACAACTTCGCGACCAAATGATTATTAAAACATTCTAAACATCTTTTGTTCAACTACGTCTTTTAATTTACTTTAAAATCTATTTCGGGAGAAATAATTATTAATTAAATGTTGTGTAATTTACTCAAACAAACAATTCGAGCTTAAGAAACAAAAAAAAAATTGTATAATGAGACTATAATTTTGTTTAATATTATAGTTTTAATATTATTATTTATTTATTAAGTTGGCCGATGAATCATCAAAGACTTAATGTTAATTCAATAGAACCTAAGTTTCATGGAATTGAAAATTAAACGCCATCTTTCTAAACTTTTATAAAATTAAAATTCTACTCATCCATTAAGTTATTTCTCTAACCGTTTGAGGTACGATGTCGAAATTTAGGGCAATTTCTCTTTACGGTGTTGGTAACCTGCTACAATGTTCTTTTTAACTGTCCGGTTAAATTTGTAACCATAATATCACTACATTCCAAAATTTTACAAGTAAAATTTTATGTGTACATAAACTTGTCAAATTTTAAAGGGGCAAATTGTGAAAATGCGTTATACATTGTTTATAAATAGTAAAGACAACAAACATACTGATGAAGATGATATTATAATATGTAGATGACATTATATATGTTTATAATTTTAATAAAAAAATACGTGTGGTGTCGCGGGACACCCGGTAGGAACGAAGTTCCTTACATTTTTCATTAAATATAAATTTTAAAATCACACTGCTAAGTACGTATCATTGCTAACTACTTTTTGCGGAGTTTGAAAAGTGACAAAATTAAAAGTACGAACTGTTTGTTCCTGGCAGAGTTAAGGAAAAATTAAAAGAAAATAATTATTTGTATAATTAAAGCAAGCTCTTACTATAAATAATATTTATTAAATATAAGAAAAAAGTTGATCATGATGAGTTTATAGTGAAAGAGTATCGCTAGTATACCTGCAAAACCTCGTAAGTCCGATTTTTGGGATTTTTTTTTTATTTCATATTTCGATAGATGTAGGTCGACTGCGTCTCCGTGTGAAATATTGTACGTTTTTGTCCACTACGACGCCGTGAAACAGCGATTGAAAAAGCTGGTAAGTCGAGAAGGTTACAAGGAAGGTAGTAAATCCTCGTATGTCTGAAGAAGAAGCACCCCGCTCGCAGGCTACAGCTCAGTTCTGGTTTCAAAATAAGTTAAATGACTTATATTGACAAATTTGTATTTAAAATTATTATATTATTAATTTTTTAAGTTAAACTTGCGTTTTTATTAATTATAAGAACTATTTATCACGAGTTTTAATGAGGTTTTGCATTTCAGGAGACTTACATGGTTTTATACGATGCATTGTTCTAAGGAAATCCAACTTGCGTGGTTTTGTACCATATGTATATAAACTTACGAGGTTTTAAATTACCTTACGTGTTTTTATCCTGGACTTACGTGGTTTTATTTACTAGACCGCACGTAGTAAAATAAACATACTAGGTTTTTGACAACTTACCATCTTACATAAATGTTTACTGTTTTGGTTTTTTTTTTGCTTTTTTAAACCTTTACAAACTATTATTATTTACTTGACGATGCCGATTAAAATATGTCTTAACTTTTTATCGAAGGATAATCGCCCCGAGGGGAAACACCTGTCATCATTGATTCCTTCTTGCTACTTCGATTGTATTATAATTTTTTTAAACCGTTAGAACTTTTTTTAATTTTACATAATCACCTAAAGTACAAAACACACATAAGGTTTATACTTTTGTTACGAAATATAAACATTATATCTTTGTTTAGATGCGTAGAAAGTGATTCTTTACGTACTTGTATTCATTGCGCATGCGCGTCTCATAGTTCTGAATAATTCCTCTTCTTTGCCACACTAGTGCGGTAAAGAAGAGGAATTCTTCAGCTTTACGCACGATTAGCAAGTTTGTTTACATTTAACAAAACTAATTTGCTGTTCTTTTATTAAAGTAACTGTTTATATCGAGTTTTTAGTGAAAAACGATGAGTGAATCAAGTGACTTTGACGAAAATGTGGAGAATAATACTCCTCCAGAAATAATTAATTCGGCAAAAAATACAACTAATGAATTAATGCCATCTTTATCAAGAGAGAGATACGAACTTACATACAGCAAGTTTATTTTTTTCTGTATTTATTATTTAAATCTAACAATCGTAGATAAAGTACGGTGCGCAACTCGTGCGAAAACGGCATTTTGCATTGCTCGTGTGGTTTTACCACCCTCGCTATCACTCGGGTGCAAACTCCACACTCGCATGCAAAATGCTACTTTCCGCACTCCGGAACAATGATTATTTTGTGTTTTACAATTCTTTAATTATTAATTGAATATTACTGGCATTTTTATCACATTCTCAGCATTTTTCTATTTCAATATCATTTTTTCGTACATTTAATGATTATTATTATATCTTTAAAGAATGTAAAAGTTTTTATTAATTGCCTATGAAACATTAGGTAGATGTCTAATAAAATTATATTTTTGTTTTGTTTTTAACTTTCATAATATTCACTTGCTGTTGGTTCTAAGAATGGTATTGAATTAAACAATCAAACTACGAATTCTTTTCCGTTGTTTCACTTTAAAATATGTTCATTATAAGTATTAAATTTTATTTATTTATATTTTTCCTACTTTTTATGTTGTTCTTTTTTTATTTCTATAAAGTAAATACACAAAATAGGTAATTAAAAATATATTTATTTTTCTTTGTAAAACCTTGTAACTCGACAAAAGTTCTTGTCTAAATCCTCGTAAGTACAAAATCAGTCCACAAAATCATAATTTAATTATAATTTTAATTATTAGTGTATATAATACCTCCAATGGTAGTAAAACATCATATATATGGGCAACGTGTCATAGAAGTAAAAGATTAAGCACTTATTCAGTTTTTTTGCTCTCCTGTAAAATTTTGGATTTGGTACATACGAGGTTTTGCAGGTATACTAGCGGTATGTTTGTTAAAGGAGTTTGGATTGAAATAGGACTGTTTTCTACCTACCCGGCCAATTAATTTAAAATATTATAAAATATATCTCTTCCCTACTCTACATCAGCTTCTGCTTGTATCAGGGTGAAATTTTACATGATTTTATTTTATTTATTTACAAACCAAAGTGACATTTTTGACATATATAACAAAAATAATCAAAACAAGTCAAGTAACAGGCTTCCTTAATAACACTTTTAAAGCTTACGTTTACGCGAGCGTTGCATGTGAACGCTTGGGTGGATAACGTTTTCCGACGAACTCAGCCTGGGCATTGGTAAAATGAACATGTGTACCAAATTTCATCTAACTCCGTGAGCTTTTACTCAAGTTATCGTAATCTGTAGATTTCGTGATGGATTTTGCGTGACGGTGATTTTGTGACGGTGATTTTGGTCGTTTTTTCGGATTCACTCCCGGGCTCCAGAACGTGCCATAAGGAACTTCGTACCAAAAATTGTGGTGACAATATTGTTGTTAGAACAACCTGTTAACCAATACATGTTATGCCAATTAATATTGGCAGACTATGTCTGCCAATGATGGACGAGTTTGTTTGTCCTCAGATTTTGATGGACGGAACATGTTCGTCCTCAAATTTTGATGGACAAACATGTAGGTACGTCCACACATTTTGAAGTTTCCTCAGTTTAGAATAGGGCAATTTTTTTTGGTTTTAATGTCTTCATTGTTCTGTCTATTTTCGGTCTGTTTAAAAACGTTTTTAACATAAAATTCTAAAAAAATTTGATCAGCCAGTATAATTTTATAAAACTTAAATAAAAGTAATAAAATCATATCTATAGGAATTTCATAAAACTTGAAAACTAGAATTTATTAATACTGTTGCCGTTGAGACTGTGTACCCTTCTTTCCCCTTTGTTTATCAAGTAAAAGAAAATAACTCTAATTTCTCAATCTATTGTTAATAATTTTAACTATGGTAATAAAAGAGGAAGGATTTTATATTTCATTGAAAGAATGGAATGCTTATTGTTATGTCGACTATAATAATTTGTTTTATTTCACAATGAGTTTTTTAATTCATTGTTTGAATGAATTATATTACATTCTAGAATAACTATTTTATTACTATTTTTCTAATATTTAAACATATAAAACTTTTAGCTCGTTTTCCCCAATTTACAAAATTAAAATTATTATCATACTGTAAAAATAGACTGCCATTGGTGTGGCACATAGCTTCCTCGCATCCTATAACGAACTTTATTGATTTTATGCTTTAACAAGGTATTATTGTCTAATTTATTTAATTGTTTCCCCCGGTTTTTTAATCTGTCAAAATTGTTTCGATTTTTTACATGAATTAAAGTATCAGTTTAGCAAAAGGTAAAGAGCGCAAACGATTCAAAGTAATCTAGTGGTACAAGAAAAAAAAAAAAAAAAAATCTAGGGGGGGGGGGGGGTAATCTAGGGGGGTAAGTGTCTAGGGGTTCAAGTAATCTATCTTCATTGGGTTACTTTCGATAAACTATAAAAGTTTCATACAAATCAGATAAGTACTTTTAAAGCTATAGGTGTAAATTAATGAATGTTTGTGCGCATGTGGAAGAAAAACAAATGAGCGCAGAAGGTTGAAACTTATATGGGATCAACAATGGGCTACTCATGACCTACCACCCAAATTTCATTAAAATTGGATATGTAGTTTTTAAGATATGTTGGTTCGCAAAAATTGAATGACAGACAGACCGATAGACAGACACGGAACCAAAAATGTTTCCTGATGTCTGAAACGGATTTCTGTCTTGGAATTTTTGAAATCGGTGGCCTAAAAATTGTTCTATCTTCAGAACAATCATGTAGCTTCCGTTACATTCGGTAAGCTCGGAAGCAAAAATGTTGATAGATACGAGGAAAAATGAAATAAATTTGACAAAAATAGGTCATAAAAGCATAAAATTATTAAAGTCTATGAAATAGGCTATGTGCCAATACTAATTGGCAGACTATTTTATACGAATTAAAGTATCAATTTTTTTCTGTACTGTAAGAATAAAAAATAAAAATAAATTTAAGTAATAAGTATATAAATATATAAAAGTACAAGACTCAATTATTTTTTGCCACATAAAATTGTTCACGTGTGTTAGTTGATAATGCACTGTCATAAAATAATATAAAACCTTATTTATTATGCCGTAAAAAATGAAAAAAAAATATATATAAAATAAAATAAAAATAAATTAATGAATAAAAATAACAATAAAAAGCGTTTAATATGTAAAATATATGAAATAAGAAATTTCCAATCATACAGGTACACGTGTAAACTATCACGATGTTGTTTATCGAGTATTAGTTGATATACACTCACGTGATAATAAGAGTTCTTTAATATCCATAATCATAGTAATTATGGTGTTGTTTAAAGTTGGGTTTGCGATTATAAAAAATTGGCTTCTTTGCCGTGTACTTGGCAGTCACTACATTAGGATAAATAAACTGAAATTGAGATGCAAAAAGAAGGGGAAAATATACTGTAAATCTATTTTTAACGACTTATGCAATTACCCTTTTTTAAGTTTTTTATTTTTTTAAATCTCTATTTGAATATCTTTAGGATATTTAGTTAATTAGTTATAGTTAAATACTCCTCCAATTATTGTGGCACATAGCCTCCTTGCAATCTATTGTGCATACTTCGACAAACCATCTAAATTTCATAAAAATCAGATAAGTGCTTTTGATGATTTAGGTGTAAATAATAGTGCATTACGCGTCTAGTGTGGAAAGTAGCATTTTGCATGCGAGTGTAGAGTTTGCACCCGAGCGGAGCGACAGCGATGGTAGTAAAACATACGAACAAAGCAAAATGCCGTTTTCGCACGAGTTGCGTACCGTACTTTATCTACGATTGTTGAATTTTAATAATAAATACAGAAACATTTTTTTAATAAACTTCTTGTATGTAAGTTCGTATTTCTCTTTTTATATAGATGACATTAATTCATTAGTTGTATTTTGTGCCGAATTAATTATTATGGGAGGCGTATTATCCTCCTCATTTTCGTCATTATCACATAAATCACTCATTGTTTTTCACTAAAAACTTGATATAAACAATTACTTTAATTAAACAAACAGCAAATTAGTTTTGTTGTAAAAATCGTTACTATCTCGCTAATCGTGCGCAAAGGTGAAGAATTCTTCTTTTTTTACCCCCCTAGGGCGGAAAAAAGAGGCCATAAAAACGCGCATGCGCAATGAATACAAGTACGTAAAGAATCACTTTCTACGCATCTAAACAGAGATACAATATGTTTATATTTCCTATCAATCGTAGATAAATGTATTTTTGTGCGCTTGTGGAAGAGAAACAAATGGGCACAGAAGTTTGAAACCTATATGGAACCAACAATGAGCTAATTATGACCTACCATACAAATTTCGTGTAGTTTTTAAGATATATTCGTTTACAAAAATTGAGCGACAGATAGACACGGAGCTGAAAATGTTCCCTGATGTTTGAAACTGATTTCTCTTTAGGAATTTTTGAAACCGGAGACTCAAACAATTTTCGTTCTTCAGAATGATCACATAGCTTCAGTTACCTTCGGTAAGCTCGGAAGCAAAAGAACAATAATATGAATTAAATTTGTATACATTCTAGTTGTTGGAGGGATGAAGAAATATGAACTTTGTGAATCTAATATGAAGTATAATGAGCTTTACACGTACTATACTCCAGCCACTGAGATGGCAAAGCTGATTTTCTCCTGTCTCAGAACACATATAGAAATGTTACAAGCAAAACCCGCAATCAGTAGCTTCAGGAATTTGTTGAAGTGAAACTTGTTTAGGCGTGGTAGATTAAATTTGCTTGGATGAGACGAAGTTTGTGATTCGAGATTCGGTAGATTAAATTTGCTTGGATGAGACGAAGTTTGTGATTCGAGATTCGGTAGATTAAATTGGCTTGGATGAAACGAAGTTTGTGATTCGAGATTCGGGAGATTAAATTGGCTTGGATGAAACGAAGTTTGTGATTCGAGATTCGGTAGATTAAATTGGCTTGGATGAAACGAAGTTTGTGATTCGAGATTCGGTTGATTAAATTGGCTTGGATGAAACGAAGTTTGTGATTCGAGATTCGGTAGATTAAATTGGCTTGGATGAAACGAAGTTTGTGATTCGAGATTCGGTAGATTAAATTGGCTTGGATGAAACGAAGTTTGTGATTCGAGATTCGGGAGATTAAATTGGCTTGGATAAAACGAAGTTTGTGATTCGAGATTCGGTAGATTAAATTGGCTTGGATGAAACGAAGTTTGTGATTCGAGATTCGGTAGATTAAATTGGCTTGGATGAGACGAAGTTTGTGATTCGAGATTCGGTAGATTAAATTTGCTTGGATGAGACGAAGTTTGTGATTCGAGATTCGGTAGATTAAATTTGCTTGGATGAGACGAAGTTTGTGATTCGAGATTCGGTAGATTAAATTGGCTTGGATGAAACGAAGTTTGTGATTCGAGATTCGGTAGATTAAATTGGCTTGGATGAAACGAAGTTTGTGATTCGAGATTCGGTAGATTAAATTGGCTTGGATGAAACGAAGTTTGTGATTCGAGATTCGGTTGATTAAATTGGCTTGGATGAAACGAAGTTTGTGATTCGAGATTCGGTAGATTAAATTGGCTTGGATGAAACGAAGTTTGTGATTCGAGATTCGGTAGATTAAATTGGCTTGGATGAAACGAAGTTTGAGATTCGAGATTCGGTTGATTAAATTGGCTTGGATGAAACGAAGTTTGTGATTCGATATTCGGTACATTAAATTGGCTTGGATGAAACGAAGTTTGTGATTCGAGATTCGGTACATTAAATTTGCTTGGATGAAACGAAGTTTGAAATTCGAGATTCGGTTGATTAAATTGGCTTGGATGAAACGAAGTTTGAGATTCGAGATTCGGTAGATTAAATTGGCTTGGATGAAACGAAGTTTGTGATTCGAGATTCGGTAGATTAAATTTGCTTGGATGAAACGAAGTTTGAGATTCGAGATTCGGTTGATTAAATTGGCTTGGATGAAACGAAGTTTGAGATTCGAGATTCGGTAGATTAAATTGGCTTGGATGAAACGAAGTTTGTGATTCGAGATTCGGTAGATTAAATTGGCTTGGATGAAACGAAGTTTGTGATTCGAGTTGTTGTTCGAGACTCGTGTAAGTGAAAGATTTTTTATTGGTAAATCTACTGCCGGCTTTAAGTCGGCTGTTGATTTACCTGTAAAAAATCTTTCATATGCAGAAGTCTCGATCCACCGATCTCTGATTTAGCAGGCATAAGTGCTAACCATTTTACTTAAATAAGGTTTAATGTGCTATTCTATTATTAATTCAATCTTAGAAATAGCAATTCTAGTGTTTTCTTTTTCTTGAAACCAAAGAATCCTCATTTTAATGAACATAGTGTATAAGTGGAGCAATTTGATTTGATATACGAATACAATAAGTTACGTGCTTCTTTTAGGAACGACTTAACATCTTATTTATGTATATATTTGACATATTTATATAATTATATTATATTAATATGTAGGAGGGAACATAAATCAACTGTTTCTAAAACGTTTCACTTCTAATGCGTGAGAGTCTCACCATATTTTTTTTGTAATAATTACGTATTTTTCAAAAATAAAAAATCCCTTTCTGAGAATTGGAATTTTCGAAAAAATTGCATGGATTACGTTACAACTCGTGTGTTATCAATTAAATGGGAGCTTTTTTTTTTCTTCTGAAAAACATATTGTAAATCGGCAACGAGATTGTGGTCGCGTTAATAGATATTCAAGCAGTGCCGGATTTCCCACTAGGCACAATAGGCACGTGCCTAAGGCGGCAGCATCAGGGGGGCGGCAGCGGCCGCGGGGCTTATCACTAAGATGGCTGTTGACGACCTTATAGACGAGTTTTAAGCAATAAAAGCAAAAAGAAAAACAATGTAAAGTAAATTTAAATATGTTGACAAGTGTGCTAATTTGTTTATCTACGATTGTTACGAAATATAAACATTGTATCTCTGTTTAGATCCGTAGAAAGTGATTCATTGCGCATGCGCGAATTATAATTCTGAAGAATTCCTCTTCTATACCGCCCTATATAGGGCGGTAAAGAATTCTTCAACTTTACGCATGATTAGCGAGTTAGTTTACATTTAAAAAAAACCAATTTGATGTTTGCTTCATAAAAGTAACTGTTTATATCGTATTTTTGTGAAAATCAATGCGTGATTTAAGTGATTATGACGAATATGAGGAGCACAATACAACTAATGAACTCGTGTTGTTTTACTATCCTCGCTTTCGCTCGGGTGCAAACTCCACACTCGCATGCAAAATGCTACTTTCCTCACTCGACGCGTAATCTACTATTATTTTTTATTTAGCTATGGATATTTTTATTTGTGTAATAAATATGTATTACATTCTTTTCTCTTTTCTGTAACAATCTTTTGTTTTGATATCAGAAAACAATTTAAAATGCCAAGTAGTTATGTGACCAGAAATCTACCATTTTTTATTTTATTTTTTTATTTTTTTTTTTTTCAAAAGGTTTTAATAGGTTATGTACAATCGTTAAAATTATAAAATTAAAAAACTGTATCCAAACTGTATTTTCGTTAACCTAACCAACAATACAAATTAATCACATTTATTAGAGGCTGTCATTTATTATGGCTACGAGTATTATTAAGAAAACATTTTCAAATTTTGGTCTGACGAGGGTGCCTGGTGTCTTGTGTGATATAAACAAACAACCTTTGACCAAATATGCTACTGTACTTAAAAATCAGTTTGGCAACTTTTTCGCAGAAACTGTCCATAAGTGAATAGTAAGAAGGTAATTTTTTAAAGGGGGAAGGGGGGTTTGCAGTAAATATAGTGCCTAGGAGCGGAAAATTTTTAAATCCGGCCCTGTATTCAAGGGCATAGGTCAACAAAGTCTTTTTTTGCGAATACCTCGCTTCCTATGGTTCATACACCAATCAAGGTGGTTATCAAAATTAAAGATAACAAAACTTCCCACAAAAAAAAATCTCATTTATTTTTTTACGTACAATGGACTTTTATGGAATATAGGGTGAAGAATATCTATGAATATTTAGTACCCGTCGCCGCGCCCACTTCTTACGTATTTTTACGAATATCTCGCTTCCTATGGCTCGGAGACAAATTAAGGGGATTATCAAAAAGAGAGATAAATAAATAGTCCACAAAAAGGACTTATTCATTTTATACGAACAACAAACTGTTTAGCAAAAACCCTATAACTTGCATGCGTAGTGTTTGTTTTTGCACGACTTTTTTTTTACGTATTTTTGCAAATATCTCGTTTTCTCTCGGACCAATTAAGGATCAGGTAAAAATTAGAAGATTATAAAATTTCACACATGAAACATTATGTTCATTTTCTACGAACCGTTTGGATAATATAGTGCTCCGAAGTTTTCTGCACAAGGTGTAACAATGACCAATAACTTAGGCTTTTCCCCAAGCTCTACGGTAGGAACGTTATTTTATACCTACGAGTGACATTTCAAGTTTCTTTGGACGTAGTTTGAAAATATGCAGTTTTTAAGCTGTAGGTGGTTATCCTGAGGGTCATTTTTATTTGGCTCAAACTCTCATTGACTTCCCAGCATAATTTTTCAATTATTATCACGCTGCCGTTAATTAACTCCTACTTGATCCTAGTATAATTCTTATTACCTTTTATTTTTTTACAATAATGTAATTTTACGTTTTTGTTGAACAGGTGCTTTTCTGATTCCCTACATGATAATGCTGGCTATTGAAGGGATCCCTATTTTCTACCTAGAATTGGCAATAGGACAGAGATTACGAAAAGGTGCTATTGGAGTGTGGAGTCAAGTGAGCCCATTCCTAGGCGGGATAGGCATCAGCAGCGCTGTAGTTTCCTTTAACGTGGCTCTGTACTACAACACCATCATAGCCTGGTGCCTCTTCTACTTTGTTCAGGTAATTCATTATTAAATAATACATTTAGAATATATTTCTTAGGAAAATAGTCTATTGATGTAGGTATTATTTCCTAGAAATGTAAACCATCAAATTATTATGAATAAAAGAAAACTACTTTTAAACTACTTTTACTGAAGTTTAATCAATGCAAACTACTTGACTAGGTACCACTATCTTATGGGGCTCTGGGTAGTTCAAATCTAATGGGAGAGTGGTTGACTCTCAATCAATCGGGTTAACCCTGGAATGCTATTGGTTCTTGAATTGATGAGCACAGTTTGGCCTTAACATTCCATGCTCGTATGTGATGGTGATGGGTAACCCCCCCCCCCCCCACCCACCACCCTACCTTCTGCAGTGCTTGTACTGGTTGGTAACAAACCTGCCAGTGTAGCAGTAGAAGTCCTTTTGAGCATACACTAGTTTTCTGGTAAATTCCCATCAAACTTCGAGTGTCTACTTTGTCGATTTGACTAACGTTTAGTAATAAATGTATGTAATTAATTGGCCTTGAGCCAGAGGCCAGTACCTGGAAACTTGGGGCCTGAAGCACTTAGCATAGGGTCTGGTCCATTAACGTTCACTTAATTTCAGATGTGTTCTGACAGCTTATTTTTCATCAAATGTTCGTATGTCTTATTTAAAAACTTTAATAATGAGTTCTTAACAGTTGTTTTGTTTATAAAAGTTTATTTTCAACCCAAAAATGTACTTTACTACGTTAGTCGAATCAACAAATGTTTAGTAATACCAGCTATATAATTACCATTAGCATTCAGGTTTAAGGAGCATTGAGAGTAGTCAGTAGTTGGATGGGTGACTGCCACTTCTGACCACACAGCTCTCGCTGTTTCTGTCTTTAGAACCAGTGGCGTATCCAGGGGGGGAGGGGGGGGGCACAGGGGGCACGTGACCCCCCCCCCCCCCCCCAGACGAGCCCAGGGCCAATAGAGTAAAAAAAAAAATGCGCCGTATTTTTTTTTACATATTTTAACATTCACCTCATATTCAATTTCACCTCAGAAATGCATTTAAGCGCTGTTTTGAGAGGTCATATTTTCAAAATTTGGGAGGGCCCCCGGACCCCCCGCCATAGATCCTCTCCCCCAATGATTAACTGCAGACGCCCATGGCTTACAGTAAGATATTGTACTGCAGTAAGCATCAGCATAACATTTTCTAACGAATACGTTCTAAAACAGTGATTGATACTTGGCACGCGGAGATTTTTTTTGGGGGGGGGGGCAGCTGCATTGTTGAATAAGTAGTTCCTTTTCTTGTTATCACTACGAATTCACACACCCCCCCCCCCCCCCTCTCCCCAATCTAAACTGACTTAGAATGTGCCCCCTCCAGACCTAGCCGCTGGATACGCCACTGTTTAGAACCATGGTCAGATAGTCTCATGGTGGTTGGATAAATATTGATCAGAGTTGTGAAGACATGGTTTACAGACCAACACAGTACTCATGTGTGAAGGGTTTAGTTGACTTATATCAATCCGGTCTTGGGGTGACACAAGGTCTACCCAAGTTTGCTCAAATGACAAAATGGCTCAACCGTTTTTTTATTTCTTTTTACTGAGGATTTATCTTTAGAAAATTGTTAACCTTCATTATCTATCATGTGAGATGCTGAATTGTTTTAATGGAAAAATCCTAACCCATAGTGAACAAGAACATTTTATGGTTTTATATCGTTTGATTCTTTGATTGATGACTTTATTTGATCAGGTTCAATTTGAGATATGTTTCTTGATGTGAAATGAGACATAAATTGTCCTAAAGCTACTATTGCCTAAATTTTATAATAAATAAAATTGAGGATTATTTTGATCGACTTTGATTATAACTTCTGACTGATTCAACCAAAGGATCAATCTAAAGACTATTACCTTATTTTTAAATAAGTTAATACAAATCAACTTTTACCTTTAAACAGTCAATATGTAAACATAATTTTAATTTGTCAACAGAGTTTCCAGGCTCAGTTACCATGGGCTGAATGTCCGAAGAAATATTTCCAGAATGGATCGTATGTGTTGGAACCTGAATGTGTTGTAAGTATCATATTTATTTAAATTCTTGTGTATTTACTATTAAAGAGTGGCGAAGGAAAACTTTTATTTCTTAAAGAATTTCCGTTACTTCCCTATCTCCTTAAGAAAAGGTGACTAGATGGAACTGGGTCGGGCTGTGTAAATGCAACGCTCTGTCTAGTGGTGGGGAGACCGGAGATAGGGAAACTAGGAACAGGTCGTCTAATCGCCCTTTTATACCTGCCCCCCTACAACTTTTCTATGGACCAATTCTTGTTCTAACTTATTCTAAATCTTTTTTTTTTAATATAATTACCTGAACAGTATTATGCCAGGAACAATTTTATAAATGTTAATGAACAATATAAGCAGGAATAATCACAACAATTCAGGCCCTGGTCCTGTATTATCTCATTGGCTAACATTTACTTTCATCTCTCAGGGGAAATTTGAAAACATAGACTTTATCGTTGGGTTTATTTAACAAATTTAGATCATGGTGCATATTGTGTTAAATGTAAGAGGCTCACATGGATTACTTATTTACCAATTATAACTGTTTAGGCGAGTACTCCTACTCAATACTTCTGGTATCGTACAACATTGGAAATATCAGAAAGTATAGACAATCCTGAGAGCTTTAACTGGAGGATTGCGTTTTCACTCCTTATCGCCTGGATCCTGGTCTACATGTGCATGATCAAAGGCATCGCCTCATCAGGAAAGGTTTGTAGAAAATTTGTATTGTCATTTTTTTTATTTTTTTATAGGAGTTCTAGTTGAGGGAAAGCATACGAGCAATATTACTCCCCACACCAGGTCTTAAGTCCTGCGACAAATATTTAATTAAAATGTCTCACTGTCAATCAAATGCCGACACATATCGATAAAAATAAAGCAAAAATTGACTTTTTTCTTATTTTTTATCTATTAATAGCAGGAGTTACACAGAAATATAATAATACTTCGACTTGTGTTCCATTGTTAAATTTAAAAAAAAAAATATTGAAAATTCCAATTAAGAGACTAGCAAAAAATAAATCTTTCATCTTGTAGGGCAAAATATCAATTAATTTCAGTTATTTAGCAAAGCTTTTTTGTCTGGCAGAACATTCAAGAGTCTTATTCTAAGCGCACTAGGATCATTCTTGGTTTTCTCAATTCGTTTGAAAGGAATATGAAATTTGTCCGACTGTCTGGTTCCAAGACTGTGCACAACGCTATCTATAGGCAGTTCTTTTTCCTTTGCGTCAATAATGCATTTATAAATGAATTGCACTACCACAATGTGTACAAGGTTTGCAATGTGTACAAGGATGGCTTTGACAGATAAGGCGAACCTCTCATTTTTGAAGAATCAAGACTCGATCAATGTAACTAAATACTGCTACCATTTGGTAGATAAGGTGTCAAAGCTGTCCCAATCCTAGTTAAAATGCTCCTTGAATGTAGCTAGACAATCTGGTACCTGTCTATCTTAACAATTTATGGTATCTGTTGTTTTACAGTAAAAACAAATCCTAACAAAAACACTAGTGTAAAAAAATAAGCCAAGTCTCACGTGAAAAGTGGTGAGATCATAGGTTTAGCCAAGTCTCCCACTGTCCGAGTAAGTTGTGCTAGGTCTAACTTATCCAGAGCAAGTACATGATGGTTGTCTGTCCCTCTCTCTATTCTCTTTCCCAAATCACTCTACACGTTTAAATTTAAAAACATTTTCTGACTTGGCAAATACACACCACAAACTTAAATCAAATAATAAATATTATTTTTTCATTTGAGCGTCGTAGCACAAAGATACAAATTTTTATACGACACTGCATTTAATTTTAGCCTCTTTGTGGTGTGTATTTGCCAAGTCAGAAAATGTTTTTAAATTTAAACGTGTAGAGTGATTTGGGAAAGAGAATAGAGAGAGGGACAGACAAACATCATGTACTTGCACTGGATAAGTTAGACCTAGCACAACTTACTCGGACAGTGGGAGACTTGGCTAAACTTATGATCTCACCACTTTTCACGCGAGACTTGGCTTATTTTTTGACACTAGTGTTTTTGTTGTGATTTCACTTTTATTTCTTTGTTCTTGTTTCATTGTTCTTGGGCCTTTTTTTCTTTGTTCTTGTTCGTGAGTGTTAAATGTCGGTGGGTGTTCAAATTAGGTAGTATGAATACTACCAAAATCATAAAGTATGAAGTTCAAATTGAACTAAATTAAAATTATCTGGAGTAAATATGTTTGCACTTAAAAGATAACTGTCCATCAATACTGTCAAATCAACCTCAACGAAGGTTCTCAACATCACTTTTAAGTTTTAACGTTCTCCACTAGGTAGCTCTAGTGGCGCTGTTTACAATTTTTAATTTTTTACCTTATTTTGAATAGGCGGTTTTTCTATTAGCCCTAAAAGGGACAAAGAACTAGATTTTTTACATTTTTCCTTTATTTGTACAATAAACTCTACCTACATACAAAATTTAAAGTTTCTAGGATTGTTAGAAGTGCCTTTAGAATTATGATGAGTCAGTCTGTCAGTGAAGAAATAACAATAATTTAGGCTCATATATCTTATGAATTACTATGGGTAGAGGTGTGAAATTTTTATTTCTGGTTCAGTTTGTCATGAACTTTAAATTAAAATTATATTTATACATGTAAGTATCTTCAATGGGGCAATAGAGGGGGGTCCAAATTGCCGTGAGTTGGTTCCAGTAAAAGATGGTACGGCTGTGCTCAACTTGGCGGGGGCACTGCCGTGCCCCCAGATGAACAAAAGTTCACAACAAACAATAATATTTCTCTTTTTTGAAATTGTATAAAATAAAACCTAAACAAACAACATTTAAATATTGGGTTAAAGATTATTTAATTAATTTGGCCCATGAAAACATATTCAGGCTGTTGATTGGTATAAAATTGATATTTCTCAAAACTAAGTCCTTTTGAGTTATGTTGGTTTTCCACTGACAGTAGGATGTATAGCTGAGCCCTTATGGGTTAACCCTTAATACTTTAAAGTTTTCTTTTTCTTATTATGTGTTTGTTATTCTTCTTGTGTGGCTCCTCCTGTCTTGATATATCCCATCTTTCCTATATCTTCTTCAATGCCATCTAACCACCTAGTTTTTGGAAGGACTATGCCCTCTTTGTTGTTCTATTAATATATTTTTGGGTACTTCTGTATCTATGCTGTACATGTAGGTACGTAATTGGACTGTATATATAAAATTTAATTAATTGCAACTATTTATTTTTCAGGTTGTATATGTGACCGCTACATTTCCCTACATTGTATTGATTATCTTCTTCTTCAGGGGAATTACGTTAAGAGGATTCTCAGACGGGGTTAAACATCTTTTCACTCCAAAAGTAAGTTCTAACTGTACTATTGTAATGGCATCTATAGGAAAATGAATTGGAGAATGGGGACAATCACAACGAAAAGACATGGCATTGAGAAAGTTTGTCTTTAGCTGCCTCAAACTAATGCATTTAAGATGGATAGCAACCAGTTGTGGTTACAAAAATAGACAATAGATATTCTTCTAAAAAAAAAAAGAAATATAACTTTTTTCAGATTTTTACCCATTACAATACAAATTATAATTAATCACCCTACTACACGCACTATAACAACACACACAAAAACTACTTAATACTACATAGTACATTCATCCATTCATTAATACCAATATCCATTTATTTTTATGTATTTATATTTATTTGCTTTCTATTTATTTTTATAAATATTTCTAAATATTCTCGGAGGAAAATAACTTCAGCAGTTAAACCTCCAAAAAAAAAAAATAAATAAATAAATAAATAAATAAATTTAATAAAACTGTAGTTGAGTGACCATTGTATCTCTGAAGATTACTATGGCTAGACTACAGTATGCTCGTTGTGAGTTGTGACTTTTGACATTCAGATTGACCAACCTAAATTAGGGAAAAAATAAAAGCCACTAGGCCTGTGGGAGGGGTGGGGCCAGTGACATTTTTTGTTTGCCTAGTTGGCCCGACCTTCTAGAATTCAAAATCCTCACCTCTCATTGGCTCCCTAACCAAATTTTTAAGATTTTCCCGTGCTGTCAAAAGTCTGTATAAACAAAAATAAACAGTAGTAATCAATGCTCCTCAGAGCTAAATAATCGAGTCCAATTTAAACTCCCTTTGTTAGCAATAGTAAATATAATGATAATCAATTAAATTATGTTATATGTTTTAAAGAAAGACTAAACAAATATCTTTTATTAGCAAGTAGAAAATAGTTCAGCTATAATAGCTAAAATATAATCATCTCATAATCAGTGATTTATTTGTAAAAAAAAAAGAGGGTCCAGTACTGTGACCTTTTAGTCCAAAAGTTTTGAAATTTTGACCTTTTAAAACATTATTTTAAAGCTTTTCTGAGCATTTTAAAAGTGTTAATACAACATTTGTATTCACACTTGGTAAAAAATAAAACTCCCATGTGCACCAACAATCTTCCCACAGAGGCACCGGTATGGCGTACCGGTGTGTACCATCACAAATCAATTACTGCTTTATTAATTTGAATAGTTAAGCTATAATTGCTAAAATGTCTTAATAATAATTTACATCTCTGGTACATTATACATTATATATACATTATATTTGCTATTGTGATTTACAAATAAATTTGAGTTTTATTTCCTCAACTTACTTTTATTTTTCATTCTGTAGTTTAAACTTTAACTTAATTCATCTCAATTTAATTTCAAACAAACCCAATGAAAATTTGATGGCATGAAGTAAGTGGTGTGGTGCGTATTAAGGTGGTAAGCTAATTTGATTTCATATTTTCAGTGGTACAAGCTGTGGGACCCGGTGGTTTGGTTGGAGGCCGGCACACAGATATTCTTCTCACTGGGTCTTGGTTTCGGAGGACTTATAGCGTTCTCTTCATATAATCCTGTCAACAATAACTGCTACAGAGACGCCATCTTAGTTTCACTTACCAACTGTTTCACTTCTATGTTCGCTGGCATTGTCGTCTTCTCCATCATAGGTATATAGTTTGCACACAGTTAACTTTTAAACATCCAAGTAGCACGACTATGTCCCTAGGATATCCACAGGACCAGACACTTAATCCATTGGCACATTCTGCAAAGGGTAGAATTTTGCTTTTGGGTGTCTTATGGCCCTTCTTGGGACTTCCATAGTTTATCTTACTTCTAACTTGCAGTTTTAATCCTCATGTTGACAATAGTAGTATAAAATAGATTGTCTCTTATTTATTCCAGAGCTTTTTATGACTACATCACACTTTTAGTAATAGCTAAAGTTTCATACTTGTATGTATGCATCTGGAGGAAGATTGTTTAAGAGGCCAAACTGACACCAGGCTGTAGCCCAGGGTAAATCAGTTAGAAAAGCTTCTTATAAATTACTGAATTCAGGAAATCAAATTAAAATTTAGAAGAGTGCTTTTTGACATTGGTATTAAATATTTCATTGCCAAAAATTTCAGCAAAAGGGAAAAGAATAAATTCACTAAAAACATAAAAAAAAGAAGATACTGGTTTCTTTTAAATTATTTTGTGTTATCCTACTTAATATGCTATGAACAGTTTTAGGACATATTCTGGATGCTTAAAATGTAAATTTTTAAAATAATGAAGAGTTGTGACAATAGTCACATGTATTATCAGCAACTTTAGTTACAGTATAATTACTCAATGTTGGACCCCTATGTGAATATTCCAAGGTAAAATATAAATTATTCGAAATTTTATGATATTCCTGCGAGATTTGAACCTGGTGCCTCCAGTATGTCAGTTTGACTCTATATCCACTCGGCTAAGAGTCATTTCCAATTTGGTGCAACTCAAAATGAATACTTAAACCTTCCACCATAAATATATAAATTTTATAAATACAGTAGAGTCTCGTTTATCCGGACCCCGCTAGTCCGGACATCCATATAATCCGGACGGGCTTATGTTATGTACAAATTGGAACCAGGGCCTGTTAAGATTTATTAATTGTTAAGATAATTGGAGTTTCTGCTTTTATTGTCTATTAAAATGTATAAAATTGTTCCTGGTATAGTTTATAGGTGTATGTTCAAACAGTCTAACACGAGGAATACCCGGTATTTTGTTAAAAATTAACAGATTTAAGAATAAGTAAGAACATCGATAAATCTGTTTCGGTTCCATAGAAATGTAGGGCGGAAGATATACAGGAAGTGTATTTCAGGAAGTACAATAATCATATATGACTGAGATGGGGAAGGGTTTTAAGAAACATGTAGCAGCGGCTCAACCCAGTTCCATGAAATTTTTCCAAGCCAATAATGTCTAACTTTTTGTGAAATGATTATCGCTCCTCGAATTTCATATCGGAACTCAGCCTGTTTCTCAGGAAGTCCCTTCTATACCTGCCACCTGCGTAATAGATTGTCATTCTATTTTAATTCATTTGATATTTGACATGACTGGTGACAGAACAGCTCTTAACTTAAATAGTGGACGTACGTTGTACAAGCATGTTTTGGAGACTAATAGACGTAATTAATACGATAAAAACCTCGATTTTCATAGTTTTACTCTACTAAAGCTTGTTCTACAGACACATTAAAACTGATTCCGTTTAATCCGGACTTTCGGTAATCCGGACTGGGTTCGGTCCCGTTAAACCCGGATTAGCGAGACTCTACTGTAATTTAAATATATTTCAGATTTATTTTTATTATAGCTTTCACTGAAACATGAACCTTGTGTAGTTCTTCACTTCTAATTAAATCTGTTAATGTTGTTTAATAAAAGTAAAAAGCTTTAGAAATTATAACTCATCCATTGGATACCCATAACTGGGCATCCATAGAATATCCCCAATTGGATGTCCATAGGATCATATTCATTTCAACTGTCTGTGCGACGGTGAAATTAACAAACAGAAGTGTGGATCACTGGTGATGGAAAAGAGGTCTAAACAACCACATTTTCTATTACTAGTGGGATCACATGAGAAAGATATGTGCCACACTAATTCTCGGACCATTTGTTATGTGTAAATTGTTTCCCATATTCTTCCCTCAATTTTCCTTTCTATTTAAAAACTATCATTACTTATGTTATTATAAAACTATTTTTTTGTGTGGTTTGTTTAGGTTTTAAAGCGACGCTGAACTATGAGAAATGTTTAGCTGAGCGGAACAACACGTTGCAATCATTGTTGGGAAGTACTGAAGCACTTTCAAATCTAGATACATCTCTATTGAGCACTTCAGCAACATTACAAAGCCTTCCTGTCTGTGACTTGGCAAAAGAATTGGATAATGTAAGTATATTTATAGTATTAATATCATTAATACTATACTTAATAATACTCATTGTTACTGCTTGTAGATAATGTTTGTAAACACAACTCGTTTCTTTTGGTTTGTTTCTAAAAATACCAAAATTTGAAACCCAAAAATATTTTATCTCCAGTAGAGAGACAAAGTTATGATTTTGGATTAGTTTAGAGGGACTAATGTAAGTCTTTTCTTCCCTAAACTCAAAAAGTAGGGAGAAAAAGTAAAAGTAGGGAGAAAATGTAAACCAGGGAGAAAAAGAAGGATTGCTAACTTAATTATTTTATAAATAGAAGAGAATGAAAGGCTAATGTAGTGAAGTTGTTGAAATCAGGTTGGCGACACTGCTATTTCGACCCAAGGTATTTCTAATTTGCGCTTATCATTGTTTAAGCCTGCATCTAAATAACCTTCTGTTTGAGTTTAATTGCAATTCTTATTTGTTTTTAATATTTAATCTCTTATATCTGCTATTAAAAGTTTGTTATATATTAATATAATTAATAAAACCTGTGCAATGGATGAAGATGTGTTTTAAGGATGAAAGTGCTATAATCCCCTTGGATATAATTAAATAATTATCTAATGCTATAATTATTTCCCTCGGCTTCACCTCGGGATTTTGGGACAGTGGATCCTTTGGCTTCGCCTCAAGAACCAACTTATTCGCTCAGGGAATAATGGCTTACTTTACTACTTAGGTGCATAAATAAATATGGCTGTAAAATTGAACTAAGAGTAATTTTGGCCGTCAAAGTCTTGGTAAATCTGCACTATTTGGCCCACCTATGACCCAATTTTCCAATTTACTTTTTTTCATTTTTTTAAACTGTTCCTTTTTACATTATAAAAACGATTCCGGTTGTAGCATCTTGATCAATTTAAAAATGTGTAAAGTTTCACTATCTAAGGAAAATAATGGAAGGCCACTGATACAATACCATATTGATAAGAATTTTTTTTTTCGATTTGTCAGACTAATTTTTCTTAATTACAATTGGCTTCGTGGTGCTTTGGAAAATTTCCTGTCTTCCTGGTGCCCTTGTCCATCCCTGTATACATTATTATTATTAATAGAAACTTAAGACTTTTTTTAAGTTTGACACTTAAATTAACATTAAATACTAAATATTAGCGTATTTTAGCAAGATGCTGTCAATTAAAACACAATGAGAAGGTTTAAGCTAACATTTTGCTAAATTTATTAGCATCATCAGAGCAAGAAACAAAGTATAAAATAAAAATAATACTAAAAGGTCAAGGTTGACTCTACGACACGGTATAAAGGAATTAATGGAAGTGTGGATGAAAATCCAGAAACTTGGAAAGCCTTCACCCTGTGTTGTATTTGACAGCATCTTGCAAAGATACCTACCCTCTCAATTATAATTGAACTGTCACTAGCCTCCTCCATTATTACCTTTTTTTCTAATTTCTAATCCTATAATAACTTTAATATATGAAACATTTGTTTTTTGTTTGTTTAGTCTGCCTCAGGTACAGGATTAGCGTTTATAGTGTTTACTGAAGCTATAAACCAGTTTCCTGGAGCCCAGTTCTGGGCAGTACTGTTCTTCCTCATGCTGTTTACACTTGGTATAGATTCACAGTTCGGTACTTTAGAGGGTGTAGTAACATCCATTGTAGATATGAAACTCTTCCCAAATCTTCGAAAAGAAATACTAACAGGTACATCTCACTTTTACTACGTTTTTATTAGCTTGCTTTCTTGTTTGTTTGTTTGTCCAGTACAAATCTGGCAATCGATGTCTAACTAACTTCCCCAATAGCTAGGCATTTGAAACTTTTTGCATAGCTCAGAACACGATGGACTTTTGATGGCTTTTGAAAATGTAGAAGAGACACTTCTTGCTTACTGTGACTTAAGTAAAGCCTTTGATCTTGTTCCTCATGAACTTGTTATCCTGAAACTTAAATATTATAATATTAATGGATTAGCATTAAAAATTATTGAAAATTATTTACATAATAGATTGCAATGTGTAGGAAAAGATAATGATAAATCTAGTGGTACCCCCCATTAAACATTTATTGAGATATAAGCTCCTATATACATATAACTCTATTAATCTCTCATATACCTCTAAATCCCTCATCTACACCTAAATACTTATATATTATTAAGCCCCTATATACCTAGTCACGATCCTGCTTTCCGTCGACGATAGACAGTGAAATTGCTACTTACCTGTTGAACATGGAGTACCTCAGGGATCCCATCTTGGTCCAACTCTCTTCCTGGCTGTGATTAATGATTTACCTGACTACCTAGAAAAGAAAGAAAAAGAAAAATTACTTAAGACTATAATGTACTGTGACGACTCAAATGTCATGACAAGGGGTAAAAATAAGGACGAAAATCAGACTACACTTCATGATCTTCTCTCATCGGCTGAGCACTGGGTTAAAGTAAACGGATTTGCTCTAAATCAGGACAAGACTCAGTTGATGACTTTCTCTCTAAAGAGGAATGCGGTGGTGTCTGAGGTGAAGTTTTTAGGACTTGTCATAGATTCTGAACTGAGTTGGAAGCCACATATTCTTTCTTTGGAGAAAAAGTTATCTTCTAAGGTATTCTTGATTAGAGCTCTGAAGGATTACCTGGACGAGACCACATTAAAAACTGTCTATCGTGCTGTTTTTGAGAGTGTTATGAGCTATGGTCTTCTCTTATACTGACATGCAGAGTCATCTGAAATATTCCTAAAGCAGAAGAAATTAATTAGAATAATGGCTGGAGCAAAGTTTACAGCACACTGTAAACCTTTATTTATAAAACTAAAAATTGTATCTTTTTATTCACTATATGTTTATCAGTGTTTAAGATATATCAAGTTAAATTTAATTAATTTTGTTAAAACTAAAGAAATACATAGTCATAACACTAGATTTAAGAATAACTTAGTACTTACTAGTCATAGGTTAGAGAAATCCAGAACTGGCCATAATTATCTAGGCATAACACTTTTTAATAGTTTAATTCTGTGATACAGCAGCTCGAATACAAGGATTTTTGTGAGAGAATTAAGAATTTTCTGTTGTTGAATCCATTATATAGTGTAAGAGAATTTTTAGCCTTAAATTTAAGATGATTACCATTAGAATTAGTATTTACCATGTATTTTAATCCTTAAGATAGACCAAACTGTGATATACCGTATTTGTCATTTTTAGCTTTAAGTTGATTGATCTTTCATTGTTATACATTATACAATTTTAGTTTTATTAATTTTAAGTTATTTTCTGTGATATGTATGTGTGTTTCATGTTTTGGTTTTGTCTTGTTTTTTTTTACCACTTTTAAATTTTGTACGCAATTTTAGTTTAATAATTTATATGTGTATTAATTTGTACTTTATTAATGTATTGATAAACTAGTAATGACGCTATGATACCATGTTGTACTAATTGTACTGGTCTAGAATAAAGAATTTATTTATTTATTTATCACTAATGTAAGTTAAATTACCATACTATTAATATTATTACTACATCATTAATTCATCTTATAAAAAAAAAATATTGATTATATTATTAAGAGAAGTGATTACTTTTGTCCATTTGAGAGGATTAAAATTAAAAATGGTTTGTAATTAATTTAAGAATTGGTTGTTCCAGTATTGAAACAGACTGAAAATGACCTTACAAAGGGTTGAAACGTTTCGTTATTCATATGGCTTAAAGTGTTTATTTTTTCACCCAGCTATAAAATTTCATCCTTTCTCAATTATTTCAAGGTGTTCTCTTAAACTCTACGTTAAATTTTCAAAATAAATCTTAACTTGATACATTGTGCATCTGCACTTGTATGATTTTGATCTCATAACACTTTTCAACCAATCAAAAATTTGATCGTAGAATGTTCTAAGTACTGTTGTCTTAAACTGGTCAAAGTTTTCCAAATTTAATAATAAAAAAAAAAGAAGGAAAATACACACACTGTACAATATAACAATGTAGGGGAAGTTACAATATTGTTTGCACAAATCGTCCCCAAATCTTGGACTTATTTGGTTATACATACTCAGAATAAGTATAATATCTCTTTTAATAAGTTTCAGAAGAACTTCCAGGGTATTTTAGCAGTAAAAGTATAAAATTACTTACATAATGGTATATTATGTAACTCCATGTGACCCAAAACTGGACTGACAATTGACAATATTCTTCTTGTATGACAACTATATTCATATCTTTAACATCTAACATCATGTCAATTGTATAATTTCAAAAGCTTATATGATAATAATTTGATGTGTTTCTGTGTTGACAGGTGTTATGTGCCTCATCTGTTTCCTCATATCCCTGTCATTTTCGCACGGTGCCGGCAACTATGTTTTCGTACTTTTCGACAATTTTGCTGGCAACTTTCCACTTCTCATAATCGCACTTTGTGAGTGCTTAGCCATTTCATATGTGTACGGACTCAAAAGGTAACAATAAGTTATTTATTTTTTAATTTGTTTTTCGTTTTATTTTATTTTTTCATTCTAACAAAATAACTGAATATAAAAAATCATAACAATAACAAGCATTGAGAATAATGTGTTATATTTCATACTTAATTTAATGCCATTCTATTTTTGATAGATTTTTTTTACTACGTTTTTATTAACTTGCTTTCTTGTTTGTTTGTTTGTCCGGTACAAATCTGGCTAACTAACTTCCTGAATAGCTAGACATATGAAACTTTTAGCATAGCTCAGAATACGATGACAATGCATTATTTTAATACTTTTAGCCATCTTTCAGCAGAATTTAATTGGTTTTCAGCAAATGTTGCTGCATGGAAAGTTAGTTCGGAAAAAATCCGCAAGTTATTTTATTTGCTTTGCCATGTCCAATATTTACAATCTTCATTTTGACGGGTTTGAAATTTGTGATTTTAATAAATAAGAGATAAACATTGAATGACAGCAAAACTGGAAATATATAGATTATATTATTTATCGATTATATTATTTCAAATAATATAAATTTTGATTATATTTTTTTGGTGTTGGGGAGATCCGTTGTACAAAGATTTGTCCTTTCATAGGTTTTAGATCAGCTCTCTAGATGGATGTCATTTATGTGAAGTAAATAAATTCGGAACTTTTTTTTTTTCACTAACATTATATATATTGTATAACAATAACAATTATATTATCAACTTTACATACGATTCAACAGAAAATTTATAAACGTAGTGTATAAAAAGTTCTTTTTATCTTGAAATTATTAAAAAATAATTTTGACACAAATAGATTATATTTTTATTTTATTTTATTTTATATTTTACTTAATTCTGCTATTTTTACCAAATAAAATGTCTATTTTACTTTTGTCAATCATTCTGACATGTGAGTGTAATATGTATTTGTTTCTTTTTTATTTTAATAATTCTCGTAATAATTTTTTTTATTCAACAAAATCTTGACTGGGCTCCTAAGTTGACCTTTAGTCCAAAAGCTTACTAGGAAAAGCCTGGACAGAATCTAGTTAAGATAAGAAGTATCTAGAACATAAATTGTGTTCCGAATTTGTCAATTATATTATTTGTATGTTGTAGGTTTGCAGACGATATAGAGTTGATGGTAGGTAATCGGCCAGGACTCTACTGGCTGGCATGCTGGAAGTATATATCGCCGGCAGCCATGATTCTGATTCTGTTAGCCAGTGTTGCCGAACTAGTTGTAGATGGTAGCGGCTACGATGCGTGGAGACCAGATAGTGGCGACTCTGTCAGGAAACAGTGGCCGACGTGGGCTCTAGTACTGATCTCATGTCTTATATTAGTAGCAATTATATGGATACCACTTGTTGCCATCTGCAGGTAATTTTAAATAATTATTTTTAACTAAAACTTAATTATATTTAAATACTAGCTGTATACCCTTGCTGTGCTACAGTATTAGTTTTATCTTATTCCATCTCGTCTTAAGCAGTAAACATTTTATGATTTTACTGTCTAAGCAGTAAAATTACATTTCCCGGCCCAAAAATCAGTTCAATAATGTCTCATTTTGCTGCTGCAAGTAGATAAAATCTTTTTTATATTTTACAACATTTTTATATCTCCCCAAAGTCCTTAGCAGCTAGTCGAGGCTGGGCTTAATCCACTTTCTTACTCCATTCCTACCCCTCATTTTTAGCTCTTAAGGGCTTTTTTTCAAAAATCCTATTCTAGAACTTATTCATATGGTTAGAAGAAATTAAAAAATTAAAGGAAATAGGCACCTGCTCTAATCAAAATGAAGCAAGCTCTATGGCAAAATTTGGTGATTTCAGGCTTAGCAGTTTCCTAGTTTAGTCATTAACCATGGAATGCTAATGGTAATCGGATGGCTGGTATTACTAAACCTTCGTCGATTCAACTAACATGTGCAGAAAATAAATCTTTTGGGTTGAAACTACACTTTTATAATGAGAAAACTATTAAGAATTCATTATTAAATCTTTTAAGTGAGATATACAAACATTTGATGACAAAAAAGTTAGTAGGAACATCAGAATAATCTGAAATTAATGCACCAGGTCCCATGCCCCAGGCCAAAATTCCTTGGCCCTTTGCTAAATGGTCTAGGCCCCAGGTTACCGTCCACTGGTCTCTGGCCCTAGGCCAATTACCCTAGGCCTATTGCCCCTTACCCTAGGCCAATTGTCCCAGGATATAGGATCATTCAACGACCAATTAATTACCAATGTTTATTACTAAATGTTAATCTAATCAACGAAGTAACTTTGACGGGAATTTACCAGAAAACTGTATGTTCAAAGTGTATGTTCAAAAGTACTTCCACTGCTACACTGGCAGGTGTATTACCAACCAGTGCAAGCACTGCAGAAGGATGGGGTACCCATCACCATCACATACGAGCGTAAAAGGTTAAGGTTCAAACTGTGCTCAACGATTTGACTACCATTAGCATTCGAGGGTTAATAGCTTATTAGGTGCACTTTGGTCTTAGTAGTTGATAAATGGCCATCATCTTGAAAATGAGTGAGTATTAGGGGATAGTATATTGGATTAGGGGATGACAAATATAAGTGCTAACTACCTAATACCTCAAAACATGGAAAAACCTATAAATAACATACACACCGATATTGAATTTTATTTACATTATTATTATTATTATTATTTTAGGGCTTTTGGCATATACCTGATAGATGACAGCAATAAAGCCTGGTTTCCAGCTAGAGACCTTAAAGAATTTCACGGGATAGTAGAACACGAGGTAACCACAGCCGAAACCTACCTCTTCTGCATCCATTCGGACGGATCAGAGGGTCTCTGCTGCAGGACCTATCCACCGAAAGAAGATGACGAAGAGGATGACTGATCCGTAAAATCCGATGACACCCAGGTCGGGCGTACTCAGCAAGTAGGCAGATTCATGCTAACCATCTGGGAATGAAATCGAACTCTTCCATATCGTAGGCTACTCAATATTAGGACAAATTTTAATTTAAACGAATACAAATATATATAATTAATTAATCAAAGAGAAGAAAATCTCTCCAAATTACAAAAAAAAGCGAAATTATTAGAAAAAACTTGAAAAAGACACTTTTAGAAATGTCTCTTTATAATATATATTACTAATTCATTCGTTACTAAATTGTATCATGAGTGAAAAAGAAAAAAAAACTTCATGACATTTTGCTCCCACTAATGGAATTACCAATAGACAAAATAAAAATAACAAAACACACTGCTTGTCCTGTCCTGTTGGTTTGTTTGTCAAGTGTTCTTTTTTAATAATTATTATGATCAACTCTTAGAGATGAATTCTAGAATTAAAATAAAATATCTGGAGCAGTTTCAGGATTTCCTTCCACTGCTAGATTTTTGTGCTTCCACAATTGGAAGTTTTACATTTACTAGGATTTGATCCCAATTTTTGAAGTTTTCATCCCAGTCCCACTACTAGAAGATTTGTATATAGGGGAGGTTAAATATCTTGGGACACCTTACTTGAAAACAAAATCCAGAAATGTTGCTTCTTCCACTAGTACAACTTTGAATGGAGTTGATCATTTTGTCAAATAACCAATATTCAGTTGAATTTTCAAGCAGTCAATTATTCCCTTTTTATTCCCTTTCCTGAAGTAAATGATGTTTTACTTCTAAGACGTTTACAATGCTATTCTATATCCCTACTGTGATTCTTTTAGCCATCTTCCATTCAAGAGCTGATAAGAAACATTCTTGGCTTATCAAATTGATATCCCTTGTTCCTCATCCGTGAGTGTTTTTGGCTTCCTATTTTTACCTTTTACCTATTTCTCCATGAAAAATAATTTTATTAAAACATCACTTTCAAAAACAATAAATTAAGAAACTACTTTTCTTAAACAAACAAACTAAAATTATATGATCAAATATGAAATTAACAATTTAATGTACTCCCTGTCAACAAACTTATAGCAACATATATCCATTTTGTGGAAATATGTAAGTGTTGCCATTTCGTATAAATAGGTACAGTATGCTTGTTATAAGTTGTGACTTTTGACACTCAGATTGGCCAACCTAAATGAAAAAAAAATAAAGCCACTAGGCCTGTAGTATGGGTGGGACCAGTGACATTTATGTTTGCCTAGTTGGCACTACCTTCTAGAATTCAAAATCGTGACCTCTCATTGGCTCCCCACCCCAATTCAAAAGTCACAACTCATAATGCGCAAACTGTAGGGTGTTCCATTTTGTAGAAATTCCGATGCGACAATATTTTTAAGGGAGGAGAATATCTTGACTCAAATTTAAAAGAAATAAAATAACAAACAAAATGGTAAATTTAATAACAAATCTTAATTTCATTATAATTCCTTAAATTAACAAAAAAAAAGATACAACAATAAGTTAGGGTTTTTTTTATCATTATTAGTTAATATTTTGGAAACAAAAATTATATATTTTTTAAAATAATAAAGTTAGATGATCACAAATGGAAAAATATAAACCATATTTGTGACAAATAGGGAGACAATAAAAATAACAAAAATACAAAGAACAATAATTAATATTAACAATTTAAACTAGATTTTTTTTTTTTTTTTTTTTTTTTTTTTTTTTTTTTTTTTTAAATATGATGATGAAAAATTTCCTCTTTCATACATATATAAAATAATATTATATTTACTTTTTTTATTATATTTATTTGTTTTATATTAAAATGTGACAAATATGGTGACAATAATAAACCGAAAGAAAAATAATTTATGTAGTCTATGATGCAGTGGAAGTCCTCTTATCTGGCCACCTTGAGGCCGAACCCATGGCTGATTAAACCAAATGTTTTATGTAACAAGCAAATGATAACAAAGAAATACTTTTAAAACATTACAGTACACTGCACACAATATATTAAGGGTTCCACTAAATACAACATCCAGGTGATAACAGATATCTTCTCAAAACTGGTAAACAGACCCTAGAATGCTTTTGGTAGTTTGTCCGTCCGTCGGAACATCTTGGAGTATATCTCATGACTTTTCTGTAGCTAGAGATTTGAAATTTGGCATACAAGTTAAACTTTTTTGCCTAAAAACAGGAAAAATATTGCGAATTTAAACACTAAATATTTCTTCAATGAGCAAGCAATAACGTACTGATCCAATATTTTATATTTTCTTGTAATTTTTGAGTGGGGTATCATTTAAAAGGTATTGAAATGTGGATTACAAATATATATACATATATTGCGTTTCCAAAATGGCGGCATTTTTAACCTTAACAGAACCAAATAAGTTCATACCTAAGATACTAAAGGATAATATATTCACACATTGCTTCTCCAAAGTGCAACTTTTTATACATATTTTAGTTAAAACCAAAAATAAATTAATAAATATAAAGAATAATGTAGGATATATGAATTTTTATGACCAAAGAAACCCTTTTAGTAGCTTGCTCGCAAGTACTTGACGGGATTTTATCTATTATATACAAGGTCATAAAGGTCGGTGACATAAGTGACATATCATATGAGGATTCACCCCCAGCTGGTTAAACAGATGGCTGGTTAACACATGGTCATATAAGAGGGCTTCTACTGTAATTTAATAAAAATAGAAAATAAAATAATAGTTTTAACAAATTTTAACTGATTTTTACCTGTTACAAATTATTATTTTAATTATAATTACAATTAAAAATAAATAAATCAATTTTTTTAACTAAATTGTGACAAAATTAAGGACAATTTTACTTATTTATTATTTTAAAATAATTTAATACTATTAATTGTGAAATTTTACCAATTATTTATTTTATTTTTTTAAGCTAGTATTTCAATGTGACAAATATTAGAACAATATTAATTATTTTCAATATAAACTATGAAATTTATATATCAATTAATGGTAACAATGTAAAAAAAAGTTGACTTTTTTAATTTTATTTAGTTCGTTTTATTTAAAAATAATAAATAAATAAATAAATGTATCTATTTTTACATTTTAATGTGACAAATATGAGGACAATATTAGATATTTTCAATACAATTCCAATAAAATTTAAATAAATTAATAACTAGAAAACTGTACTCCGGTTTTTTTTATTTTAATTTTATTTATTTTTTATTTTTTTATGAGTAAATTTATGGTTTATATTTCAATGTGATAAATTTCAGGACAATATTAAATATTTTCAATATGAACTAGATCAAATATAAATAAATTAATAACAATGTTGAAAACTTTATCCATATAATTTATTATATAAAAGCATTATATTATTTAATTTTTATTTTTAAAATAAATACATTTATATAAGTTTACATTTTAATGTGACAACTATTTTAATAATTTAGTGTTTATATTTCATGGTTTTTTAAATAATATATGAATATTATGATTTGATGTATTGAATTGTGACTAATATAGGACAATATTATATATAATATTTGCAACATAAAATCAATCGAGGTTTTTTTCTAGTTTCAATAAAATATAATGAAGACAATAAATAATAATAATTGTTATATAATAATAATGAATTGTTCAAACTAGAGAAATAATAAATAAATAAATAATAATAAATAATGAAGATTATTAATCTACATTCAATATGTTTATTTTATATAATAAGTAAATTTTTTCAATAAATGTTTACATTTCAATGTGACAAATTTAAGGACAATATGAATAATTATTTACAATACAAAATAGACAAAAATAAATATTGGTTTATTTTATATAAAATTTATAATGGTGGTTTTTAAAATTCTTTTATTTTGTCATAGAACATTTAGGATCCTTTGTGAACCAATTTCAAATTAAATTATAAATCATTAATTTTTATTTTATTTATTATTTAATTGTTTATTATATATTTGATATAGATTTTCATCTTGATGTAACAAATAAAAAGGGCAGTCAAACCCTCTTTTTTTAGGTATTACAGAAAAGTATGATACTTTTGTTTTCTGAATTTATTGCAAAAAAAATGTAAGAAATTTGTATGTCTACTAATTTCTCTTTTTTTCTTGCAAGCAAAAAAGTTTCAAAATTTGAACATTCGTTCAGGAAGGTGAGGACCTTTATTTTGTAAAAATTGAGTGAATCTTAAATAGATGTTCTCACTGACACAAATTGTTTCTTCAATTCCCATATTATATTGAAGTCCTGCATTGTTGTAATAAAAGGGGTTCGACTGCTCGAACATTTAAATATTGTATAAATATCCTGCAACTTAAATATTGTATAAAGACAATATTTATAATTACTTTCAAGAAAAAATAGATATAAAAAAGAATCATTAATATTATTATTTAAAAGGAAGAGCCATAGTTTTATAAAAATGCACTCCCTCCATGGAGAATTGAACCACAATATATTCCTGCTTTAACCCTCAGAAACGCGCGGTCCTGTGAGGCCAAAATTTGAGATATAACTGTGAAATTGAGATAGATGTGGGTGCGATTGGAAGATTTAAAACAGATTAAGTCCTATCAGGGGTCCGCGCCTCCTGGTGGTATTAGACCGCGCACCCGAGGTTTAACCCTCGGTCTAATACAGACACGAGGAGGCGCGGACCCCTGATAGGACTAAATCTGTTTTAAATACCCACTCAACAGTTAAAATAAATATAAACTTGAAATCATTTAAACAAAATATTATAAAACATATTTAAATTGGTTTTATTGTTTTTTTTTAATTTATAAAATAGCGTTGTTTAGTCTCATAGTTTATAAGCACAAAATTAGTCAGTCTCAATTATAATTTTCATATTTTTACTTGTTTATGTATATTTGTATTATTTTATTTTTAAATACAGGTATCCATACTAATTTATTTTGTATTATGTGAATAAATTTCACTTAAATTAGCATAATAATAAAATTGGAGTGAAAGAGGCGTGGGTCCCCTGGACAATATGGGCACATAATTGAAGTATAATCACTTACGATGTCAAACAGTGACAGATTCTCTTGATAAAAGCAAGAAATGTTGCTAGAAAAATCCTTATCTTCCAATTGCTCCCAGTTCTATATAAATTTCCAATTTTATCTCAAATTTAGGCCTCACAGGACTGCACGTTCCTTAGGGTTAAGGCTGCAATTTCCTTATCACTGAGTTATGGGTATGACATAGCAATGATTTTTAACTGTTATAATAGATTTTGATAATAGAGCGTTACAGCAACACAGGGTCATATTTTCTCTTTTGTCCTTTTTAATAATAATATTTAAGATTTAAATCTTCAGATATCAACTTTTATATTAGTAATAACTTTAAAATATTTTTTTTATTTATAATTATTCAATACTACTATTGAGAAAAATAAATGTCTATTTGTTAATATTTCCATGTGACAAATTTAGGAGACAATAATAATTGTTTTCATTAAAAAATAAATTATTAATTATGAAACAATATTCATTTAATTTCTTATATTAAATATTTTAATTATATTTACTTTAAAATAAATTAATAAAAATGTGTTTATAATTCAGTGTGACAAATATAGAGACAATAATATCATCTTCAAAAATTAATAATACAATATGTATATTATATTCAAAATGAATCAAATGTATATTTATAATTTAATATATAATCTAAAAACAATAAATAAATTATTGTGAAAACTTTACTTTTTATTAATTTATTTTTTTATTGATATACATTATTTTTTTTTTTTTAATATCTACAATGTGACAAATAAGGATACAATAATAATATGTTCAAACAATATAATATGTATTTAATATACAAATAAATGTTAAAATTAAATGTACCAGGGTATATGTGACCGTAGCAGGTCAAATACCCGGAAAATGTCAAAATAATAATAAAATAATATAAACTAAAGAACAAATTATATGAAAAACTTAAATCAAATTGTTATACAAAATATTATTATTTTAGTTTCATGAATATAATTTTTATTAAAAAAAAACAACTTATAAAGGTCACTTTAGGCCATGAATGTGCCATGTTGTAATCAATGTTGATCCTCTGTGGATGTTTGGTGGTAGAAATTTTATGTTGGTCTGCAGGTTGCAGTAAAATAATTTAAAAAAAAATGAATTTCTTGTGGAAGAAGCCTCTTCTACTCTTAATTAATGATAATTGCAAGGTATAATAATTATTCTACACTTATTTTAAATACAAAAATATGTTTATAATTTAATGTGACAAATATGGAGACAATAATAACATCTTCAAAAAGTAATAATATAATTTGTATATTATATTCAAAATATGAATCAATTGTATATTTATAATTTGATATATAATCTAGAAACAATATATAAGTTATTGTGAAAACTTTACTTTGAAATCTCACCCAACAAACTCAAACGATCTGTAGATTCGGTAGAGTACTTTTTATAAAGTAATGTCTGTATTGAATGGTGTCAACTTGGTTATTTTTATGGTTGATGACCAAGTTTATCGTCTATAGGCCACTTAAGCGTGTTAATATTTCCATGTGACAAGTATAAAGACAATATTTAAAAATATTTGTTAATTCCTGCCAAAAATGATTATATTTTATGTAAATTAAATTTAAAAATGTGTATTTTCTTTTGTGTGGTTGTTAAGGGTGTAATTAAATGAGACTTAATTTATATTTTTACTTTAAATCAATTATAATTATCATTAACTATGGGAGACATACAGAGAAAAATAGACCCCAGCAACGGGACTTGAACCACAGGCCTCCTATATATCCGTTACAGTCGCTCTTACCAACTGAGCTGTACTGGAGAATGATCGGTAAGCGGGCCTGTAACGGATATATAGGAGGCCCGTGGTTCAAGTCCCGGTGCTGGGGTCTATTTTTCTCTGTATGTCTCCCATAGTTAATGATAATTATAATTGATTTAAAGTAAAAAATTAATCTTTCCGTAGTATGAATACTACCAAAAACTTAAAAATTTGAACTTAATTTATAGAAAACCCTACAAAGAAGATATTTCAAAGTAAAGCACATAAAAAAAAAAATAATAAATGCAATTTTTAATCCAGAAATTTATACTTTTATTATAAAATAAGTCTATATATTTTGAAGGAATAAAATAATAATTTTCGGAGTGTAATTATATTTTATTATTAATTTAATATTTTGTAGAAATAAATTAATTTGGTTAAAAAAAGAAATTTCATGATATATAATATTCACAAACCTCATCTTACAAATTTTGTAAGCTCATATTTCACCCCTTTTTCTTAATAGCAGAAAAAAATTTTGATTTTATTCAAACAAAATATTAGTAGAATGTGTACCTATATGTATATTATTAAAATTAAAAGGCCAATAAAATAATAATATTAATATTTTGAAAATAATATTTAAAAAAAAATATATATATATATTTTTTGTAAGTTGAGGTTTGTGTCTGAATTTATTTGTTACTTTTAAATTATGGTCTTCCAAAGAAATAAAAAAAGAAAATCAACGAAATATAAAAAAATATGTATTCTCTCTTATAGAAAGTTAAATAATTATGTCTTTAAGTTCTTCTATAGATAACTTTTTTACTTTGTATGTATATTCAATAATAATATTGTAATTCATTCTTTATAAAAAAAATTATTTTTAAGGAATATCAAATAAGTTGTTAAATTAGGTGTTAACAATTTTTTACTTTTTGGCTTGAAAAGTAAAATTGTTTTAATTTTTTTTTTTTTTTTTTTTTTTGGTTTTAAAGGCAAGACTAAGTAATGCCGTCCTGTTTTATAAAAATTAAAAACTAAAATCAACCGTCTGAAAAAAAAAAAAAAAAAAAAAAAAAAAAAAAATGTCCTATTTTTAAATAAAGTAATAAATGTCTATCTTTTATTGGGGATAAATTTAGGGGAAATAAAAATAAATAGAAATATGAGCTATTGTGGAATGTGAGCTATTGCACCATGGAGGAAAGAATAGTATTTTATTTTATTATTATTATTTTTAATTAACTAATTAATTTACCATATTTTATTAACCAGTGTGGTAAAGTTACCGACATTATCTGACTACATTAACTTAAAACATTAAATTTATTTTAATGTTTTATAATTATGACAAAAGGTTGTACCTTGAAAAAATATTCTTCAAAAAGAAATATAAATATATAGTTTTTGTGGAGGAAAAAGAAAAACTTCAATATTATAATAAAAATAATAAATTTGAAACGTTTGAAGTATAGTACCTCTGTAATGAAGTCATTTCATGAAAATATATATATTTTTTTTAAATCTTAAAGTTGTAATGAAATGTAGCAGAAAATATTGATTGTATGAAGGTAGAAGAGTTTCATAATTGGTCAGTTCATTTTAATCTGGAGGATCATTTTTGATAAAAAATTATTATCATTATTAAATATCAATTTCATACAACTTGTAACAAAATTAAGGGGAAATTATTAATAATATGTATCTTGTTTTAAGGTAATTGCAGATTTCTTGCTTCCTGATCGAATACCATGCTGGCAGCGATGCGCGGTAGGTGTAAAATGAAGCAGGCCAAGGGGGCCTCCTCTGGAAAATTTTAGAAAAATTGGGTGTAAATGATCAATTTTAATTCTACTTGAATGCAGTTCTACTACATCTTAGTAAGAGACGATACTTAAGTAATTATTTACAAGTTAATATAATATACAAGTAGACGCAGCAAAGCAAAGAAAACAGTGTTGTGACAGTATCAATGCAGTGAGACTGACTGACACTCGTAGACCTTAGCGGAGGGGGAGTTATGAACTCAAATGTTTAGAATTTTTTAATATGATTTCCCAAACATAAATTGCAAAATGATTTGATTCTAACTCTTTACTTCAATATTAGGTTTGTTCCAACCACACTTCAAACTGGTTTGGAACTGTCCGAAACTAGTTTGAGGTGTGGTTGGAACAAACCTATTACTTTAAATTAAATCTCGTACTTTCTCTTAAACCTTAGAAGAGAAAATAAAAATTAGACATGCAAACAGTCATGTTTCTATAATTTTTGGATATATTGTAGGGTCCAAGGCCACTAGTAATACACCAATTGTGCAGAAACGAAAGTCCTGTGCAAGTTGAGTATGTTGAAAAATATCAGACATTTTTCAACTTTTGCATAATATCTCTTTTCCTAAGCACTAAAGAGCTAAGGCAGCTTTTATCAATATTGTATAGGATAACATTTCTAGAACTTTTATATTTATAATTTTTTACATTATTTTCTCTTTTCCAAATGTATAGGTATGATTAAATTTATTTGGAAATCTAACACTTCATAGAAGTGTCGCTGTTGGATTTAATAAAAAAATGTATTTGAAAACAAAAATTAAAATAATAGATAAATTAACTTTTAATAAAGAACTTTTCTCCAAAATTTCTTTCTGAAGCTCATGTTTGCACGTGAACCGGTAAAATATTCTTATTTATCTTTTCTTTGAGACAAAAATTAATAATAAATACATTTTTTCGTGCACCTCATAACACACACTGCTTGAAGTGTTACATATAATTATGTATAAAATTATATCAAATATATTTAATCGTATATAAACGTTTAAAAAAAAAAAATATGTATAAATACACATATTGTAGCAAATATTATCCTTTAAAATATTAATAATTACTACTTTTGCTCTCTGATGCATAGAAACAGAAATAATAAGCAAAATTAAAATAAAGTTTGAAAATGTCAACAATTCTTCAATCTAATCTGCTTTCACAAGGCTTTTGTTTCTGTAAATTTTGGTTTTTACTATTAGCATTGGTCCCTATAATTTATATCTGATTTACAAGGAAACCCTTGTTTTATATGTATTGACTAGACAATTTCAAATATTAAAATTCAAATTAATACTGTCTAAACAAAATATCATTGCCATAAATTAACAAAAATTTAAAAAAACAAATAAAGGAATGCAATATTGGAAAACAATTAAGTGTATCTGTCGTATCTGACACTCCAATTTTTTTCCATCTGATTTTGATGGGGTTTTTTTTATTTTAAATTGTTATTTTTTATATTTTTATGAATGTTGGACATTTTGATTTTGTGATAAAGTCACAAAAGTCACAAAGTTACAGGGAATTTTGAAATAAAGGAGATAAATACTAAGACAAAGTTATATTTACACTTCTAAGTACAGAGGTGTGAAGTTCCTATGTACTTAAGAATTTTGGGACAAAGGAACATCTTTTGTATATTTTGAAGTGTAAAATATCCCTTTGTCTTAATAGTTAATTAGACAAAGATAAATTAATTTTTTTATTATTATTTTGTATTGTGTTTGACTTTATGTTATATATAGTAAAATGTGCAAATGTCTTCAAATATAGATAGAAAATATTTAAAATAGCCTAATCAAAATCAGATGAAGAAATATTTAGAGTAGTCGGATAACACTACAGATTTACCTAAAAAAAAAAAAAAAAAAAAAAAAAATTAAATAAGTAGTCATCTTTTTAGAAAAATTTTAGAATGTGAAGTAAATATGAAATGTAATTAATTAGATTAACGATTAGAGTATTAGATATTGAAATTAAGAAGAAAATAACATTTTTTCAAAAAATTAATGGAAAAATGAAATTTAAATAAAAAAAAGATATAATTATATGTATATTTAATAGTTAATAATAAGTGGAAAATGAAATAATTGGAGGTCAATTTGTTGTTTTTTTTGTCTGTTCTTATCAATTTTTATAAGTAGGTATGTATTAGAATTTGAGCCCTTTTGGAATTGTAATAATCTTAAGATGTGGAAAAGAGTGTGCCTTATGGAAACAGTACACGGTTTATGGTGTGGAAAAATGTCTAATGTGGTAAGAATTATTCTCCATACCTTGAGACCTATTCATATTCTTGGAAGTGGCTTGTTTTGATAAATAATTTTTTTATCTATTTTTCTTGTAAAATAAAATATAATGATTTCAATCTGATATCATTTGTCAGAGTAATCAAATATTTAGTAAGCATTAAGGCCGGGCCACACCTCTCCGCACCATATGACATACAACGGTGCGGTTGTATGCCATACGGTACAATGCTATGCAGTTGTATGCCATGCGGATGCGGTGCGGTGTGGACAAGTGGGAACTACTCCTAACATTTCCTTAGGTTTACTCCTCACCGAGTATTGTCCAACAAACGGACGTCATACAGTGTGTCCACGGTGCGGACAGGTGTGGCATGGCCTTTAATAGGTAGTAATTTAAAGTACTACGGCCTGGTTGACGCACTTGGCCAAATCCACTTTGGTCTTTTAAGTCCCTTTCAATACCATTGACCTGAAGATGGTCAAATGTTGCGATAAAAGAAATTATAAAGCCTGTTTCATTTGAACTTGATTTTTCACACTGATAGGAGATGTCCCAGTGTCTTCAGGGGTGCAATGAAATAACGAAATATAGATTAATTTTTGGTGAAATACAAATATATTAGACAATATTACCAGACTTACTTGGCCGTAACACCTCTCTGAAGTGCCTTTTAAATCATCAATATGTCCTGAAAAGGTAAAAGGTACTTTTAATAGAAAGATGCAATGTGTATGATTAATTTGAGCTTACATTTTTAAACACTAATAAAAGATTAAGAAGTACAAAGAAGCATGCGAAAACGCATTTAATCAAAAGCCCAGATGAAAATTAGTGATTTTAAAAAAAAAAAATTCTATTAGTTCCTGAACTGTTAATTAATGATTCTACAGATAATAACAATATTTTACTCTGTAATGGACTTTTTAGTTTAATAATTAATTTTATTTATCCTTTTTAGCAAACACATTTCAGCCATTTATACAATTTAACTGCCTTGTACTTTATAATCCTATAATTGAATAATGCCAACCACTCCCAGTCCAGATTAGTTTGTATTTATGAGAATTTGTAATACTGCTAATGGTAGTTGACATGCCACCCTTGCCATCCATTATTCAATTTTTGTAATTAAATGTTACCATTTTCAAGATAAGAACAGACTTTTTCTTTTATCTAATTATCATTATTATTATTTGAATTGTAATAATATTTGTTTCCTTGTAATTTTATTACATTAATGGTTAATAGGTACTTATTGTATTATGAAGGATTTTTATAAAACTAAAGTTGTTGACTTTTCGTTTAATTATATTATTTTTAAAATATATTTGATTGATTAAAAAAAAAACAATTATTATAACAATTTTATTACCACTGATGCCTTTTCAAAGTAAAAAAAAGTATAAAACAATGAGAAAGTAAAAAAAAAGATGCTGATAATATTTTTTAATATTATTTTAGTTTGTCTAGAGTGTAGACTATTTCTTTGTTATTTTATTTTCCATTTTCTGTATTTAATATATTTTTGTTTTTGAGTGAACTACATGAATTAATGTTAAAAAATAATTATATTATCAAACTATTAGGTGATAGTAGAATGAATGTTATATGAAATTGAGATACATGATAATTATTAAAACTAAGAGCAAAATTAATACTTTTTGTTTCAAAAACCACTTTAGACTAGTTAATTCATTATAGGATAATATGGTAAATAAAATTACTATAATTAATTTTGGAATCAGGACAGCTACGTGTTTGACTCCAGTAAGTGGACCCCTGCCATGATGTAAATAGGTAGCTACTTAGGTTAAGTGCCATCCACTGGGTAGCTACTTAGGTGAAGTGCCGTCCACTAGGTAGCTACTGTAAAGTGCCGTCCACGATAGCTTATTGCATTATAAGCATGAGATCTGGGTTAAATTCCCCGACTCTGGCAAGGTTGCAGAATGCCAATTATCCTCGACTGTGTTTCTCTCCAGTGTGTGATAGCGTCTCATCATAGAAGAGGTGTAGTTCAATAACCAAACAACGTCTTCACACAAAATAATTGTATTTGTAACAATTGACCGGTTTCGGCTGTTCTAATCCAGCCTTCTTCAGATAATGTACAAACCAAGTGACAAACTTATATTTAAAGGTAACGTATGATTTTAAAGTAAGTAAAACAGAAAAAAGACAGACATTAAAAATTAATAAAGAAAAAACTGAAATGAATATAATGCAAATTACCTGTGTAGGTTATTAAGAGAATCTAAAAGTACAAGTGAACATTTTTTTTACCAGAAGGCTCTAAGCACATGTTATTATATTATTATAATATAATTTATATAAATGTTGTTGTCATGTTTTTTCTTCATTATTTCTGAATCCTGAAATATTAAAATCGTCAAAAAATGCAAAGAGAGCGTAAAATCAACTGTTCTAGAACTTCAGTTTCACTTCTAATGCCTGAGAGTCTCGCGCATATTTTTTTTTAACAGCAGTTCTTTATGGCCTGCTATAATAGTTATAATTCACATAGTTAATAGCTATAATTTACATTCTATCGATTATTACCGCATCACTAGTCTATATTACACACACACAGGATTTTGAAAACTTTAGTTAGTCAAAGTCAGTGGGGTTTTTAAGCCATCTATAAATCAATATGTTCAATCCCTAACCGAGATACTTTTTATTTACATGGCTCTCCATTGATGATGTTTTTGCTCCGGCAGTACATTGGTATGTGAAGTGGTTGTACTCTATACGGAGTTAGTAAACAAGCCCAAATAAGGTCTTATTGCGATGGTCGATGATATTTTATCATATCGCTAGTCTGTCATCAGTTTACTGATGTGACATCAATTCTGCAAATTAGTTTGACCAGCTAAAGTAGTAGTAATAAGGTACAAGTACTAGACGGGTAAGAACTTTTGAACAGAAAGATTTCCAACTTCCCTCTTTATCTACCTGAGTTAGACGCTGGTAGAGCTTTTTGGCGGTTGAAATTGTAACTATCTTACAGCATTCAAAAGATTTTGAGCTTCTTAATTCAAAGAAATAAATTAATTTGTCAGTTTGCTAGATTCGAACCCGAGATCTCTTGCACTCGAAGGAATCGTGCATCTCTTACAGCCCCCGAGACTCATTTTTTTCTTTTCTCTATTTACAAAGTAGTACAAATGTCTGATAACCAGTATTTGTTTATATCTTAGAATTCGAGGAATGTCAAAAGATCATAAGTAGTTGCTCGACCAGCGCTAATGGTCTTACACCTCTAGAATACTGGAGTTGGATACCCCTGGGTAAGACAAACAAACCACTTGTTCGAACCTAGAAATTAGGCCTTATTTTAGGCTCATTTTACTAGCCCCGTGGTAGAGAGTTGCAGCCACTTCACACATCATAACTCTGTACATTGTACCGCCGAAGTGAGTATGATGTGGTCATTAGTGAGCCATATAAATCAGAGCATCACGGCAAGGGATCGAACCCACGACCTCGCACCGCTCTTGATTCATTAATGGCCGAGCAGACGTGGTAATGTAATTTAACGGTCTCGGCCATACTGGCTCTTGACCAGCTAAAGGAAATGATAAAATAATTTAAGCATTAATTTTAACTATTGTGGTTTATTAAACAAAATGTGATTTGTTTTGCTTTTTAAATTTTATGCATCAAATTTGAGTTCAATTATTAATCTCTTATCTATTAAGAAAATAAATCAATTTTAGCAATCATGATTTACTACCACCATTTAAGTCATTGTATAGTAGCTATATTATTTTAATATTATATATATATTATTATTATAAACTTATTTTAATTTTCATCTTTTTAATTATGTTAATTTCTATTTGAAATATATTTTTCTAAATAATACCATTATTTTTTTTTTAGTTCCTTAAATTTACAACTAATAGAATAAATTATCATAAAAATATTAATATAATAATGAGGTAAAAAATATTGTTATTCAATATGTAAATAATAGCAATTATTATTATTTTTATCGGAGTTTAGATGTATTTTAATTTTATTGTTTTTTTTTTTTTAATTGATAGACATAAATTTATTTGATATAGAATTTATAGGTCAATATTAACAATAAATTGATCAGATTTATAACGATGCAGTGTTAAATACTTAAAATTCTTTATATTTTGTTTTGTTAATGCGATTTTTTTTTAAAGATATAGGAGAATGAACTTAGAAAAATAGATGTATTAAATGTTTTATGGTCAAGTCTTGCATAATAATTTTATCTTTCTTCCTAATGTCCTACTGTTTTGAATTTGAAATCTTACCTTTTAATGATGGCACTGTTTGTTCACTGCTCTAGTGAGAGTATAGGAAGAAATTGATTAGAATATTTCAAGACAAGTTGAGTGTATCAACTAGAGGTGTGCCAAAAATAACGTAACAGTTAAAAATAACCTGTTATTGTAGGGTAACCGTTCCTCAAATATAATATTGAAAAATACCTGTTATCGAGTAACTCTAGTCTAATTCATAAATATTCCACCTAGAAGCGGCGGTACTATAGTTAAGGTATGTTTTTTAATTGCAGTTCTGCAAAAAGAAGCCTCAGAATGAAAATGTCCTTTCCTAGAATATTTATGTGTGCTGAATCTGAATCTGAAGTCAAAATTTCTTCTATAAGTACAGTTTTCTCGGAAAATGCGCTTAAAATTAGGAAAAATTGTGTTTTTGGGGGTTTTCAAGTCACAAAACATTTCTTATATAGCTGAAAAAGCAATAGAAATACAGACTCAATATGAGAAAAAAATAGATTTTTTTAAATTTCTTATTTTTCAATTTTCTTAAAAAAGTAAGGTCAGCAGATTTTATTTGACTTTAGATTCGTGTTCTTCATGGTTTGAAGAAATTAAAACGCCCAATAATTATTTTTTTAAGGCAAAATATTGGGTTGAAAACCCCCCAAAACACCATTTGCCCACCCAAGCTTTAGGTGCATTTTTCGGGAAAACTGTACGTATAGGAGAAATTTTGACCAGATTCGGATTCAAAAACCTCTAAAACATATAATTCATTATATATTATTACAGGAAGATATATTATAATAAAGGAGGCCATTTTACAAATTAGGACAAACCGCTGAAACTTGAAGTGCTTATTTTTCTTTTTTAATTGTTTAATTTTAATGACTAAAATTTAAACTCAAATACAAAAAAAAAAAAAAAAAAAAAAATGCTAAATTAAAGATTTAAAAAAATTGTATTCTTCATTCTACTATATTTTAATTTTTTTTTTAATCCATAATAAATTATTTTATGTTTGTTGTGTTTTTTACATTAAATAAATAATTTATTGTAAATAGATATTTATAAAACTCTAAAAAATGGATAATGCTGTTGTCATAATATAATAAAAAAATATTGTTAATGATGATTTTTTAGTGTTGAATAAGACTTTATCAATATTATAAAAAATATCCTTTCTGCTGGGTGAACTCTGGATCTGCTAATAATGCATTGGTAAATCCAATAACATATGCTGAGAAAACCTGAAGGGAGCTTCTTACATTTAACAAAATATACATCCTGTCTGTCTATCTGTCAGTAACGTTTACGTGTCCGACGATAACTTGAGTAAATTGAGATTTTGACGAATTCTTAAAGAAAGAAAAAAAAAATGCCCCTTAAATTTCCTCGGTTATATTAAACCCGCAATACACGTGCATCTCAAAACCGTTTTGTATCTGGAATAATAATAATAATAATGTCTTTATTTCTTATAAATAAAAATTCTCATGCTCTTCACCCTATAATCCATTTGGATCGTCAGGGGGAGGTTTCTAATTTGCGTGTTGGACAATTCTCCTATTTCATATCATTAATTACAAACGCTTTAGCTCTTCACAATAATAAAACAAATCTTTCATCTTCATATAGCTCAAGTAACTGTTTGCCTTTGCTATCTAATATTTTATCCTTGGAACATCTTTGAGCGGCAATGCTAGTTTCCAATACCAAATCATCTGGGAAGAATTGTTCTTCCGATATTCTAACATTCATATCCCCAACAATAATCAAGTTAAGATTAGCATGTTCATGCAAAAACTCACACAAATCATTAAAGTCTCTTTCCCAGGTCCTACCATTTAGATAAACCGGAAGATAGTGTAGATGAGTATTTTGGGCAGATATTTTAATTATATTAAATTTACATACCCTATTTTTTTATTATTATTATTTTTAAATCCCATTATAATCCCTCCACTTCCCCTTCCGTACTTATTATCTTTTATAGCATAGACCCAGCTTAAATTGTACTCCCCAAACACGTTTTCAATTTTTTTAGTTTTTTCTTTTTGAGTCTCAAGCAGGTGTCTTTATTAGTACAAACAAGTCAAAACCATTTATATATTCTATAAATTCAGGATCCATAATTTTAGCCGCAACTCCATTTACATTATAAACCACCGATTTTATGCTGCCAGTGTCATTACTCCACTTCTTCCTTTTTTTCCCCCCTTTCCTTGTTCCTTTATCCAGTCCAGAATCCTTTCCATTACTCCTTAGGGCAATCGGTCAATTTTTTCCTTTCCTCTCCCAGTTATTCTTAAATTGAAAGTAAGTTGGCGCAACATCAGCTCTCAATATTTCACTTAACTTTTTTAAACCTTCCCCGCCTTCATACTGTAAATTAAAGTCTTTATCTATTGTGAATCGACAGTTCTGTATATGCGCCTCCGCCCCTCTGATCTTTATCAAAAAGTTCTTGTCTACCTTTCTTTTTATTTCTTTACCCAGTACTAGAAAGAAATTTCGTTTTTCTCTGGTTACTTGCGAGTAGTCTCTGTAAACAGCGTAGCTGGTGTTAAAGGTGGGTTCATAGCTAGCGGATCTGTAATTGCAGAGGCCCGAGAGGATTTGCAGGAGCCGAGAGGAGGGATTTTATCTATGGCAACTCTTTTACGGTTCCGCCGAAAGTTGGTTCCAAACCATCTTTTTTGCGGTGCCGCTTTAAAACCTGTATGAAACCTTCAATTAGTTCTCTTCTTATTTCCTATTTGTTTTTATATTACATTATATTGTGTATCTGAATTTGTTCCTACATTATTTTTATTATAATCTCTATTACATCTGTGTTTAATATACGTTTTTTATCAGTGTTTTATCTTGATCTGTGTATTATGTCCGTGTTTTTTTTTTATATCTGTGCTTATTATATCTGTTCCTTCATTATTTTTATTATATACCTATTTCTTATTTATATAATAATAAAAGTACTAATCTATAATCTTATTATATAAGTTTTTTTTAAGCAAGAGAACTAAATTCAAGTTTAAAAAACGATGTTATAATTGGCTTTGTTTATAACCTGACCGACCGAAACTCAAGGAGAGGGAAACAACGACTCCGTCCTCTGTCTCTGCGGTTCTCCGAAGAATATATTGTTATCTATATAGCCCTCCGCAAATATAAGTATCCGCTAGCTGTGAACCCACCTTAATACTTTATCTATGTCGATCCATTGGTATGTGGGCTATGTGCAGATCGCTATTTCCCAAAGGATGCTTTTGCTTGCTATTCCCAAAATTGCTTTTGAACTACCCTTATCCTTTGATGCCTTATCCAAACCTCAATATGGAAAACCAAATTGTTTCTTCTGGCCCGGTCTTCTACATCATAATTAAGTATTAGTCCACAGGCCACCATAAGAAGTGAGTCAAATTATTTCAAAAACAGTGGTACACGTGGCCACCGATAAGAGTGGGCCGTTTGGGGTGTCCACCGCCCCAAACATATCGCTCTGCGGGGACGTTGAAAAGAAAACGGCCCACTCGTATCGGTGGCCACCTTTACCACTGTTTTTGAAATAATTTAATTAAACGATCCTGTGAAAATCAAAACTTTATCTATCTCTTTTCAATGTTCCCGCAGAGGGGCAAGTTTGGCATGTCAACAAAAAAGAAATGGCCCAGCGCACAGTTGCCATGTACCCAATTCATCGGTGGACACGGCATAAATAAGCGATTCCATAAGGTAAGAAAACTTTATCAATCAGCGACTCACTTCTTATGGTGGCCTGTGGACTATATCGTTATATCCGCTTTAGCCTCTCTTATCCCCACTCCGATATCCGCTGTGGCTGATTCCAAGTTAATTGATAACGCCGTCATCATCTGCCCCCACGTTACCTCCGTTAGGGGAGTATTATAGGCAATATTAGTAACATTTCCAGTAGTCATACTGATACTACCTCTATCTTTTACCTTGGTTGCCTTTTTAATTTCCTTTTCAGGTGTTGTACCTGATTTTTCTCTTTTCCTTTTATTCTTATCACTGTTATCAACGGGCTGCATTCGGCACTTTCCCACTCACGAATATCTATTTCCTTTACAAATCCTCTCATACGACACTATCTTATTCAATTTAGTAAAGCTAGTTTAGAACAAACCAAACATTTAAAAAAAACAAAAAGAAATGTAAACTACGCGGTCGCGCACTGTCGGGTTACGTGAATCTTTTCCTTCTATATAACTATGAATCGCGATCTCGCTTCTTATATTTTTTATGCTAAAAAAAAACTACAATGCAAAGCTATAAACAAAAAGAAAAAACAATTTGGAGTTCCAAATTTATTAGCAGAAATTAAGCTTTTTAATTACGAAACTCAGGAGACGATGTTGCTGGTTTGATAACCTTAGATAACCTCCGTATCCGGAGCAATATACAGAATACAGGAGATAGTTCGATTTTCACGAATTATTAAAAAAAAGCCCCTTAAATTCCATCGGTTTTATTACTCAAAAACCATTTGTATCCGGAATATAGCAAGATGCAGGAGGTTGTTTGATTTTCACGATTTTTTGTCTTATTATACGTGTATTGCTGGTTTAATTTGAGGTAATTGTTGTAAGAATTCGTGAAAATCGAACTACCTCCTGCATCTTGCTATATTCCGGATACAAATGGTTTTGAGAGATGCACTTGTATTGCGGGTTTAATATAACCGATGGAATATAAGGGGCTTTTTTTTTCTTTAATAATTCGTGAAAATCAAACTACCTCCTGCATCTTGCTATATTCCGGATACAAACTGTTTTTTGAGAGAAGCACGTATATTGCGGGATTATCACCGAGAGATATCAAGGGACATTTTTTTTTTTTAAGAATTCGTGAAAATCAAACTACCTCCTGCATCTTGCTATATTCCGGATACAAACTGTTTTTTGAGAGAAGCACGTGTATTGCGGGTTTAATATCACCGAGAGAAATTAAGGGACTTTTTTTTTCTTTAAGAATTCGTGAAAATCAAACTACCTCCTGCATATTGCTATATTCCGGATACAAACTGTTTTTTGAGAGAAGCACCTGTAATGCGGCTTTAATATAACCAAGGGAATTTAAGGGGCTTTTTTAGGTTTCTGTACAAAGTAAAAAAAGAAACCTTATATAACGGCTCTGTCTGTCTGTCTGTCCGTTGCTGGTTTCAATTCATAAACTACTATAGCTAGGATATAATATTTTAATATTTTCAAGATGGCGGCCAATATGGCGGGCAACTAAAAAAAAAGTTTTTAGTCACCATGACATGTTATATATCAATTTAAAGGTCTTGAAATGAAGACAAAGAATATGCAACTATTAAAATTTCACACGTAATATTTTCAAGATGGCGGCCAATATGGCGGGCGACTAAAAAAAGTTCTTATTAACTATGACATGTTATACATCAATTTAAAGGTCTTGAAGTGTAGAAAAAGAATATGCAATTGTTAAAATTTTACACTTAAAAATTTCAAGATGGCGGCCAATATGGCGGGTGAATAAAAACAAATTTTTAGTAACTATGACATGTTATATATAAATTTAAAGGTCTTGAAATGTAGAAAAAGAATATGCAATTATTAAAATGTTCAAGATGGCGGCCAATATGGCTGGTGACAAAACATTGTTTTAGTTACCATAACATGTTATACATCAATTTAAAGGTCTTGAAGAGTAGAAAAAGAATATTACTATTAAAATTAGTGTAATTAGATTACACTTAATAATTTTAACTTTAATGTACAGAAACCGGCGATTATCGCCCCATGTACTTACGTGAAGGGCGCCTTACTTGTTTTTCTTTAAGAATTCGTGAAAACAAAACTACATCCTGTGCTCTTCTACATACTTTATACAAAGTGACAATTTATATTTGGAGTATTTTTAGGAAATTTATTTATGGGCAAGGAAGAAATAGTGTTTTAACTGGGATGCCAAGAAAGTGGTTACATGTTGCTGATTTTAAATATTTGCCGGGCCTTCAAAACATGTACTGGGCCATAGGATTGTTTGCTCTCTATGTATTTAATTTATTTAAGGGATCATTATTATCCAACAGCACTACTAAGTAGCTCATAATAATTCAATAACACCCACAGGTATCTTCTATACAGACGTTTCCTGTAAAAATGGGTCTTGTATCTTGTACTTCCTAGGTTATTTGCTCAACAACCATAATTTACAACCTTCCTCCATTGAAGGATTTTTACTGTTTACTTTCTGATGGAGGAGACGGATTAGAGAAGAGAAATTAAGAAATTAAAATTATAATAAATTATGAGTATGCTATACCTGCAAATAGCACTCAAGGTTAAGTTGCCCCCCCCCCCCCCCCTTGAAAAATTGTTCTGTGTACGCTACTGTACAATCATACCCTTTAACTATCAACTCATCATGATTATCTATTTTCTAAATATCCAATACATATTTTATTACTATATGCTCGCTTCAATGATAGAGCCACTCAATGCCTAGAATTATGTATATTGACATACAGTAGAGTCTTGCTAATCCGGGTTTGACGGAACCGGACCCTGTCCGGATTACTGAAAGTCCGGATTAAACGGATTCAGTTTTAAAATGTCTATAAAATAAGTTGTAGTTGGGTAAAAATATTTAAATTGAGATTTTTATCGTAAAAAAATACTTCTATTAGTCTCAAAGACTGTTCTGTCATCAGTCCGAATATCAAATAAATTAAGCAGGTGCAGGTATAGAAGAGACTTCTAGGGAAACAAGCTATGTTCCGAAATAAAATTCGAGCAACGCCTAATCATTTCACAAGAAGTTAAGACATTGTACACTGGCGGCTTGGCGAAATTTCACGGAACTCCGTTGAATCGCCGCTACGTGTTTCTTAAAATCCTCTCCTCATCTCATATATAATTTTATTTTCTGGAATACTCTACCTTTATATCTTCCGCCTTACATTTCTATGGAACCGAAAAAGATTTATCGATGTTCTTACTTATTCATAATTATTCTACATCTGTTTATTTTTAACAGAAATACCGGGTATTCCTCGTGTCGAACATTGGAATGTACACCTGTAAACTATACTAGGAACAATTTTATAAATGGTAATAGACAATAAAAGCAGAAACCCCGATAATCTCAACAATTCATAAATCTGAATAACCCTAGTTCCAAATTGTACATAGTTTTTGGCCCGTCTGGATTATACTGATGTCCGGACTAGTGGGGTCCGGATTAGCGAGACTCTACTGTACTCAAAGCTTGTTTTAGTTGTTCAGGAAGAGGTAGCAAAGAATAAGGGAAGAGGAAAATAATAAAACAATCAATAATTGTAGGTGCAACATTTCCATCATAGTTTTGTGACAAGCAAAGTATATTTATTTCTCCACCAAAGGTTTTATTTTTTCCGCCATTTTTTGTAATTTCTCTTGCTAAAATGTTTTTTCTCCGTCAAATACTAATTACTCCTACCATTTTACCATTTTCCTAAGAATTTTAATTTTCTTTAAAACCTCCACTTACATCAAAATTCACAAATTATTCAATTGTCAAAATTAAAAAAAACAAAAAAAAAAAACACTTTACAATTAAAAATTACAATTTTTATTCCCCCCCCCCCCTATTTTTTTAATTTTCTCAATCAAAATATTAATTGCTGCCTTCATTTTTTAAAAGAACACCAGTGAATATGTATTTAAGTATACATTTTTAAGTATCTTCCACAAGCATTTATTTTTTCCACCATTTTTAAAATTATCAGAAAAAATGTTTTTTCCCTATTTTTAAAAAATTTCACCTGTTAATTTTTTGTTTTACCTGCCAGTTACCAATACCTCCCACATCCATTTTTCCCCCTAGAAAATCCTTATTTCCTATGCGAAACAGTTTTATCTTGCAGCCCTGCAATTTTTCTTCTAAATGGTAGAAAAAAACAAAATGTTGTACTAATTCTATTCTGGTCTATAGGGTAAGTATAAAAAAACAACTCTCACATCATCTCATTTTGGGAATATTTCGCCTCCTTTGAGGCATCTTCAGGCCTATAACAATTCCTCTTAACAAACATAACTTTATTTATTTTCCTTACTAAAATTTATCCAGGCCATCCACCTGTGCGTCTATTTCTATTTATTCTCTCTATAAGGTCACTTTCACATTTGTCAGTATTCATTAAAATCTATCAATAACTTATTTCATTTTAATTTAAAAAACTTTATTTTCTCGTAGAGAAAAACAGGTCTGTTGTATTTATATAAATAAATTAATTTTAAGTATTTATATTAATATAACGTAAGTATGATCTCATCTATTAGATGAGTAAAGTGGGCGGATAACCCCGTCTTGTAATAACCCTGGCAGTTAATCGGGACTAAAACCCAAAAAGAAAAAAAAAAAAATAGCATAAGTACTTGAGTTATTATAATATTAGGCTTCTGCAGTTAGTTTTGAAACTGGTTGTATTTTATTTTTAGCAAATATTTAAAAGGACTAAATTATTTAAAATAGAAATGACCCTTTGAGCTTTTAGAGGGCTAATAAGAGATAACTCAAAGATACATAAATTGTACCTTAAAATAAGGTTGCTCACAGCGTTTTTTTTTTTTTTTAAAAAAGAAACGATATATATAAAAGACAAAAAAAATCTATTTTTTTTAATTCAATTATCACAAAAAACCAAAGATAAAAATAAAAAATTGACTCTAAAAGAGCCATAACTCACAAAAGCTTTTTCTGTATATTTATAAATATTTTTTGATCTCTTTTTAAAATTATACACAAATCCTTGATTTTAAATGCACTTTCACACAATAATATACTTTCTCCCATTTGATTCTCTTCTCTCTATTTATAAATTAAATTTAATAAAGAAGTAATAAATTGTTTTAAATAATAATATTAAAAAAAATACTCAAAAAAAAAAAAAAAAAAAAAAAAAAAAAGTGGAATAATGCACATATTTTTTTTAAAAATATTTTATTTATATTTTTTTTTTCTATTTTATTCTTTTTGATTAAGATCTGCGCCCTAATAATTAATGCCTTTAAAAAAGAAAATCACAATAAAGAGTATCAATAAAAAATAAAAATAATACATATAGTTAGTTTTAATTTCTATAACAAATAAATTGTCAAAATAAAAATAAAAATATACATTTTTTGTTTTTTAATTTACAAGAAAAATTAATGTTTTCATTTGTTTAAAAAATAATAATAATACATTATATACAAAAAATAATAAAAATATACAATGGTAAGTTGACTAAAAAATATTAAATTTTTAAATTTAATAAAAAATAATGAGGGGGTTATAAAAACTAGCATCGAAAACTAATTGTTTTAATCTTATTTTTTTGTTTTTAATACTGAATAAAAATTTAAAGATTAAAAATTAATTATTTTATAGTCAATAATAATAGATTTGGATAATATTAATTAGATAATAATCAGTAAATTGATTAATAATATTTTAAAAATTAAATTATTAAGAAAGCTAATTAGATAATTTAGATGTCAGTGTAAAATCTGATATCTAGTAATATAATTGTTCATTGAAGGCTGTCTAGCCCTGATAAAACTTAAAAATTAAGGAAAACACATCCTCACAGATTTTGTTACATTTTTAAAAATTATTCTCATGGGAGTCTGAAATAACTATCATTATTAGGCTTTCAAAGTGTCAGGAATTATTAAATTCCTTTCCTAATGCATTCTTCACTTATTAAAATCTGGCACTATTATCTATAGCCAATAACTAATAAATATATAATTTCTAGATCAGATATCTCTCTCTAAAAATTGAGTCATTGTCGATGTTAAGAACTTACTAATATTGCTCATGATGCGAGCCATTAATAATGGAGTCGATAGTTACTAATGATTCACATTACGAGCAACTAATTTGAGAATTATCTCGGTAATGAGTACAAAATTTTGGGATTTACAAAATACGAAGATGAATTAAGTTAAAAAAAAAAACACATTAAATAAAAATACACAAATAATGTTCATAGTATGTAACATTTTTTACTTGCACAAAAAAGAAAGAAATGTATAAAGTAAAACATTAATAAAGGGGTCAACCGAAAGTAGCGACCTAACTCAGATTAGAAAATTAGAATTTTTCCACAGACCATAGAAAAATGGTCAACTTGACTAAGTGTAGTCACCTTTTACACATGGTTACATTACCAGGTTTACAATAAATAATATTAGAATTTAAGAATAGTCAAGATCATTTTAAAGTAAACAACCATTTTAAAATAATAAGTGAAGAGTATAGAATTTAAACTATTATTTTTTTAAACAAGTTATAAAATTAAAGGGAACTGCAGCCATTTAAAATGAATGAAGTCTTTAATTTTGAAATAAAATGGGTTATAAGATAATTTAAGATCATATTGTTTCTACTGACGCTGCGGCAGATTTTTTTTAAGCCAACCAAGTATAAATTATTTAAATTAATATTTCTGCTTAGGTTTTAATTGATTCTAAATTAATTAATTTGATTAAAAATAGACAATTGTTATTTAAATTACTTAAATAGCAATTGATGGAGTTAAGAAGAATTACAAATAATATTTTTTAAATTTAACACGTAGAATAATTCTACATACATTTTTTTTTTTTTTTAAAGTTTCATCTTCTTAAAAAAAGACGATAAATTGACATAATCATAGTTTATTTTATCCTAACATACATATGTTAAATCTGAGCAGAACTAATTTTGTTTTAAAAAAAAAAATCAAGAACTTTGTCTTCAAATTTAAAATTCATTACAAAAATAGTATGTGTTTACAGTTAAGCCTAAATCTGTAAACACATGCATTTCTTAATTATTTTTATTTGATGAACATAAATTTCAAAATTAATAGTGATAAAGAAAGAAGTAGTGAAGAAAAATATTTTCTTCAAAATTGTTGTTTTAATAGTTAGTATATTCAAACTAGTCAGGAAAAAATGCCTTATAGCTTGTGTCTTGCTATTTTTATTTTTTTAAATCTAAATTACATAGCCTTCAAATAGAAAGTGTCATTAGGTTAAAAGAAATGTTTTCTAAAAATGTTGTCTCCAATAACAACACCAATCTCAAAAACAACACCCAATTTAAATGTATGAGGTGGTCTCTACTATGGTCATTGATATAATTAAGCATCGGGCGTCTCAAACTGATGTCCAACGATGTGTGTCCAACGCTGTGTACCCCCGTCACCACAACTATACAGTGTGTGGTCAAATAAAACCACACTATTTGAGTATCTAATAGGAAATTTTATGCCCAACAATAAAATTCCCCCTAAACATGGGGCAGGAACAGCCTTATAGCTAAATTCCCATTCAAAATAAAAATCTATTTACTTTGAAATTGATTCTCTAAAAGGTTGTTTCAAGGTGTTATTTGGTAACAAGCATAGTTTTTAAAAATTTTAAAGTGAACGTCAAAAACTATGATTTTTTTCTTCCGAGCTTACCGAAGGTAACGGAAGCTATGACATAGTTCTGAAGAACGAAAATATTTTATGTCTCCGATTTCAATAATTCCAAGACAGAAATCTGTTTCAGACATCAGGAAACAATTTTGGTTCCGTGACTATCTGTCGCTAAATTTTTGCGAACCAACATATCTTAAAAACTACCTGTCCGATTTTAATAAAATTTGTATGGTAGGTTATAATTAGCTCATTATTGGTACACATATAAGTTTCAACCTTATGCCCTCATTTATTTCTCTTCCACATGCCCATAAACATACATTTATTTACACCTATAGCTTCAAAAAGTACTTATCTGATTTTGTATGAAACTTTTATAGTTTATCGAAAGTAACCCGCAGATAGCCCCAGATTAATTTGAACCATCTGTGCTCTTTGACATTTGCTAAATTGATACTTTAATTCATGTAAAAAATCAAAACAATTTTGACAGATTAAAAAAAAAACGGGGGAAACAAACAAAGACAATAATGGCTTGTAAAAGCAATGAAATCAATAAAGTACATGATAGGATGCGAGGAAGCTATATACCATATGAATTGACGGTCTATTTTAGTGTTTTTGGTGAATATCTTGTAAACGAAGCTGTAAAATTGGCCTATATTTGTTAGAACTATTTTTTCCGTCAGTTTTCCTCCTATAAGATTGTCAAATAGTGTGGATAGGGTTTCTGAACACGCTATATTATGATGCTCATCTATATATCATAGAAGTTTGGTAAACCCCTCTCATAATATGCGGTTGCTTATATGCCCACATATAATTCTAATATTTTTATCCAAATTTCTTTATCTTGACTAAAAAACAATAAAAAATTCACTCTTTACATTATTTTAAACAGTATTAATAAAATTTTCATTAAAAATCTTTTGTTAAAACAACTAATGTAGCTATTTATTTTCATGTTTGTTTTGTTTTTTCTAATATTTAATTTATTATAATTTTAAAATTTATTTACGCTATACAATGCCAATATAAAAATATATACTCTACACAATGTATATAAAATTGTTTATAAATAATACTATCTATATATATATAATTTTATTTTTTTTGTTTTTTTTTTTTAAGATTAAAAAATAAAAATCAGTCAAAGAATTAAGTTAAAAATATATTAGTTGTCTCGTATTTATTTATTTTATACTAGAAAGAAAACATTTTTATTTTAAGGTTTAGGCAGAGAGAAGGTTTAATCATTCCAAAAGAAAATACATGATTTATGTTTTTTAACTCCATAATATTTATCATAATTTTTTTAAATATTTGCCTATAATTGCATAACTCTTTTAACATCAGGTATATAATATATAAATTAAAGAGATAAAAATATATAAATTATTATAGATCGGATCATGTTAAGACAACGTAAACAGAATTAATACAGATTTTTCAAAAACAATCCCTACATTTTAGCGTATCTTTAATTGGATAAATTAAAAATCTAAGCTTCAAAATATTTAAGTTTCATTTCCTATAACACTTTTAAAAAAATGGTTAAAAAGTGTAGTGATCTAAATTAAACTATCCCATTTTTTAAATTTAATTTAAATAGAGTTAAAATATTATAGTTCTTTTAAAATATATTGCCAATCTAATGGCTAAGATGTGAATACGGGATTTTTTACTTTTCAGAAAAGGAAAAATTCAATTTACACATAATTAAAAAAAAAAAAACTTAAAAGAAAACCTTTTTCAAAGAATTAACTTTAGTGCCTAAAAAGTTACAAGAAAAAAAAATTGGTCTCAAGTAAATAACTAAAATTATAAGAGTAAACTTGATTTCAGATGAATTCAAAATTAAATCTGAATATATTATGTATAAAATAATATTTTATTTTAAATATAATGGTTTTGATAAAGGCGCCCAAATTGCTTCAATTTTACTGATATTGCAACAGCATCAAAATTATAAGCTAAAAGATGTTTGAGAAACTCCAACGAATGATAAAGACTTAAGGCTCTACCGCCCTTTGAGGTTAGAAAAATCATTAAAATGCAAATTTTATTGGTTCTAGCAAGATATCGAAAATCTAAGTACAGGCTTCATTCCTAATTTTAATTCTGCACAATTTGAGCCCTATTTCAACCCCCTACTACAATAAATACTACAACTATTTCAATACGAGTTTTATCATTGTATTGAAATGGCGCCTGTACTATTTATCATAGGAAGTTGAAATAGGGCTCAAATTGTGCAGAATTAAAATTAGGAATGAAACTTGTACTAAGATTTTTGATATCTTGCTTGGAACCAATAAAATTTTAATTTTACTGTTTTTTCTAATCTCAAAGGGCGGTAGAGCCTTAAAAATGAAACTTTTCATCTTAATAGTTGAATATAATTAACTTAGTTGAGGCACATGTGGGGGGTGAGCAGAGAGCAACTACTTTGGAAAATCCTGGACGCCCGGGGCTGTGGGGGAAAGACTAGCATTAGAGATAATTTAATCCTTATCTCTAAATTCACAGATACATTTAAATTAATTAAACTCAGTACCTTCTAGATTTAAATTGATTCACTTTTCTATAGATTTGAAATAAGTAAACCCTTATCTTCTAGAATTATGGATTGAAATTAAGCAAAATCTTATCAGATTTTTTTATCCATTTTGGTCTGCAGGGATTAAAAAAGGTTGAAAACAAAAATATTTTCTTTTTACTTTAAAATTTGGCTATATTTCGCTCATACCTGGGCATCTTCAGGCCTTGCATTTTTTAATTACATTTTTTTTTTTTGTTTTGGAGAAAGAACTAAATACAATATTGGAGTAACTTTTACAATGTAAAAGTTACTCCATCCCTAATGACCAAAAAAGATAAGAAAATCTATAAAATCTTAAGGAATCAACTGAAGAAAAGTAAAATCTTACCTTCCACAATTATAGATTTCTTTAAATTAAGTAAACTCTAATCCCTGGATTTAAAGATATTTAAATTAAGTAAACTCTTATCTTCTAGATTAGTAAGAGTTAGATGTAAATTAAATACAGCCTTATCTCCAGATTTAAATTTCAAGTCCCTACCATTAAATTAGGACGCAAGTTTAAACTTTTCCCTTAACTTCGCAATTACTAACTTGATTAATTAGCTCTTTAACGCAAATTTCTCTTCCCAGCAAAAATAAATTATCACTAGTTAATAAATGCCTAACTCTTACTATAACATACATTTGGTGAGGAAACGTGCTTATTTATAATATTCCTAATCAAATTACTTCACTGCTCTACCTATTTTGAATTTTTTAAGTTTGGTCATAATATCACATAAAATATTATCTCATTATCAAGTTTTACTCTACAATTTTTATACAAATTCGCAATATTTCAAATAATTAATTATCTTCATTATTATTCTTATTATTTTATTATAATCAAAGATGCAATATTGTTTTGTTACTTTGGTGAAGCTGTAAATAAATATATAACAACCAAATAAATAAATATATCATATATTATATAACATCAAATAAATAATTTTAATTAACATCCAGTAAATAAATAAAATAATATATTGGAATGAACAAGTTTTGAGGTAAACATTGTCATAAGGAATGTTTTAAAAGCATTAAAAAAAATCATATTTTTTTAAAAAAAGTGAAACATCAAAAAATGAAGGACAAATATGAATTAGTTATAAAGGTTTTTGCAGATAGTGTGATAATAAAATTATTTTGCGTAACAAAGCTGAAGTATTAGAATCTACTCTCTGATACGAGGTCACCACTGCAAAACCTCATACAGTAGAACCCCTCATAAGGTAAGAACACAAAAAAGCCGGATAATCCGAGAAACAAAAAAAGTGAATATTTCAGTATAAAAATTAAATTTTCATTGTTAAAAATAAATGTACGTACTCTAATCTACGAATGTATAATTAAATATACATACTAATCCTGTCAAGGAATACGCTTCTAAGTCTTTCAGACCCTTTTTCTAATATTTAATAATTGTTGTTACACCAACTCTTAACTCTGAAGCTAGCTTTAGAAAGGACTCACCTTTGTCAAGCCGTTGAAGAAAATCTAACTTCTACAGTAATGTACACTAAACCCGTTTTTTTTTTAGTTGAACTGCCATATTTCCTAAAAATATAGCACAACAGTGGATTGTAAATATATACTACGTTCACACATTGTTTTGAAAACGATCTGCTAGTTCAAAACACTGTATGAACGGAGATCGACAGATCGTATCGGTTTAAATCCGCTCCACCAAAAATACGTGATCGGAACAGGGGATCGAATTCAAAACGCTCGTGTGAACAGGTCGTGGAGGGGATCGAGATATCAGGTTATTTTACTCTTTTCCACTTTTTAAGTTCTTTGTGTTTGTGAGCTTCCGTTTTTTCTTTTTAACTGCAAAAAGTTTTTAAACAAAAGTTAATACTATAAAGAACCTGTAAAAACTTTTAATAACTTGTAAATAAAATGTAAAAATTTGCGGACATATTAGGTAACAAGAAAGAAGGTTTTACTCATGACGTCACCATTATGAGATATCGAAAGCAAATATTTCGATCACCTGTATACTTTGTTGTGTGAACGCGAATCGTTTTGAAAACGAATTGAATCCGAAACGCTTTCAAAACGATGTGTGAACGTAGTAATAGAATGACACAACCGATAACATGGAACGAAGTGTTGCAATAGCAAAAAAACCGACTGGCTGCTTTTATTGTTTTATACTCAATATTCTGAAAGGGATGAAGTTAGATCGTGCCAGATTAAACTTTTTTTTTTTAAACAAGGGGTGTCATGTTCGATATACCGAAGAGTCGGATATGAGGGGATCTACTGTAAAAACCAAGATTGTGAATTTAATGACATTTTGAAAATATATTAGTTCCTTCTTTGGTACTTCTTTAGATTGTTACTCCCCTATGTTCTTTTAGAATATAAATGACTGACTAAAAAACTATTAAGACAAAGAGATGCTTAGTCCGTTCATTAGATTGTAACTCCCCTGTTTTTTTTTATAAGGGGAGTAACAATCTAAAGAAGTGCCCCTTCTTCATGGTAAAAATGAAGAAACAATTTATTATAAAATATAGCAGTACTGCTTCCACTAGCGGATGCGAAACTTAGGACTTGGTGATGTGGATTTGACCAGAAAACCAAGCTATTTATTACAAGTCAACCTGCAGAAGTCTACGCACCAAGAATGTTTTATACCTGACCAATCTTATAGTCACCCACAAGTAGGGTTGGCCATTCTTGTTCTATACCTAGAAGAAGGAAATAAATTTGTCCAAAACATCAGTATATATTTTTTTTTTCTTGAGGCCTGTTCTCATTTGTTTGTTATCCCTCAATTGTTGATAAAAAACAAATTAAAAAAAAACTTATTTTAACAACACAAGAGTTATAATTTTCTTGAGACCATTAAGGCGCGTCCACACTATGCCAAGCGGCAAGGAATGGCAAGGCCAAATGGCATTGCCAAGTGTTATGTGGACGTCTCCCTTGGCATTTGCTATTTGCCAAGCTTGGCACAAAACGCGCCACTTGACATGCCAAGCCGAACCCGACGATTGTCGGTCCGGATCAAAGAAAGCCAGATGGCAAGAAGTCGTAAGTCGGCCAGACGGCTTTGCCGCTTGGCCTTGCCAACTGGCATAGTGTGGACGCGCCTTTATAACTACTTTTCTTTAATGAAATAAGTATTTCCTTCTTTCTTTATTCATTATAAATGAACGATTGTTATAATTAGACCTTCTCTCTACCAAAGCTTATTTTACCTAAATGTTATTTAATTATTATTAAGCGGCAGTAGAGAAGTGGTGAGGAGGCTATGCAGCTGAAATATCTTTAACGGCAGATAATCCATTAAGTGTTCCTATAAAACGTTATCTGAGTTTATCTACTGGAGACGAGATAGTTTAAAAAATTAATATGACTTAAGTGCACTCTTATTCAGGTATCGGCATTGAATCCTGAAACAAATAATATATAATATTAATAAACAAAAATCAATATAATCCATATCAGAATTTAAATCCCACAATATCTAATGTAAACAATATTATTTATTCATTTGAAGTTAAAGTTAGCTGTCTACACATTGATCAGAATTGGGAATTTTTAAGATACTTTACATTACCAGCCTTAACTTTTTCATATCTGCCTAAATGTATGTTTGTTGCCACAGATCCAACTGTATAAATGAAATAACTAGATGAACGAAATCCATTAATGAGTGTGTGTGCGAACATTAGTGTGTGTGCGAACATGTGGCGCATGTTGTAGGCATGGTTCCATCCAAATATATTGAGTAGAACCTGAGTTATTAACCATTACAGTAGAACCTCGATAATTCGGACCTCTAAAATCCGGAGCCTCGAAAATTCAGACTGCCTACTGAAAAATTTAATAACTAGAAATTCTATAAAAAAAAAATTACGAAAGGTGAAAGTGGGACATCTCTTGCAAAAAAGTATGGTGTGGGGTCATCTAAAACAAAAACGAGATAGCATACTGCGATACGCGTCAAAGCTAGATTCTGAAGAGGTCAAAAAAACGGAAAATGTTACGAACGGCAAATGATATCCTTTAGAAGATGCGATGTACATATGGTTTACCCAATGAAGAAGCCCAGGCGCACCTTTATCAGGTCCTCTCGTCTGCGAAAAAGTTGTTTTACAGCATATTTGAAAATTCGGACAAATCGGTAATTCGGACAATGTCTGGTCCCTATTAGTCCGAATTATCAAGGTTCCACTGTATTATTAAGAGAAAAAAATCAGTCCGAGACAACTGAGACTAACTTTCTTAAATATGAGTTCACAATTACTTAGCCCAGTGTTTTCCATTTATTATTTTTCAAATTTTCATAGGTTCATTTAATTATTATTGAACATTATATCAAAATTTATCATAAAAATAACTTCTCCTAGGCGGGGAATCGAACGCAGCCTCTGTTCGTCCTCGTTTAAAGCTATTTTCTCAGGAACTAGAATTTTTCAGGGGAAACGGCTTTATGTCGTTAGATTCGTATTTAAATGGACTACATTTTTTAATCATAATCATCAGAATCGTTTTCAGGAAATTATTTTTTTCAAAGTTTTTGAGGGGTAACGGCCTCAAATTTAGAGCTAAAATTCATTTCTCGATTTCGCCTCGGGAAACATGCATGCCAAATGAACATGTATGCCAAATTTCGTTAAAATCGGCCCAGTAGTGTAGGCTCCACATGTCTGCACAGACAACAGACAGACATTTTGTTTAAATACAACTTTTTTTTGGACTCGAGGGGACCTTAAAATGTGTCAATTTATCAAAATCGAATTTTCACGCCATCACAATATTTCCTCTTTATATGAGAAAGTAAAAACTGGCAAAAACGAAATCCATTAATTAGCGTGTGTGCCAGCATGTGGTTAGGCTTGGTTTCATCAAAATATATTGAGTAGAACCAATATAGTTATAAACCATTATTAAGATTTTTTTTTTTTAATTTTGTTCTTCAGAATTACCACAATACTTCTGTTACCTTTGTAAGCTTAGAATAAAATAAGTTAAATATTTATTTTAATTAAACTGACCTGTAGAGGTAAGGGATGGGGGATCAGTGGAATCTGGTGTGTTAGTTGCTGTCGACTCACTACTACCAACTTCTGAAACTAAAAAAGAAATAATCAAATTAGAAATGAAATAACGTCTAATCTGAATATTTTATTGTAAGTACGTTGTACAAAGGCTTATAGGAGTTTTCAGTAAATAAAACAGCATCATCACTGTTGGTTCTTCACGAACTTATAAAGATATCACAATAGAGATTAGATCAGATCAAAACTTTTTAAAATGACCATTTAAAAAAAATAAAAATTTTTCACGTTTTCAGTTTTTTTTGTTTTTTTTTTGGGGGGGGGGGCTTATTAGCGCCTCTAATTTGGAATTAAAATTCATTTCTCGTTTTCACCTCGGGGTATGATTTTTCTGAACATGTATGCCAGATTTCGCTAAAATCGGCCCAGTAGTTTAGCTTCACACATCTACACAATCGACAGACCTACATTTTTTATAAACCACTAAGTGGAACCTCAAAATGTGTAAATCCACCAAAATATAAAAATTGAATTTTCACACCATCCCAATACTTTCTATTTACATGAGAAAGTGAAATGTTTAACTTCTCTCAAATGTTAACAAAGAACTGCATGACTGATAATGGTACATGACACGTCTAGTGCGGAAAGTAGCATTTTGCATGCGAGTGTGGAGTTTGCACCCGAGCGATAGCAAGGGTAGTAAAACCACACGAGCAAAGAGTTGCGTACTCTAGTTTATCTACGATTGTGGATTTTAATAATAAATACAGAAACAAATATTTTAACTTCCTGTATGTAAGTACGCATTTCTCTTTTGATTAAGATGACATTAATTCATTAGTTGTATTTTGTGCCAAATTAATTATTTCGGAAGGCATATAATTCTCCTCATTTTCTTCATAATCACTTAAATCACTCATTGTTTATCTCTAAAAACTCGATATAAACAGTTAATTTAATTAAACAAACAGCAAATTAGAATGTAAACAAACTTGCAAATCGTACGTTAAGGTGAAGAATTCCTCTGTTTTTCTGACCTAGGGTGGAAAAAAAAGAGGAATTCTTCACCTCATTATGAACGTGAATGCGCAATGAATACAGATACGAAAAGAATCACTTTCTACGCATCTAAACAGAGATATAATGTTTATATTTCGTATCAATCGTAGATAAAATAGTTTTCACTGTATAATAAACATAATGTGTGCATACCTGACTTATCATTGCACAGTGCAGACCACGGCCTGGGTTTAGGTGCTGCTGTAGGAGCAGTGCTTACCTCACTAAGAGTACTCTGCAAAATAGAATAACGTCAATAAAACTTTCTTCTTTTTTTGTTATAATAAAATAAAGATAAATATTATATTTATACTTTATTCCTTTATCCCGCGCTTTTTTGAATGCACCCACCACATAATTTTCATAAATCATTATTAATCAAATTAAAAGTTCAATTTTTTTTAAGTTTTAGGTAGTATTCATACTACAGAAAGATTAAATTTTACTTTAAATCAAATTATTATTATCATTAACTATGGGAGACATACAGAGAAAAATAGACCCCAGCACCGGGACTTGAACCACGGGCCTGCTATATATCCGTTACAAGCGTTCTTACCAACTGAGCTATACTGGAGAATGATTTTCCTCTGTCGTTACCGATATAAATTACCGAATCCAAGCTTTTAATTTTTTCTACAAGTCTAGCAAGCCAAATATTCACGGCAATAGAACTAGACCGAGAATTAAAGCTTATAATTATAAGGTACTCAATTAGTACCTGTACCTAGTACAATCAATTAGAAATTCAATTTTTTTTTTATAATTATAAGCGTTAATTCTTGGTCTAGTTCTATTGCTGTGAATATTGGCTTGCTAGACTTGTAGAAAAGATTGAAAGCTTGGATTCGGGACTTGGTATCGGTAACGACAGAGAAAGATTATTCTCCAGTATAGCTCAGTTGGTCAGAACGCCAGTAACGGATATATAGGAGGCCCGTGTTTCAAGTCCCGGTGCTGGTTGTCTATTTTTCTCTGTATGCCTCCAGTAATTAATGATAATTATAATTTGATTTAAAGACAAATGAAAAGATTACATTACCTGATTATCAGTGTCGCACTCATCCGTATCTGTAAGTCTGAAAGAATAAATAATTATCAGAATCATAATAAAAATGCAGTTTAATCAAAATATCAGTGTTACTAAAAAAAAAAAGAAAAGAAAAACATGGTATATTTGAGTCTTGGATAGCTCTTTGAATTTCCAAGTTTTCTAAGAGATCAAAAATTTCCTAATTTTTATTTTGTCACGAGTGTAGAAGTTCATAATTATCAACATCAAACTTACAAAGTTAACACACTGAAGATGATATATGTTGAAATACGTTTGTGAGTTTTAATAAAAAAAAATTGTGGTGACAATATTGTTGAGTTTCTTTCTACCAACCTCTCTAGTCATAATTATAGGAAAAAATATTGAGGAGTTGTAATGAAGCACAGAGCCCTATAGGCTGTAAGTGAAACGTTTCTTGTCAAATCAAACACCGTTCATTACAGGATCATCATGTTAAAGATAAGAGCTACGGTAGTGTTTGGTGAGACTTACATGCTGTTAAGTTTGTGATTTGTAGGTCTAGAGGGTGCTCTTGTCTTAGCTCTACGTGGTCTTCCCTTAACTAGATGCTGCAGTCTTTGACCTGATGTCTCACACACACTGTCCAAACTCTCCCAGTCTAATCCTTCTGTACAGACAAACAATAAAAAATAACATTACCAATAAACCATCAAAGTAGTCAAATTCAGTGAAATAGAGAGGAGTCCCCACTCTAGCACTTTGCTATGGGGGGCTCTCATTCCTTTCAATTATTTGGTATTGTTTTGTTATTATTTTCCTCATATTGCATTATTCAAGGTTAATGTTTGCACTTTGTGACATTGATTGCACTTTGTATAACATGTGTTATGTTAAGATGTATTTTGGAATGGAAATATATTATTATTATTATTATTTTTAGAGATTTTTCTAGATAAGAGGACTTCATCCAAACCCTCCGATGGAATTGTCTTTTTCAGGAGTGATAAAATATCAATACAGTTTAGTTAAGCTTGTTATTAGACTATCAAGTATTTTACTAATAAGTTTTCTATGTAATTCTATGTTTTTTTAGTTTCAAAGTCTAAGAATAATATTTTCAACAAGAGTTATAAACTGTATTGAGAGCAAGTGTGGCCGTGTGGATTAAGTTACTTACCACGTCTGCTAGGCCATTATTGAATCAAGAGTGGTACGAGGTCGAGGGTTCAATCCCTTGCCGTGATACTCTGATTTACATGGCTCACTAATAATCACATCATACTCGCTTTGGCAATACAATGTACAGAGGTATGATATGTCAAGTGTCTGCAACTCTCTATCTCGAGGCTAGTAAAATGAGCCTAAAATAAGGCCTAATTGCTAGGTTCCAACAAGTGGTTCGAACTACCCGTCTAGTACTAGTACCAGCACCTTTCTATAAACTGTATTTTTATACGGAGTTTATAAATTCACTGGTTCAACTTTCTTAAGTTTCTCCTTGGTAATCTCACTTTATACACAAGGAAACTTATCTATAGTGGACTCAGAAGTAGAAAACACAAAATTAGTAAATCACATGCATAGTTGGAGTAAAATTAAAAAAAAAATCAATAAATTTGCTACATATTAAAACCAACACAAATTTTCATTTCACAACAGATACTCTATAATTTTATTTGAAAATTAAAAATAATTTTTTTTATGTGAACTAGAAAGATACCTCAAGAAAAGATGAAATCTTATCAAATGAGGAATTAAACTGATACAATGCTCATACAACAAAAATAATCAATTATGCATCACATTAAAGACAGTAGGGAAAATTTACTATTTTTAAACTGTTGGGTCGAAATGTAGTTAACATAAAATGTCAAAATGAAATTACTTATGGAAAGATAAACCAATAAACATGACAAAACAAGATGGTGTCAACCTATCAACTTATATTATAATACTGGGAAACACCAAGTTTAAAAATCCTTGTCAGTCAGGAATTATAGCAAAGACCAGCCAATGACCCCTTACACCAATTATTCATAGTAGAAAACTAACCCTGTGGAGAAGTGATACTCGGAAGTAAGTCAGGTATGTGTTCAGCACTCAGAGTATCAGTAACGGAATTCGGACGAAGTTTCCGACTGAAGCAAGACTTCCTTCGGCTCATCAACTGAGGTGTAGCCTGAAAAACAATCAAATTTTATTAAAACAAAACAAAACAATCAAATTTGTTTAAAAAAACATGCTCATTTCTATTTATAAGTTCATACAAAAAAATCTAAGGGAAGAAAAGTGCAAAATTATCATAATAAAAAGCATTTATATAAATAATATTATTGTAATAACAAATTATGGCATTCAATATTAATATAAAATGTGTGTTCTTATAAATACATAACAAAAGAGTGATGAAGAAATTAATAGTGAAAATATTCTAAAGAAATAAAAGTAATTATGAAAAAAAATTTAAATTAATGGCAATACATGCCTAGAGAAAGAATTCATTTTATCACAATAGAATTAAAGAGGAAAAAGTGAAAGAGAGATAGTAAAAATGTACAGGATCTGCTGGGAGTTGAACATACACTCTTACTTTTCAAGACTCAAGGTATTAGAAATTTAGAATCGGCAGAGGAATTTACTAATTGATTATATTTCTGTTAAAGCTTAATTGGAAATACCACTGTTTTTTTAAAAATAGGAGTATGTGGTTCAATTCCTGGTGGCTGAGTGCTGTTTTATCTGGAGGATCAGAGTAGCCGTGATCCTAAAAGCATTGGTCACTTCTGTTTGGCCTTCTGTAAATCACGGAGTTCTAGATCCTCCGGTGATGACCATTTCATAGTTGTGCCTCTTGTGCTAGAGGCATCTTCAGGAAGGTGGAAGTTGTTATTTGATGAAAGAAACACGTTCTGATGAAAGAAACACGAACTAAGAACGTGTTTCTTTCATCAAAAAACAACATACACAACCTTGAAGATGCCTCTACCACAAGAGTTGGAAACATCATCTACTATGACAGGGTCACCAATGGAAAACCTAGAACTGCATTATGAAACCAACCGTGGGAGCCTATGCACTAAGATCTATGAATCATATCTAGAAACTTAGATTTACACAGCTCATTGTCGATTAACACCAAATTAGTTTTTGCGGTACATTGGTGTGTGAAGTGATTCAACTCCCTACAGGGCCCAGATAATTGGTCTAATCTCTAGGTTCGAATGAGTGGTCCATCCTCTATATTCTAATTCTAGTAACTAACTGCTTTATCTATAAGCTTCGGTTCCTCATTAAAACTAAATTTGAAAAAATATTTATTATTATAAAGGTTTTGTCCTTCTAAATCTTGCTTAAAACAACAGTAAAACACATAAATGTGATCAAATTTTGAAATTTTTCAATCTGCTATTAATCTTTAGAGACTACCAGGGGTTTTTTAAGGTTTATCTTACCTTATAATTTTGAAGAGTTAATAGTTATGAGCCCTGATCATCCATCTCTACCATTTCACTAACTCTTCTGTACATTTAGGGCGAGATAAAGCTGATAACACTAACACTGCCTTATCACTTCAATTTTGAAATGCTTTCTTTTATTAATCAGATAATACAGGTCTCATATCATAAAGAGGAGGTTGACTCACCATGAGCAGGTAAACCCTTATGCACATTGTACACTTATCCTAGCCCAATTTTAGAGAGAGGGAGGACAATTATTTCTGTGTTATTACTTCTAAGAGCCATGCAATACTTTTTTTAGTACCTATCCCCAGCAACTCTGTAAGTTATGTTTTCCCCCATTTTTAAATTCAAATGAAAAAAATTCAAAAGATGTAAAAAATCAATGGTTGCAGATTGAAACAAAACTCTAAAGTAACACTCAAGAGATATTGGTGATAAAGATGAATCATAATTAATGGTTTCTAACAAGATTTTGTGAAACTTACTCATAGTAAATAAAACTTGAAGAGCAAACTTGTTCAGTTCTTTGTTAAAGAAACCGCAAAACTGATCATTTAGTTCACTTTAGTTTTCTCAAAAAAATTCACTGATTTTTTCATCACTCTAACTCTAAAATAAAAAATAAAAATAATTTAAAAATTTGAAATTTAATTTATTATAAAGTAAGTCCCATCAAAATCTCAGAAGAAACAACTAAATTTAATTGAAAAAAACCTTAAAATCAAATTTTACTTCAATAAATGTAACAGAAATAGAAGAAAATTATTAATTAATTTCCAAGAACCAAGAAATATAAACAGTAAAGATTTTTTTAATAATCTGAAAAATTAGAGATTTATTATAATTTTTAGATTTCTAGGAAAAAGACATGATAAAGTAAAATATTAACAGAATGAATAAAATTTAGTCACATCTAAAAGCAAACTAACACATTATACTCATAAAAAGGGGGAACTTACTAAATTTAAATATTCCAATTTCAGCGACTGCACAGGTAAACACAGATAAAAATAACAATTAAGATAATTTCATTAACTAATATATATAATTATATGTATATATAAGAGGTATAATCCTAATTACGATTTTTAATCTTTAATTTTTGACTAATCAACTTTAAATAAGTTCACTACAAGTGGGTTTTTTGATAAAATATTATGATTAAATATTAAATTGGTTTTTTTTAATGTTATATCAGTTGGCTTTTAGTCCTTGCTAACATCAGTTCATCCAGAGTTTTCCATTGTTTAGTTGCTGAGCTTCAATATTAGACTTCTCTTTTTTTTAGTTTTTATTAGAAAATTGCAACTACATAATCTCATGTTATAAGAAATAATGATGTATGTTTTTACAATGACATGAGTGACTCGAAGTGAGCAACTGTCCATTAATAGTAATCACAGATACTAACTTGAATTATTACATATATTTAGAAGTTAGACATTGCTAAATAAATCACGTGCCCACTGCCTCTTTAGATGTCGAGGAGGATTTTTGGGAATGAATGGTAATGACAGGTTGTGGATTAATGGATTAAGGGTGATGGGATATGAAGTCCTAGAAGGATTTGAATCGGGAAAAGGTTAGGTCATGGACGAAGGGGACTTTAAGGTCGTTGTGAAGGATGTAGTTAGAAACATAGAAAGGAGCGTGGACTATTCTTCTTAGGAATTTGGACTGTAGGGACTGGATACAATGCAGTCTTGTCATTTAAGCTTTGTGTGGTGTGTCCAGGTCAAACAACGGTCCAGGGTATGGACGGAGCTAGAGTGAGGGATGAGAATTTGGTTTAGGGTTACTGGTTCACATATACCATGTCTCAAACTAAATGTCACATGAACACTTTTGTTTTCATTAATTTTTATTCTCCACTTCTTGAGTCAACTTCCCAGAAGTAAGAGGTATTCCTGAACTTGGTCAGATGCTATTCCAGGTTGTATATTAGATGATAATATACATTTATCATCTGCAAAGGAAGCAAAAGTGGTGGCAGGATGTTCAGGAATGCCGGAAGTGAAAATGGTATACAGGATTGGACCTATAGCTCAGTCAATAAAGGCCAAAAACAGGCTGTACCTGCAACTAATTTGGGGAAATCTGGATTTTTTCCTAATGATAGACCATGATAAGAGGTACATTCTCGCAAAAGTCCCCACTTCTCCCCCTTGTGCTTCCCCTCCCCCCCCCCCCCCCTACCCCCTCTTAAAGTTCAAAATTTACTTATTTTTCACTTTTTACGCAAAACTGTTTATTTTTTGAAGAGAAGTGTTGCACAAAAAAGGTCCTATGCATGTTTGAAGTGAGACATACCGTTTTCGAGATATTATTTATTAAAAATCCAATTTTTTTATTTTTGCAAACCAAGATGTGCACATGTGCAAGATAAAATAATAGGCACAGAAGGTTGAACTTTATATAGGATCAACAATAGGTTAAGTATGGCCTACCATCCAAATTTCATTAAAATCAAAAGTGTTGTTTTTAACATATCTTGATTCGCAAAAATAAAAAATTGGATTTTTAATCAATAATATCTAGAAAACAGTACGTCTCACTTCAAACATGCATAGGACCTCTTATCATGGTCTATCATCAGGAAAAAATCCAGATTTCCCCTAATTAGTTGCAGGTAAAAACCTTTATTAACTGGGCTACTAGGATGCTTCCTTGGGGTACACCTGCTTTTATAGGAAAAATTGAGGAAGGGGAAAGCTTGAAAGACACATGGTAAAAAAGATTTTCTAGAAAGAGGATCAGGTAGTAAGTAAAAGGAAGGATGGACGCCCCAAGCTAAGCTTCCAAAGCAAGCTGGCGTGCCAACCCCTGTCAAAAAACTTGCACTTCATACAGGAAGACCGACAGGCAGTACTTTTTCAGAGGAGGCTATTATATCTACAACTCTATGACACTGTTGGACTGTGGAGTGAAGGGATCGAAAACCTAATTGGTGGTTCGGAAGTGTTTAATATTAGACTTAGACTGATAAAACACTAAATATACTCTTATGTCTTATATCCAAACATTGAATATACTTCCTCCTGCTAAGTTATGATGACGATAATTTGAGGAAAACCAGCTATGAATAATAAAAGTATAAAATTTTCTTCTTTTTCCTTGTCCCTTTTTTATTTAGAACCTGATTGACAACATTATGAGAGAGAAGGTTTAGACATCTTGCACATTTCATTTTATAGGTCAATTTAGTAAGTTGCATATAATCTCTCATTGCAACTTATAAAATAATTATGTAGAGTAGATTATGTTTACAGTTTTTCAACCTTAAAAATAACCATTAATACAACATAATAGCAAAATGAATGTAGTCAGACAAAAGAAAAAAGAAAAAGTATACAGTTAAATACGTTTAAAAACTTACGAAAGGATAACTAGAGTCAGCGTATTGTCTCGGCATCGTCCTAAGAACATCCGGGGTAGAACTTCTCTTATCTCCCGTCTATAACATAATAACACCAATAAAACTTATTTATCTATTAAAATTTACTCATTTGACTGATTAAGTTAAAACATATGCTTTGTTTTTCAGTTTAGTCCATAAAGTGCTTTACCAGATTATGCTGGGCTTTGTTGAGCAAGTGCATTACTTCTTCCATAATCCCGTCAGTCAGTTTCGTAGCAAGATTTGTTCCTAGTTCACTGCAAAATAATAATAATAATAATAATTAAACAATAAAAGGAAAAGGCACTGGTAGTTGATACAGCATAGTTGATCCCTCAGAAAAAATAAAAATGTTAAAGATAGGGCAGGTGATGTCAATATAAAGCTGGAAGGTGACTTACTCTTCCATTAGTAGGCTTACAAACTTTCAATTTTAGACCCTAAGTAAGTAGTGTATCTTATTAATACTATTATTGAAGTTAACACTTTTACTTCTCTCTCTGTGTCCTACTTAACAACAAAAAAAAATTAGTTGGTAGAACAACTCTACAACTAAATTTAAAAACAGTATGGAAATATTTTTTATCTACTCACGGCAGCAAAATTAAGCATCACTAAACTGTTTTTAGGCTGGAAAGTGCTATTTCGCTGATTTGTCATTCAAATATTAAAAATAGGCAGGAAAGTAATTGAAACAGTCAGGAAAATATTACCCTGACTAGGCAGGAAAAGTACAGTGTTTACCAGTGCGTGTCATATCATCAGTTTTTTTTTGTTTTTTTTGTGTTTAGTTTCATTTTAATTTGTGTTATTTTAATTTAGTTTTATACTTGTTTTATTACAAAGCAGCAAAAGGAAACATTTCTGCCATGTTTATATTCATAGCCTTCTCGGCAGTCAATTAGGTGAATTGCCAAGAGGCTCGGAGGCTAACATAATCAAGTAAAATTCCATTTGGTGGCCCAGTTTCATAAATAACTATTTTACCACTTAGCTTGTTGGATTAATTCTTTTAGTTTACATATTGGTCGTTTCCTGCTAGCTTATTTGATTTACATTTATATATTGATTTGTTTTCCAATGATTTTGTTTAATTAATTCAGTTAGCTGTTTTTTAATTTGTTTAGTTTACTTTTATTTTATTTTATTTTTTTTATCTTTCAGTTTTACAATATTTTTTATAATAATTAACAAATATTTAAATTAAAAATTTTATACATAAACTCATATGAGTAGAAAGTATTGACACAAGATTACAAGACTTTGAAAATTTATTAAAAAAATAAGGTATAGCACATTCTGTCAAAATGTAACTTCAATATGAAGTAAAATTTTATTTTCTTTATACATCTCTTAATTTTAAGTTTTAAAGGAATTATATTCAAATAATCCTTTACATAATCATAATGTTTAGAAGGTCACTGATCCAGATTACTTGTAGATCCAGATTAACTGTAGATCCAGATTAATCGTAGATCCAGATTACTTGTAGATTCAGATTAAACAAAGATCCAGATTAATCGTAGATCCAGATTAAACATAGATCCAGATTACTTGTAGATCCAGATTAAACATAGATCCAGATTACTTGTAGATCCAGATTAAACATAGATCCAGATTAATCGTAGATCCAGATTAAACGTAGATCCAGATTAAACATAGATCCAGATTAAACATAGATCCAGATTAATCGTAGATCCAGATTAAACATAGATCCAGATTACTTGTAGATCCAGATTAAACATAGATCCAGATTAGATTAATCTGTTAGTTAACTTGGTGCGTAGGCTTCCGCGGGTAGACTCGTAATAAACAGCTTGGTTTTCCGGTGAAACCGGCCATCTCATAAAGTTTGAGGGCATACGAGTACTTGCTTCGGTCAACAGGTATCACAACAGGGTAGTACGGGAGGCTGTCGAGATCGAGAAACAACCAGAGAACTTCAACAGAGAGGATGGATTCACTCTTTCCCGGGCCTGGAAGCCGCTGGTCAGCACCTGTGCCAAGGAGAAAGCAAGAAGCGGCGCCGCGGTCACTTCTCGACTTCAAACATCACCCGCTCCACAAAGGAACACCGACAAAGGCGACACCTGCCCGATTGCGTCATCCCGACAAAGGATAAACCGGACTCAAAGAACCCCCCGGGGAATCTAGGTATAATCTACGTTCCAGAAAGCAACTATAAATACGCCGTCCTCCACTCCAGTCGTCAGTATGTCTTGTTGTTGCTTTAAGTAAACATCACGATGCACCACACCCCTGAAGATGCTTCCAGTAGTGGAAGCGAAACGTCGGACTTCTTCCCCTTCGTGACGTGGATTTCACCGGGAAAACCAAGCTGTTTATTAATCTGTTAGTTAGATTAAGTTTAAAATTAATTTGGTCAAAAGTATTTACAATGGTGTTAGTCAAGAAATTAGAGATTATCAAACATTAACAATTTTAAGAAGAACTATTAGAGATATCATGTAATAGGTGATAGTTTACTTTGTTTGTTTAGCGATAGTGGCCGAGGCACGTGCAGGAGAAGGAAGAGTAGCTGAAACTGCAGATAGCACATCATCGCTAATTTTAGCGTTTATCTTGCTTTTCAAACACGATTTCAATTCATCACTCATCACGGTTGGCATGAGGTCACTGGCTGATGAGATCATCCTTTCCACACCCTCCTAAAACACAACAAAATTAATTAAATAAATACCTTGGAGCAACTACCCCAGACAAAGTGACATCATTGACTGACTGATAAGCAAAAGATACCACAGAAGGAAGTAAAACTCAAAACAAAACAAAAATTATAAACAAGACTGTGTTTATTATGTACACTGATTGACGTGATGACACACATTAGAAAATAAAAATAATTGTTTTAATTTTTAGGAACAATCTTTTGGGACGAAACCAATACATACATAAATGTATACAGGGTGGATCTCCAATATTTTTTCCCCCTATAGCGGGCAAAGGTATGAAAATGGTAGATTTCAGCGCCTGGGGGCAAAATGGTGGTTGCCCCTAGTACGTGAGTGGATTAATACACACTTCCCTTTACATGGTACAGATCCCCCAAGTTGAATTACTTTATTTCAAACCGTTTAGATTTTATAACGATCTAAGTATTATTTTCTTACTATTTCGGAAGGGTTATTTTGCTATCTTTGCCCCCCTGTAGGGGGCAAATATTGGAGATAGAAAAAATAGTTTCAAGTAAAAGTTTATTATTTTTCTCCGTAGAATCCAAATATGCTATCAAAAATATACACTCCAATTTGAAATTTTGAAGTTGGGTGGCCTGGGGGCAAAATAGGTGGTTGCCCCTAGTGGGCGATTGCATGAAAACAAACTTCCCAAGTCCCCCAAGTTTCATTAATTTATCTCAAACCGTTCAAAAGTTAAGAGGGGAGGGGGAGACTTTTGGACCACCCTGTATGTAAATAAACGGACATAATCAAGATGTTTCAAAGGGCTCAATCTTCTTTTAAAATTAAATGTCAATCAAAACAAATCAACTTTGAACTGATGTAAATTTGTCGATGAAAGTATACAAATCATTGAAAGACTAAAGCGGCCCACACACTAACAGTTTAACTGAAGATAATGATCTGTCCGTCCACGGAGCTTGGCCACACACTTATCAGTTTTCCTTAAGATGACGGACTGCAGTCGGAGGTGGACTGTAGGTGTGTGGAGGGTAGAGGCGAGGATCGGATGGAAGGAGAGACGACAGTCCGTGGACTGTCAGGCCTGTGCCTCAAGATCAATGCCGCCCTACACTATCAGTCGGCCTACAGGCGTTTAGAGTGAATCATCTTTATTTTGTTAATTTCCCTTCGTCGGACTGCAGGCCAAAATCTTATCACGTTGTTAGAAAATTTTGGACTGACGACACCATGGTTGACTATAAACCTAATTTTATTTCAGCTTTCATAGACATGTCTCGTCAATAAACATGTCTAACAATCGTCTATAAATTATTCAAACAAAAGGCTGCGAAAGGTGTGTTATTAGACTTTATAAGAAAAAAAAAAAAAAAAACAGTACCGACTGCGACAATAGGTAATTGCACTTTAAACATGGTACATATAATAATAATTCTTTAGTTAAATAATTTATAATGGTTTAATTTATTTATTAATAATTTCTGATAAATTATACATTTTACATTTTTTTAGATACTGTTAAAAAGAAAAAAAACAATCTCCTGCAATTATTGACTGGCACATTTTGGTGTTAATTTTACTAATGAAGGGTGAAACCAATCGAAACATTTTGTTGAAATTGCCTTCGTTCATTCGCAAATAGTTTAATAAATCTTCTTTATAGGAATGCCTCAATTCACGCAACAGAGCAATGTGTGAACTAGTGTTTCTTTCTTGGAGCCGCTTCTTTCACCAAAATCTTTTTTTTTTTTCTTCGTTTGTTCACAATAATTAACGTACAACGCACAACGTTTACTTCTACGCATTCAGAAAGTCTAGCGGGAACTGAGAGGGGAACAGTTCATGGCCTGCAGTTAAAAATCGACAGATATCGGCCTGCAGGAATTTATCGCACAGTGTATGGAGCATACAGGCACAGATCTGCAGTTCTTTACGATTGCCTTCAGGCGCTGGACTGGTAATGTGTGGTGGTCGGAGATTTTGGCCTTACGATAATCGTATACGATAACGGCCTGCAGTTAAACTGTAAGTGTGTGGGCCCCTTAAAACACACTGTGCTCTGAGTGAGGTGAGGTTTATATAAGATTTATTATCTTGAGGTGAGGTGGGGTTTACTTTCTGAGAAATAAAGAGGTTCACCGAAACACCAGTGCCACAGCTCTAGTTGTTTCCTTAAAAACGATAAAAAAAAACCCCAACAATCTCAACTTTGACCACAATAAGCAAAATATTGACATCAATAAACGGAAAATGTTTAATGCATTGTTATTAGTAGGGCTCGGATTTGAGCATATTTTCATATTTTTTTCCTGAATAGTACACATTGAAAGAAGCCTTTTGGTGGTATTTTAACCTCTATGGGACCAACAGAATTTAAATTTATCGACCATATAAATGCATAAAACTGCTGTTTTTAAAAAAGCATATGAATGCATATTTTGGTGGTTTTTCGTCTAAATAGTATGTTTTTATTCAAATTCTCCCCCCCCCCTTATTTGGGCCCTGACCACCACGAAAACTCAGGCTGTTTTTGAAATGAAGGATTTGATGCCATGCTTGACTTTCATAAAAGCCTACATGAGCGTCATTTCTGAGGTCATTCTAAAGTTGGAATCTCGAGGGATGGAGTTGTTTGAAGTGGTCACTACATTAAACAGAGTCATTGAAAAAGGCAACTTGTGGCCTGGAGAGACTGAAAAAACCGTGAAAAAAAGTTGGAGTTCGAGCTGGCTAAAAATCCCAGGTAGAGAGGATTGGACTTGGAGAGGATGCTGTGTGGCGAGTCTGCAATGTCAGACGATTTGCCAAACTACTCTGCACAAGATTCAGCATCAGTTAAGTATTTCCTCTCGTGTCAATTGACGTCGAAATATTTTATTGGCCAATTTAGGAAAATCACTTAAAAAGGAAAATACAGAATTTTTATGTACAGACCAATACCAATCTATTTCATTAACTCGCCTAATACTGAACATTTTGTAAATAAACTTTTACATAAAACTTCTATCATACAATTGTACAACAGTGTATCATTCATACTACTGAAAATATTGCTTATTGCTTGTATATATAAAGATAAGTTGTAGATTTTTTCGTTTCACTGTCCTTTCTATAGTTTTAAACAGTGTTTTTCAAACACATTCTGCATATTTAACAGCATATAATGGTTTTTTTCGAGCATATAATGGGTTTTTCGAGCATAAAACAAATGGTTTTCGAGAATATATGGAGATTTTATCGAGCATATCGATCCGAGCCCTAGTTATTAGGTAGGCCCAAGTTATTTTGGGTTCCAAGCTATCTTGATGACACTAAGTGGCTGATAACATTAACTGTGATTACATTAAGTGGCGTCCACTGTAAGTATATATTACCTGAAGGTGAGTCTGTATTAGAGCCTGTATGTGAGCTGATGTTTGAGTTAGTAGGTTCTCTACAGCTGAAGTTATATCAGTCTCATCCATTACTTCACACATTTTTTTCTTCGTCTAAAAAAAAAACAAAAACAATAAATTTATAAAAATATCATAATCATAAAGTTCTTAATTGGAATGAAATATTAGGTGATTAAAAGGCCACTCATTTTAAATAACTCCCAATAACGGAGAGCAGGTCTAGTTTATATTAAATATTTTGAATTATAATATAATTCAAAAACTAATTTGGCCCATCCTGGATCTAACACTTGTCACAACACCTTGTTAGGGGATACTTCTGAATGGCAGTCATAATTTTATACCTCACAGGTGTCCACAATAGATCAATTCCACAGTAGTGATTTTTAGGACTTTTTATGATAGGAGAAATACCATTTAAACATACCAGACAAATGTCATTGCAATGTACATAATTTTACTTTTTTTGGAACAATATGAAATAAATCATAAGGAACAAAACTAACATACATGTAAATAAACGTACATGATCATTGTTACATTTTAAAGGGCTCAATCTCCTTTTATAATTGAACTTAAAAAGAAAACAAATCATCTATGAACTTATGTATATTTGATGATGAAATATATACTTGTATCTTCCTTTTTGGCATTCAGGCTAATTTGAAGGTTGTTTTATTTTGCAAATACTCATGGAGTTCTCTTGACTAATGTGAGAATTGGTTTTTTGTCTCTCCTAAACAGTTCTAAACCATTTATTCGGTAACTTTTAGTAGGAGCAACATTTAGTTCCTCGTTTTCTTAGCTTACTTTTCCAAACATTCATAATATTGGTTTATTTTTTTGACATTTTCATGTTTAGGCTGTGGAACATAAGTCAAAAACGTTACGTTACTTTTAGCTTAAAAACTCAGAAAAGTATAACAGGGAGTTTCAAGATATTTTTTTATAATAAACATTAAATGAATGACAAACCTGTTTAGCAGCTTCTGCGTCAACGAGAAGTTTGTCAACATAATGAGGAGGACTGTTGTCTTCAGTTTGTGGAGGTGGCAACGAATCCCGCAGTGTTTGTGCTACGTGATCTAATACTCGACTCTGCATGTTCCAATCGACACTACCCTGAAACAAGTAAAACTACAAAGTAAGTAATACATTCAAATAAATAAAAATAAAATGCAATTCTGAAGAAGATGGAGCTACAATAGTTGATAATACAATAGTAGATGGATCTACAATAACTTTATAAGTAAGTAATAGTTAATTTTACTAGCTTTTAGCTTTATATTATTGTTATAAACAGACATTAGAAAAACTATAGATATTATAGAAGTATCATGGTTAAACTAAAGCATAATTAAGTTGTAATAATGGGAATGTTAATTGATAAACAATGTTATAGAAAATAAAGATGATAACAAGGTTATAGAAAATAAAGATGGAAGATGATAGAGAGGGTTGAAACAATATAACATCGTTACTTAAAAATATAAAGTAAATTGTATTATTACTCACACCTACACTTCAATAGCTTTAATAGAGCTTCCAAGAATTGAAAATCACAAGGAAAAATTTACCAATTTCATTAAAATACGAAGTTATAGAACTGCAGTTGATAGGTTGTTGGAAAACATCACAATTAGCAAATAATAAAATTAAATAGGCGAGAAGAAACTTAACGTAGTGCAAATGGGAATGTTACAAACAAAGGGAATGTTACAAACAAAAACACATAATTCTAAAAAACCACTTTTGCTTAAATAATTCTTTTTTTAAAAAAGCTTATATTTAACTTGAAATGTTTGTATATATTTTCGGGACAAATCTTACTGAATTTTGTAGCAGTTATCCTCAACTGATTGAATTGAAATTTTGCATACACGTTTAGTTTGGAAGACAATGCATGTTTAGCAAGTGATGTCATTCTAAATCCAATATGGCGGACTAGTTATTTTTTAAGCACGCCCATGATATGGGTATCAAATAAAAGGGTTTGCTGAGAAGAATACGAATAAAAGCTTATTTTTAAAAATATTTTTTTAAATAAATTTACTTCCCCTTTTTCATAAACAAAGAATACTAGTTAAATAACACTGTGACGTACACATAATTTGAACAGATATTTCTCAGCTTTAATTTATTTCCTAAACAAAGTCATTAAGTAAAAATAGCAAAAACAAAGTTAAAAATTTAAGTTAGTTAATTTGCATAACTAAGTTTTTCATGAGAAAACCAAGATTTAAACTTAAAATATCTTGAAATCCATTAAAGCTAACTTTAATTTTGTATAGAAAAAAACTTTAATTGTTCATCTAATTTTATTTAAGACAAGTAGTAGTAAGGTGCTAGTACTAGCACTAGACGGGTAGGACGAACCACTTGTTGGAATCTAGTAATTAGGCCATCACTTAGGCCCTTTTTACTATCCCTGAGGAAGAGAGTTGTAGCCACTTCACACATCATACCTCTGTATATTGTACCGCCAAAGAGAGTATGATGTGATCATTAGTAAGCCATATAAATCAGAGCATCACGGCGAGGTATCGAACCCACGACCTCGTGCCGCTCTTGATTCAGTGATGGCCAAGCAGATGTGGTAAGTAATTTAATCCGCACGGCCACACCAGCTCTGTTATTTAAGACTAAATCTAAAGGAAGACATATTTTTTAAGATGGCGGATGTAGCTCCAATCAGAACTTTCAGGACTTATGATATGATCAACAAACAACAAATGCCCAATGTTGAAAATTTCTGATTTACTTCCGCATTTTTTCCTTCGTCAACTGCACTTAAAGATCACTTTAATGAACTTTAAATATTTATAATTGGACAATCTTAATCTGTAATTAGATATTTCAAAATAGCCGAATGTTTTTGAGTGTTAAACAAACCTGATGTTTGGTGAGACGAGGAGGTGCTACGGTAGAACTGTTTCTAAATAAAGATTCTGAAATGGAAGCCATAACTTGTTCGGTTCTCTCTAATGACAGTTTCATGCAGGTCATGACATCATGCACCAGAGGACCCAGATATACCAGACTAGAATTACTGTCAAACATACAAACACAAATATTAAACACAAATGTAGACTTCAAATTAAAAAATTGGAATAATTGTAAAACATACCTTCTATATTAAAATAACAATATATTATCATCGTATAATCTATTAAACGTAACTATATTTGTTGCAGGATTGGCAACCCTGCAATAGGGTAGTTAATTTTATTTTATAAAGTTTACAGGCTAATGTTTTTAGTTTTTTGTCAGATTTTTTTGTCGGAAAATATAGTTGTGAGCTTCAAGACTCCACAAGCAATTAGTTCTTTTCTTCTTATTAATATTACGAACCTGAACAATATTCTTTTTTAAATAAAACCAACAAATGAAATTTACAAGAGAACTTAACTTACTAAATTGTCCTCAGAGATATAAAACCCTACATAAATTGCCAAAAAAATATTACATAAAGGTGGGACATTTCAACTTGATACAAGATGTTTTTGTGTAATGAAGTAATAGACTCATAGTTGTAAAGAAGCTGTGATGCATGCTGCGCTAGGGTGGGCCTTAATAATGAACATTTTTTAATTTTAGCTCCCAACCCCTAACTTTGTGCGAATACATGAGAAAATGATTTTTGAAAAGTTTCAGGTCAATCGGAAAATTTTAAATGGTGCCGCTTTTTATTTGAAAATTGGTATATAAAAAAATCAATAAAATAGCGATTATTTCTAGCAAATTTCAAAATATCACGTTTATAATGCAATATTATCCGTGATGTTTTATTATTTACATAAATGATATACTTTTATTAACTAATATAACTCAAAAGTAAGGCAATAAGTAAAGAGATACATTTTTTAGAGATATACATACATAGCAAAATAGTGAAAATTGGGAAAAAATTTTGTTTTTCGTATGAATTTCGTAATTATTTTAATCATATGAATAATAGTTAATGCTTTAACATACATTAAATGGTACTACAGGTTATGTGCTTCATATTAATACGTATTAACAATGCATACCTATCATAGTTCTTTTTAAAACTAGTAACATACATTCTAGTGGAGTCAATGAAGCTATAACATAAGCCACATTTTGAACGAAAAAGACCGTCTTTTGAGTTTGAATATCTTTTATGCATTATTTTTTATTTTGGATTGCAAACAAGGAATAAGGGTTTTGGGGGTCGCTGATTACGAATTTGAAGTCAAGAATAAAAAATTAAAAAAAATGGCGGCCCTAGGAAGGCGGGAAAAATCTTCCGTTTTATACGAAATTCGTGATAATTATACATAAATTAAGAACTAAACATCTAACCAAAGTTTTTTTGTTGGTCGCTGATTATGAATTTAAGGTAACAGTACAGAATAGTAGAAAAAATGTTTGATTTTATTAAAATATTCATAAAGCAATAACGTGCATTGTATAACATACATAATAAAATAGCAAAAATAGTGGATATAAAAAAATTGTAATTATTCCGTTTAAATTTTGATGTTACACATTCAAATATTTAAATTGTTTCTAGTTTACGATGTTAGTTATAGTTTGTTTCAGTATATTCTCAATTGAACCCTTTATTTAGGTACTCTCATCTACCTGACCCCTAATCTGCATTCCTGAGCCCTCGGCCCTGAGGCTCAGGAATGCACACTAATCCTAGTTATCCTTTACAATAAAAATACAAAGTAGTGAAAAAAAATCTTTTCTTTTATTAAAATATTAATAAAGCAATACCATAGTGCAAAAATAGCAAAAGCAATGAAAAAAAAAAAAAAAAAAAAAAAAATGTAATACTATGTACAAAAATATTACATTATTAAATATTACAAACGAAAGACTTTATAAAAAATCATTTTGCAACTTATTTTTACTTTCAAATATCCTTTTTTCAAGTTCCTTGTTTCAGGTATCCAGAAGTTTGAATTATAATTTTATCATAATATATATATTTTATTTCACTGCTTTTGCTATTTTTGTATTATGTTATTAAAGGATTACTAGGATTAGTGTGCATTCTTGAGCCTCAGGGCAGAGGGCTCAGGAATGCAGATTAGGGGTCAGGTAGATGAGAGTACCTAAAAGAAGGGTTCAATAAAGAATATACTGAAACAAACTATAACTAACATCGTAAACTAGAAACAATTTAAATATTTGAATGTGTAACATCAAAATTTAAACGGAATAATTACAATTTTTTTATATCCACTATTTTTGCTATTTTATTATGTATGTTATACAATGCACGTTATTGCTTTATGAATATTTTAATAAAATCAAACATTTTTTCTACTATTCTGTACTGTTACCTTAAATTCATAATCAGCGACCAACAAAAAAACTTTGGTTAGATGTTTAGTTCTTAATTTATGTATAATTATCACGAATTTCGTATAAAACGGAAGATTTTTCCCGCCATCCTAGGGCCGCCATTTTTTTTAATTTTTTATTCTTGACTTCAAATTCGTAATCAGCGACCCCCAAAACCCTTATTCCTTGTTTGCAATCCAAAATAAAAAATAATGCATAAAAGATATTCAAACTCAAAAGACGGTCTTTTTCGTTCAAAATGTGGCTTATGTTATAGCTTCATTGACTCCACTAGTATGTATGTTACTAGTTTTAAAAAGAACTATGATAGGTATGCATTGTTAATACGTATTAATATGAAGCACATAACCTGTAGTACCATTTAATGTATGTTAAAGCATTAACTATTATTCATATGATTAAAATAATTACGAAATTCATACGAAAAACAACATTTTTTCCCAATTTTCACTATTTTGCTATGTATGTATATCTCTAAAAAATGTATCTCTTTACTTATTGCCTTACTTTTGAGTTATATTAGTTAATAAAAGTATATCATTTATGTAAATAATAAAACATCACGGATAATATTGCATTATAAACGTGATATTTTGAAATTTTCTAGAAATAATCGCTATTTTATTGATTTTTTTAAATACCAATTTTCAAATAAAAAGCGGCACCATTTAAAATTTTCCGATTGACCTGAAACTTTTCAAAAATCATTTTCTCATGTATTCGCACAAAGTTAGGGGTTGGGAGCACAAAATTTCAATACTTTTTTTTTCACCCCTATGATGAAGGCCCACCCTAATGCTGCGCCCTGTACCGGCTGAAGTCATATTGTGATGAAGTCATATCGCCCCACTCCATCACAAATTACTTAAAGGCAAACATCATCTTCTATAAATAATAATTTGTTATGTGTTCATACTTTTTTTCTTGCTGTATAATTGTATTGGTTAGCAATTGTGTTTCGTCGGGAGGGGAATTATTAATATAAAACTAGAAATGAAAATAAAACAATTCCAATTACCCAGACTGATGAATATTTAATTTAGAGGTTAGAGTTACAAACATTAACAAAACATAATATTAAAGGTGATAATAACAAAAATATAATATATTTTTGTTGTTATCACCTTTTATAGAGAGCCTCACACATATTATGTGTGAGGCTCTCACGTATTAGAAGTGAAACTTAAGTTCTAGAATGCATTGCTCTCTTTCATTTTTTGACTAATTTATTATTTCAGGATTAAGAAATGGTTATGGGAAATTTAATTGAAAAAAAAAAAAATAAAATAAATATTGCTACGCTAAGGCAACCACATTTATTCCAATAATAATAAATGTTTGTTTTGATTTGCTGGTCTTTAAATAGATATAATACAATTAATCTGTAAAAAAGTTACACTTGGTCGAGTCTCGAATCGCAAACTTCATTACACGATTTCACTATATGAAAAAATTCAGTCTACCGCCGCCAAAGAAGTTTCACTTCAAAAATATAATTGAAAGTTACAAAGCCTGTGGACTGTATTTATTAAGGATATTAAATTACAAATGATGGGAAATAATAAAAATTTGTTTATGAATATAAGGTATAAAAAAAAATAGCTTAAATGATAAAAGTACAATACCAGGTAAGTAGATGAAGATATAGGCATAAATTAGGATGGCAGAGATAGGATAATTCACAGATATGATACACAGATAGATAATGTTTTAAGATATAAAAATATTAAAGTAAATGTAGACAATCTAAATAAAAAGGGAGGAAAACATAATGTGATGAGTAAGTGCTATATGAGGTAATACAAAAACAATGCCTAGTCAGGTTTGACAACCAGGAAAAAAAAATAACATAAAAAATATCTTAAATCTAAACAAAGATTAACTAAACCAAATTAAACAAAATTATAAACAATGACATAAACTGATTATTTTAAAACTAACTACAGGATTAAACAAATTGCTTGTCTTATTTGTTTGGGCTCTAATGTTTTTACATTTTCATAGATGAAGTACACATAACAAGAATGTATTTTGATAGTGTACAAATTTGAACATGAGAATTTGATTGATCTACATTTATTTTAAAATACCTTGAGTCCAAAAGGTTTTTTTTTTTTTTTTTTTTGTTTCTTTCTCAAAAAGTCTGTCTATTATTTGTTGCCTTGCCTGGAGCCTGAACTATGTGTTGATTTTGATGATATATTTTCTAATGGTTTTTGGTGAAAACTATGGTTTTCCAAACAAAAAAAATCACAAGTCCTACAATTTATATGGTAAAATTTAAATTTAGAAAAATGACTAGAGGGGTTAATAGAAAGAAACAAAAATATTGCCACAACAATTTTATATTGGTTCACCAAGTGGTACCACAAGATCTTGGTCAAAACAACCAATCATATTTTAGATTTAGAACTTGATTTTTCTTATATGGAGTTCGTTGTTATTTGGAATGAAAGTCCTTTTTTCTATTATTATATTTTAATAACCTTTTAGCCATTCATTCTCTACTATTTATAAAATAATATTGTGGACCTCAAGTCCACAAAAGAAAAACTTCAATTGATTTTTCTTTTTTATTATAAATTGTACATCCAATTATAATACTGGGTTTGTTTACAACATGCCAATATTGATATTGTTTGTAGATTATAACTGTTTTGTGTTGTCTTGTCTTAGATATTACTTGATATTATCCGTATTTGTTAATAAATTCATTTGGAGATTTGGGAAGGATTCATAAAAGAAATTAATGTCAGAAAGTTGAGGTACTTGGCCTATTTTTCCTTGATTAAAAAGATAACTGGTACTCCTGTAAATTTAGGCTACAATATATTTTATCTCCAGAAGGGAGAAAAAGTTATGATTTGGGATAAGTTTAGAGGGACTAAAGTAAGTCTTTTCTTCCCTGAACCCAAAAGTAGGGAGAAAAAGAAGGATTGCCAACTTAATTATTTTATAAATAGTAGAGAATGAATGGCTAATGTGGTGATGTTGAAATCAGGTTAGCAACAATGCTTTTTCGACCTTATTTGTAATTTGCATCTAAATTGTAATTTGGATCTAAATAACCTTCTATTTGAGTTTAATTGCAGTTCTTATTTGTTTTTTTATATTGAATCTCTTATATGTGCATTTGTAAGTGCTATCAATTATTGTTATTCATTAAAATAATAAATAAAAACTATCCAATGTGTTAAGGCCGTTACCTAAAGCGATCTTTGCTCTGAATTTTCTCTTTAATTTTGTAATTAATTCTAATTCTAAAAGAAATGTTAAAACTAAGACACCATTCCTTAATTTCATTATTTGTTCATTTTAACCCGGTCTAACTCAATTATTATTTGAACGATAAGTGAAATGATTATTTATCTAGAATTAGATGTCTTACTATTTAATTTAATTATCTGAGAGGAAGTGGACCTGTGAGCCCAAATTAATTTCCTTTATAACCTTAAGAATTATTACAATATAACTTCAAAGTTTCTTTATTCTTTCTTTAACTATAACTTCTTTATTCACGTACTTAACTATAACGTCTTTATTATTCATTTCCTTTTATGCTTAATAACTTTCATTTACCTACTTTTATGTTTTTCATTAACTAACTTACCTATGTTATTAACTTCCTTAATTTCTTAAATTCTTACTTATTTGATAGTATATTTACTAATACTTTCATTTTTATTGATGTCTTTACTTTACATTATAATAAATATAAGAATTTATTAATTTGATTTTAGTAACTGTGGCTTCTTGATCTAACTTATTTCTTTACCCCTTCTCATACCAGTTTTCTTTTCTTTTACCGTTAGGTCCGAAGTTGGGTTGTAAGTTTTACACTCAAACGGCCTAACACAATGGTTGAAGTTTATGGATTTTCTCCCTAGTGGAGATAAAATATTGTATATACCTCGGGAGCTAATTAGCGTCATTCAAGATTTAGGGACCATGCTTCTTCCAACCAATTCCTTCGGCTTTGCCTCAAGAACCAACTTATTCGCTCAGGGAATAAGCTTACTTTACTCCCAAGATGCATAAATAACTATTTTTTTATAAGAATAGAGAACAACTCACAGTGAAATTAAACTGAACTGAGTATTACCTGTTAAGAGCGTAGGCAATTTCCGAGTATCCACTAATGGTGATGTTGTTCCTGTCCAGTATGACTGTTTTTAGTTTATTATTGGTTTGAAGCGCCTTGGCAAGAAGTCTAGCTCCGCTGTCTCCTACTGCGTTACCACTAAACAAAATAACAAAATATGTAAACATTTAATATAGAAATTGAGGGATCAGACAAGGTATAAAATAAAAATGTCAGGATTTCACCTCGAAGAAGGAAATACATTTTTCCAAAACTTTATTTTTACTTCCGACTGATCCTCGGTATCCCTTATTTCTATTTAATTCACAATGAATTTTCACATAGTTACATTGAATTTTTACCTGATATCTAGATGCTTGAGACAATGATTACTTCCAAGAGCATTGATAACTACAAATAATTCCGATTTAAGTTTACAATCTGACATACTGAGACTCTCCATAACACAGTCTTCTTCCTGAAATCATTCCATTTACTTGAGTCTAAATAATTGAGGTGGTTTGTAACAGTTCAAGTATAATGGGAGGGTATGTTAGATGCTGTCAAATAAAAAAGATTGATGTGGGAGGTGACATTGTTGTATTATTGTTTTGTTGTGACATTGAGATAGTCAAGTCTTGTGTTAATAAAGTAAGTTATTGAATACTGAAACATGGTGGCAGCGGTGGGATATAGTCAAGTCTTGTGTTAATAAAGTAAGTTATTGAATACTGAAACAATTGACTTTATCCTCTCTTAGTTTAACCCTTTCGGCACTGTAGACGTCTATGGACGTAATAAGAAAGTGTCTTTATTAGACTGTAAACGTCTATGGACGTGGTCAAAAAGTGCCTTCCACAGCCTACAGACGTCTATGGACGTTTTGAGGTTTTCTTATGTATGTTTTCAAATAGAAGCCTTACTAGACGTCGCACGTGACTCCTAACGCCATCTATCGGAACTAGCATGATGTACAATGGTAAAAATAGGCTCACTAGGTGTCGCTGGGGTTAATATTTCTCAGTGATAGAATAAAATGAAAGGGGTTGCAACTCTAGCAGGGCGGGTGACTCATATCACTTGCACCGGTCCCGCGTAATATTTTTTTAAGGCCAAATGAGGTCAGCGAAGGTCAAAATCTATTGTACCTTCTTACGTTCATTCTTGGAGCGTTTTCCCTTTTTATAAAGCTTTTTTTTCTTTTTTTTTTTTTTCTCCGAAATAATATTTATGTCTCTTAAAAACTTAACTTACTTTTTAAACAATTTTTTTATACGATTTATGTAAAAAAGAGTAGTTTAATCATATTTTTTCTTTTTTCTTCTTTTTGTCCCCTATGGTTTAGATATTAAGTTTATTTAAACTCAACAAAAAAAATTAAATTAAATAAAATTAAAAAAAATTTAACTTCGCTGTTGCCGGTCCAAAGCCTGGATACGAAAGAAGGCTTGGACTTATTATTATTATTATTATTATTATTTTTTTTTTTTGTCATGTTTGAAAAATTATCAATGTATTGTATAATATGAAATATGTCAAAAATAATAAAGAAATGAAAAAAAGTTATTTTTATATATAAAAAAATACCAGTTATTCATAAAATGTACATTACTTTTACTTTTTTTTATGTATATATAGAATTGAAAATTATTAAATTAACATCTAAAATTAATTAAAAATAAAAAAATAATTATAGATGAATGTAAAAAAGTAATAAAACAAGAACTATCCTAATATGATAAAAAATGTAGGAGATATAAAATAAATAGTGTGAAAGCGTTGAAGAATGGATAGTTTTGTGTGAGGGTTGAAACGACTCAGGCTGGGGAAGGCCGGTCTGAAAATACGGCCCCGTCTGTGGAAGCCTACTTTTGATTTCTACCTCAGTACCGAAAGGGTTAATAAATAAATGTAGCGAAACGTTAGCATAAACTTTCTCTGTGTGTTTTATTTGACAGCATCTCGCTAACATACTTCTCATTATAAGCCTAAAGTTACAATAACAGTATTGTACTACTTACTGTTAAGAAAATTATTTATTTTCCACCATTAAGAATTAAAGTTAATTTCATTTAGATCATTTCCTTTAATTGGAAAATTTAAAATGCTTAGGTATGACCACACCATGTTTACTGTATTTATTCAATACACACAACAATAAACAGTCGACTTCCAAACAAACACTGATGTATGAAGAGTTAAACTAAATAAATTTATAAAGTATTTAATATCAGCAATACAACGTTCCTTAAAAATAATGGGAACACAATAAACACAATTTTAAAAGACACACGGCACAAAGATGGATTGGTATAAAAAACTAAACCAAATACATATTTGCACTCAGGACTTCCTCTTCTTTTATTCAACACCCCCTTGTTGCATTTCCATTAAAAAAATAGCGAGCCCTTAAGCTACAATCCCTAGTTTTTGGAGCTACCCCATAATTTTCCATTGTTTGGGTAATTACACATAGGATAATTCCAGACAGACAAGTGCAGGAATGTATAAGTGTCCTTGTTTTGCCTACGGACCCTAATAGTCTAGAACAGGGGTGCCCAACCTACGGCCCGCGGGCCGAGTCCGGCCCACGAGCCGATTTTATGTGGCCCGCCGTGTTGCCATAAAAACGAAGAATTTACAAGAATTCAGAGAATCTAAAATATATTAATTTCCTAATGCCAAACAGCCCAGGTCGTCAAGTGCCAGAACTTTCTGATACAGTGTGGTTGTGGAAGTTAGCATTCTTGGTTGACATCACAGAGCATTTAAATTTTTTAAACTTAAAACTGCAGGGATCTATTTCACTTGTTCATGATGCCTACCATCAGGTGAAATCTTTTAGGAAAAAACTTGCTCTCTTTGAAAAGCTGCTGACTAAAAACAATTTAGATCACTTTGAAAGATGTAAACTATTTTTATCTGAAGCTAGTCTGCCGTTCCCTTCTGAGTTCGCTGTTGAGGTAGTGAGCCAACTGAACCACCAGTTCAATGAAAGATTTTAAGACTTTAATAGAGAGTGCGATAAAATCAACATGTTTCAAACTCCTTTCAAATACTATATTGAATCTGTGCCCTTAACCCTTCAACTCGAAATTATTGACCTAACAACAAATGAAATGCACAAGGACCACTTTTAGAAATGTTACAAAACGGAGATCTGTTGCCATTCTACAGCGCCTTGCCCAATGAAGATTTCAAAAACTTTAAAATGTTTGCTCGTACCATGTTCTCAGTGTTTGGCTCGACTTATGTTTGCGAACAAAAATTTTCAAAAATGAATTACATTAAATCAAAATTCCGGTCTTCCCTCGCAGATGAACACTTAAAATCGTTAATAATGATTGGTACAACCAAGTTTGAGCCGAAGTGGAAAGACATTTTAAGTAAAAGTGCAAAGTAGTTTCAACCATCTCACTGAAGCTAAGTTACATACAAACTTGATATGTTTGTAAAATGAAAGACTAACTTCTTTGTAATTCATACTGTTATTGTTTTTTTTTTATACTTGTGTGGTTAAGTACAATCATTTTAATATATATTGGAGTGTTTTATTTTCTGCAAAGTAAAACTAGGCTAGTAACAAAAAAACATTATTAACATGGTGTTTCAGCTAAAACCAAAACGGAAAATTGACCTTCTAGGATGCATAAAAACGTGTTTTATGAGGGTAAAAATTAAAAAAAATTATAAGGGAGGACCCCCCCCCGGTACACCACCGGCCCCCGGCCCGCCTTTCCTTTGAATGTTGACAATGTGGCCCTTGATTAAGAAAGGTTGGGCACCCCTGGTCTAGAAGATAGCATGCATAAGAATTGTCAGACTAACATCCAGCTAGAATTTTGTACACAAGTAAATGTTTTGGTGCCTTTTAAGAATATGTGGTCGGCTAAGTTCATCTGCTGGACATAGCTTGGCAATAGGCATTTGAAAAAAACAATCTGGTGGAGAGTGGCCATGTCCCGCCCTTTTTGGTGGACAATGTGATTTTTATGATCCTAAGTACGAACATAGAAAGTAGACCAAAAATCATGTTAATGGTAGTTTGTCCCTTGGCAGGGGAACACTTTGATTTCAAGTAATATTTGACTAACTAACCTATTAAGTGGCAAACTACCATCAACTTGATTATTGGTCTACTAACTAAGTTAGTACTTAGGATCATGAAAATCATATTGTCCACCAAAAAGGGCGGGACATGGCCGCTTTCCACCGGATTGTTTTTTTTAAATGCCTATTGCCAAGCTATGTCCCGTGGATGAACTTAGCCGACCATATATTTTTAAAAAGGCACCAAAAGATTTACTTATACACAAAATTCTAGCTTGATGTTAGCCAGACACTCTTGTGCATGCTATCTCCTGGACTATAATAACACTTCAAAAATAGTGTGTGTTCCAAAATTCTATTGCAAGTTTTCCAGTCAAAAACACTTCTCAATGAGGAACTCGAAGTGGTTTTCACAAAATAATAAAAAGGATAAAATACCTACCACGAGTTCTAGAACAGAAGGGACAACTCAAGACTAGGTCTTAAGAGAAAGGGTTAAAATGCAGCTACAAGCCAGAGCTGCAATATGACAGAACAATGTAAACTAAGAATAATTAACGATGCATTACCTGTATGGTGTGTACGAGCGAGTCCATGACAGGAGAGATGTGTTTACTTTTAATTCCGACTAGACTTTTGTTGAGTTTCAGATGTGTGATTGATTTGTTCTTACCTATAGCCGATATAACACCACCCAACTCTGACTCCAATCCTGACAACATTAAGTAATTAAGTAATTAACAATGAAATATCGACGGTAAAACAATAAAGCAAGTAACGTTGCAATGAGAAGTGTAGAAGTTACAATGCAAGTTACTCCCATTGTTTAAAAATGTAACTCTCTTTCAAATTACACTAAAGTTACACACTGCTGAATTCTATAAAACCAAACTAAGGTGGTTAAAATTTTTCATCCTGGATTTAAAGAAACCCTCTCACAGTGAATCAATGCAGCTTTTGGCCTTTATAAAGCCATCATCAATGCCTGAATATTTTGTTGGAGTTTCCAACCTAATATAGACTGACCCCCTTTTATACTGTTAGTTCTTCCATAATTGGACTGATGATGACCTTATAAAGAATGAAAGCTGATTTGATAGTAATAAGAATAATTTTTATTTCGAGAAATAGTTTCTTTAAATATATTAAAATTATCTCCGTCAACGTTCTAATTTCTGAAGAAATTGTATCTGAAGAGATTGTTTCTTCCTATCCATTCCATTCTATTAGCAGCCACTCTTTGCATTGCAAACCTTCATCTCCTTGTCCCTTATTTGTGGATATCTCCCTCTTGTCCTTTTTAATGTCCTTGGATAGCAATCTATCCCTATTTTTTTCCACCTCTCATCTTTATTTCTCCTGATATGTCCTGGCCAGTTCAATTTTAATTTTATCAAAACCTTCCCTATATATGTTCCAATCCTGTTTCTTTCCTCACCCACCCATTTCTCCTCTTGATCTTTCCAAGTGATCCCTGACACAACCCTTTCCATCTTCCTCAGAGTACACTTCATCTTTCTTATATTTCTTTCAGCCCACACTGTAACTCTGCATATCATAAAAGTCCACTCCTCCTTCTTAGCTTTGTTTTAAAAAATATATCTAAATAGGTGTTTTTAAAAGCTTCCATCAGAGTAGAATCTCCTGTTCACTTCTCTTTCTTAATTTTTGATCATTGTTGCTTATATATATAAGTACATACTTGTATTGTACACAGCTTGTACTTATATAAGTACACCTACAGTAGGCACGTCATGAGTTGTGACTTTTGACATTCAGATTGGTCACAACTCGACTCACAACAGTGGAGAAAAAAATAAAGTCACTACTTTGGGGGGGGGGGGGACTAGTGACATTTATGTTTGCCTAGTTGGCCTGACCTTCTAGAATTCAAAAGCCTGACCTCTCATTGGCTCCCCACCCCAATTTTTCATGCAAGTTTTTCACATTTTTCAATTCCTTCCCTCCATGTCTTCTATTAAATCATCATTTGGTTTCGAGATTGACTAATTTATAAAGTTTCATATAAAGAATTCTTGCAGATCAAATTCAGTGTTTTTAATAACCCATAAAATTATTATTGCAAAACAATCAGTAGATTACCATTGTCGGAGATATCCAAAGAAGAGATGGCTGCTACACCATGTATACAAGACTCCAGAACATGAGCACCATGTGCACCTAATGTGTTACAACTTAGATCCACAACTAAGCCTGCTGTACTTTCATTACACGCCAGTCCAAGTAGCAGATTCCTACGACAACAAACAAATAAACATGATATAATAAGGAAATACACAAACATTTATCAGTCTAAACAATTAGTTCTTCCAAGATTCTTGCTATTTTTGCTTTATAAGAAAAATCTTAAATTGCATTAAAATAAAAAAGCATAATTAAATTAAAACAAGTAGTTCTTAATGAGACTATAGTAAACACATTATACTTTTTAACTCTGACAGCTTGGGAAAATCGAGAAAAAAAATGGGAGGAGAGTGAATGAGAGCTTGAGATTTTGGCAGGTAATACGTCATTGCCCGACCTATTGCCCGCCAAAATCTCAAGCTCTCATACACTCTCTGCCCATTTTTTTTCTCAATTTTCCTAAGCTGTCAGAGTTAAAAAGTATAATTTGTTCACTATATTATATTCTTTCAAACAAAAAAACAAAAAAAAAGTTTAGGAAGCAGAGCTAAAGTATAATGCTAAAGTTTTATTTCAAATTGGCAAATACTATATGGTATTGCAGTAAGCCCAAAGTAATCCAAAAAGCTCAATCTCAAGCCTACACTCAAAACCTAACCAAAAGCAAAAAGAAATTAATTTAAATAAAATTTAAGTAACATTTTATATATTTATAGGTTCCCAAGCTCGCAAAACACATTTTTTCTATGTTTATTACCATTGTGATGACATAGTCATTCATATGTAAATAAATCATAATATACTTAAGACTAATCTATATACATAAAAGTCAACATGATTGTGTGAATGTTCTTTATTGGTCCCTCCATTAGGGTTGCCGCATTTCCGAAAGAAAAAACTGGAACACAAGTCAGGAAGTGGGACCCCCCCCCCCTTAAATCCCAATTCTCCTCTCCCCTTACTCCTAAAAAAAATGTATGTATAACTACATATTTAAAATAAATAAAAATTAAGAAAATACTCGCGTCCAAGTAACAACAGTGTTATAACATATTCATTACAAAATGTTTAATGTTATTATTATAATTTAGTCCTTTCATACTTGACATTTTAACTTGCAAAAGTCTGGTAGATCTGATTTTTAGGGTTTCGAGGTCGTCCAAGAAACCCTTATGCTTTTGGTAGTTCGTCCGTCCGTCCGTCGCATCTTGGAGTATATCTCCCGACCTACTGAAGCTATAGACTTGAAATTTGGTATACAAGTTAAACTTTTTTGCCCAAAAACAGAAAAACTATTGCGGACTTAAAAACTCCAAATTTCTGCGATCTGCGATCAATTGCGAATAGATAGCAATATTTTATATTTTTTGTAATTTTCAAGTTAGGTATCATTTCAAAGGTATTGAAATGTAGATTACATATATATATCGCGTTTCCAAAATGGCGGCCATTTTACACCCCAAAAAATTAAGACAAACCCAAAATGTACCCCCCCCCCCCTGCACTACCCCATTAGGATAGGTCCTAAAAAAGGGCCAAAACACATAAATATATATCTCAGTTGTCCAATGAAATTTCAGGGAGTTGGTCTAAAAAAAAGTGAAATTTTAGGGGGCCGTAACTCGGGAGCCCCAAAATTTTTGTTATTTGAAAATTCAAAGTTGGGTATTTTTAAAGGTATTGAAATTAAGTTCACAAAATAAATCGTTTTTCAAAATGGCAGCCATTTTAGCCCTAAAATAACTAAATAGTGCATACTATGAAGATAGTAATGAATAATATATGCACTCCTTGTTTTTTAAAAGTGAATTTTTAAACATATTTTTGATGAATGTTTCGATGATGAATAATTTAGGTGTAAGAAAAGCGACATATTACATATTTTTGTTAAAAAAATAAAAATAAATAATAATAAAGTACTTATGAATTCTTATGACCGAAGAAACCCTTTTAGTAACTTGCTGGCAAGTACTTGACGGGATTATTTTAATATGTTGAACTAGGTGTAGATACTCTAATAAAAAGCCTATTTTACGACGTAGGCCATTTTTCATCCTAAAGCATTGGTTTTTCAGCATTTTTGAGTAAGTTAATGTGATCTAGTCGAAACAATGTATTGCAGACCTGGTTATTCTAAATCTTAGCATATGTTTTAATTTTACACCAATTAATAATTTTAATTTAAATTATTATGTAGGATGATCCATTATAAAAGTTTTTAATAGCTCGAGTTATTTGTTTGTTTATGCGGTACAGTCTCAGTAATCCAGATTTGATGGGACAGGGCACTGTCCTGTTCATCTGTAAAACTAGTTTTAGCAGGGAAAAACTATTAAAATCAAAGTTTTTAATCATAAAAATTACTGTTTAGACACAACATGGGCCCACTTTATAAACCTATAAATTGACTTAGGATAAAAACATAAGGACCAAACCGTCATATTAATAAAAATTCAAAGTTTATTGGTTGTATATAATTAGAATATTATTGAGATGCATCTGGATTAACCAGATGTCCAGAATATGTATTTTGGTTCAAGTTAATGTTCCCTTAATATCAATTTTTTTTATCTGTCTTTAATCCCATTATTATTATTATTATTATTTTTAAAAATAAATTAATTATTTAAATTTCAAAGTCTGAATTGACAGATATTTTGACCTGGATTAAAGGTTTGTTCTTACTTGAGCGGCTCAGTGGTGAGCTTGCAGTGACTCATATTGAGGTATTTGAGAGCGAGACTCGCGGTGAAGAACTGTTTGAACGAAGGAGGCATCTCTCTGGTCGTCTTCTTCAGACTGAAGCCGTTCTTAGACACATCCAGGTGACTCAGGTGCGTCGTGCAGCCCCTCAGTAGAGCACCGAACACCTGACAAACACCATCCTTAGCACCACAATACATGCAAACATACGCATAACAAACCAACAAATCAACAATCGAGTATTGGAAAATATTAACCACCGACACCGAGCAGTTACCCTTTAAGCAAATATATTAAGCTTAAACCAAACACCAGAAGTTAACTAACTTCTCCAAACTTAAATATTGCTTCTCAGCACATAAAAAATAAAAAAAATAAATCACTACTTGTTTTCCTTCACACTCGCTTTTACCAATTATTTACCTGATGGTTGCTATTCACACTGTAAGGCTTGGAAAAAACAAAAAAACATGCTAAATCCATAACATATCATTCAAGAAAAATGGAAAACTTTGTGGCCAAAATTAGTAGACCACATAGTATCAGTATTCCTATTACATCTAGTCAGGTGTGATAGGATAGGATTACGAAGTGTATCAAGATTAGGCAAAGATTCAAATTTCAGTATAACAGTGCTCTACACTTCTAAAGGTCGACCAAGAAGTCATGGAAATCTGAGGAGTGCGCTAGTGTCGTTGTTTTGGTGCCATGTATAGTCAGTTTTTAATAAAATAGACCACTGTCAAAAAACACAGTGTTGTTCTTTTGTTATTAATAAATTTTTTTATAACTTCTATATTTCTTTAATACTTTTTGCAACAGGTAACACTGTACCTGATAAGAAATCACTAATAATATACGATAATATCTTTATATTATTATTTATTGATTATTCATAATAATATTCTTAATTTAAATCAAATTATAATTATTATTAACTACAGGAAACAGACAGAGAAAAATACACTCCAGCGCCGGGAGTGTATTTTTCTCTGTCTGTTTCCTGTAGTTAATAATAATTATAATTTGATTTAAATTAAAAATTAAACTTTCCGTAGTATGAAAGTTACCAAAAAACTTAAAAATTGAAAATAATATTCTTTAAATATAAATCGATTTTCTTCTTTCTTAATCTATTTTTTCTTCCTCTTTATTTCTGAGTTTAATGTGTTACTTTTTTATTTCTGTTTTATTTGTTACTTTTTTTATTTCTGGATTTTAATTGTTACTTTTTTGTGCATTTTTTTGTACTGTTACCTCTTTCGGATTGTTTTTGGAGATTTCTTTGGTAAATTAAATTTCCTGGTATTAATAAAAACATGAATAATAACACGGAATTCAAAATTAGGAAGAAATTATAAAAATAATGAGATTCTAAGATAAGTTTCACTGGTTATATTATTTATAAAAATTATAATGGGGAAAAACAAACTAGAAATTGGCTAATATTATTTTGATTAATTGTCATGGAGAGCAATCTATAATAACATATTGAAACGCCACTCTTAGAGCAGTGGAAGGTCAAGCAGACGTTTCAAATAAATAAGCTTTGGCGCAAAGGGAAAGGTTTACTTTAAATGAAGAAGTTAGAGACAACACTTTTTTTATAATCTTGAGCAAGCATTAGCTCATAAATACTTCGGTATATTTTCCATTAATTTCACATTTAGAGTAATAAAATAAACAAAGCTTACCGCATACTTGGAGGGAGACGGTATAACGATCGGGCGGAACTAATAAATTGATAAATTGGAGAAAAACGAGTCGGCCTAAGAATAATTATAACATAACGTGAGTGGCCGTCTAGACCTTAGCGGACACACCTTCAAGCCAAGACCCAGAGAGGCACTGACGCTTGCCCCGCGGCATGGAGTGGGGGAGCCCTCACCACTCGCGTCCAGTGTTGCCCACGCAACGAAAAAATAACTAAAGTTGACCAAAAAACCGCGATGTTACAATATTAGGTTTGTTCCAACCCCGTAATTTGTAGCATCCTTTGCATTTGCATCATCCCGTGGATTTGTGGATCGTACAAAAATTGTTTGGGACAGTTGTGACTGTAATTCGTACTGTATAAAAACAAACAAAACAGGAAACCTAACAGACTGGAAACCTTCCTGTTGCTATTTGTGAAATTTGACATAACTGCGCATGTCATACAAACTAGAAATGGGTATTGTCTCAGCACCCGCCTGTACTGACTTGGGCAATACTCGGAAGTTCCGACTTTAAACGAAGCTAAGCTTTCAGTTTCTCCCGTGTTCATGACGTCTTGGTCGACCTTTAGTAATCTATGAGACAGGCCTAGCCATCAAGTCTTACTGGGAGAGAACTCAACTCTAAACACAAGTTATCCTTATCTATTTTCAGGCAGGCTCAGTGTCATAAGACAAGCCTGAAATCCTTTGCCCCTGGTGGGCTAACACCAAGATCTATAGAGGCTATACAGGCAGGGACAGATGGGGGCACTGGGAAGACGGGAAATTTCCCGAAGCGCTGCTGTGCCGATTATAAAAAAGAAAACTTGGTCGGACAAATTAAACAAAACTTTCTCATAACGATATATTTCATCAGTGCAGTACCATAGTGATGCAATAGCTCAATTTTCACTTCTTAAAAAACAAGTCTATGCTGTAATTAGTGCTCCTTCTGCCACTCTGAATCAATGAGGCGCTAGAGCGCCTGTAGGAATATGAAATAATAATAATGATTAAAATAATAACAATACGACAATCAGGTGGCAGAAAGTGGGTATCTGTCAGAAGACCCTCAAAAATTCGATTTTATAGATAATTTTTGATTGTTTTCTTCCTGTTACTTTTTCTTTTTTTTTTTACTGAGAAAGCAAGTGCAAGTATTCTAGCTTAGCAATTTTATGGTTCTTGATATCATTGAAATTTATCATTGCATGAAACTCCTAAAAATGGTTTTAAGAAAATAAAGGAATGCAATAACACGGCCAATATTAATTCACAGAGAGTTTGTCAGTCGAATCTTAATTCTTATTTCAATGAATTTTATTAATTGAAGAGAAATTATTTTTGTTCTATAGAAACACTTTTATGTCGAAAATTCCAAGGGACAATAAAAAATATTCGTTGTATAGAGATTTTTGCTGTACAGAAGTTTGTTATTAAGGAGGTCCAACTGTGATAATAAAGCTAGGAGACCTAAAGCACATGTATATTTATCGATAATGATTATTGACACTGATAATTGAGATCAATCCTTAAGATTGATAAAACATTGAACCTTAATCCGTCACCCATATAAAATTATTCATGATCTTATTAAAAAAGAAAGTATAAAGTGGAGGTTAAGTAAAAATCAACACTTATTTACAAGATGTAATTTGTAGTAAGAGTAAGATTGGTTAATAGAAAAGAAGAGAGTGATAAAGATGTATACATACAGAATCAAGAAGGATGTCCGTCGAGGAGATGTCCAGATGAGTAATGTTGTTTGGGTCAGCAAGTAGATTACAAAGACCCTGAAATTAACAGTAGAATTGTTAAAACATTAAAATAATCCACCGTTGTTAATTATACAGAAATGTCAAGCCTAAACTGGTTGGGCATTATTGCTATACACATAGAGAATGCTCTGCCAATTAGTGTGGTACATGGCTTCCATACTTTCTATTTTGTATAATGATTTTATAAAACCTATTTTCTTTTTCTTTTGGGTTTTAGTCCCGATCAACTACCAGGGTTATTACAGGACGGGGGTTATCCGTTTATATTATAAAACCTATTATTGTCAAATTTATTTAATTTTCCCCCGTTTTTTAAAATTGTTAAAATTGGTTTGATTTTTTACATTAATTAAGCAACATTGAGCGCAGACAGTTTAAATTAGTCTGGGGCCATCAGCAGGCTACATTTGACAAACCATCAAAATTTCATAAAAATCAGTTATGCTTCAGATGATATAGGTGTAAATAAATGTATATTTGTGCGCATGTAGAATAAAGACAAATAGGTGCAGAAGGTGAAACCTACAACCATCCAAATTTCAATAAACTCAAATGAGTAGTTTTTAAGATATGTTGGTTCACAAAAATTGAGCGACAGACCGCAACCAACCATGTTCTTCAATGTCTGAAACAGTTTTCTGTCTTGGAATTTTTGAAACGGAGACCTAAAAAATGTTTCGGAATGACCGCCAAGCTTCTGTTACGTTCGGTATGCTCGGAAGCAAAAATAATAAATCCAATTTAGCTCTAAATTGGAGTAAAAAGAAAGAAATTAAATGTTTTCCCCCCAAAGCAGTTTCAATCAATTCTGTAACTCAGACGTAAATTATTGTAGTACTTCAGTAATTTTTTAAACTAAAGTTAGACTCACTATAATTTTACTTCAATTTTTTTTTTTTTTCGTTTTTCATGATCAATTGCAAATTCGTAAAATTCTCTCTAAAATGAATTCATTTTAATACCAATAAATCTAAATGAGTTTGTTCTAATAGTCTGTAAAATATTCCCTAGAGATGACCACATCTGAAATATTGTAAATGGCAAATGTTGCAAATAATCAATCATATCTTGAGCAATTTCTTACAAAATTATCTCTCAAATGACATGAAATTAAGATTTTTCCATGAATTTATTTTTTTTTTTTTAAATTATAATTTTATAAATTTGAGACAGAGGACTCCTCTAATAATAATTAATGATAAGATCCCAACATATAAAGCCAAAGATTATAGGACCAAGGAACATTGGCTTTTTATTTAAAACCAAGGATCATCAGTTATTTATGAACTATACACACTAAGGCTAGTGACACAATTCGCCACCTGGGTAGCACCACCTGATTGATGCCACTTGCTTCTGTGACCTGTCTTGCGCCACCCGAGTTTTTACTTTTTTTGGCCAGTAGAGAAATGGACCTGGAGGAGATAGCTGTACTTGCTAATCATTATGTTCGTTAAAGAAGAAAAAAAAGACGTTTTTGGATTCATCTAATAATTTCAGACAAAAAGAATACTAGTTTGTTTTCATACAGTGTACCCCTGTATCAAAGAGAACAGTTACATTTTTTAAATTTTTGTCGAATGTCACGTGGAACTTTCAACAATTTGAAAGTTCAATTTGATAGTCCAACAGGTTGGACCTGTAAAAACACTTATATGAGGGATGCAGTTGGCCCCTGATTTGATTTCCCCTATATTTGTTGATTGAAGGAGTAGGGGCTGAGTGGCAGAGAATTGGGTGGCACCGTGTGACAGGCTCAATTAAGAACAATGGGCTGACCGGGTGGCGCCGTTTATAGGTGGCGGCTAGACCGTGTAAAGCCACCTTGTGTGGCAGGTTCCATTCTATTCTCATTGACGACCGGATAGCCTCACCCGGGTGGCGCTATCCGGGTGGTGAAGTGTGTCACTACCTTAACTTAATAAAGAAAAAAAAAAAAAAAATAATAATAATTAAAGTAATTTATCCCTTTATATTAATTAATTATGAAAATTCTGTTAATAAAAATGTAAAGCTAAATATTAAATAAAAATAAATTAAATAAACATTTTATTAAGGGGTGATTAGACTGGTCCACTGATCTGGTCTGCCTAAGTCAGGGCCACGCCCCCTCGACCCGAAAACCTGGTCATGTAACAAACAGACAGACACAAACAACAACCAGAGGGCGGTCGGAAGGAGTTTCCATCTGACGTAGGCTGGAAAAGAAGGGGAACTAAAGGCCCTCATTACTTCACCCTGCGAACCTCTTCCGATTTCCCTGTCTCCTTACGGAAAAACTATTTCCCACAAAGGGAAATCCTGACCAGGACCAGACGGCAGGGAACGAATTGTCTGATCGCACCTTAAGAAATACTCACAGATATGTCATCCTTTATGGGGTTATGACTGAGGTTGAGATGTGTTAGTGTGAGAGGTTTGAGCTGTGCCAGAGTCTGTGTTAGTGATGAGATGCCTCGAGGTGTAAAGCCACACGCACTTACTTCTAGTTTCTTCAATCCTTCCCGCCCGTCTGGTAACAATACAAGTATCAAATTAATCCACATCACCTGCCATAATTGTTGTAAGGTAAATTTGAGTTTCTTTTTTTCAATCACACTAAAAATAAACGATCCTAGTACACTTAAACATTAACTTCAGAAAAAAAAAAATAAATGCACTTACTTTGAACAATTTTGGTTAAGATGGCATTAATACTAGAAACACCTGCAACAGAACAAAATAATCATTATTATTAGGGAAGTAGGAATTAATAGAAATCTACGATATACTAGGAATTTACAGTTTAATTAGTACAGAAAGGGGCATTTTTATTTATTTCTATCATGGTAAATAATATCTATTAATAGCCTTTTCATAACTGTGTAGGATCTAACTCAAAATGGTCACTAAAATATGCTTTTAAAAGTCAACCTGTTTCATGACCTCAACAAAAGATAATGGCTGAATTATTCCATGTTCCTTTACAGATAATATTCAAACAACAAAAGGCTGAGGGGCCTACAGCAAATATACTACATTCAGGCAGAGCAAGGAAGAGTATCAACCAATATAGTACTTAACAGCCAGGATGTATTGGAAATATTTAAAAGCAGAGAGTGCAGAAAACATAAGAGTTGATAAAAATAGGTTTGTCAATATATTAGGTTGGTTCCAACCAAGTGTACTGTCCGTGGGATCATCACAGGCATGCACAATGGAAAAAAGCCGTTCCCACCCGACTTGTGACAGTGTTTTATACCGTTCTCCAAACTGTTCCAACCTAGGCGGGGATCATTTACGAACTGTTTACTGTAATGTCCAAACGATCCTCTGACAATACTAAGTACTGGTTTGTATGACATGCGCAGTTTTGTCAATCGTCTCACATGTAAACAGGAAGGTTCCCTAACAGTTAGGTTTCCTTGAATGTTTTTAATACGGTGCGAATTATAGTCCTAAACCCGTTCCACTCTGACATGATTTTATTAAAGTACAATGTGAGTGTATGGGTATAAAACCTGTCCTAAATGATTCCTCAATGATCCGTGGAACGATACAAAGTTTGGTAGAAATAGAAGGGTTGGAACAAACCTACCATCAGCTAGCTTAGCCAGCAAAAGGGTTAACAATGTAAAATTGGTCTGACAAACACTGAAAACTTTCTCTTATACATGGCGATACTGAATTTGAATTCTATAATATCTAGTTTAATTAATTTATTATTAAACATGTTCAACAGATGATTGATTAAATTAGGCAAATAGCTGCCTATCACTGGGACAATGGTCCTACATATATAAAACACTGGAGCAACCAACGTGCACAGAATGTTGACTTTAAATATGGGACCATCTGTGGACTGAAATATAAAATACTGTATAGGAATTTCATTAACCCTAGAATACTAACCATACTTTGTTGGCGCTTAACACTAACCTTCGTAATTTTTACGAGGATTGTATTACAACTACTTTTTAATTGTCTTATGTTTTAATTTTAATTTTTATTAATATTATTATTTATTTATTAATGATAGCATAGCATTACGCCATAAAAATAGTATCACATAATATGAAGAATACAAAATCAACTAGGTTTGAGTGTCAACAAAATGTAAGAATTGTAGAACAACATTCGAGTATTGTTAGATTTATTAATTTAAGTAATATATTTGAAGTTGGTATCATTATTTTTATACAATATACTATTGAAAGAAATGTTAGTTAATAATTTAAACAATTTTTTTAGAATGTTTTCCACAAATGGGGATGTCGCAATCAGAGCAATAGGTTGTAGCTCAAAGTATAAACAGCCTAAAGATTGCTCTAAGAATTTTCGAGTGCAACCAAAGCAAGTTTGTAAACATAAAAAGAATGTAGATCAAGCACTGGTGAAGAGTGGGGAGTCTGTGTTTTACAGAACCATGATAGCTCACTCTTAAATGGCGATCATCGTAATTTATACAAAGTTAGTATTCTAGGGTTAAATGAATAATATATAATTTTTAGTTGCAGATTAGAGATTTAATGATGCGATCATTAAGAATCAAAAGCAGAAGATTTTTCCCCCTATTTAAACATTCATACACTTTTTAAATGAAAGTAAATAAAGTTTTACTTTTATCTTCGAGGAGATTGTTGGATAAGTCTAGAGTATGAAGAGGTACATGGGGGTTAGACTGCACTGCTGTAGCCAACTTGGACACAAACTCACTGAAACATTACACAAATTAAATATTAGAACATAAAAAAATATATAATAAGTAATAAAGTAAAATATATTTCAATCTCATAAAGAGAGAAAAATATTGATAAAATTTCATTATTTCTAATAGAAGTGAAAAAAAAAGACTTTGACCTTCGCTGAACTCATTTGGCCTTAAAAAAACATTACGCGGTGCCGGCTCAAGTAATATGAGTCACCCGCCCTGCTAGAGTTGCAACCCCTTTCATTTTATTCTATCACTGAGAAATATTAACCCCAGCGACACCTAGTGAGCCTATTATTTACCATTGTAAATCATTCTAGTTCCGATAGATGGCGTTAGGAGTCACGTGCGACGTCCAGGAAGGCATCAATTTGAAAACATACATAAGAAAACCTCAAAACGTCTATAGACGTATGTAGGCTGTGGAAGGCACTTTTTGATTACGTCCATAGACGTTTACAGTCTAATTAAGGCACTTACTAATTACGTCCATAGACGTCTACAGTACCGAAAGGGTTAATAAGAAATAACAGCCCTCCAAAGATTTTGACAATACACCGACAAACAAACCAAATGTTAATATAAAGGATTTAAAAAGGTTTGAAAGATGGACACTAACTGTTTAAGAGCAAGATGGTTGAGGTGTAATTCCTGTAGACTAGATGTGGTTGATACAACATGAAGCAACCTATCTATAGCTTCATGAGTCAATTTTAAACTAGCGATCCTAAGAGATCTAAACCATAGATTATGTTGCAATGCACTCACCAAAGGAACCAAATCCCTGCAAACAAATTAAAAACACAATCAGAATAAACAATTTAAGATTATAAGGATACAATAATTATAGATTTCGGATATATGATCTATTTCTAGGACATGTTTGGCAAAATTAGATACATTCACATGTTTTTTATGTCTGTCTCGATATTTTTTTTTGCTATGATTTATATTGTGGTGTCAATATTGTTGTGCTACTTTCTAATAACCACTCTAGTCATAACTGCATTATAGGTTTTTCAGAAGAAAATGGAGTCTTGGGGGGATGTACAATTCACAACTATACAACTTCCATCTGTATTTACAAGAACTGTGTTCACATGTGCACTTAAGTTTGTTGAAATTGTTTTATTTCTGAATGTTTTTACTTACTTTGGTTCCAAATGGTCAAAGTCCCTAATTGACAAGACTCTCGTCTCATGGCTTGCATAGATTCTATCAATATCCTGAAACATAATCATTATAATTTGTCAATTTAACAAATACTTTAATTAAATGAGAGAATCAGTGTGTCCTTGAGGTTTATTAAGGCTCTTGTTGAACCAAATCTGGGTTGCAATCCAACAGAGGTAACATATATGTTCCCAGAGCAGGATTTATGTATAAGCTACAGAAGCTATAGCTTAGCCCCCCCCCCCCAAAAAAACGTTGATGGTCTCAGCAGACCCCAGCTAACCTATCCACACTGTAGTCGTGCAATTGGAAGCCACTTCATTCTTATCATAATTAGAATTTACAGAAGAAGAGATTCACGAAGGAGTTAGTGCTTTAGGCCAAACATATCTTGTAGAAGAAGTCAAGTATTTTCATCAATATGTCAATCATAGTCAAGCCTACGGTTCAGCGGAATATAATAGTCTCACACATCAGGATCTGTATAGGGGAATATTTAACGATCATGTCCAATCAGCATTCCCTAATATAGAAGCAATTTTGAGATTGTTTCTTAGTATGACGGTTGCAAATTGCTCTAGACTCTAGAGAAAGATCTTTTTCTCAGCTGAAGAGGATAAAAAATGAATTTAGAACAATAATGACTCAAGATAAATTATGTTCTCTCAGCCTCATGTGCATAGAAAGTGACAAACTTGGCAGTTTATCATTTGATGATGTCATCAGTGATTTTACTCAGGTAGCAAGAAAGAAAATATTTTAGTTTAATATAATTCCTTAATCCTTATAACATTTTCAACAGATAAGATAATAAGCCTTTGAAAATTGTGCCTTTTAAAAGAACTTTAGTTTATTTTTACCAAAATATTAATTTTAAAGTTTTTTATGAATGAAAATGATTGAAAGTTAAAGATTTATTATTTCACCATTTATATATTTCTTAATTTTATTTCAGTTTAACTCTCTAGATATCCGAAAATCATATTTGGCACTGGCATATAATATTTGGACAAATAAAGGGCCCTATATCTCAACTAGCTTAGGGCCTTATCAAGTCTAAATCTGGCCCTGTAAGTTCCACATTAAAAATTGTACCAAAATTACATAAAAAAATTGCTGTTTTCCTCTAAAAAATATAATACAACTAAATAAATAAATCATAATAATGTCAAGTATCTTGATGTAATGGGATATTATTACACATTAATCAAAGTATAGAATAAAAAACAACAACCATTAGGAAAAATCAGAGTTTGAGGGACTTTTTGAAGCTAATGTTTTTCACAAATCAGATTTCAGACTCCTAGAGTGAATAAGCTCTTATTGCTGAAGAACGGGGAAGACAAACCACTCGTTCAAAACCTAACATTTAGTCCATTTATTTTTGTCTTGTTTACAAACCCTTTATGGAGTTGACGCGCTTTACACACTAATTTACTGCCAAAGCCAATTAGGTTTGATCAATAATGAGCCATGTAAATCAAAGTATCTTAGAGTGAGATTGGACCCACGACCCCATGAACCCATTTATAGACGGCAAAGCAAATATTTCTGGCTGCTGTGAACCCCCTACAAATAGACATAAATAGTTACCCAAGCTACTTCTTCTCTGTAGGGTAGTCCGTGGTAGTCACACATGCAAGCATACTGAGTAGAGAAAGCACCGCAGGGAGCTGTGCAGTGTAGTGCTGTAGTCACTACCTTCTCATACTGATGACAATCTACACATATCTTACCCTCTATCACCTCCCTGAAATAAACAACAAATTCACACCGTCAATACAAATACAACTAAATATCTCTCCTCTCTTTTAAATTGTATTTGAATACTACAACTACATAAATAATAGTACAATAATAATAATCAATACAGAAAACTTGTAGAGATGTATAGTTAGGGTTACCATAATTTATGAAGGCCAGATCCGGACAGAGGGAACTCCCGAGGGGGGGGGGGGGGGAAGGGGGGGGATCAAGAAAAAAATCTATATTCCTATATAATTTTTTTTTTGTGAAAATGGGCACTTTTATAGAAAAGGGCCCCCCACTTTTTTTTAATCTAATATAGCTTCTGACAACTGAATACACACCTTTTTTTTTATGTAGAAGTGTGATATTCCTTTGACCCAAAGCATATTGGACTGAATATCCCTTTGTCTTAATAGGTAGTTAGACTAAGGGATATAAACTCTTCTGTATAAAAAACAAAATGGGAGCCCCTTTTCTATAAGAGTACCGGAAAATGAATGTTACAAATATTATATAATTACGTTATATATTTAGAGTCCAGGGATGGGTTCTTCATCAGTTCTTGCTTCATACTTTTCAGATAAACTAAGTTTCCTTAGAAAAGGCTTGTAGTCATTTTTAATTCTGAGCATGTCATTATAGAATTTGCTTTAATATTAAAGCAAATAACAAACTCATAAAGACATAAGAAACTCTTTTACAACTGACACTGGTAATTTTCATCTTTCAGACGTCCAAATAGACCCTATCATCGTTTTTGCTGCGTTTTCCATTCATCTAAGTAAAATCCGGACATTTCTCAAATCCGGACGCAAAACCGGACAGTTGTTTCAAATCCGGACGTATGGTAACCCTATGTATAGTGGACTTCTTTAGAATTTCAAACTAAGGCAAAGGTATTTATTGGAATAAAAGTCCTGTTTTTGAAGAACGATTTTTTATTTCATCAAAGCTTTCGCCCAAGGAACCTGAGCATCATCAGTGATAATCTACAAATACAAAAAGAGAAAAATAGATAATGCAAGGCTAAAATTAGGAAATAACAAAATTCAGTTCGAATTATTTTTGTTATTTCCTAATTTTAGTCTAGCATTATCTATTTTTCTCCTTTTGTATTTGTAGATTATCACCAGAGACGGGAAAAAGTCATAAACGTCATAGTCATATGATTTTGTCATAAAATAGCCATTTTACGCATAAACGTCATAAAATGGGGGTTTCTTTTAATAAACGTCATAGAATGGCCTTTCTTTGCCAAATTTTTAGCAAAAAGGTTATTTTTTTGTTAATGCAAATTTTTAAATTGAACATTCGTGGTCCGGTTCCAGGTAAAAGTGCAGTTCGAACAAAAAACCCTTACACCAGCTTAGTGAATGGCCTGGGCTCTTAATTCCCTGACCACTTTCGGACTTAACTAATGCGCTTATGCATATACCTACAACCAAAGAGGCACCGACGGTCATCCCTGATTCCAAACTAGGGCTCCTGATCGGCTCCTTCTTGGAACAACTCCTTAAATTAGAATCCAGGCAGTTTAAGATAGATTCTCCAGTCAGCCAATAGTCAACCCATTGGATTAGGAAGTCTCCTGATTGGCTGTTCCATAATTAAGACTTTGTATAGATCCTAAATCCATGGTAAGGGAGTAGAATGTTTAATTGCTCATTTGATGACAAGTAACACGAGTAAGAAACTCGTGTTACTTGTTTCTTGATTAATTTTACTCGTATAACTAGTTTCTTGATTGATTCTACTCGTGTCAGAATGCCGAAAACTCCTGCAAACAACTTAGCGCTTAAGCGCAAGTGGGTGTCAGGGGAGGTAGACTTTTCTTTGGAAGGTGAAACATTTTTCTGTAAGCCATGTGATAAGCAGGTAAGTTCTACACCTACTTTGTATCTGAAGTCTTTAAGGTCTTAGCTTCATTAGATGCTGGAGAGGCGCTGTCAATTCGCAATGCAAAAGAAGCCCTAAAGGCTCCAGGACTGGAAACCCACCTGAACTACATCAACGACAACTTTGGGACATTTCCTGACATAATAGAAGGACTGCAAAAACAGGATATGCTATTTCCAAACGGCGTCAAAAAAATCAAGACCCTTTGCGGTACCGATTGGGTTGGAAGAGTGGGGGAAAAGGTGAAAGAAAAGTTTAATGCTGTTCTCTCAAGGAATCCTGGGTGGGAACACGCCCAGGCCATAGCTGGGCAGCCCTTTTCAACCGCCCTTCAACCGGGCGGTTGAAGGGCGTGCAAAAGCAAAAGTAAATGACGTGTCATGCATGAAATTGTCTCCCACCTCATCTGCTGATGTCGAATGGTTTTTTTTCCAAGTTTAAAATTCTACTGACGGTCAAAAGAACCAATTTAACGCTGGAGAATATAGAACAACACACGATTACTTTTTACAATGTTGAAGCATTCTGTTAATTATTATCATTTATTACATATATTGTAAATATAATTTTGTATTTATGAAATATTGAAATCTTTTTTGAACCTTTTTCCCTCCAAAATAACGAAATGCTTCACATAAAGGCTAAATTTTCACAGAAAATAAACGTCATACTTTTGGCTAAAAGGTCATAAAACAACCGATTTTCTAAAATAAACGTCATAAAACAGGATAATAAAAGTCATAAAAGTCATAGAATAAAGGTCATGAAATGGAAAAATAAAAGTCATAAACGTCCCGTCTCTGATTATCACTGATGATGCTCAGGTTCCCTGAAATAAAAAATTGTTCCTAAAAAACAGGACTTTTATTCCAATAAATACCTTTGCCCAACATACGTTTTTGACATCACCTTGGTTCACTTGAAGTAAGAAACTGTCCACTGACATTACTTACTCACAATACTCATAAAATGTTATATATGTTTGTAATCTAATGTTGTTCAAGGGATATGAACCAAAGTACGATGGAGGGACAGAAACATCACCTTCGGGATAAGGGTTTCGAGAATGATCTATAAAACCCTAAAAACAAACCGGGGGAGAGCGGCCATGACCCACTCATTATGGTGGATGAGATTTTCATGAACCTGAGTACAAAATTAGTTAGTAAACCCAAAACAAAGTTGATGTTAGATTGTCACTTGATAGGTTAGTTATTTAAATATTACTCCAAATCAAAGAGGTCACTAAATAATTTTGTACTCAGGGTCATAAAAATCACATTCTCAACCATAATGGGTAGGACATGACTGATCTTCCCAATTTTTTTTTTTTTTTTTTTTTAAAAGGCACCAAAAGATTAACTTATACACAAAATCTATCGTGATGTTCGTTAGACACTTTTTTGCATGCTATCTCCTCGACTATATATAGTTCATGTGGAACAAGGTATTATACTGTATAATACGTTTTTGGTGATTATTCTTATAATATATATATATATATACATATATAAGAAAACAAAAATAAATAAAGCAGTTTTTAGGCCAAACAAGGCCATTAGTACTTTAATAATTATAATTTTTTTTTTTTTATATAGTGACATTTACTTTAAATCCTTAATAAATAAAAAATGAAATGTTTTTGACTAAGTCTATGTTTATGTGTTGAATAACTAATTTACATTGTAATATTATTCATATTAATAAATACGTGAAGACAATAAATAGACCGTAAACAATTATTAATTTTACACCATAATGTACACTATTAAAAAAAATAAAAGTGATACCATTACTTTTTTAATTGGAATGAAAGTCAATGAAAATTAATAATAATTATAATTAATTCTACTTAAATAACGAGGATTATAAGAGCAGAAATGTTTTACATCGATAACTAATTAATTAACTCTCGTCAATTCACCTGAAATCAGGAACTGTCAACTACACTATTATCACAACAAAATCTCAGACATCAAATTACATAAAGCTATCAAGAACAAGACATTTGTACAACCTGGTTCAAGTTAAAACTTGCATATATTTGAGCTTGCCATAGTATTAATATGACATGTATATACGTACGAGAGCGGTACAGCGGGGAAGATGACTTGGAGTGCCGAGGATAATGTGCTGAGCATTGCTTCCACCTCGCCTTTACTCGAGCAGATAAACACAAACCATTTCTCTCCCACCAAGAGGCACAGCTGAAATCAAACAATACACAACCGTCTTAGTAAATATAGTCATCACCACATTAATATTATCATTATTTTAAGCATTTGTAAATAGTCCAGGAGATAGTGTGCAAAAAAAAATGTCCAACAAATATCAATCCATATTGTTTCAACTGAAGGCACTGCAAAGTTACAGGTCTTTGTAAATAGGTGCCTCCGAAGAATTCACAAAATATGGTGGCCGGACCGATGGGTTACAAACGTAGAACTTCTACGTAGAAGCCACCAAAGACCCATTGAAATTGAGATCCGGGAAAGAAAATGGAGATGGCTTGGACATACCCTGCGCAAGGATGCTCATGACCTATGTAGGCAAGCCCTCGACTGGAATCCTCAAGGATGCCGGCGAAGAGGAAGACCTAGAGGCACCTGGCGACGAAGCCTTCACACAGAAGTTAGCGACGCCAATCAGCAGCTTACGTGGGGACAAGTAAAGGTCTTGTCCAGAAACCGGAATGAGTGGAAAACCTTCACTATGTCATTGTGCGCCCTAGATTCGGCGTGATAGCAACTTTAAGTAAGTAAGTAAATATCAAACCAGAATTTTGTGTATAATTTAATCTTTTGGTGCCTTTTAAGAATAAGTGGTCGGCTAAGTTCGTCTGACGGGACATAGCTTGGCAATAGGCATTTAAAAAAGAAAAAAAACTGGAGGAGAGTGAGGGGGGGGGGGGGGGGCTGGGTGGCTCGGAGGCTAGAGTCCTCGCCTTGCAATAAGGCAAGTTAAGCAGCCTTGAGCAGGGTCAGCAGATGGATGGGTGACCGCTTTTGACCACAGCTCTGGGTTCGATTCCCGGACCAGGTCCCCCGCTCAATGTCCACCCAGCATTGTTTAAACAAATGGGAAGCTCCTCGAAAGAGTGGCGCCACCAGGTTTCGGCCTGGAAACCATGATGATGATGACGACACTCTTGGTTGTAATACAACTAGGAGGGGAGTCATGGTTAACAACCATATCTTCACACGAGTGTGTGAAGATAACCCTAACCAGGGTTTGTTCTATGGGCCCACCTAAGTGACCAGTGTCTTCAGGTGTAAAAGCCCCCTGGAAGAAGAAAAAAAAAAAACTAGAGGAGAATGGCCATGTCCCGCCAATTCTGGTGGACAATGTGATTTTCATGATCCTGAGTACAAAATTAGTTTATGGACCGAAAATCAATAGATGATAGTTTGTCACTTGATAGGTGATCACTTAAATTTTGTGTAATATTTTAATAAATAACCTATCAAGTGATAAACTAATATAAACTTGATTTTCGGTCTACAAACTAATTTTGTAATCACAAAAAATCACATTGTCCACCATAATTGGCGGGACATGGCTGTTCTCCACCGGTTTGTTTTTTTCAAATGCCTATTGCCAAGCTATGTCCCACAGACTTAGCCGACAACCTATTCTTAAAAGGTACCAAAAGATTAACTTGTATAAAAAAATCTAGCTTAATGATAGATGGACACATTTTTCCACGCTATCTCCTGGACTATAAGAGTTTTTCAAAAAGGCTTTGATTTAATAAATCAATATCTGTAAAATAACTTTCATTTGCAACCTCAACTCAAGAATAGTAGAAAGGCCATGTTCTGCACTAGAAAACTAGTTTTAAAAACCACACTATCTTTACATCTTAAAAAAAAAACCTGCATTAATTAGAAAAAAACTAATAGATAAAGGATATTAAAGAATCTACAGATGAAAATACCAGATTATAATAGAACTCAGAACAGTTACAGTAACAACTCAATATTATATATTCAGTAATTAGGAAAAGAAGAATACCATATTGATCTCAGTGATAAGAAGTAGCAGATAACAAATAACAGTTAAGATCTGTTTAATTACAGTGAGGAAATAGATTCGTAAAACACATCCTCAAGATAAAACAAACTTTCACTATTCTTCATTATTACAGTAAGAACATATTTAATGATTTTTTTAATGAGTTGTGACTAAGTAGCTGTTTAATTCTAAAGTTATTTCTTTTGAACTAATTAAGTTGAATTACTTCAATTTTTTTAATGATGAAATTATTCTGTTGTTTATATACATAAGGTAAAATTGTTGTAGTTTTAATCACATTATCAACTGTTTGGTTCTCCGTGGTCTATGTTGCTTCACATGGTGTGGATGGAATTGATCCTAGTAAGTAAAGGAAGTGAGATGTTGAATGATTAATTACATGTGTGATATTTATTCATCATTTAGAAAAGGATATCACAGTGATAAATAGACTGCCAATTGGTGTGGCACATAGCATCCTTGCATCATATCACAAACTTAATTGATTTTATGCTTTTAAAAGCCATTAGTTTCTAATTTGTTTAATTGCTTCCCTCGTTTTTTTTTAATCTGTCAAATTGTTTTTGATTCATTACATGAATTTAAGTATCAATTTCAGACGGTTCAAATTAATCTGGGGCTATCTGCGGGGTTACTTACGATAAACTTAAAAGTTTTTATACAAATCAGATAAGTAGTTTTGAAGCTGTAGGTTTAAATAAATGTATGTTTGTGTTTATGTGTAAGAGAAACAAATGAGCACAGAAGGTTGAAACTTAAACAGGACCAAAAACCAACAATGAGCTAATTATTACCTACCGTACAAATTTCATTAATATAGGATAAGTAGTTTTTAAGATAAGTTGGATTGCAAAAAATGAGCGACAGACCGATACGGAACAAAAAATTGTTCCCTGATGTCTGAAACAGATTTCTGTGGTTTTTTGAATTTTTGAAATCAGAGACAAAGTATTTCTGTTCTCCAGAATGATCACATAGCTTCCGTTACCTTTGGTAAGCTCTGAAGCAAACTTGGTACAACAAACTTAATCAGAGCTTTCTCATAAGAATAAGTCATAATGAATTAAAATCCCACCTGCATGTAATTTCATTAATTTATTATTAAATAATTTAAATTTATTATAACGTTTTTAAAAGGTTTGTTGTAGTCAGTTTCAGTATCAACATCCCCAAATGAATAGCTAAAATTTCCTGATTTTTCCTCAGCGTATAATTTTTCTCAATTTGGATGACAAATTTCTTTAAAAGATCAGTCCAGTAGATCAGGACATCTGCTGACTTCAGACCTCAGACAGATTTCAAACCTGACATCCACATTATTTTTTATTTATTTATTTTTATTTTATTTATTTATTTTTTTTTTTCAGCACCAAATTCCACAAAACTGTACAGTACCAAATTCCACATACCTACAGAAATCGAAAATATTTGTTTATTTATTTTATTTTACTTTATTTTTTGTTGTTTGACAAAAAATCAGTCCAAGTATATTTTTGTAAAAAAAAGAATAAAATTGAGCTGTACAGTATTGAACCATAAAACCATAGAGTTAGTAAATTAGAAATTGTTCCTTGTAGCATTCAATTCTGCAGTGGTTGGGTCCATTAAAGGAAATAAAAACTCACTTTTGCAAAATTTCGACCCCTCCTTGGGTCATTCTCAAGGTGATTGACTAGAAGTTATCCTACATTATATTAGTTATTTTCAGAATAATATTAATTGAATCTTTGCAATTCTCGTCACTTCATCTGAAGTGAGGTAATAGTCATTTCACTTATGATATAATATATGCACTTTTTAATGAGCTTAACTTCCAAGATATATTTTTAAAAAACACTTAAAATTGCCTTCCTTCTGCTATCATTACAACAATTCATTATACTCCTATAATGAACTAGAGTTAGTTTATAATATTATATAGACAAGAAATCTATAGAGCTTTAAAGCCCTCATTTAATCTATAACAGCTCATTTTCAAACTGATATTGAAAGCATTGGATAATGTGTGATTTTTAAAACAGATTATGTGGAGTTTTAAAACTCCTAATCTAACACCAGATTATGTGGAGTTTTAAAACTCCTAATCTAACACCAGATTATGTGGAGTTTTAAAACTCCTAATCTAACACCAGATTATGTGGAGTTTTAAAACTCCTAATCTAACACCAGATTATGTGGAGTTTTAAAACTCCTAATCTAACACCAGATTATGTGGAGTTTTAAAACTCCTAATCTAACACCAGATTATGTGGAGTTTTTAAACTATAAATATATCTTATTAACTCCAGATTATGTGGAGTTTTAAAACTCCTAATCTAACACCAGATTATGTGGAGTTTTTAAACTATAAATATATCTTATTAACTCCAGATTATGTGGAGTTTTAAAACTCCTAATCTAACACCAGATTATGTGGAGTTTTAAAACTCCTAATCTAACACCAGATTATGTGGAGTTTTAAAACTCCTAATCTAACACCAGATTATGTGGAGTTTTTAAACTATAAATATATCTTATTAACTCCAGATTATGTGGAGTTTTAAAACTCCTAATCTAACACCAGATTATGTGGAGTTTTAAAACTCCTAATCTAACACCAGATTATGTGGAGTTTTAAAACTCCTAATCTAACACCAGATTATGTGGAGTTTTAAAACTCCTAATCTAACACCAGATTATGTGGAGTTTTAAAACTCCTAATCTAACACCAGATTATGTGGAGTTTTAAAACTCCTAATCTAACACCAGATTATGTGGAGTTTTTAAACTATAAATATATCTTATTAACTCCAGATTATGTGGAGTTTTAAAACTCCTAATCTAACACCAGATTATGTGGAGTTTTTAAACTATAAATATATCTTATTAACTCCAGATTATGTGGAGTTTTAAAACTCCTAATCTAACACCAGATTATGTGGAGTTTTAAAACTCCTAATCTAACACCAGATTATGTGGAGTTTTAAAACTCCTAATCTAACACCAGATTATGTGGAGTTTTTAAACTATAAATATATCTTATTAACTCCAGATTATGTGGAGTTTTAAAACTCCTAATCTAACACCAGATTATGTGGAGTTTTTAAACTATAAATATATCTTATTAACTCCAGATTATGTGGAGTTTTAAAACTATAAATATATCTTATTAACACCATATTATGTAAAGTTTTAAAATTCTAAATCTGTCATAGATAAAATTTAACTTATTAATACCAGATTCCATAAAGCTCTAATTATTTTAGTTCAAATCAAGTGTTTTATTTTTTAATTTTATAAAAAAACAGCAAGACTTGATGTGGATGGTATTGACCCTGGTAGGTAAGAGTATGAGAGATGTACAATGATTATATGGGTCACAGACCAGCGCTCGCTGCTGTGCATGTTTCAACGTCACGGTCTACCACTCAGGGGGATCTAACTCAGCCAACAAACTAGCATGTACTCCATGTACATTGCCTCCAACTCATATAGAGCACATCAACTAAATAAACAAACCATCACAATAAACTCATTTCACCTTCCTTCAGTCTGATTCCTCTATCTAACTGCAGAAATCTTCATTTCTAATTGTATCTTATTATCTCCCCGTTTTCTTTTATTTTTTTGATTCTTCTGAGAAATATCTTGATTTTCTTTCTATTTCTGCAAAAATCTTTTAAGAGTTAATTGTATTCCATTAGTATATTTTATTAGTATATTTCTTTATTATTCCAAAAAAAAAAAAAACTTTAAGCAGATTTCTCTTTCTCTCTTTTATAAAATACAGTCAGTTTACGAATGGTGAAACAAGAACAAGCAAAATATTACAATAGTTATAAAATTAAAGATCAAGAGATGTATTAGTTTGGTTTAGCATAGAATATACAGAGTAGAGATTAAGTTAAAAGTATTAACTATGATTGTACGGAACTTGTTTAAACCAAATAAAATTAAAAGAGTGAAAATTGCATCTTTTCCACTATTCAGATTGTGGCTAAATAGTTATTATAACTAGGCAGCAAAATAGAATTTTACTGACGAGTGATTAAGTTAGCCTCCGAGCCAGAGGCAAGGACAGGCAATGAATACACGAGGCAGAAATATATAATGCATACAATATATTATCTCCTCACGCTACTTAGATGGAAGCTTAGGTAAACATATTAAAGCACTAATAATATAACACTGCTTTCTAGTAAAACAAGTATAAAACTAAATTAAAATAACAAAAATCAAAATAAAACTAAACAGAAACAAAATTAGATGTTATGACACGCACTGGTAAACACTGTACTTTCTCTGCCTAGGCAGAGAAATATTTCCCTGACTGTTAAACTACTTTCCTGCCTGTTTTTAATATTTTAATGACAAATCAGCGAAATATTACTTTCCAGCCTGAAAACAGTTAAGTAATGCTTAATTTTGCTGCCGTGAGTAGATAAATTTATTTATTGACCATAATAAAACCTCAACTGCAACTGGCCAATTTAAGTAAGGCTTCAACAATTTAATCAGTCATAAGCAGTAAACAGATTGATCAATTGTACTTCTCCAGTCCTTATCAATGTGTTCAGACTTGCCCATTATTATAAAACTGAGCAATTAAGAAGCCAGGTCATAACAAAGCCGATGTGCAGAAAAGGTTTCACTCAAGGGTAACTATTTTGTTCTTTCTTATAATCTTCAGTAAAAATAGTTCACCGCAGTTTATACCAGAACCTGTGATATAAATAAATGTGTTCAGTCCCAGGAACTGACCTGCATAAAAAGGCTCCACTTAAGAAATAACTCTCTAAGTGTTCAGTTTAATTTAATTTAAGTGTTCTGCCCAAGTACTTACAGTATAAACAGCATTGAATTCTGTCCAGGAAGCTATCATAGCTATCTAGCTGTGTTTTATCCTACACTTTGACCTGCAGAAAATGTCCACTCTAGGGTTAAATATTGTGTTCTGTCCAAGAACAAAAACTATAAATAGTTGACTATATTTTACCCCAGAACCAATTGTATAAATAACTAGCTGTGTTCTGTCACGGAATCTGAACTGCAGAAAAAGTTCCACTTAAACCAGGTAATGATTAAGTTCTATCCTAAAACCTGCAGTCTAAATGTAACAGTATAAATGTCTCTCTGTGTTCCATCCAAGAACCTACGATATATATAGCTAGTTATGTTCTGTCCCAGAATATGAACTGCAGTAAAGGTTTCACTTAAACCTGGTAAGTAATAAGTTCTATTATAAAACCTACGGTCTTAATATTTCTCTGTGTTCTATCCAAGAACCTACGGTGTATATAGCTAGTTATGTTCAGTCCAAGAAACTGGCCTGCAGAAAAAATTCCACTAAAGGGTTTTACTTGGTTTTACAAGGTAAAATAAAAGTACTTACTTGGTTTTCATGCCTGGTTTCAATGCCTTTGATGTCCAAATAATGAAAATGACAGTCAATCTGAAATCACAAAAACAAAAAAATCATATATATTATAATGATATTTTCCACTTAGTGTTGGGTATATTTAATTATTTTTGCAATGCTGCTTATATTAGGAAACACTTAATTACTTACACGAGTTGGAACTTTAGCTGTTAGCAAGAATAATCTACAGGGCGAAAATACCTGAAAAATAAAAAAATAACATTAATAAAATTTAACAATTTGTTCAGGGCAAAGTCATAGGTCACTAAGTGGCGACCTAATCTTGATAAGGGTATGTGCCGACATTTCATAATCAATATTAGAAGCATTTTCAGGTTTTGGGAAAACCCAAACATCCTAAATAAATGGTTACAGACTGTAGTTATTTAAGCGCTGATTTCTAAATTCCCATTGACTTGTTAAACGATTACTTAAGTTATCTTGAATTGAAAGACATTTTAATATAATCTCTGTGTATGAATATAAAATGCACTTTTTTTCTGTTTGTACATTGTGAAAATTAGGATCAGTCTTATATTAGATGAGGATCTTACATGAATGAATTCAAGTGTAACAGATGGAACTAGCATTTCCTTCTGTAAGCAAATTTGTGTAAGCTAACAACTTTTTTCCTGCCAACTTCTCCTTGAAGTTTCGCTGAGATCAATATTTTACTTTCTATTACTGGGATTCTGACGAGATGTTGGGTGTAAAGGGTTCTATTGAACCTAGGGTATTTCTTGTCAGCTTAAAAATTTTGTTTTCACAATCTTGTTCTTTTTGAAAAAAATCTAATCTTGATATTTCTCTGCCAACATGGTGCCTGCCTTACACCTAAATAAAGATTCAATATTCCAACAATATCCATGGCAGAATGATTAAATTTGATATCTAAACAAGTTGGCAATAAAGATAATGGAATATTTTTCCTTTGAAGCAGAGTGTCTTATATTCTATGCATTAACATTTTTTTTTTTTTTTGTTTGAGATGCATCTTATATTCAAATATTTGAAGCAATACAGTAGAATTTTTACTTTAATAAAAACAAATGCTAAAAAGACAAATATCTATATTTATATGGTGGTTGTTTCCTAGCCCTTCGTTGCACGGCTATAGTGGACAAACAAGGAGGCACAGGCGGCGTACTTTATGCGCCATTGCATTTTCCAACTATAAAAAGGTCAAATCCAGATTGCGTTTTAGAAATGTTGAACTAAAAAGTCAATTAATGTATTTTATATTTATTTCTCAATGACATCTTTAATTATAAAAATAAAAATTACTATAAAAAATCAGTAATTACTCCTTCAGCGTTCTGACTTAGTATCGGGCTTTCAAGCTTAATTATCAACCCTAATAATTATTATTAGTTGTCAAAGTTCTAAGATAACTACTCACAACCATCATCCTAATCCGACAACTCATGCAAACTGAAAAATATTGATCGGAAGGCATAATTTCTCTATACCGGACATGGTGGCAGGGGCGGCGCATACAGTACACCAAGGCAAATAAACTAATAAACATGGCAAAACAATGCAGAACGAAGCAATAATCAAAGCAGACTGTTTCATCTGTTTTAGGGGGTAAGGTCTATCTAGTGGTAAGGTAAAATGAAGTTTTATTTGAATCTGTGATTTGCAGAAACTTTTTTACTCTTGGCGCACTCAATGCACCAGCCCGTGTAACGAAGGATTAAAGGCACTGGAAAACTTCTGGATAATGAGTGAAACAGTTCGATGATGCCTCAATAAAATGTGGAATTTTCTGGCAGACTAGTAAGTAAGCCACAGCGTTCCCTGAGACATCCACTAGGAGTAAAACAATAATAGTGACAAGGTGACATACTACACATTGTACAATACACATAAAAAAAAAATCAAATTAACGGAGTTAAATTAGTATAAAACATAGAGGAGCAACATCATCCCTTTTCACAATAGATCCATGAAAATCAAACTAGTAAAATATTGGGAAGCATCATCACTCATCACCTAACAATCAATTCTAGTTTAATTTTAGGGCACTTGTCCACTTAATTGGGATAATATGATCATCCCACTTGTCCATTCATTAGAACGATAGATGTGTTATCTATTTCTCTATGTTTCTACCTTTAGATATCAATAAAATCCAAATACAGATAACTCACCAAAAGGCGATTTTCACTTTTCTCAGATTTGGTTTCTAAGCGAACTACATTTTTAAATAAGATTTTGATTCTTTTTCCAAGTAATGCGGTAACACTATCTGTAACATAAAGACAAAACAACAAAATTAAAATAAATAAAAAGTAATAAAAGCACTGCATAACTTCTTTACATTAAACACACATTTAAAATTTTACAGGAGAGCTCTTTCTTACTCACTAAAAACTAATAGTCCAGGAGGTGGCGTGCAAAAAGTGTCTGACTTACATCAAGCTAGAATTTTGTGTATAAGTAAATCTTTTAGGGCCTTTTAAGAATATGTGGTTGCCTAAGTTCCTCTGCGGGACATAGCTTGACAAAACCAACTCGGGGGTTAGTCAGACACTTTTTTGAGAATGATATCTCCTGGACTATATTCAAGTACATACCGCTAAAAGTTAATTTAAAAAAAAAAAAATTGGACAAAATTATTTAGATCTGAAGTACAGATTTGATAATGACTGTGTTAACATATTTGGAATAGTTTGGGAGCAGCTACTTCTCCTGTCATTTGATTAATCCACCTCTTGCGGCACTTCCAAAAGTGTGGTTTTGGAAGTGTCAATCACAGTATTAGAGGAGAAGTTATGAAAATTTGAATACTTATAATAATTATTTATTTATTTGTTATAACAGAATTAAATTAATCTCCCTTGTAAAAAAACTCTGTTATGAAGCATGGGTATCCAGCTAGTATATTATAAATAAGCTTAACTATAGGCAGAGGGGAAAAAATAGCAGCTTTTAAATAAAGGTGCTAAATTTAGTGTGTGAGGTAGAATATTACTCAGGCCAGGGTGGAACATCCCTGCTCCGGGACCCAGGCCTGGGGAACAACCTTCCTATATATCAGTGGTTCTTAACCGGGGGGCCGCGACCCCCCAGGGGGCCTCGAAAGGTAGTTAGGTACTAGGTATATTATAATTGGAGATTTTAAGGGGGCCGTGGTTACCAAAAGGTTAAGAACCACTGCTATATATTACTCAGTACTCAAAAGGGATTAATAGATCACGTGCCAACCATACCATGTGCAATCAGTATCCAAATCAAGATCTATTAATAGTAACAGTGCTTGTAATTCTCAGAGAGACCTTTAAACCTATCAAAAGTTCATATGTAATTACAAGGATCACAATATTCAAATATTCTACCGAATTATCCAAATATTTTACAATAATTATGACTAGAGAGGTTAAAGTAGAAAGTAACAAAACAATATTGTCACCACAATTTTATATTAATAATTAACAAACGCGTTTTGACATTATCATTATATAATATCATCAGTGTATATCATCTTCAGTGTTAGCTAACTTACAGTAGAATATTTACTCTTATGCTAACACTTAACACTGAATGATATAAAGTGTCAAAACATGTTTGTTAATTAATTAATATAAAATTGTAATGAGAGTGTATGTTAGCGAGATGCTGTCAAATAAAACATAGTGGGTAAGTTTATGCTCATAGCTCATAGTTTTAGTATAAACTTTCTCACTAAGTTATATTTGACAGTACCTCGTTAATATAAAATTGTGGTGACAATATTGTTGTGTTACTTTTTATTAACCTATCCATTCATAATTATGAAGTGGTTCTACAAAATCTCAGTCAAAACAATCAATCATTTATTCTACAATAGCCTGAGTTTAAGGCGAAACCTGAGCATTTGCCCCACATGAGCATGCGTTCCCGTTCGGAACAAGGGAAGAGAGGCAAACGGCCACTCTCCGCATGACCAACAAGCCACTGCATTCATCAAAACAGTAAGGAAAGTAATAATTAGTTAAACAATAACAATGAGAAATGTTCCTAAATAATATAAATAAATATTTCAGAAAGGAGAGGAGGACGTCGGTTCATACTGTTTGGCCCAACCTAAGTTGTTAACCCCGGCCAGACAGAGCACAAACCGAGCATGTGCTGACTTTGATGTGCCGAAAACACTCGGATCGGGTTGAGGCATGCGGATTACATTTGGCTCACCCTGTCATCTGAACAAAACAGGGCGAACGCATTTGCAACACAAGATGTCAGTTTCACTGAATTAACATCCAGTGAAAGTGACAGTGACACTGAAAATACTTTATAACAACGAACATCCTAAATACTACAGATAACAAATCTGTTAATTTATTTTGCCCTGGTTAGCAACCATCGTGTAAATACATTGTTTACAGAAATTGAGTTAAGCTGACATAAGACGTAGGAGTGGTTTCTCTTTGTCTCTTAAGGTGCCAGATCTCTATCTACACTCTAAATAGAACTAATACTTAGAACTCGTAGTTGTATAGTTTAAAATCAAATACGTAGAGTACTGCCTAATGTTCTAATAATAATTCTTTAAGACTTTCTTTTAAATTCAATTACTTGAAACCAACTAAAACAAGTTCATAAAAAATTGGTATATTAAAAAATAGATTGTCATTAAGTGTGGCACACATAGCTTCCTCGCATTCTATCACGTACTTTCCTAATTTTATACTTTTACAAGCCATTATTGTCTAATTTATTTAATTATTTCCTCCATATATTAATGTCAAAATTGTTTTGATTTTTTACATGAATTAAAGTATCAATTAAGCAAAAGTTATAAAGACGATTGAAATTGATCTAGTGCTATCTGCGGTCTACTTTCGACAAACCATCCAATTTTCATAAAAATCAGATGATTACTTTTGAAGATATAGGTTTAAATAAATGTTTTATGCGCATGTTGAAGAGAAACAAATAGGCGCATAAGGTAGAAACTTATATAGGACCAACGATGGGCTAAATATAACCAACCATCCAAATTTCAATAAATTCGGACAAGTAGTTTTTAAGAAATGTTGGTTTGCGAAAATTGAGTGACAGACAGACACGGAACCAAAAATGTTCCCTGATGTCTAAAACAGATTAATGCATTAGAATTTTTGAAATCTGAGACCTAAAAATTTGTTGTCCTTCAGAACGATTACGTACCTTCCGTTACCTTCGGTAAGCTCGGAGGCAATAAATAAATTATTATTATTTACTTTCTCATATCATATAAGTATTATCTAGTTATAGAGGAAGTATTATGATTGATGCTTAAAGTTAGTTTATGTTATTTATAAATATGAAAAAGAAATGAAGAGATAAAAATACTCATGAAAAAGAAAATTTGACAAGAATAATTTTTTGTATCTTTTATTTGTTTAAGATCTTATTTATGCCGTCAAATCATTCACATTTAATAGTTTACAATTCTTAGTTATCTTGAAGATAAAAATGAACTGTAATTTATTGATAAAAATGTTGTAAAAATTAGACACAAATCTACCTTATAAGTCTATCATAAATTATAATTATTAATTACTTTGTTTACACACCTACTTCAAATAAAAATAGGTCACAAATATATTTGTCTAATATATAATAGACAAATATGTTCATACGTATGTAAACATTTTTTAAATTAATATATTGTACATGTATCATTATTAATTCAATTAGATAATCTTTAATTTTTATTGCAAACACAAGAAAACAAGAGAGATAAGAAAAAAACACTTAAAAGGGAGTTTAAATTAATAAAAATAAAAATTTATCAATAAATATACAAACATATTATTATTGAAACAAGATTTCTACTATAGATAAATGCACACTTCAAGCAAACCATTCATGGAAAAGAACTTTAAAAATCTATCAGTTCTGTGTAGTAAATAATTATTATTATTATTAATTGATTCTGTGTTTCTGCCTGCAATATTTCGATATTTCATTTGTTACTAAGAGTATAATGAGTCCAAGAAGGAGTAACAGTACCGCTGAAAAACCAATAAATACCTACTAAATATAAATAAAATTTTGCTATTTTGCTACGTTTTTATTAGCTAGCTATCTTGTTTGTTTGTCCAGTACAAATCTTGCAATCGATTTTTAACAAACTTCCCGAGTAGCTAGACATTTGAAACTTTTAGAATAGCTCAGAACACGATGAAAATTCATATTTGAATACTTTTAGCCATCTATCAGCAGAATTTAAATAGTTTTCAGCAAATTTTGCTGAATGGAAAGTTAGTTTGGAAAAAATCCGCATGTTATTTAATTTGTTTTGACATATCCCATAGTATTTACAATCTTCATTTTGACGGGTTTAAAATTTGTGATTTTTTATTAAGAGGTAAACATTGACTGACAGCGAAAAGTAAACAAAGAAATAAATTAATTGACGTGTGACAACCAGGTTTGTATACACTTGTGTCCTAGGTATCGGTTTAATTTTTCTGCATCTGTACTTCTTTACTTGTACACATTTTTCTTCTCTTACTGTCCCTACACGGGGGCATATCAATGGCATGGTTCAGATTCAGTGTTGGTGAGTTCCGTTGTACTAAGATTTGTCCTTTTATAGGTTTAACATCAGCTCTCTAAATGGTTGTCATTATTATGTGAAGTAAATAAATTCGGAACTATGTATTTTTTTTCACTAACATTACATATAACAATGACAATTACATTATCAACATTACATATGATTCAACAGACAATTTATAAACGTAGTATATTAGAAGTTCTTTTTATCTTGTAATTTTTAGACTTAAAAATATGCTTATAATATCCACAAGCATATAATGATCCCCATATTTCAGGTGCTTATACAAGCAAATTTTCTATTTTCCTGAAATTTCAGCTCTAAATTCAGCGTGTGAATTGAAAGCGACAGTTAACGGTATACATACCTGTGCAAGGTAAAAGAACCACCCCTGTATATAAAGAGAAAATATTGTGTCAGCATGGAAATTGGACTTTAATGGATTTACAAGTTTAAAAGTCCTTTGAGTCCCAAAACAAAAAAAGTGAAATTTAATACATATCACAACGCACATATGAAAGTTTGGCCAGCCAAAGTTGTCAGACCAAATTGTTTCCTCTCCTTATTTTTTTGAATTAAAAATAGAGAGATCCGCACAATTCCATAAACTTGTTTACAAAAAAATCTAGTCCAGAAACTAAAACAGAATAGTTTTGTGAAATTGGATAAAAGCCAGATTTATTTTTGGATGAAATAAACTATTATTTTTTTTTTTCCAGTTGACATTTTGAGAGAAAATGACAAAAACACCCAAATCCACTTTGCTATAGAGATGATTTAAGTTTATTTTTCCTTTTTAACTTTGTCATATATACTGTATATGACAAAGTATATAAAAATAGTATGTCAGTATATCAGAGGTAAATTATTGTCACATTTAAGATATTGTAGAAGAGATATTTTCAATTTGTTAAAGAAATCTTAATCTCATTAATATCTGATTATCTCTACTTATATATTATCTCTTTATTTACTTATTAGGAGTTACAATACTTTACCAAAAGTATCTACCAGTGTAACCCAGTACATACCACAAAAAGTCATTTTTAGAAAAAAAAAAAAAAAAAAAAAAAAAAGAAGGGTACTTCTTTAGATTGTTACTCCCCTGTTTTTTTTTTTTTTTTTTTTGTTTTTTTTAGAACATAAATGTTTTTTGAATAAATAACTATTAAGGCAAAGGGATGTTAGGTCCAATGTACTTTGGTACAAAGGAATATCACACTTATGTATCTATAAGGGGAGTAAAAATCTAAAGAAGAACATTTTTGTACACCTTCTTTACATTGTTACTCCCCTCAATTTTTTTATAAGGGGAGTAACAATCTAAAGAAGTGCCAAAAAAGTAAAAAAATGGCCAAACCACTGAGTTACAGATATGAAATACGTTAAAGAATAATATTGTGATGATGAATAATTCAAAGAACCCAAGACCAAAACTCCTCTTTAATATATAAAATTAAAAAACAAAAAATAGTTATTTATGTAATTAGGCAGCAAAATGGAATTTTTCTGAAGAATGATTAAGTTCAGGTCAGGCTATGGAAATTAACTTCTAAGGCGAAGCCGAGGCAGGTAATTTATTTGATTGACTGCAGAGGCAGACAATATATCAATGAAGCAGAAATGTTTCCTTTGCTGCCTTGTTGCATACAATATTTTTCCTACTGGCGGCAGAAAATTTTTTCCTATAAATAATATTTATTTCATAATACTTACTTACTTATCAAATACTATTATTGAACTATTTATAAAGACAAGCAACAATATCAAATGTTACAATTATACAAATTGAATTGACAGAAATACAGTGAAAGCAAAACAAAATTATGATAATAGACGAGCTGCAGTGTTGCCCCTCATTTATTTTTTTTATGATTATTTTAAGATCTACTATTTTTTATTTATATATTATATATATATTATATTTTATTAGTTTATATGTTTAAAAATTGTTTTTTTGATAGATTGACAAGGCTGTGTAAGTTCCTTTGTTTTAAATTAGCGATATTTTAGAATAACTAATTAATAAATATATGTATTAATAATAATAATTATATCTTTATAGGAAGACAGCTGATAATTTTAAAATAAATGTTTTGGAGATTAAAAGATAAATTTTAAATACAGAAAACACAAATTTTTGACTAGGATTCAAATTGAATTCGAAAACAGGTATGTTTTTTTTTTTTTTGTTTTGTTTTTGTTTTTTTGTTTTTTTATTAGAGTGTAAAAAAATTTATGTAGAAATACTAATACCCTTAGTTGTGTTGATGAAAAATCAAAATGGTTTTGAAATAGCTATAGAATGTGATATTTTTGTTTAAATTGTTATAAATTTGTTTTTAGAGTTTTTTAAATTAATGTTTGACATAAATTGTTATTTTGTAGCTTGAAAATGACCCAAGGTGGGGTTGAAATATAGCAGGTGATTTGGAAAAGATGAAGAAGTAATTATATTTTTTTTTTTTAACTAAACACTACCCACATAGACCTAAAGAAAGAAATTCTATATAAATATATTAATGTTAAAATAAGAAACATTTTGACCTTAGAATAATTTGTGTTAATATGTAAATAAGTCGAGGACTATAATAATTCAGATATGTGGACTAATTAACGATAATACTCGCTGATATGATGTCACTAGTGAGATAGAACCTAGTCCGTTTCAATTGACATTGATTGCACAGAATAGAACAAAAGGCAATGAGAGACAATTACTTGCTTCTATAAAGAACCATTTGCTCACTTGTAATATATATGAGTCACGGAGCGAGGTTAATCATAGGTGATAACTCAACAGTCAGACATTATCTTTCAAATGCAAACTTCCAAGAACAAATCATATAAGAGGAAAAACTGATATTCTTTTACATTGAAATAACATTGATAAGAAAAAAATTAATTGATTTTTTTTTTTATTTTAAAACAAAAAAGAATATTCAATTTATAAAAATTAAGTTGATAATAAATATGTGCATGCAGCTTATTGTGATCACTTTAGGACCAAGATAAAGGACCAAGATAAATTGATAACATTAAAAAACTGATAACAATAAGCAAAAGGTGTAGAGTTGGGGGCATCGGATCTAAACTGACCACGAAAATCCTCCAATTCAAATGAATAGGGAAAAAAAGATAGTGTCCAGTAGAGGTATAAAAAAATAATAATTGAAGCGAGCTTCTTACATTCAACGAAATATGCATCTTGTCTGTCTGTGTGTAACGTTTACGTGTCCGACGATAACTTGAGTAAAAGTTGACCGATTTCGTTGAAATTTGGTATACATCTTTCTTTTACTAATACTCAGGCTAAGTTTGTTGGACAGCCAACAATGACACTGCTATGAATTAATAAAGATCGCTAAATAGAGAAAACAACCTTTTTACTGATATCTTATGTTCTAACATAACAATTTTAATAAAACTTCATGTACATCGTCTAAAGTACAATTGAAACAAGTTTGTAAAATTTCAACTTGATAAAAGCTATGGTTAAGATTCTTATAGTCGTATTGGTGTAGGCTTGTTTAGGAAGGTGAGCTTTGTACCGAGTACCCCCACTCTACTCCTCACTACCCTCTTCCACTTATCTTCAACTATGACATTTATCATGATTAACAAATTTTAATATTCAGTATTTTATTGCAATACACTCGCTTCAATGATAGAGCCATGCGATGCCTAGTTATAAAAGTAATAATAATGGAACACAAAGAAAGCCCAAGTACCTTGGATAATGAAAGAGGGATTATTAACAATTCGAATAATAAAGATAACATAATATAATATTGGCCTGGTGTATGGTGTGTTAAGCGGTGAAGAGTTCGAGTCTGCAAACTGGATCGGGTGTTCAGATGGGGACAGACTCTGGAGACGATTATAATATGTCCGGGCGGACATACAAGGAAGAACTGGAAATATGCAGTGGCTTGGTGAACTGATCGGTATATAAGTGTCCGGGCGGACAGGCAAGGAAGGGTTTTAACTGAGGTGAAGAAAATAAATTTATACGGGCGGATATATCACTTCCACATACTCACTTCCATTTCATGTGACTAGCAAAAAGGATGTGAACTGTTCTGGCCAGGTTGGCCAATACTAAATAAATATATAAAATAACTAAACAAAGATTTGTTAGAAATAAGAAGGTTCTGAACAAAGATTAACTTACAAAAGGGGACACACTCAGCTGTGCCACGAAACAAATAAAAATATTTAATATAAAATCAAAAAATATACTTTTCCTTTAACATATATAATAAAATATAATATAAATAAATAATACATACATATAAATAAATAAAATAAACTGTGGCTTTAACAAAAGGTACCACCAGGGAAAGTTAAACTTAAAACAAAATGATAAACAAGACTGTGTTTATTATTATCACTAAAAGATGTGAAGACACAATAGAAAATAGTCTGCCAATTAGTGTGGCACATAGCTTCCTTGCATCCTATTTCGTATACTTTAGTGATTTTATGCTTTTATAACCTATTACTGTGAAATTTATTTAATTTTCCCTCCGTTTTTTAAATCTGTCTTATTTTTTTGATTTTTTTACATGAATATATGTATAAATTTAGAAACATTTAAAGAGTGCAGGCGTTTAATATGGGACCATCTGTGGGCTATGTTTAACATACCATCCAAATTTCTTGAAAATTTTATGAGAAATTATAAAGATCGAGGTGTAAATAAATGAATGTTTGTGCGCATGAGGACAGACAAAGGTTGAAACTTATATGGGACCAACAATGGGTTAATTATGACCTATCATCTAAATTTCATTAACATTGGACAAGTAGTTTTGCAAAAAATGAGCGACAGACCGACACAGAACCAAAAATGTTCCCTGATGTCAAACGGATTTCTGTCTTGAAATTCATTTTTTTTTTTTTTAAATGTTCGTTCTTTAGAATGATCACTAGGGCTCGGATCGATATGCTCGATAAAATCTCCAGATTTGCTCGATAGATATGCTCGAAAAAACCCATTATATGCTGTTAAATATGCAGAATATGTTTGAAAAACACTGTTTAAAACTATAGAGAAGACAGTTAAACGAAAAAAATCTACAACTTATCTTTATATAGAAGCAATATTTAAATTGTATGTATTATACACTGCTATATCCTTAAGTTACAAGTATATGTATGAGAAGTTTTATGTAAAAGTTACAATTTAAAAGTTTATGTTTATTTAAAAAATGATCAGTATTAGGCGAGTTAATGAAGTAGATTGGCATTGGTCTGTAAATCAAGATTCTTTCTATATTTCCGCTTTTAAGTGATTTTCTTAAATCTGCCAATAAAATCGTTCAACGTCAATTGACACGAGAGGTAAATACTTAACTGATGCTGCAGCTTGTGCAGAGTAATTTGGAAAATCGTCTGACATTGCAGACTCGCCACGCTGCATCTTCTCCAACTGGGATTTTTAGCCAGCTCGAACTCCAAATTTTTTTTCACGGTTTTTCCTGTCTCTCCAGGCCACAAGTTGCCTTTTTCGATGACTCTGTTTAATGTAGCGACCACTTCAAACTCCATCCCTCACGATTCCAACATTAGGATGTCCTCAGAAATGATGCTCATCTTAGTCTCATGTGAAACTCAAGCATGGCATCAAGTCCTTAATTTCAAAAGCAGCCCGAGCTTTGGTGGTGGTCCGGGCCCGAATGAGGGGGGTGGGGATTTGAATAAAAACAAACTATTTAGGCGAAAAACCACAAGAATATGCATTTATATGCTTTTCTGAAAACAGGAGTTATATGAATTTATATGCTCGATAAATTTAAATTCTGTTGGTCCCAGAGAGGTGAAAATACCACCAAAAGGCTTCTTTCAATGTGTACTATTCAGGAAAATAATATGCAAATATGCTCAAATACGAGCCCTAATGATCACATAGCTTCTGTTACCTTCCTAATGTAAGTAAATGATCACGACATTTCAAAGGGCTATTTTTTTATTTAAAACAAAACAAATGAACTTATAATATGAACAAAATAATATGAATTACTTATCAAAAGACTTAAACGCACTGAGTTCTGACATCTCTCTTTACTAGTAATGGAGGGGAGGTGAGAATAACTTTCTGAGAAAAAAAAGATGTTCACCAATACACCAGGGACACAGCTCTAGTCATTACCACGAAAATGATAACAAAACAAAAAACCCAATGATCTTCGACATAGATCACAATAAATGGAAAAATGTTAATGCATTGGTATTGTGTGAGCTCATACTGATAACATGAACCATGATAACAATAAGCAGTGTCCATTGTATCAAATAAAATATAAAAATATCAGTCTGACAATCTCCAACAGAACTTTCTCATAAACTTAGTGATAGTGAATTTAAATTTCATAATATCTAATTAAATTTATTTATTACTAGGCATCGCGTGGTTCTATGATTGAAGCGAGCGTATTGCAATAAAATACTGAATATTGAAATTTGTTAATCATGATGAATGTCATAGTTGAAGATAAGTGGAAAAGGGTAGTATTGAGTAGAGTGGGGGTACTCGGTACAAAGTTTACTTCCTAAACAAACCTACACACAGCACGACTATAAGAATCTTAACCACCTGAAATAGCTTTTAAACTATTATTATAAATGTATCACTTCATTACTCAAATACTACTGCTTGTATCAAGTTAAATTTTACATACTTGTTTCAATTGTACTTTAGACGATGTACATGAAGTTTTATTAAAATCGTTACGTTAGAACGTAAGATATCGGTAAAAAGGTTGTTTTATCTATTTTAAACGTTTAGGTCCGCTTTAATAGTTTTAGCGATCTTTATTAATTCATAGCAGAGTCGTTGTTGGTTTTACTAAAAAATGTTATTTGAAAAAAATGTTCGTCTCATCAAATAGGTGATGATAGAATTTTTCCCCGTCCTGAAATTCCAATTTTAAATTTGAAGGTCACGTTTACGCGAGCATTGCGCGCGAACTCTTGGACAGATCACGCTGTCCAACGAACTTAGCCTGAGTATTAATAAAAGGAAGATGTATACCAAATTTCAACGAAATCGGTCAACTTTTACTCAAGTTATCGTCGGACACGTAAATGTTACACACAGACAGACAGACAAGATGCATATTTCGTTGAATGTAAGAAGCTTGCTTCAATTAACCATCTAATAGGTACTTCAGTCTGTAAAACCGCTATAGCACCAACTTCAGACCTCTCCAATCACTAACGTAAAGTAAATACCTAAGTGGTAGGGCTTCTATATATTCTTCTGATATCTCCTGCACAGTGTACAGGAAATGTGCCCTCTATAGTCTTCCCACTCACTGTTTCCAAGTAATTTTTGTTTAACTAAAGCAATGGTAGTCTTACCGACCAATATGCCAAATTATGGCGCAATTGTTTTGTAGGTCTGACAGACAGTTGTAAAATTGTATCATTGCTTCCGAGCTTACCAAAGGTAGCGGAAGCTACATGATCATTCGTTGTGAAGAACAAATATATTTTATGTCTCTGATTTCAAAAATTCTAGGACAGAAATCCATTTGAGACATCAGAAAACATTTTTGGTTCCGTGTCTGTCTGTCACTCAATATTTGCAAACCAACACATCTTAAAACTACATGTCTGATTTTAATGAAATTTGTAAGGTAGGTTAGCTTATTGTTGGTCCCATATAAGTTTCAACCTTCTGCGCTCATTTGTTTCTCTTCTACATGCGCACAAACATACATTTATTTACACCAATACAGCTTCAAAAAATACGTATCTGATTTGTATGAAACATTTATAGTTTATCGAAAGTAACCCTGCAGTTAGCCACAGATTAATTTGAACCATCTAAGCTCTTTAACTTTTGCTAATTTGATACTTCAATTCATGTAAAAAATCAAAACAATTTTGACAGATTAAAAAAACGAAAGAAAAAAATTAAACAAATTAGACAGTAATGGCTTGTAAAAGCATAAAATCAATAAAGTAGTGATAGGATGCGAGGAATCTATGTGCCACACCAATTGGCAGACTGTTTTTAATGCTTATTGTCATTTTAATTGTTTTTATGAAGACATTACTTTGTAAATGAGAGAAAATTAAAAAAAATCTCATTAATTCTCTAGCACAGTGGTCGAAGATACCGATGCTTTCTAGGTAGTACAATATAGGCTTGAAAATTTATTTAAGAATATGTCGCTCTCAAAACAAGTCAAGTTGAATGAAAGCTTGAAAAGTAAACAGTTGAATTAAAGTTGTAATCAAATACATACGTAGTAAAAACAATTGTATTCCATAGTAGTAAAAGTTTGTTGGAGGATGTAAAAATTCTTTACACAATGAAAAGTCTTATCTTATCTTATCTACATTTAAAAAAAAATCTATTTACATTATTTGTATAATTAATAAAAACATCTTGCAATTGAGAGTGATAGATAGCTTCCGCATGTTCTATCAATGAACGAATGTATCATAAGAGTAAAATAAAGTATAATCAAACAGATTTTGATTTGTAAGTGTTACTATATAATTAAATTGTATGCATGCACAAGAGGAAGCAATGTGTGCAGAAGCTGATAATAGCTAGCTAGATAGATAGCTGATAAGTGCAGAAGAAATGATAATATTACACTTAACAGATGATATGGGATCATCCGTAAACAAACTTTTTTCATAATAGAGAAATTTCATGAAAATCGGGCAGTAAAATTTCAAACTATTGGTGTTCACGAAAATGTCGACAGTAAAATGAAGTTTAGCAATATAGATTTATATAAGTATATAGAAAACAAATTTCTTTTTTTTAGAACGTTCACACTGCTTTGACTAACTTCAATAACCTTAGAAGCAAAAATGATATTGATTATTATATTTATTTATTTTTTTTTATTTTTTTTTTGGTGAATGGAAAATAGCTAATTGAAATTTTTCAATTAACTATGAAATAAATAACATTTATTTTTAAAATATGCGAAGTTGTAGATAGCAAAAACAATGCCCTTGTTTCATGATTGCATGACAACTGTAGCATCGCATGATCTATTTAATATAAACTTTCAGATGAAAATATAAAAATAGCATTATAAAATGCTTGGTTCCTATTTTATTTTTAAGTTACTGTATGTAATTTTGCAATTAAAACAACAAAATTGGTCAAAACTAGGCAATAAAACTTAAAAATGTTTCTTTCTAGCTTTTTAAATATCCCACAATATTCAATTTTGGAAATGAGCTTTATAATATTGTTTGAATATGGGTTTTTATAAAATAAATAAGTAACATTTTGATGTAACTCTTATAAAATAGCTTAATCATACAAGAAACACTATAAAAGATTCATACTTTAAGCATAATGTTTAACAATACTAAGAAATACATAGAACTTCCTATTTCAAGGTGTTCCTTCTAGGAGGCTCTTTGATTTTTCAAACATAATTGGTCATAAATACAAAAAAAAGTCTTTCTTTTTAATATTAACTTGCATTTATAATTATTTCTACCTTATTTTTCTAGGGTTTAATACCAACTTTTTATGTTGTAAAAATAACTGGTAAATTCGTATTGTACGTGCCAGGCCAAGATTTAGAGCCACCTCTAACCATCACTTACTCCCTCTAACCGCCATGGGCGCCCATACCTATGGGCAGGGGGGGGGGCCATGGCCCCCCCCTGGCTCTTAGGAAAAGAGGAAAAAAATTATATTACAGTCAGTGGCGAAATACATAAAAGCGCTTTTTGTGAGGTCATATTTTCAAAATTTTCCGGGGGAAGGCCCCCGGACCCCCCCCCCCCCATTAATCCCACCCCCAATAATTAACCGCAGACGGCGCCCATGACTTACAGTAAGATATTTTACTGCAGTAAGCATCAGCATAACATTTTCTAACGTTGTTACTTGGGCGCGGAGTTTTTTTTGTTTATTAGTTGTACATTCTTTTGGAGGAGGGGTGGCAGCTGCTTTGTTGAATAAGTGTTCCCTTATCTTATTACCACCTGAATAACCCCCCCCCCCCCCCCCTATCTTTACTGACTTAGAATGTACCCCCCCCCCCCCCAAGACCTAGCCACTGGATACGCCAATGATTACCGTAGTCAAGTCAGGTGTTTAGCTTTCAAGAAAGAGATTTACGTATTGGTATAACGTACACTAAATTTTTTTATTTATGTAGGTTAGTTTGTACTGCTTCATATAATTTTTTTTTTATTTAAGTATTTTCAGTGTTTACCAATTTCTTTTATTATACATTAGGCCACTCAAATTAGACATTAATAATAATTTAGTTTAGATTTTTTTTATATGTTATTCGGACCAGTTAGGGTAGTGTGATCCTAAGTTTGTAGCTTCGAAAAACTTGTGCTGGCAGCATAACACGTGAAAAACTGAAAATAGTCAGACTTCTTTAAATTGTTGCCATATAACTCGTAAACTATATGTGTTTTTCGATATTATTAGAGTTACTATTTTTAAAGTTCAGTAAATTTGCAGCAGCATAAGCCAAACTGCAGCTCTGCACATCTATAATATTTTCCGAGTTATGAACAGTCAAAAATTGTCAGTTTTTCCAAAAAATTAAATTTATTAGTATTGCTCTCGTTTCGGCCCGAATATCGGTATAAAACCGCACAAGGAAAGAAGTTGTAGTAAATTTAATTTACTAATTTCCTCTTAAGTACAAAACGAAGTCTGTAGGCCCAATAGTTCTGTTGCAACAACAGAAACATAAGAATAGATTAACATAAGAATGGATTAAGGAAGGGGGGGAGTATGGGGGCTGCAGCCCCTCCCCCCTTCCTTGGAATTTTACTTTTGGCGTTGGCCCTAACAACATATCCAAAAATTGTAGATACCCGACCTTTTGCAAGGAAGACTATATATTTTTTGTACTTATTGACTGGACTCTTAAATACCCTATTATTTTTATTTTTAACCTAATACTATTAGCTAATTTCTATTGAACTCAAAACATTTGGCGTACTTAATTTTTTTGTTAATACACGTAACTAAAATATTTTTAAAATGTACTAATTTATTTTACTTGGTACTAATATAAAACATTAATTTATATAGTGTACAACTTTTAATAATAAAATATTATTAAAATGTAATTTTGTTTAAATAAAATACCCAGGTCTTCATGTCAAGTTAATATAAATCATCAATTTATTGGTATAAAATTACATTTTAGATGCTCTTGGAATAGTCTAAAAAGACGTTTTTAAGTAATGTAAACTACAAAAATTTCCCCGGGGAGGGCCCCCCGGACCCCCCATAAAGAAAGTCCAACCCCTTTCAAAATTGGCTGGATCCGCCCTTGTGTTCAGACCAGTTAGGATACTGTGATCTAAAATTTGCAGCTAAAAAAAACTTGTGCTAGCTGCGTCAAAAACTGAAAAAATCAGTTCTTCCTATATAATATACCTTGTAAACTGTGTGTCGTTTGCGATGTTATTTTTTCTTACTATTTTTACAGTACAGTTCATTTACAACAATTTATGCGCAACTCTGTACGTCTAATAGTTTCCAAGATATGACACTAAAAATTGGATTTTTTTTTTTTTCACAAAATGTAAGTTTTAAGTATTGCTCTCGATTTGGGACGAATATTGGCATAAAAATGTTAACCTACGAGAGAAGTAAGAATGAAGTTGTAGTAAATTTAATTGGCTTCAAGTTCATCGGCAACTCTGTACGTCCAATTGTTTCCGAGATGACACTTCAAAAATTGTCTATTTTTTCCAAAAAAAATGTACATTATATTATTACTCTCGGTTCGGGCTTATGTTGGCATAAAACCTCTCACCTACGAAAAAAGTCATAAGAAATGGAGCTGTAGTAAATTTAATTGGCTTTTATGCAAGCACAAAATTAAACCTGCAGATAAAATAGTTCTGTTGCAATCGTAAAAGAAACAAAAAATTGTATTTTTTAAGAAATGAACAAAAACCATTTGATGAAAGAAAAATGCATAGAATCATTGAATGTATATAAATTTCTTATTAAAAATGTTCTTCAATAATTGAAAGCATCTCCTCTTCGTTGAACAATTCAATTCCGTGTCAGACTGCTTAGAAATCCACAACTTTTAAAATATGGAGAATGAATCCGCGTCAAACGGCTTGTTGTGCACTTCAATAGAGACAGTGATTGTTGTCAAATGATCACAACTTGTTATTGGAAGTGGTTTAGGCTCATTTCTTATAATAAACAATTTGTTCGTTTTCTGTTCTTTTACGATTGCAACAGAACTATTTTGTCTTCGGGCTTCGTTTTGTGCTTGTATAAAAGCCAATTAAATTTACTACAGCTTCATTTCCTACAATGTTTCTCGTAGTCAGCGGTGATATCCGATATTCGACCCGAACGAGAGCAAACCTTGTATTCATTTATTTATTTTTTTTTTTGACGCGCCATATCTATGTGGAGAGCTACAGTTGGGCGCACACAAATTTACTGCACTTTAAAAATAATATAACAAACTAATGTCGAAAAAAAACATAGTTTACGAGTTGTATGGCAAAAACTGAAAAAAGTCTAAATTTTCTTCAGTTTTTCACGTATAACGCAGCTGGCACAGGTTTTTTAAAGATGCAAACTTAGTATCACACCACCCTAACTGGTCCGAACAACATATCGAAAAAATAAATAAAAAATATAAATGTAGTTAACGTCTTTTACACCGATATAAATTGGATTAAAATTGTCATTTTGTCCTATATAGATACGCTAAATAAATATTTTTCTTTTAACATTTGTCACTATCTAATTTTCATAATAACTTTATGCAGACTATAGCTGTATCCGTTCTTGCTCAGTAGTAAAGAATCAAACTCCACTTAATTAAATTTTAAAAATTCAAATGATATTTTAAGAATATATTTTGACCTACCAAGCTGAACAGGAAGTTCGATTTTTAGGGCCCCAAATCACATTTTTCATAGGCTAAAATCTACAAAATTAAAAAAATGGGAGCCAAAAAAACCTAGTACCCCCCCCCCCCCGTTGTAGTTCCCCTCCCCCGGTAGTGACCCCTCTCCACCTGTGTTCCCCCCCCCCCCCTCCACCGGTGGTTCCCCCTCCACTGGAGGTGCATCACTCCCCCTCGCTGATGGCGGTGGCCCCCCCCTACAAAAATTCATATGGGCGCCCATGCTAACCGCCACTAACCACCTCAAACTACCACTAACTCCCTCTAACCACCACTATCCACCTCAAACCACCTCTAACCACCACTAACTCCCTCTAACCACCACTAACTCCCTCTAACCACCTCAAACCACCTCTAACCACCACTAACTCCCTCTAACCACCACTAACCACCCTTTAGGAAATTTCTCTGGCACTTACAATACGAATTAGCCAATACCTTTTCTTTTATATTTATATTTAAGTATTTGTATAATACAATTGAAATTGAAATATGCATAAATTGTTTTGTAAAATGGTTAAATAAATAAATAAATTATTACATCTACTTCTTTAATTAAGATGGTAATAATTATTGTATATTTATAAACATGTGTAACTATCTTACATACTGATATGTACTATTAATTGTTCAATCTGAAAACTGTTCAGGCTGACTGCACCAGTGAACATTGTCTTTACTCCAAATTGTGTTTTTCCACCTTTTTCACTCGCGTAAGTTAAGTCTATTCTCATTTGCATAGCAACTATTTATAACTAGGTAATTACTATTAGTAGTTGCGCTTACCGGGCACGCATGCAAGAATTACACGTAATGTTTTTGCTTAGAATAAAACTCGTTGCTTTTTGTACCGTGAACAGTCACTGTAATTACTCCTCTACAGAGGAATATCCCTATTATTACACAACTTGAGTTTATTTTAATTTTCTATTTTATTTAAACAGGTACATTCAAGCTTTCCCTCTGGCATATCATTACATATTAATAAAGTAGAACATCACAGTAATGGACTAATAGGGGCTAATGGGTGTCTGTTATCATGAAAGTCAGTTATATAATTGAAGCGAGCTTCCTACATTCAACGAAATATGCTCCATGTCTGTCTGTGTGTGTGTCTCAAACGTACGACAATAACTTGAGTAAAAGTTGACTGATTTTGATGAAATTTGGTACACATGTTAATTTCACCAATGCTCAAGACGAGTTCGTTGGACAACGTTGTCTGCCCAAGTGTTTGTGCACATCGTTCGTGTAAACGTGGGCTTCAAAATTAAAATTGGAATTTTAGGACGGGGAAAAAATTCTAACTTTATCTATTTGGTGAGACGAACATTTTGTAGTAAAACCAACAGCTACACTGCTATGAATTAATAAAGATCTTTAAAACTATTAAACCAGACCTAAACATTGAAATTAGAGAAAACAACGTATTTACCGATATCTTACGTTCTAACACAACAATTTTAATTAAACTTCATATACATTGTCTTAAGTACAATTGAAACAGGTATGTAAAATTTCAATTTGATACAAGCAGAAGTTTTTGCTTAGTGAAGTCATACATTTTATAATAATTGAAAAAGAGATGTGTGGTTAGAGGAATAGTAAGAATGCAGGGTGGTTGCCATTAACTACTAGCCGCTGTACTACTATCATACCCTTTATCTATCAACTCACCATGATTCATGATTATATAATTTTTCAATATTTAATACATATTTATAACTATAAGCTCGCTTCAATGATAGAACGCGATGCCTAGTATATAATTATTTCAAATAATAATACAATAACACGTGTGTAATGAAATTACAGTAGGTAGCAATAAACAGAGTTTATTACACATCAAATAAAAGATAGCTTTAGACATAGGTAACATAGCATAGTATTTAGGTGCTATGTTACCCAATGAAACTAGGTAATTTTAAAAAAAATATACACAAAATAAAATGTGGAACAACACATACAAAAAAAAGAAAAACAAAAAAAACTCATATTTTAAAAAAAGAAACAAGATAAAAAAGTGATATTCTTAAAAGCACAATAAATCTTAGGCCACACACCAGTGTAACGTCACAAAAAAGACATTAAATGTAAGCTATTATGCTTAATCATGTGTTAAAGTATAAGCTAAAAAGTAGTAGTTTAACATTACTTATTAATTTTGTATTTCATTATAAAAATAAAAATAATAAAAAAAATATTTAAATATTGTTGTTTTTCAAGTTTTTGATTATTTATTTTTAGGAGATAATAATTTCAAGAAAAGCCTACTTAAAATGTTTACCTTTTTGAAAAGAAAATAGTCATATTGTATAGTTAATGGATAATCAATTTTTTATATTCATTCATATTACAACCGGACGAAACGAAAAACTCTATATAATAATTTTTTTTTATGTCCCCACGAATTCTCTATACAGAAGTGTTTCTAGAGAACAAAAATAATATCTCTACAATGAACAAATTTCATAGAAATAAGGATAAAGATCCGACCGACAAACTTTTTATGACTTAAAATTGGGAGTTTTTGCATTCCTTCATTTTAATAGAGCCATTTTTAGGAGTTTCTTGCATTAGCGCTCTAATAATTTTGCCTATTCAACATCCATTTGTTTAAGTAAAATTGGAAATATCTTTGATCAGGGCAAAGAAATCTCTTACTCTCAGATTAATTAATTTAATCTAATTCGTTTAGGACGATTATAATGCTCTTGACTTTTTACATTACTATCAGAAAACATTAATTTATCTAAAGGCGTAGATAAAGGAATGAAGAACAAATAGTCCAGGAGGTAGCATGCAAAAGTGTGTCTGACTAACATCAAGCAAGAATTTTGTGTATAAGTTAATATTTTGGTGCCAATTAAGAACATGTGGACGGCTAAGTTCGTCTGCAGGACATAGCTTGGCAGTAGGCATTTTAAAAAAAACAAACCGGTGGAGAGCGGCTACTTCCCACCAATTTTGGTGGACAATTTGATTTTCATGATCACGAGAACAGATTTAGTTAGAAGACCAAATATCAAGTTGATGTTAGTTTGTCACTTGATAGGTGACCACTTTGATTTCGAGTAAAATTTGAATAACTAACATATCAAGTGACAAACTAACATATCAAGTGACAAACTAACATATCACGTGACAAACTAACATATCAAGTGACAAACTAACATATCAAGTGACAAACTAACATCAACTTGACTTTTTGTCTACTAACTAATTTTGAACTCAGGATCATGAAAATCACACTGTCCACCATAAAGGACAGGACATGGCTGCTCTCTACCCGTTTGTTTTTTTCAAATGCCTATTGCCAAGCTATGTCCCGGTCTTTATATTGTTACTCCCCTTTGTTTTGTCTACAAGGGGAGTTACAATCTAAAGAAGGGCCAATTTACTTATACACAAAAATCTAGCATGATGTTAGTCAGACACTTTTTTGCACGCTATCTCCTCGCTCTCTATTATATATTTTGTTCTAATACAGGGATTAGTTCTGCTATTGATAAATTATTAGGTATATGAGAAATAATTAAAAGTAGAAAGATCATTGGAGGATGCACTCAAGCTATGCTTTTGACAGTTACCAAAATTCCACCTAAAAATTATAAAATGAAGAAAAACCCTTTCTATAAGTTATGTTTATCAATAGCTATAAAAGGAATATTAATTTGTCAACATTAACAATAATAATTCAATTAGAATGAATTTTATCACTCCTAATTATTTCATGCCTATCAAAAAATGTAATAGATAACATTTAATTGGAACATTGTACTTCATATGTATTACACTTTTAATTATAAAGTGCAATAAAAATAATATAAGCTACCATAACTATAATATATTATAAAAATAAATGAAAGAAAATTGTAATATTAAGTATAAGTATAGATAAATATTTTTAGCATTTGGTTAAAACTAGAGGTGTATATATTTATATTCTATACTAAGCAGGATAAAACTGATAACAAATTGTTTCTTTTTGATAACAATATAGTATTTTGATTTTGAAAGCTTAGAACAAACTTGCCTAAAATGTAGTACCTTTTTATTTTATACTTATTAAGTAAAGATATAATCATATCCTAAACAACAAAAATATGAGCTGTAAAATCTATGAAAATGTTAAAATAAACATTTTTTCGCTTTTTTATTGCGCTTCGTATTGAATATTAGCACAACAAATTATTTGAACAATATATTATTATCTTGTATGGTATATTGGTGACAAAATATAAATTATCTTTAAAATATTTTTATGATAAGAACTTATTTTAAAAGATTACGGTAAAAAACAGCATATTTTCCTTAATTTGATAACGTAAGTAAATATTATGATCCTCTTTTTTTCCGTTGATAATGGAAAAAAAAAAACATGAATTTTAGATTTTTATACGAATCTTGATGAATAAATGTTTTTATTTGTCAAATTTATGTATTTAGTTTTAAGTAATCTTATCGATTAGTATGTTATTTGAAAATTAAAAACATCGATTCTACGAAACTTTGAAGGAGGAAGGGGGAAAAAAACACGAAATTACATCGTTGTAAATAGCATGATAAAAGATCAATTTAAAAACGGAATTGAAGACGATAGAGGTTAAAAAATATGTAATAAACTGTACAATAACAAGTAATCAAAACCAGTTTAGAATTTTTCAATTGGTTCTCCAGACTTGTGAGTCATACGAACCTAGTGGTATCATCGACATACAAATCTTGGAAAAACTTCATTTTTGTCGAAACCCAAAAACGAATTGATAAATTGCATTTCAAACGGAATGATATTAAGACATGTCGAAACCGGCTTTAAGTTTTTAGCGAACGATGCATACAAGCGTTAAAATAAGGAGCGTAGGAGAGGAAAGAGAAAAAAATATACCGTTTCCTTACGAGCTTCGAAAATCAAGCCGTGTAAAAAGTAACGATCAATTGAAAATACGATTTGAAATGTAATTAACAAATTAGGTTTTATATTATCTTACAATTAGAAATGATTAAATTATGAATAAAGTTTAAATCAAACCATTTAAATCTTTAGTAAGCTGAGATCTAGTAGACATTCTTTAACTCAAGCCGCACATTTTTATATCGTTGTTTCCTTTTTTTCGTTATCCCGCAAAAAAAAAAAACTTGTCGATATCTTTTGTTTTCAAACTTTTAACTTATTAAAGAACATTTAAAAACGAACATGAAACTGATTTATAAAGAAAACGAAAGATTATTTTTGTACTTGTTTCCTATTCGACTTTATCTACAAGATAAACACAACGTATCGACATAAGCACGGCCGACATTGCACTGAAACTCAACTGTGAACTGAGAGACAAGTTCTATGGATTTTGAACAGGGAGGAAAAAAGATTCTACCAAGCGAGTCCAACAAGGAGTGGGGGAGGGAGTTTATGTAAAGAGTCCTTACCCAGGTTCATTCAGAGAATGTGTTATGAGGGTTAGTATAATTTGATAAGTACCTTTACCTTATTATATACCTTTAAGATATACCTCATTCATTACTGTTGAAAAAAGCTACTATTAGAACTATATTTAATGTTTACCGTCAAGTATTACCCGTTCAAAAACACCTAAAATTTATTTTTTATAAAGCTTAATTTCGAAATTTTCTTAAGCTAACCCGCCAAACACTACTGCATTACAGGCTAAGTAAAATGTACAAAATTACGATGCATCAACATCCTTTTGAGCTTTTGCTCAAGTAATTTGAGACAAATACAAATATATCTTTATTATCAAATGTTAGATTTTTTATTTTTCAAGAAGCTTCCAATAATTTTGCTAAGTATGTGCTTCTAACTTATACAATGTACTTTTATTTATTTTTATATATAGTTATTTTTTTCTTCTTGTAGACAATTTTACACTCATCTGATCATTAATTCTCCTACTTACGATTGACATAGAGATTTGATATTTGGTGCATAGATAGAGTGAACCATAAATGGAATAGTGCGGCCATTTTGATTTCGATATATGGCCACCATATTGAATTATAGCCACCATCTTGAATTTATTCACATTCTATTATCTCAGCTTCAAGTGGACCTAGAGATCTAAAATTTGGTACATAGACTTATGGTAGCTAAAAAAGAAAATTAAAAGTACTTTTACTTCAACATATGGCCGCCATATTGAATTATAAACACCATTTTGGATTTAATAACACTCTATTACCTCATCTTCTAGTAGACCTATACATGGCTACATGGCGGAGTTAGAAAAGAGATAAAATTAAAAGTAACGAACTGTTTGTACCTGGCAAGAGTTAAGGCAAAAATCCGGTTGAAATGTTACATGCCTGTTTCAATTGTATTTTAGTAAGAAGTTTTATTAAAATCGTTATACGTATACGTTAGAACGGAAGATATCGGTAAAAACGTTGTTTTCTTTATTTTAAACATTTGGGTCCACTTTAATAAATTTTGCGATCTTTATCACTTCATATTTCATAACAGTGTCGGTGTTCGTTTTACTAAAAAATATATATAAAAAAGTTGTTTGTCTCATTAAATAGATGAAGTTAGAATGTTTTCTTGGATTAAATACGCAGTATTATAATAATATACCTAATATATTGAAATATGCGTCAGCACAGATCAATTTTACTTTTAACAAGACCGTGATTATATTTTCGATATTTACAAAACCAAGTGACATTTTGACATATAACAAAAATAAACTAGTCCAGTAACAGGCTTCCATAATAACATTTTATCCCGTCATTTTGAAGCTTACGTTTACGCGAGCGTTGCGCGTGAACGCTTGGGCGGATAACGTTTTCCAGCGAACTCAGCCAGGCCAGGGCATTGGTAAAATGAACATGTGTACCAAATTTCAACTAACTCGGTGATCTTTTACTCAAGTTATAGTCATCGCTAGATTTCGTGACTGTTTTTACGTGACGGTGATTTTGGTCGTTTTTTTGGATTCACTCCCGGGCTCCAGAACGTGCCATAAGGAACTTTGTACCAAAAAAAATTGACTTTAACGAACAACCGCCAGGTCTAAAGATGTTAAATTGAAAAAAGGAACAGTTTAAAAAACCCGAAGTCAATCGGACAATTTAAAATAAGGTGTTCAAGTGCAGATTTTCCAGATAAATTACCAGTATAATGATCTGAACCAGATTTGGCGCCCCCAGAACGGGGACCCGTGCGGCTATTTATTTTGTGCAGAAAGTAACGGAATTATAGTGTTCATTCTGAAGAATGATTGTTTGTTGCTTTTGCCTGCAAATTTAAAATGTCATCTTCTCAAACATAACACGAATCCAATAATCTTTTTCTCACTGCCAGACGTCCATATTTTTGCGGACAACCATGACTCAACATAGCAGATATATCTTGAAAACTACCATTCCCATTTTGATAAAATTAGGATTGTATGTCAAAGTTAGCCACAGAGGGTCCCATATTAAATTAAACTTTCTGAATCCATTTCTTCCTTTCACATTATTTAGCAAGTTCCTTTTTAAAGTATCAATAGCAAAATGTAAAGAGCGCAGACGGCTGAAATTAATCTGGGGATATCTTCGATCTACTTTTGACAAATCATCCAAATCTTATTAAAATCAGCCTATTAGTGTGACACATAGCTTCCTCGCGTCCTATTCGTATACTTAAAATGGTTTTAGGCTTTGATAGCCTATATCAAATTTATTTAATTTTTCCCCCTTTTTTGAAACTGTCAAAATTGTTATGATCTTTTACATTAATTAAAGTATCAATTAAGCAAAATCTTTGGATATCTGCGGGCTACTTTCGACAAACCATCCAAATTTCATAAAAATCAGATGTAAGTACTTTTGAAAATATAGGTGTAGATAAATGTATATTTGTGCGCATGTGGACGGGGAAACAATTGGGTGCAGAAGGTTGAAACGTAAATGGGACCAACAATGGGCTAATTATGACCTACCTACCAAATTTCATTAAAATTGGACGAATAGTTTTAAAGATATGTTGGTACGCAAAAATTGAGTTGCAAACAGACCGACAGACTGACAAACAGACAGACGGAACCAAAAATATATCCTGATGTCTGAATTTCTGTCGTGGAATTTTTGATATGGGAGACAAAATATTTTCGTTCCGTTACCTTTGGTTAGCTCATAAGCAATAATAAAAGAATATAACTAATTTTAATATGTCTTATAATATTTTTTTAAACATTTTTTCATGTTTATATTTATTTTACCTGGTGTATTGGCATTTAAAATAGATCAAGGCCTCTTTCACACGAGGCAACTTAGTTGATTCAACTTCTCTTCCCAACTGGAGGTCAGTACGATTTTAGGACCTGAAGAAGCATGAGTACCTACTACTTGTGCTTGCTCTTCTTCTTCAAGAAGAGCAAAAAATTGGTTGTCCTAGAATAGAAGCCCCTATGTCCTCGTGACTGGACTAGAAGACCCTATGAGGGGTGCGTGCCTTTTCATGATTCTATTAGACCGCGCGCACACGAGGTATTACTATATGTTTGAAAATAAACCCAAATTTAAATTTAACAAATCTAGGTAAGAAGAATTTCCTCTGTTGTTCAACCCTTTTCACTATTCTTATCATAGTGTTAGTTCTCTAGTCGTGTTGTAGAATTCGCTTTGGTATAACTTAAGGGTTGGGACATCGATGTCGATGTATCGAAAACATCGATGTTTCACTGTCGATTTCCCAACTCTAGATAACTATAACTTCATTTCATCAAATTTACCTCAATTTTTAGTTTCAAGCTTACCCCCACGTAATAGAAGCATTTTGCGGTCATTCTGTTTTTATATTTATTGCAATCACTTCAAAGGATAAATAAAAAAATCAAAGTAAATAAAGAAACCAACCAAAAATCATATATTTTGTTTAAAATTAATATTAAAAAATGTTTCTTTCTTTTATATTTACACATATTCAATATATTTTCCCTAAATACATAATTAAAAAAGAAATTTATGTTTTTTTGTGTGATTTTTTAACAAATTAAATAACATAATAACAATAATTCAAATAATCGTAAAACAAAAAAAAAAAATTTAATAATAATTTTACTCATTATATTTGGTTTGTATAGCAGGTTATAAAAAATAATTAAAATTATTAAGTTTATTAATAATTATAAACTACGATAATTAATTGTGATGGCTCAGTGAGTTCATTTCTCAGGAAATATTTATTTTTATTTTTGTTAAAGATTTTTTTCTTGGTTCCACAAAAGTTATATTTTTTTATATTATTAGATTTTTGTTTAAAAAAATCATACAAAAGAATGAAAAACAACATAATAAACGTAAAAAACGTCGTAACATAATAAAAAAAAAAATAAAAAAATAGCCGCAACACAAATACAGAATAATAAGTAGCAGAAAATTGAATCAGTATAATTAAGTTGCCAATATTTTTGTTCTACATTAAAATATATATTTACATAATTGAGCAAACAAAATATAAAATCAACAGATTCAAGAGTTTTAAAAAGAAATATTTTAAATTAATAAAATTTTAAAATTTAATTTAATTTAAGAACAGTCCGTTTTTGTTTTGTTTTTTAATCCGATTTTGTTTTAAAAATTAATTTATATAATTTAATATTTTTTTCCGAGATTTTTTTCTCATAAATTTCAGAGTTAGGAACACATTAAAGGATTTAAATTTAATTCTATATAAAACAAATAAAATTAAATACATTTAAAAAAAAAAATGTTAAATTTCGTCTAATTTTGTTTTTAAATATAATATATTTTTGTCTGAGACGTGTTCTTGTTATGAGACTATACATTATTTATATAATCGAGTTATGTCCAGACTCACCTCGAAATTATTTGTTATTGCTAAGCTAAGGCAACCACATTTATTCCAATAAAAATAAATATTTTGTTTTGATTTGTTGGTCTTTTAATAGATATAATAACTTATCTAAATTATATTTATTTAATTTTACTTTTTTTCTAAATATATAAAATTAAGCCCGTTGACACGGACCTAAGGGCTCGTATTAAAATAAAACTGTTGGTAATGTGTGTTCACATATAAATATTTATATTTTATATATTATGTATCAAACTTTTAAAAATATTAAGTTATAAATAGACTTTAAATCAACCAGAGAAAATTTCGATTTTAAATTTATGTCGTTACTTTTTAAGTTGAACAGAATGTGACAATAAGTTCATTAAACACTTATTCACGAACTTGGTCGTAAGAATATATACAGTTGTATAACATTATAATGTTTATACTTTATGGTTTTGTTTTATACAGTCTCTAATAACTAAGGATAAATAATTTGTTTCTCACTTTTTTATATTATGAGAAAGTATTGTGATGGCGCGAAAATTCGATTTTGAGATTTTGATAGATTTACACGTTTTGAGGTCCCCTGAGTCCAATAAAGTGGTTTTTTAAAAAGGTCTGTCTGTTGTCTGTCGTCTGTGCAGACGCCTGGAGCCTAAAGGCGGAAATACACCGCCTTAAACTACTGGGCCGATTGAAATTTGGCATACATGTTCAGAAAATTCATACCCGCCGAGGCAAAATCGAGAAATAAATTTTAGCTCCAAATTTGGGGGCTCTATTCCCCAAAAAACTCTGAAAAACGAGAAAATAAATTATTTATTATTCGAAAACGGTTCAGACGATTTTGATTAATAAAATTCTAAAATGTAGTCAATTTAAATACGAATCTAACGATATAAGCCCCTTTTCCGGGAGAAATCTAGTTCCTGAGAAAATAGCTTTAAACACGGACGGAGGCAGCCCGGGTTCGATTCCCCGCCGAGAAGTTATTTTTATGATAAATTTTGATGAAATGTTCAATAATAATTAAATGTACATACGATAACTAGTAAATGGAAAACACTGGGCTAAGTAATTATGGACTCATATACGAGGTGGGACAATTAAGTAATGAGACTGATTCCATAGAAACCGTATATTTAAAAATTATTCTACAACTCTGCCATCTCCTTCAAAGTAGTCCCCTTGGGCAGCTATACAACGATTCCAGCGCGTTTTCCATGCTTCGTAACATTTCTGGAACGCTTCGACTGGGATGTCCGCAAGTACCCTCGTCACGGCCGCCTGGATGTCCGCAAGCGACTCAAAATGGGTTCCTTTGACCACCGATTTTGTTCTAGGGAACAAAAAAAAGTCACAGGGTGACATATCGGGCGAATAAGGCGGCTGTTGCAACACGGTGAGTCCTTTAGAGGCCAAATACTGTGACACGCTGAGGGCGGTGTGGCACGGCGCGTTGTCGTGATGAAGGATCCAGTTACGAGCGATGTCTGGGCGCATCCTGTTGACTCGTTTTCGCAATCTTTCGAGTACTTGGCGATAGTAGACTTGATTTACGGTTTGCCCCGATGGAACAAATTCTTTGTGGACGAAAAAAGGCAATAATCATCCTCTTCACCTTCGACTTGCTCATGCGAGCTTTTTCGGGTGGGGGGCGGGGGGCGTGCGGAGACAACCATTGTGAGCTTTGGCGTTTGGTTTCCGGGTCGTATTGGAAAAACCAGCTCTCATCGCCTGTCACCACGACTAAGAACACTATCACCGTGCACTTTTACAATTTTAGCTTACGTTTTCGAAGCTGTTTCGCCCAATCTGGCGCAAAATTTTCTCGTATGAGAAAGTTTGTCTGAGTTGTCTCGGACCGATTTTTAGAGGTATAGAATCACGTTCGACTTCCTTCGAGTGATGTACTGGTATTATATTTGCTTAAATTTTGAAATAATACCACGTCGAACTACGTCAATATTATTTTCTTAAATAAACATTAGGCCGACATGATTCGGCACAATTGCGTCTTAGTGCCGACTTGATTTAAAAGAATTATGTTTTCCCAATGTCATCTTCATTTAAGAGTACGTTCGGAAGCACTATAAGGATCGACTTAATGTAAGAAGTTCGACTGGTGTTAATTTTTAGGGTTTCGTAGATCATCCTCGAATTATGGTTGATAACCAAACTCGTGGTACGGTCGAAGTGGTTGTAAAAGTTGTAACCACTTTCGTCGACCGCTCAAACGAATGAAGTTTTACGTACGTGGTCGGTTGTTTAAGATTATCTTCCCGAACCAACTTAAGTTTGGTTCAGTTACTTCTCTGTCAATCTGTTTAGTAATTCCGAACTAACACTGAGAAAATAATGTGAGCCGTGGGCTTCATTTAAGATAACAATGACGACTTGTGAGATAATAATATGGGCTTGATTGTCATTAAGCAACTGTTCTTTAACAATGGAAATGCTTGAAATTTTGTTCTCTGGTTGACCAAACTCTTCAATCTCTACCAATTTACTCTTCAAACTCTTCTACCAATTTATATATATTTTGTTTTCTTTAAACACTCCACGTATTCCAATTCTTTGAGCTCTTATTAAATAATATCATTGCTCGAAATTTAAAAAAAAAAAAAATCTATAAAAACAAGAACAAACATTTATTTTTTATTTTAAAATTTTGCTAAAAAACCATCTTTTTAAAAAAATTCCATTATATAATTTCCTATTTATTTATTTTATAAATGTGTTATAAATAATTAAACCTTTTTATATATCGGAATATTATAATTATTTAAACATTGAATATTTAGATAATTTTTATTATTAATTGATTATATATTTTCTTTTTTTATTTTATAATACATAATATATCTGTATATTATCTAAAGTGTTTTTGTTTTTTTTTCATAATTATTTTATTTTTATTTTATATTATTTACATTATTTTTGGATTTGGTTTGTGATTGAAACATTTAAAAAAATATAGTTTATTATTATTATGTTTTTATTTATTTATTTATTTATTTTTTTTATACTTTTTGTTTTATTTTTTTCTCCGTTTATTATAGGAACATAAGAAATTAATGATTGGGGTAAAATAATTTTAATAAATGAATACTTATTTATTTTAATTTAATAAAAGGGGTTTATTAAAATGAGGCTCATAAGGTATTTAAATGTCTTTTTATAAATCCATAATTTAAAATGTTCGCTTATTTAAATTTGCTGTTTATTAATAATATCTAAATATTGTTATAGGGTGGTTAGAGGTCAATTTATAGATCCACTTTTCATTTTTTTTTTTGTAAAAGAAAATGTAAATTTAAAAAAATAAAATTGAAAAATACTGATTGTATTATTTGGGTATTAGTATTAAGGCGAATAAAAAAGGTTATCCTTTCCTGTAATCGAATCATGGCCCATGGTCCTTGATTTTCTTGATTGTACTTTATGTAGAAGCTAAGACAAACAAATAATTTTGACACTTCTTTAGATTGTTACTCCCCTATGTTTTTTTTTTTTTTTTTTTTTGTAGAATTTGGATATAATGATTTATATATTATATTGCTTTACCTAAATCTAAATAACTATTACAACGGCATGTTTCGTCCAAGAATCTTATAAAATAGGGATGGATGGAGCACTAAGCGAAAAAAGTGTCGCCAAGAACTTGGAAAAACTAGTGGGACAGATTGCCTTCCCGTATGGTTATAACTATGCAAGATAAAGAAGAATGTGAAGAATTCGATCAGGTTGTGATATTTTTAAAACTAATTTTCTTCCACTCGCGTTTCATATTTCTCCTTGTTTGGTTGCATAATATTTAAGGCTTCATACAGACATCAGTATTGTAAGTTATAAAATTTTTTTAATATTCATTGTTTTTGGCATTTTTGTTAATTAATAAATCAAGTTTTTAATCAATTGTTTTTATCTAATCTAAATAATTTTGTTATTTATTGTTTGTATTGTGACTGGTTATAATTTTTTTAAAAAAATGTTGGAATGTTTAAAGCATTATTAATTAACTTATATTTATTGTTTGTTGTTATTTTAGATTAATTAAAGATTGATAATGACCTTAAAACAGGGTCGAAACGTCTCGTTAATGAAGATTTAAGTGTTTTTATATTACTACCACACCTTATTTATCCATCAACTTAAATTTTAAGAATCAATAAATTTAAAAAGGTGTAAATTTTCTACGTTTTTAATAATATTTAAGTTAAACTTTTCAAAATTTTATATTTATTACATTTTTTTTCACTATAAATATTTTGAAAAAGGTAAACTGTGACAATTTTGTAGAATAAAATCTTATTCTGCTGTAGAAATAACCCGTTTCCAAATTAATTAATATTAATTATACGGTTATTAAAAACTATTTTATTAATAAGTATATTAAAGTAAAACTGTAAATCAAAATAAAAAACCCTTAAAACAAGAATAGTATATTATGTTACTAGGCTGTGAAGTGAGTTTTTTCTTTACCGCGGCAATTACATTTACTGTCGAGCGAAGCGAGACAGTAAATATTGCCAAGGTAAAGAAAAAACACTTCACAGTCGCGTAGCATATGCTATTTTTTCCGAGGTAGCAGACAATGAAAAACATTAAATATTAATCACTAATCAATATATAATAATAACAAATATTAGTACATACTTAAGACTTAAAAAAAGAAACCCTAAAAAGAGGTTACACTATAAGAAAAGATAAATAAAACGCATTGACATCTAGCGGATTTTTATCGTACTAGAAGCATTTCTACAAACACTGCAGCACTACTAACGGAAATTTTGACAACTACCTACCGGAAAATAAAAATCTTTTAGTTCCTAGGACGTAAAAGATTTTTTCTTTACAGCTAAGAGTAATGAAAAGATTTTTTAAGTCCACGTAATGAAAAAATGGATTTTAGCTATGTTTTTTAGGCTCTAAAGTTACTATTTCACAGCCTACCACGGAAAAAATATTTATTAAAAAAAATTAGATAGTAACCTTTCATTCAAAATAAACTACGGGTAACAGTCGGGAATAAATTCATCCCACTAAAAAGTTCTGAGCATGCGCAGTGGTTTTTTGATGTGTTTTTTTTTTAAAGTGTCACCTCTTGGCGACTTATGTTACTTACTGCTCTATCCCTATTTTATAAGATCATTCGTTTCGTCCAATGTACTTTGAGACAAAGGAATATCGTACTTGTTTATATAACGGGACTAACAGTTTAAAGAAGAACATTTGGTACACCTTCTTTAGATTGTTACTCATTTCTGTTTTCTTAATAAGGGGAGTAACAGTGTAAGGAAGTGCTGTTGTTTTCACCTGTCTGAATTGATATACAGAATCCCATTTGCATGCGAAATACGTATTGAATATTATTGAGCAGATAGTCGCAGACAGACAGTCTTTTTTAAATAAGCGAACATAAAATAAAATGTGTTTTAACTGCACATATAAGGAGCTCTTGCACTCGTAAGTTGTACTAAGTATGGTTTTAAGTTTTAACTATACATATATAGAGAGTATATACTTAACCAAGCTAAGCAAAACAAAATTGATCTGATCTTAGCTAATGCCTGTTTTGTTAAACAAAGTTACAATCTTGATAGTGTCTTAAACTGTTCAGAGCATAACAAACAGAACTAATATAATCTAAGTTTTATTGATAGAGAAATTTACTGGAATGTTACTGAAATTTACTCAAAGTTACTGAAAGTTATTGCATTCCTGGAGTTAATTACTATACACAGCGCTTAAAGAACAAAATTAATTAAATCTTAGCTAATGTCAGTTTTGTTGTCAAAGAAAGTTACAGTCTTGCAAGTGTTTTATACTGTTCTTAGCTTAGTGCATAACAATAGTACATTACGCGTCTAGTGCGGAAAGTAACATTTTGCATGCGAGTGTGGAGTTTTTATCCGAGCGATAGCGAGGGAATTAAAACCACACGAGCATAGCAAAATGCAGTTTTCGCACTAGTTGCGTACCGTACTTTATCTACAATTGTTGGATTTTAATAATAAATGTAGAAAAAAATATTTTATCTACGATTGATACGAAATATAAACATTTATCTCTGTTTAGATGCGTAGAAAGTGATTCTTTACGTACTTGTATTCATTGCGCATGCGCGTCTCATAGTTCTGAAGAATTCCTCTTCTTTACCACCCTAGGGCGGTAAAGAAGAGGAATTCTTCAGCTTTACGCACGATTAGCGGGTTTGTTTACATTTAACAAAACTAATTTGCTGTTCTTTTATTAAAGTAACTGTTTATATCGAGATTTTAGTGAAAAACCATGAGTGAATCAAGTGACTTTGACGAAAATGTGGAGAATAATACTCCTCTAGAAATTATTAATTCGGCAAAAAATACAACTCAAGAATTAATGCCATCTTTATCAAGAGAGAGACACGAACTTACATACAGCAGGTTAATTTTTTTGTGTATTTATTATGTAAATCTAACAATCGTAGATAAAGTACGGTACGCAACTCTTGCGAAAATGGCATTTTGCATTGCTCGTGTGGTTTTACTACCCTCGCTGTCGCTCGGGTGCAAACTCCACACTCGCATGCAAAATGCTACTTTCCGCACTCGACGCGTAATGAACTATAATAAACTTCCTGTACTTTGTGTTCGTATTTTTCTTTTGATAGAGATAAAATTAATTTATTAGTTGTATTTTGTGCCGAATTAATTTTTTCGGGAGGCGTATTATTCTCCTCATTTTATTCATAATGAAATAAAGCACTCATTCTTTTCACTAAAAACTCGATATAAACAGTTACTTTAATTAAACAAAAAGCAAATTAGTTTTGTTAAATGTAAACAAACTCGCTAATCGTGCTTTAAAGTGAAGAATTCTTCTTTTTTTACCGCACTAGGCCAGAAAAAAAAGGAATTATGAAACGCTCATGCGCAAAGAATACAATGCGAAAAGAATCACTTTCTACGCATCTAAACAGAGATACAATTTTTATATTTCGTATCAATCGTAGATAAACAATATTAATATAATCTCTTGGCTACTTCAATTAAATTCACTAATATAAATTATATTAACAGTACAATTTTAATATCCTTAACCCATCAATCTTGTATATCAATTTAAAAATAAAAAAAATTATAATGAGATTGTAAAATTTTAATTTTACTGTTTAAAATGAACTCTCATATTAATGTTTAAAATGAACCTTTTTTCATATTTAAAATGAACTCATTTTCACGTTTAAAATAAACCCATTTTAATGATTTAAATAAACTCATTTTCATGTTTAGAATGAACTTATTTTAATTTTTAAAATGAACTCATTTTCACGTTTAAAATAAACTTATTTTTATTATGTTTAGAATGAACATATTTTAATTTTTAAAATGAACTCATATTCATGTTTAGAATGAACTTATTTTAATTTTTAAAATGAACTCATATTCATGTTTAGAATGAACTTATTTTAATTTTTAAAATGAACTCATATTCATGTTTAGAATGAACTTATTTTAATGTTTCAAATAAACTAATTTTCATGTTTAAAATAAACGTGCATTTGAAAATGAGTTCATTTTAAATTTTAAACGACTTATGTAAATATCAGAAGTGCAAAAGAGTCTTATAATGTGCGTTACAATATTTTTATGTAAAAATAATAAAAAAACAAAACAAAATAAACAGATATAATACTTAATAAAATAAACTTTACAGATTCGTTGAATCTAATTTTATTTTCTTGTCTTATCACGCAAATGGTGGTATAATTTGAAACACACCTCAAATGATAATTTCTTTTCTTCCGTTTTGGATTTCGTCAAATTTTTTTAACAAAACCATGATGAAATAACAGGCCATTATAACCCATTATTTAAAAATTTTTACTTTTTAATTGACAATTCGACACCTTTTGGTACTTTAAAATTTTTTTCCGTTTTAGTTTTTTTTAAAAAAGCAAAATTGGTTTGCTTTCTCCGTTTTTCATTTATATATATTTTTTTTAAGAATTATATTTTAATCTTAAACAATTTTTTTGAGCAAAAATGTTTTGTTTTTAAAAAGAGGGAGTTAAAATAATTAATTACATGTCACATTAATATTCGTTACATTTTTGTGTTTTATTTTCAAAAACTATTTTTTTTATTACCTTTTATATTTATATGGATATTTTTTTTTTTTTTTGTGAATGACATAAATTTTAGATAAAATTTTGGCAAATTTGAAATTGGATAGGAAGAGATCAAAATGCATGTAATAAAAATATTCCATGCCTGAATATGTTAATTTTTTAAAACTTTTCTGATTTTTATAAATCTATTCCGTATTTTATATATGTACATTATTATAATTCAATATTTATTTTTTTGGTTTATATAAATTAATAAAAAATAATTCAAAATTAAAAGAAGAAAAAATGTGTTTACATATTATACATTTAGAGTGCAAAAAACAAATATTTGGATTAAAAAAGATACCTATTTGGAAAATTTTGATTAGGGGGCTTTATGGGGGATTTTTAGTAAAGATTTGAAAATTCAATGCACATTTATCCCGGTAAATAATTTTTATTACATTATATATTTATGATATTTATTTTTACGGATCTAGCGCTTTATAATAATTGACATCAACCATTGCTGTTTTAACGCGATTTTTTTTTTTTTTATCTGGACGGTTCTTTTATCTTCTCTTCCCCGAAATAATCAAGGAATTGTAGATAGCGCTAGTTCCGGTTATGGGAGAAGAAATTCATTTGTAATAAGTAATTAACAAATCGGAAATAGTGATTATCTATGAAAATTGTATAAGTTTATATTTAATAACAAGTATTAAATATTTTTGTTATGAAATTTGGTTATTATTTTAGCTATGTAGATATAGATCATCATTGTTCTTAATTTTATTCCTTTCTTATTTTATTTTTTGAAAAAAGATGTTTAGAAATTTAGTTCCATTGTAGTTGCTACTTCTTTATAAGATCTTTAGAACTTAAGTTCTATCAGAGTTACTGTTTATACATTATAAGATCTTTACAACTGAAGTTCTATCAGAGTTGGTATTTATACATTATAAGATCTCTAGAACTTTAGTTCTATCGGAGTTGTTACTTCTTTATATTATGATCTTTAGAACTTTAGTTCTATCGGAGTTGCTGTTTATATAGGATAAGATCTCTAGAACTTAAGTTCTATCGGAGTTGCTGTTTCCCTATAGGATTTTAAGTTCACTTAATGTTAATATCTCTTGAAAAAATGAGACAAAATACCAAAGGGTAACAGACTTTATCATTACTCTTAGGGGCGTGGAAACAAAAAAACGAAATCGGGTTATTGGATACTCTTCCTCCCTAGTCTTAAAAAAATGTATGATTTTATCATACCAAACCAGTAATCCAAGACAAAAATATAGCATGTTATGAGAGATCTAACCTTAAACCTCTGCTCTAATAAAATATATAAAAAATAAAAAGTAATTTTGAAAAATAATTAATTACTGGATGATATCAAGGGAATGATAATGGAGGATGAAATGGGGAGGAAGAAGCACTTATTGTTAACTGCTTTCCAATACAAATTACATGATGATGTGAAAGGAATGTAATGGAGGATGAAATGGGGAGGAAGAAGAAGAAACTCTTGCTATAATCTGCTTTCTATTACAAATTACATGATGATGTGAAAAGAATAATAATGGAGAATGAAATGGGGAGGAAGAAGCACTTGTTATAATCTGCTTTCCATTACAAATTACATGATGATGTGGATGTGAATGGAATGATAATAGAGGATGAAATGGGGAGGAAGAAGAAGAAACTCTTGCTATAATCTGCTTTCTATTACAAATTACATGATGATGTGAAAGGAATAATAATGGAGGATGAAATGGGGAGGAAGAAACACTTGTTATAATCTGCTTTCCATTACAAATTACATGTTGATGTGAAAAGAATAATAATGGAGAATGAAATGGGGAGAAAGAAGCACTTGGTATAATCTGCTTTCCATTCAAATTACATGATGATGTGAATGGAATGATAATGAAGGATGAAATGAGGAGGAGAAGCCCTTGTTACAATTGCTTTCCATTACAAATTACATGATGATGTGAAAGGAATGATATGTGCAGATTTTCATGATGCTAATTTGTTGCTTTATTGCACATCTAGTCACTTTTAAGGCTTTCATTTTGGGTGGAGGTACGTACTTCCATAGGCAGAATGTAAACTAGTGCATTAGTGTTAGTGGAAGAGTAAGGAAAGATGAGAGGAAGGCAATGGGAGGAACTCTAGTGGTAGTATTGGTCACTGATGTCGCTACTAGAAGTGGTGTGTAAAAAAAGCCTTTTAAGACATTATGAATCCTTTGAAGATGATTCTAGAGTAGGGAGTGAAATGTCAGCAATTGTGATAAAATTACCCTTCGGTACTTTGTTTTATCAATGTAAATAAATAACTTAGTGTCCATCCATCTGATGCTACGAACTTTCCTTTACTAGCAAGATCATCTCCATAAAACTTAACAGTGAAGTATTGGCGTAGGTTTGGAAGTAAGTCCTGAACATTATGTTAGCTGCTATCGTGTATGATAAAGCTCTTGAATCTGATCTTTGAAGGTTTGAAGATTCAGAAACTTTCATGAGATCACTTAATTAATCTTAATGAACTAGGAATAACCGAGTTTTTTTTTTTACAATATTTAATTACATTAAATTAACATTTTAATTTTGTCCATCACTAAAAAATTATTCTTCACTAAATTATTCTAATTTTTGTTTAATAAAATCTGTCTAATCGATTACTTTAGGCTAGTATTACTTTCCTTCTCAGACTTTTTTTTATTTAAGTAAATGGTCCGCCGATGCATTTAGTTAATAAGTTGTTTATTAAGATGAAAGTGAAGTTCACCTGAAGTACTTAAGACCGGCAACTATTAGAAATTTCTCGATGAAAAGTTCCGAGTCTAAAACTGCTATGTGCGCTGCTCTTCCGATGAGAGAATTGGCAGTGTTAGGAAGAGCATGGTGGACATCGTATCGTACCAGCGTCACTTCTCGCTTCTTTACCAGTGGCCACATAATGTTGTGAACCATTTCTCTGTAGGCTGCTCCTGAACATATAAAGGTAAATAAATAAATTGATATTTTGAAATACACTCTAAATCTAGTGGTTCATCAGTCGTGTCACTTCGTCAGCCTTGTAAGGGTATAACTGGCATCCAGATAGATGCCCCTTCATTTGGTAGCTATCCATTCACAACGCGATGCTAAGCATCCTCTAATCATCCTACAGGATCATCCTACCTCTAAGTGTTCTCTAGACGAAACAGGACATGAAACATGTATGATAGTAGTCAGCTACCTGGGACCCTACGTTTGGACGTAGTCCTTTACATGGCCCTACTCGTCCATATGCACTTGTGATACGGATCACTATTATTTTATGGTAAAGTCACCAGCTAAACAATAGGAACACTGATTGGGTGAGTGGTTGGAAGTTGTTTTGACATGGTTGTTTTGTTAACATTTTGACAGCAATGCTGACTTAGGCGAAGAGACCACTAAAAGTGTAGAGTGATGTAAACTCCGCTGGGAAAATCAAACTTATGGATACCCACTAAAAGTGGAGCTGATAGATGTAAACTCCTCCGGGAAAATCAAACTTATGGATGCCCACTAAAAGTGGGACTGAGTGATGTAAACTCCACTGGAAAAATCAAACTTATGGATGTCACTAAAAGTTGAGCTGAGTTATGTAAACTTCGCTGGGCAAATCATACTTATGGATTCCCACTAAAAGTGGAGCTGAGTGATGTAAACCGCTGGATAAATCAAACTTATGTAAGCCCACTAAAACAGAAGCTGTGCGAATTAAGCTTTTCTTGCCAAATCAAACTAATGGATGGCCACCAAAAACTGAGTACATATAAATACAATTGTATAACATTATAATATGCTCTTTGGTTTTGTTTGATACAGTTTCTAATTACTATAAGATTGAAGCTTTTGTTTTTTATCGTTATGGTATCAAAAACGATTACCTTTGAGTGATGTCCTGGCATTTTGATTGCTTCAATTTAGAAATAATATCTAATATCACGTTGACTATGCAGTCATTACATTTTTAAGTCAAGAGGCTTCTGGGCCAATATTACTATAAATGAAATCGACATTATTCTCTTAAATAAAGCCTAAATTTGGCCCTAGGCCTATTGGGCCTATTGGGGGGGGGGGGGGGGGGGGGTATAATGGTCCTAAATTGGGAGATTAGGACATAAAATCCATATAATTTAACCATATAAGTAGCTTTCCCGGAAGAAAATCTATTCATGATGTTAACAATAAAAATTGATAATGACGGAAGGTAGTATAGAAATAGAAAATTTGATAATAATTTAATAATAATTCAATTCTTTTAAAATTTTTCGATGGCAAATTTAGTACGAGTAGTGTCAGACAGAATAATTTGAAAAGTATTTGTATTAGCTTTGTTAAACAACTATTTCAACTTACCTATGGGTGAATTATCCTTAACTGCGGATTTACACAGCTCTATCCTTGCTGAGTGAAGCGGAACATATCTGTAACAATGAACAAAACACAAAAATAGAAATATGTAAAACAGCTTTTACATATGTTAAGATTAATTCAATACCCCATTTCTATTAAATGGCAGTTTACGCTTACGCTGACTATATACGTAGGCTTCAAAGGTTGGTTGTGGGGTAATATGTTCTGGCGGTGACCGCGTTTTTAAGACCGTGTATTGTTACAAAAATTAACATGGTGACTTGTGACTTCATTAGACAAAATGTACTCCTCTCAACATTGTGAACCACATCCTTCAAGTCAAGGTCACCATTAAAAGACCTGGAACTTTCAGCTGACACTAACATCGTGTACCATATGATAATTTGTCATAGTATGCGTTATTACATGCGTTTGTTTTTATATTGATAAAAATACAGTCATGAAGCCGGGGAGACGTCACTGAGTGTTTTCCCCCACCCTTCCTTCCTTGTGCACTAGCGCAGTGTGAGATATTGTCAATGAATTTTAGCGCTAAAAACTTTTCAATATTTTTCCTATTCGTGGGTCAAAAAGTTACACCATAGTGTTTTAAATTTCACATTCTATCGTGAATGGTTCGGGGTATATAAACCAAAGTACGATGGACAGACAGACACATCACCTTAAGCATAAGAGTTTCGAGGGTGATGTACGAAACCCAAAATCATAAGGGAGCAACAATCTACAGAATTACCAAATATTTTGTATTATGTACTTCTAAAATGTTGTTATAACTAAAAATCTGTCGTCTGAGCAGACGCATGGAGCCTAAACTGCTGTGCCGTTGTTGATGAAATTTGGCATACATGTTCAGAAAAATTATACCCCTAAGCGAAATCGAGATATGAATTTTAGCCCCAAATTTAGGGGCGCTACCCCCAAAAAACTCTGAAATAACTATACAAAAATTATTTCTCGCAAAACGGTTCCGACTATTTTGATGAAAAAATTTAAAATGTAGTCCATTTAAATATGAATCTAACGATATGAGCCGTTTTCCCGGAAAAAATCTAGTTTCCGACATATTGATGAAAATAAATCTGATTTTGTTTAAAATAAAAATAAAAAAATCAACCACCTGTAGAACACATTTTATATAATATAATATATCAACTAATCGTGTAGGTTTATCATTAAATCGAGCTTAATGCAATAAATATTTAATATTAAGCAAATTAACAGTTAATAATGATGAGTTTATAGTTTAAAAGGATGATTTTAGTAGACGGTAGTGCCGGGTGGCACTCTCAGTTCACTTGGAAGGTTCTATAGTAACCCTTCTGTGGGTTCACAGTCACAGCTAGCAGATCGACGAGTGTATCCGTCTGTGTCTGTATAGATATAGATAACAATATATTCATGTTTTCTAGGATCTGGACCGGAGATTAGATGGGAAAGTTAGTCTGCGGTATCTCGGACCGATTTTTTCTATAGCTGGGAAATGAAGTTAATGGTGGAAGTGTTAGTGGTAAAGTTTGAACAGGACTTATTCGGTACCTGTCTTGAGAGGATCCACAGAGCAGGATGTTCTTAAAGTTGACCAGGTTACACTTCTGACTCAGCCTGTACAGGAAGGTATCTCTCACATCAGACGCATCTCTTAGTGATAGCTGAAGCAGAGAACCACTCTTCTTCCACTTCTGCATAAACCACATACCTGCAAGCCACAAAAGAGAAACAAATATAATTCGCCGCAATTATAATCAATAATCTATAAGGTTTTGGGACAACTCCGACAACTTTCTCATATGAAAGTTCGAGTTCATAATTACTTATAGCCCAGTAGGTACATTTAATTATTATTGAATATTTTATCAAAATTTATAGTAAAAAAAACATTTTTAAAAACAAGCTTTTATTTAAATGCTGTCCGCCATATTGGATTCTGAATTACGTCACTTTGCTAACCATGCATTGTCATCCAAACTAAGCGTGTATGAAAAATTTAAATTCAATCAGTTGAAAATAACTGCTTTAAAATCCACTTGCAAGATTTGATTACATACACACATTCAAAAATTGCAAGTTAAAAAAAGCCTGTATAAGTAACTTCTCCTCGGCGGGGAATCGAATCCGGCCTCTCTCCGTCCGCGTTTAAAGCTATTTTCTCATTATCTTCCAGATTTTCCCTTGAAAACGGCTTATATCGTAAGATTCGTGGACAACTTTCCCATATAAAGAGAAAATATTGTGATAGCGCGAAAATTCGATTTTGAGATTTTGGTGGATTTACACGTTTTGAGGTCCCCTGAGTCCAAAAATTGGTTTTTATAAATGTCTGTTTTCTGTCGTCTGTGTGCAGACGACAGAATTTGGGGGCGCTACTCATCAAAAAATCTGAAAAAAAAATCATTTTTCGAAAACGGTTACGACAATTTTTATTAAAAATATTCAAAAAAGTAGTATTTTACGTTATCGAAAAGGATGGCCTCAAATCCTCAACAAATTTTCTATTTATGTACTTTTTCTTTGTATTTTTATTGTACATTGTTTCTATCTGCAAGCAAATAGAAAGTTGTAAATCATGGTTATCTTATGTCATTTGCAACTAGAAAGTTTTATATCTCAGTTATCTGCTAATAGAAAGTTTTATATCTCAGTTATCTGCTAATAGAAAGTTTTATATCTCAGTTATCTGCTAATAGAAAGTTTTATATCTGTTATCTGCTAATAGAAAGTTTTACATCTCAGTTATCTGCAAATAGAAAGTTTTATATCTCAGTTATCTGCTAATAGAAAGTTTTATATCTCAGTTATCTGCTAATAGAAAGTTTTATATCTGTTATCTGCTAATAGAAAGTTTTACATCTCAGTTATCTGCTAATAGAAAGTTTTATATCTCAGTTATCTGCTAATAGAAAGTTTTATATCTGTTATCTGCTAATAGAAAGTTTTACATCTCAGTTATCTGCAAATAGAAAGTTTTATATCTCAGTTATCTGCTAATAGAAAGTTTTATATCTCAGTTATCTGCTAATAGAAAGTTTTATATCTCAGTTATCTGCTAATAGAAAGTTTTATATCTGTTATCTGCTAATAGAAAGTTTTACATCTCAGTTATCTGCAAATAGAAAGTTACTATTAGTTGCTAATCTTGGTTACCTTACAAAGTGTGCAAATGAAAATATTAAATTATGATTATTATAAGTGTTCTATAAATAGAAAGTTTCGAAAATCTTAGTTATTTTGTGTCATTAGCAAAAGAGAAATTTCAAATCAAAGGTTATATAATGTTATTGGCAAATGAGTAAATTATCCAAATTAGTTTTATGTAATTTTTTAATCATCCAATTAAAATCTCGATTACATTAAATCACTATCGATTACTTCGTATTCGCTTTGTATTAAAAAACAAGAAATAGAAACTATTTTTAGATTTGAATTCTAATCGTAGATCTAGTATCTTATTTGACTCAGTTTAAATTTAGTCCGGATATATCTTGATTAACCTGCTCATAAAACACCTCTCTGTTACCACCTCGGAGACAATCATGTCTCAAAACTCGAGCCAATATTTAAAATGAGACAAATTAATACTAGAGGAGGATTTTTTTATTACTTTTAAAAACACTGTTAAAATATTCTCAAAAACACTTGACAGTCGTGTAGCATATGCTATTTTTTCCGTGGTATAGCAGACAATGAAAAAACATTAAATATTAATCAATAATCAATATAATAATAATAACATACTTCAGATTTAAAAAAAAAGAAACCTTAAAAAGAGGTTACACTTAAAAGATAAATAAAACGCATTGACATCTAGCGGATTTTAAGCGTACTAACAAGCATATCTACAAAGATTACATTGATAAAACGGAAGTTTTGATAACTACCAGCACGAAAGAAAAGTTTTTTTACGTCCTATGAAACAAAAGGTTGTTTGTTTATTTATTTGTAGCGGGGAATGTGGGCGTGGCTTAGCCTGGAAAAATCCTCAGCAAAATACGATTTTGCCGCCTAGGCAGCAAAATCGTATTTTGCTGCGTATTGTAAAGTTTTCTTGAAACCTCAGAGAAATTAAATTTTCATGCCTAAAAACAGTTCAATAATGCGTAATTTTGCTGCCGTTAGTAGAAAATAGTATATTATGTTACTAGGCTGTGAAGTGAGTTTTTTCTTTACCGCGGCAATTACATTTACTGTCGAGCGAAGCGAGACAGTAAATATTGCCAAGGTAAAGAAAAAACACTTCACAGTCGCGTAGCATATGCTATTTTTTCCGAGGTAGCAGACAATGAAAAAACATTAAATATTAATAAATAATCAATATAATAATAACAAATATTAGTACATATTTAATATTTAAAAAAAGAAACCTTAAAAAGAGGTTACACTATGAGAAAAGATAAATAAAACGCATTGACATCTAGCGGAATTAAATCGTACAAAGCATTTCTACAAAGACTGCAGCGGTACTAACGGAAGTTTTGACAACTACCCGCCTGAAAATAAAAATCTTTTAGTTCCTAGGACGTAAAAGATTTTTTCTTTACAGCTAGGAGTTATGAAAAGATTTTTTAAGTCCACGTAATGAAAAAATGGATTTTAGCTATGTTTTTTAGGCTCTAAAGTTACTATTTCACAGCCTACCACGGAAAAAATACATTTATTTACACCTATATCTTCAAAAGTATTAATTTGATTCTAAAAAATTTGGATAGTTTGTCGAAAGTAGCCCTCGCAGATAGGCCCAGATTAACTTCAACCGTCTGTGTTCTTTACATTTTGCTACATTGATACTTTAATTCGTGAAAAAAATCAGAGCAATTTTGATTTAAAAAACGAGGAAGAAAATTAAATAAATTTGGCAATTGTTAAAGCCAAAGTATATTAAATATTTTTATTTATTTCAGGGCACAGCTGGAGTGTGTACTCCTTTCATGTGAGCTAATCTTAGTATAGAACTTTATATTTCTAACAAATCTTTGTTTAGTTTATTTTTATATTCATTTTGTTTTGTCCAACCTGACCAGTGCAGCTCACATCCTTTTTGCCAGTCACGGTTAATAGAAGTGAGTATGCGGAAGTGATACATCAGGATACATTATTTTCTTCATTTCAGTTAAAATCCTAGTTATTCCTTGAACGTCCGCGTGCCAGGAAGCTTGTATAACAATCCAGTTTCCAGAGCCACTAGTTCCAGTTCTTCCTAGCATTTCCGCCCGGACACATATTCGTCTGCAGAGTCAGGTTTTATTTGTACGCCCGATCCAGTTTGCTGACGAATGCAGACTCATGGTTGTAAAAGCATAAAATCATTTAAGTATACGAAATAGAACGCGAGGAAGCTATGAGCCACACTAATTGGCAGACTATTTTTATCAAAACTTGCTATTTACTAATAGAAATATGAAACTGGAATCCAGTTTTCACTACATAAGAATTAGTTGTTACTCAGGTATATCCATCTTTGAAGAGTTTACATTCTCCAATGCTATTATTAATTAAATTATAACAATCAGAATACTTTAACTTTCACTCCTTGAGTTCTCTTTCTCTGCCAACGATTATTTAATTAAAAAATAATTAAATTTTAGTGACGCACTACCTCAATATGTATCAAAATCAAGAGAGGGTTTACGAATGAGCAAAATAACCAATTCTAAGAGGCACGGATTTTACCTGAATTAATATATTTACTTAGGAAATATAATATATATTTTTGCTTTCTCATATAAAAAGAAAGTATTGTGATGGCACAAAAATTTGATTTTAAGATTTTCACGTTTTGAGGTCCCCTGAGTCCAAAAAAGTGTTGTTTTTTTTTTTTTTTAAAAAAAAAGGTCTGTCGTCTGCGCAGACAGACAAGGAAATTGGGCATACATGTTAAGAAAAATCATATATCATATCCGAGGCGAAATCGAGAAATGAATTTTACCTTCAAATTTGGGGACGCTATCCCCCAAAAACTGAAAACACACTATTCATTTTGATTAATGTTTAATAATAATTAAATGTACATACGAAAACTAATAAATGGAAAACACTGGGCTAAGTAATTATGAACTCGTATATAAGAAAGTTTGTCTGAGTTGTCGCGGACCGATTTTTTGTTACACAGAACGATCACATAGCTTCCGATACCTTCGGTAAGCTCCGAAGCAAAATAAATTCTAAATAATTATTTAAACTTTTTTTAAATCAACGTAATTTATTTTAACAAAGGAATACTACAATTACTGACCCATATTAACAAGACCAGACGAGTTGTACAGAGTGCCAAGATGTGGTCCACTGAGAGACAGGAAGGTGTACAGCCTGGGCAGCAGGTGTTTGAGTTGAGGTCTCGCTATGGCTGCTCTGATGATGATGTTACCCAGAGAATGGCCGACGAAAGACACCCTCGCAGGTTCCACACCTGTACTGTCAACGTGGTACAGGATCTCGCTCACCAGGCGGTCCGTTAACGTCTCAAAATCGCTGAACGTATCACCCTGAACAAAACAATATTAAATCAAATTTTAATTACTATTTACAAGGGGAGACAGACAGAGAAAAATAAACTTCAGCGCCGGGACCTTCCCAAATTTCCAGTACAGGTGCTCTAGCCAATTAAGCTACACTGAAGGATAATTTCCTCTGTCGATAGCGATACCTAGTCCCGAATTAACCTTTCAAATTTTTCTACAAGTCTAGAAGTCAACATTAACGACAATAGAACTAGACCGAGAAATAACGCTTGTAATTATAAACAGGGCCGCAGCTAGGGGGGGGCAGGGGGGGTCTTCTGCCCCGGGCGGCAAAATGTAGGGGGCGGCAAAATGATTAACAGACTTTAAATTTATTTAACTAATTTAAGACCTGTAATATGACACAGTGATGCAGGTGTAGAGGGTGGCATGCGAGCTAGGCAGATGAGAGCAGGGGGTGAGCACTATGCACAACCCCTGGGTTGAGAAGTGTCGCCAAGAACTTGGAAAAAATCTACATCAAACTACCACTTGCGTGCGCATAGGTAGGCCCAATTTCTTCCCGACTGTTATCCAAACAAGAAAGAAAAAGCATAACCTGATCGAATTTCTAAGAATTTTTCCCATTCTTCTTGATCTTCTACAGTTATAACCATTGTACAATCTTACGGGAAGGTAATCGATCCTACTCGGATCTTACTAGATTTTCCAAGTTCGTGGCGACACTTTTAGCGCCTAGTGCTCAATCCCTATTTTATAAGATCCTTGGATGAGAGTGAGCGATATGAACGCAGTACTGTCAGTGAGTAGATGCCTTCTTAATTCCCTATTTCATGCTCGGGTCACAGTGTAGTTTTCGCGTAGTCCGTCTCGACGATGCGCGCCCTATCCCTACGAACTAGACACAGGCCGGCGCGACCCTAGGCCGCTAGGGCCTGAGGGGCGCCGCAAGATATTTGCCCCCCAAGAAGTTAATGTTTTTACATAGAAAGATAGATGAATAACTTAAATTAGGAGAGACCTCATTTAAAACTAATAATATAATTATTTTGCAAATAAATGATTATTGTTTATGGATCAAGAGTCAAGTTAATATTAACATTTAAAACTGGGATTCCCACTTTACATGTTTATGTGGGATACAAACATTAAACTATTTTGTGTTTGTTTATTTGCATACTTTAATGGTTGTTTGTTTATATACTCAGTTGAGTGTGTATCCCCTAGTTCAGTTGCTGTATAGGACGTTGTGAAGGTATTTCATAATGAATCAGAAAGAATTAATAGCATAGTATAGCGTTAAAGGTAAAACTTTTTTTTTTTAGTCTAAAAACCGATTTAGTTAATAAATGTTTTAAGAATTCTGCAGAAATAATTTTAAACAAACTTTTAGGTGATGCTTTTTTTTTAGCTGAAAAAGCTCTAAAAAAGGCCCAAAATTCAACATTTTGAACCTAATTTTCTAAAATTTTCCGGGGGGGCCCCCCGGGCCCCCTTTGGGTTAGGTTCATGTATGACAGAAGAGAGATTAGTAGGACTGGCATCTATTTTAACTGAACTGAACAGGAGTTTATTATTTATAAATAGATTTTAATTTACTAGAGTTTAGTTGTTTCTTTTCGATGTCTCTGATGATTTAAGTCTCTTTTCCATTAAATATCAAAGAGCATCGATAAAAAATAATCAAAACATTTGCAGCCGAAAAGTCAAATTTACATAAATACACTTTTAGTTTTTGGAAGAATTGTTTTATGTATGATGTATAATATTTTCTGCGTGTATGTATAATATTTTCTGGTATATTAAAAAGATTTTACTTGAATTGTTTCGTTTCTCATTTTCAAATAAACCTTAGTTATCAACTTAAAACATGATTTTATATTTTATCTCAAATATTAATAAATATTTCAAGATTTTTCACAAGCTGACTTAGGAGTAGGAGTAATAGTTATTGGCGAATTGCTAGGATAGCAATGGGGTGGGGGTGGTGGAAGGGGGCGGCAAAATTAGGGCTTGCCCCTCCTGGCAAAATATGTAGCTGCGGCCCTGATTATAAAGTACCCAATTAGTTCCTGTACCTAGTACAATCAATTAGAAATTCAATTTTTATAAGTTAAGGTGGGAGGTCCGTACATGGGGAGGTCCGTGGTTCGTGTTCCGGCGCTGAAGTCTATTTTTCTCTATCTGTCTCCACTTGTAAATACTAATTATAATTTGATTTAAATTAAAATTTAAACGTTCCGTAGTATGAATATTACCAAAAACTTAAAAATTGGAAAACAATATTAGTTAACGAAATGGTACTTAAAGAGGGATGGGATGAAGGAGGGATTACCTTAAGCTTACTCAAGTTAAGAAAGCAAGTAATTTAAAGTTCAAAGAAAGCTCAATTCAGTAAGTTTTTAATATATACTTAATGGATCACAAGACCACAAAAACTTAATTAAGTTTGAGATCTGGTTCACTAGGGACTCAGGTCAGGAAAATAATGAATGTTCAATACAGCACTAAGCTGACCCGTTCGTTCAAGAACGGCTCATTTCTTAATTTCTAATATTTCATACCGTTTTGACGTTATAAGTACGTTTACAAGATGAACTTACTTGCTATTTTACACATCATTCGATGCAGTAGATAGTTTGAAATATAATGCTCCACTCCTTAATGGTGGAAGGTGCAATTGCCTAAGAAAAGACAGGGCCGTTTAAAGACTCACTACTCTTTACTGCTGGTGCAGTGTTAGCGTCCAATTTAGTCAGCACGCCAACTTATTTGATCTATTAACTGGTTAATGTAAGTAGTCCAGGATCAATGATCGTCAGGAGGAGAGGATCCTATGTTCGGTGTTCAGCAATTCAGCCTGTATCTTGAGGGCCAAGGTGGCTAGTCGCTAAAAGGGACGACTATCCATCTTGTAAACCAGAAATATGTTTAATTTCAGAATAATCATCTTCTTTCCAGAGAACAAATGAAACTTGATTCTCACTTGAATGAACTTGAACTCACTTGATTCCGTTGAGACATAAGGAAATCCAGTTGTGCTCCAGGCAGACCTAGTTCAAGATAAGTCTTGACTAGGCGTAGATCAGCTGAATTCCCATCCAGTCCATGAACACAGACAATAAGATGGAGACCTTCATTAGCTCTAAGAAGTCTATCATCGACTACAGGCCTATGAAAGTAAGGCAATGACCAGACCAAAGCAGGTGTGTCACTGTAAAAACAAAACAAAAAATAGAAATAATTTAGATGGTAGCAACTTCTTTTCAGACACTTTATTTTACAGTTATAAAAAATATAATTACGTTTTAGATGTTAGTGCGAACACAATAATGATTTGTGATACCTAAATCCTTGTAGGTATATCTCTCACTCCTGTTGATAGGGAAATTTTCGTGTCTTTTCTGTTATTTCTCCCCCCCCCCCACACATACCGGGCGATTTTTCGCATATACAGGGTTGCACCCTTCAACTTTGATGAAATTTCGGATTTCCCAAGACTGTTTAGTGCACATAAAGCGGAAAAAAAAGTCTACTAGGTATAAGTATAATAGTTGTTGTTAGTTTGCTGCTATCTATAAGAAAATATGTCCTTGTTCGATCTTGTCCGTGCGGTTTTTCGAAAGAGGCGGGAGTTTTTACAAAGACGGTGTAATATTTGAGAGTTACTAGTTTTAGCATAGAACATGCTTTAGCCTTGTTTTTTTTTTTTTATTTTTTTTTTTACAAATATTGAGTTTATTATAATAAATTGTGAGTTTTTTAACCTTTCATATTCTACAAAGTTGTCTGCTAGGCTAGCAGTGCTACCACCCATAAAAGGTGAAGGGTGCAACTCTGTTTATGCGAAAATTCGCCCGGTAAGAAAGTGAGGGGGGGGGGGGGAGAAATAACAAAAAAAGACACTAATTTTCATTTTGAATGTTAATAAAATTCTCAGTTAACATAAGGAAAGACCATCCGTCCATTCATCAACTTTTAAATTGTTTAATGTAACTCTTCTTCCACTTTCCGGCACTGATGATGACCTTATGAAGGCTGAAAGCTGCTTTGTAGAATAGAATAAGCAATTTAGTCAGTTTACGTGGAAAGACAGTTTATATTATTCCTTTTCACACAATAGTTAATGAGGTTATAAATTAATGGTGACCTAGAACCACGTATAATTTACCAAGAACTAAATTAAACAAATTATTGATAATTTTCTACTTCTGACAATAGCATCAAAGCATTTAGCATAACACAAATCATCCATGGTAAACCCGCTCGACTCAATGATACCTGTAAATCATGCCGGCGAAGTTCATTTGTCGTTTGAACTCCTCTTTGCTTTTGTAAAAAGTGTTTTCTTCAGTGTCCGAATTAGTGATCAGTCTTTTCTCTTCTGTGTAACATTCGCACAGACTTTCCTCTTTTGGCATCATCATATCAACCCTGGAAGATAAGAAAAAAACAAAGATTGCACAAAATAGTACAATTTCAGTTTTGTTCATGGATATTTGCTGGATGGAATTGCTATATATGCAAATTTACCGGTAGACTTACGAAAGGATACATTTTTAAAAAGACCAATGAAATTAATGGTGGTGTAGGATTTGCGCAGCTTTCACCAAAAAGCTTACTTTTATAACTTTTCTTATTCCCTAATAACAACTCAAAGTTTCTCAGCTATATTTACTTTCATACAAGCAAGATAAGTGTGATGTAAGCTCTTGTGAAAATGAAAACTAAATAACTTAGTTCGTTACTTACGGGGGTTGTTGCTGCATATGCTGATTCTGAGCTGTTATCATATCATGCCGAACCGCTTCATAAACATGATATAAAGCATTATCTATAGGTCTGAGATTCACCGGATCCCGTTCGATGGGTTGCTGCTCTCTTTCGCAAAGTGCGGCTACATTTATAGGTGCTTTAGGTGGGTCTCGAAATTGTTCAGGTGGCGGTGGATCGCAAAATTCACTCGGAGGTGGAAGACGTACTTCTTCGTAAGTATGATCGACATCCCAACTTTCTTCTCCTTTACCTATCTCACTACCTGATGAATCAATTAAAGAAATGGTTTAACAATAAACTACGATTTGAATAATATTATAATTAAAGCTTTTCTTTAAATAGTTTTCTGAAAAGTTCATATCACCACTTTGACTAGTTTTTGATCCTCTGGATTATAATGGACTGTATCAGATGGGATTTTCTGTAAGGGGAAAGGTAAAGTACAAGTTAAAGGTAAAGAAGGAAAGTTTAGAAATCCAATTGACAATCACAATAAATTATCGTACGGCTTTTCGTTGCCACTTCCAGGTCTTTCACGAGACTCCTCCCGATCATTAGCCGGGAGGAGAAGAGGCAACCGGAGATAACGCTCCCTTTGGGTGGGGGCAGGTGAATATAGTTCACTCCCTTTCTCCAGAGATCGCGCCTCTAGTTCCACTTAGGAAAGGAAAAGGTTTCAGTAGGGAGATGAGGATCTTACAACTAGGCATAAAATTATTCTTCAATTAAGGAAATACCTGAAGGCGTAGGTTGCGGACTAGAACTAGGAGTAGACCTATGACTAGATACCCATCCCGATCTCTCCGAAGTGATATCGCTGCTACTTGAACTTGGTGTTGAAGCTAAGTTGGGCATGCTCGGTGCTTTACCACCAGGACTTGATCCTGCCTTGCCTCCACTACTGCTACCTCCACTTGATCCTGCTCTTTGATTAGGACGCCTTGGGACAGTTCCTCCACCTCCTTCGCTCAACCGATGAGGTACAGAAATACTGCAAGAGACCCTCTTCTCCTCCAACTTGATATCGTCTGAAAATATTAATGTTGAAATATTAAAAGTACCATAAGTAAATTGTTTATTCCAATGATTGTCAAGAATACGAATTCTCTTAAGCGTAATATTTCCCTTCTTCACCACAAATATCCTTAAATCAAAATCACGAATAGAGGATTCTTTCACCAACCAGGCCAACCAGGTGTGTAAACTGGCTATATCTTACAAATTTCCTCATTAGATCACTAATCATTAACCATTCTGTGGAATGGATGGACGCTCTCCGAAAAATCGCTTCTTTTTACAACTCAAGAGTAAGATTTTTTCCCCATCCAAATAACTAATGAACAGCAACAAAACCTAGAGGTGTAACACTTTGGAGGTTGCACTGAAGGAGATATTGCTTTTGGAACCAAAAACCTTATTTAGGTAGTTTGTAATCATAGAGGCTACAAATTATTAGAAACATGCTTTGTTTAACATACTTTGTATCTCAACTAGAATTTAATTCATAAAACCACTTTACCAGTAGATACTTGTTGTGGATCGGGTTGTTGCCTTGGTTGACTTTTTCTTCTCGAGGGTAATGTAGAGAAGTGCTGTTGTTTCTTGGGTCTCGGTCTAGGTGCGTGATGGTGGCCTGCTGTTCGCGCAGGGTGATGTCCATTAGTCAGAGGGATTCTCGCTGGACGAGTCGGTCTGGATCCGGTCTGTTGACGTGGCTTTAGTGGCAGTGTGTAGAATTCGTGGCTGGTTTTTTCAACTGCTTCCATCCGTTTAGAACCCCGTGATGGAAGAGTCCAACAGTCTGCTACATCGCTGAGAAATAGAAATAGAACGTGCAATAATTTGTTTAATTTAAAAGAGATCTATAGTGTCTAAAATTAAATAATAACTCTTTCGACACTCTTTTGTAGTCTGTCGAATCCTTACTAAACAGGAAAGATCGAGCCACCACGAGCCATATTGAGCCTGATATGTTTCCACGAATCAAGGTATGGCGCACTTCGAGTCAAGCTCACCAAGTCACAGTTCGTGGGAACCAAGCTTTAATTTGTTTAGTTTTGTAAGAATATACTTACTTTGTAGGCTTAGATTGTGCGTGGAAGTGAAGGGAAGCTAAACTGGGAGGAGGTGGCTGTGCCCTGAGCAAGTGATCTAGAGATTTGGAGTGTCGTGCTTGACCAGCCGCACTTAGACTCCAGTTAACTGAACTGGCTTCGTTACACTCCGACCAAACGTCTCTATCTAAAATCATATTCAGTATTTAAAATAAAGAACATAATTTAGATGTACCAATGTACTTAGTGAATTTTGGCAGCTTATTGTAAGCTACTATTTGACAAGCGGTTAAGGAGCAAACCCAAACCTGATTCTTCATCAGAATAGGACCATGCAAAACCTAATAAAATAAATGTAATCTTGTTTTACTTTTATAATCTCATCAATTGATTTGTACCTCGATCACGGTGTTTGACAGGTGTCCTCTGGTATTGGAACCACTTCTAAATGTTGCCAATAAAATAAATACTTTTAAAAAAGTCGAGTCAAAAGGAGAGAGTTAGAGCAGGGGTTTTCAAACTTCCTTTATTCGAGGACCCCTTTAATTATTATTAATATTGTCTTTGTGGACCCCTCAAAACTGATCCTTTACTATTTTTACTAATTTTGTAGTAATAACCATTTGATATATATTTCATTAAAAACGAAAACCATACCTGCGGACCCCCAGGAGTCCGCGGACTACACTTTGAGAACCCATGAGTTAGAGTGTTAGAGAATCAACTTTCAAAAGTTACCTGCTCTACTTGTTAGTGTGCGACTATGAAAGATAAAAATGGGACCTACAGACAGGAATGTCCTTCATCGAACTTTTTAGCTGCGATTAAATTCTTGGTGAGGAACCATGCCGGATATAAAATTTTATGAATACTCATCCCATACTATTTTGGACACGGAATACGGAATAATTAACAGTTCTAGTGAATTAAACCAATGTTTCCCTGGGGGCTTTTACAGCTGTATGTAGAGACCCTGGAAGAATATTGCTATCATATGCTATGAGCTTCTCATGAAGGAGGTTTCAGACCTCTAGCAAGAGGCCTTAAGCTCGTTGGCAAACCAACTTACTAAAGAGGAGTGGGGTCTATTCCATTGTGATTGACCATTCTATCGACTATTCCATATTTCAATTATAAGATAAGGTTAATACAGATAATCGATCGACACGCTAACCCTTGTCTATTACATAATAAATAGTTGAATGAGCCCTTTGGCATGCCTTAAGGGATGTTTTCCAACAATGCGTCTAAGGCGTGGTACTGCTTTAGTTCAAATTACAAATCAATAGGGGTCAGGAGTGTTTTCCTAGAGTGTCAGACGTTGATGGCTCACAGCCATCAATGCATCAGGGCCGAGTTACTCTTTCCTAGTTTCTGCATTTTTATTCCGTTAAGTCGTAGAGTCAACCTGTCAACCTCGACCTATTTGTGTTATTTTTATTTTATACTTAGTTTCTTGCACTGATGATGCTAATAAATTTAGCGAAACGTTAGCATAAACTTTATCTGTGGGTTTTATTTGACAGCATCTCGCTAATATACCCTCTCATTATACTTGAACTGTCTCCAACCACCTCAATTATTGTGTAAAGATTATATTTAATTCGTACATTTTGATAATCCGAAAAAGCAAAATACAGGAATGGAACATTCATACTTCATTTTGTTGATTTACGGGAAATTCTAAAACAATATAATTTTTAACTTCTAAAAGCGTTATATAATAGTCCAGGAGATAGCGTGCAAAAAAGTGTCTGACTAACATCAAGCTAGAATTTTGTATACAAGTCAATCTTTTAGGGCCTTTTACGAATATGGGTCGGCTAAGTTCGTCCGCGGGACATAGCTTGGCAATAGGGGTTTGAAAAAACAAACCGGTGGAGAGCGGCCATGTCTCACCAATTATGGTGGACAATGTGAGTTTCATGATCCTGAGTGCAGAATTAGTTAGTAGACCAAAAATCAAGTCGATGTTATTTTCACACTTGATAAATTAGTTATTCAAATATTACTAAAAATCAACATCGTCACCTGTCAAGGGACAAACTAACATCAACTTGATTTTTCGGTCTACTCACTAATTCTGTACTCAGGATAATGAAAATCACATTGTTCACCATAATTGGTGAGACATGGCCGCTCTCCACCGGTTTTTTTTTCAAACGCCTATTGCTAAGCTATGCCCCGCAGACGAACTTAGCCGACCACATATTCTTAAAAGGTGCTAAAAGATTGATTTGTATACAAAATTCTAGCTTGATGTTAGTCAGACACTTTTTTGCACTCTATCTCCTGGACTATAAGTTTACTAACGAGGTAAGGTTGAGTGATGTGGTTTGGCTCTAGCTTGAAGTATGGCTGAAATGCCACAGCTGCAGTCTTCTTGAGGGTGGTTTGATGAGTTCTGGCCTGTGCACGTTTCCGGTTTCTCCACTTTCGGTGGTTCCAAACCACAGTTGGCAAGAAACGGATCTGAAAACGACAGAAGATAAATCAGGCGTTTCAGAGTAGGTAAATTCAAATTTTCTTACTGATTCCAAAAGCTTTACAACACTAAGTAACTCTGAGGCTTATAAAACTATACAGGGTGGGCCAAATAACCAAAGTGTTAAATTATTTTAACACTTATAGCTCAGCTTCTGGGATAGATAAAGATAATATGGGGTTTGCGGGGTCTGAAAACTACATTCTTCTACTTTAACCTTCATATCTATAACTTAACCAACTATTGGGTAAAAGCCATGCAATGACGGTTTTAATTAAGGCTGCACGGGAACGGGGGTCGACACACGCGCCATAAAATCACGCCTCTAATATTAAACCTCGAGACTTGAAAATTTGTATGCGTATAGTTTGGGAAAAGCCAGAGGGTTGTTAGTTTTTGTTTTTTTCTTATGGCCTTTAGTTTTTTTGATAACAAATAAAATGTGAGAGAAAAAAAGATTAAAATATAAATTTCAAAATTTTAAAAACAGGCGGAAATTTATATCTTTACAATGAGTAATTGTGTGAATTTTGGTCAAAAAATATTAAGCTGGTGAGGCGTAATCTTATGGGAACTTTTTTTATATTTATTATCTGGAATGTGCTGACCCTAGCGGATTTTTAAAAAAATACAATTTATTAAATTCTGATTTGTTGATTTTCCAATTTAAGCCACACCCACCGACGTTTTTCACCCTTTTATTATGACAAATGAAATAAAAACAATTTCAAATATTCTTAAAACGAAAAAAAAAAAAAAAAAATCGAAATAAAACGAATTATTATTTTTAAATATATTTTGAAAGAGATTTAAAGAAGATAGTAAATAATCTTGTAAAAACTAAAATTAAATAATAAAAAAACCGCGATGAGAGGAGGGATTAAATACTAGTTAATAAAAAAATAAATCCATTTCTTAAAGGAACAAATTTTCATATCAGTTTATCGTTATAATACATTTTTGCGAACCTCCATATCTTAAAATAGTAAAGCAACCCACATAGATTATTCCATATTAAGTTCAACCTTCTACCATCTGAACACATTTAATATATTGAATAAAAATAATAGGACCCTATTGGGAATCGATAATGATCCATGAAAACAAAATTTTAATTCCTAATGCGATCCCGTTATTTAATAATAGGTGACCATTCATCCACAATATAAGATGCAAATATGCTATGTGCCCCACTAATTGCCAGACTTTTTCAACCTATGGTCAAAATTTGCTGAACTAAATTTATTTTTGGCATATATAATTATTGATGCTTATAAATAAAATTTTAAAAAATGGTTTTAAATATAAAGTAAAGCTGAGACAATATCCTATTAGATTACGTATGTCTGAACCAGTTTGTACGAATTGTAATAATTATTATCAATACAAAGTTAATTGGACGTATTTTTAAATTAATTACAGCAACTATAATTTCAATAGAAACAGATAATGAAAAATTAAATAATACACATGGCTAAGAGAGCTTCGTAAACCACCAAATATTACCCTGCCGGTTGGACTCGACCTAAGGAGAAGCAAACTACACTGATGGTTAGAAGTCAAATTTAGTCTACATGGACTAAATTTGGCACTTAGATTTAATATTCGAATAATACATGGAACAAAATGTCTGAAGTCGTTCAGTTCAATCTAGCCACACATAACAAATAATATTTGATAAGTGAACCATATAATATGAAGATGGTATAGTTATCGTGTGCAGGCTTTCTCGCCAGGTCTAATTTTTTCCCCCGTAACAAGAACTATCCGCCCTCTTTGGATTCCCAGTTCATCAAATCAAGTTGCTATTCCTATTTTTTCTATGGCCCGGCAGACCTAACATTTATATTATTAGAAATAGCAAGAAATATATAGTTTTAGGGGGAACACGCAAAATGTTGATGTTTTTTGACTAAATAGCGTAAAAAATTAAACAATTTCCACAAGTGTTCAATACCTACCCACTCAAACTAAAAAAAAGAAAAAATTCGTGACATATATTTGCCGCCATTTTGGATTTGAACAGCTGATAATTTTGAGCTCGCTATATTTTTCCTGTGTGCGCGTCAAAACGATCTAATACTGGAAATTTCCATGTTTTTCCCTCTTTTGACTTTTTGATTCAAAAGTTACTGGAACCATTCAGATTGACAGACTTAGGAACGAAACTATAAGGGTTTCTATTTTTGGTTTTACCAACGAAACCCTAAAAATATATTCAAAGCAAAATATTTGTTTTATCCAATTTATATAATATAAGCTGCCATAAAATGTTTCTATCAACTCAACATCTTAGGAACTGGCTAGTTACTATACAGGAATATCCACTTTAATGTACATTAGTTAGTACCTAGTAGATTTATATTCTACAAGAGCTTTTGCCTAAAATTGGTTTAAAGCCTCAATAGGACCCAAGGCTTGTTTTCAATATTAACTAAGACAATTTTTTTTTTTTAAATTGTATGGGATGATTATTAGTTTAAAACCAAATGTATGAGGTGGTGTCGTTATATCATTCGAAAATAAAATTATCTACTTTACTTAATGGTCTAGTTATTGCAGCACAAATTATCTATATTATTAAATTTAAAAATATATATTAAAATTCATATTTATATCACTATCATATTTATTAAAATCTCAATTTTACAATATTTCCATAAAGTGACATATATTAAAGAAATTAATATTTATACATTTCTGATTTTTATTTATTTATTTTTTTAAAAAATGCAATGGCCGACGTTATGTCATAATAATGGGAGGGGTAATGTGGGCGTTTCCTTTTCCTCCCAAAATAAACAAGGGGTTGAAAAAAACTTGTGAAAATCAGCGCTATCTCTGGAGAGAAGGTCTCAACACAACTCACTCCCGCGGGCTCTTAAGGTCTTAAAAAATTGTTGTCCGGGTAGTTTTGATGAAATGGATGAATATTTCACAAAAAAACTAATCCATATTTTACAGATTTGCTTGTTTTATGGTTCAATATGTCCTCCTTGTTCATTTACGACAGCCTGCACTCTCCTTCTCCAGTGGGATATGACCCTAGCAATACTTGATTGACGCATATCATCCCAGGCACGAAGAATCCTCCTTCAAAGTTCATCAACGTCCTTTATTGCGCCTCCCACGCACACTCTTTGTTCTAAACAACCCCAGACAGAGTAATAAATTGGATTTAGGTCTGGACTGTCGGGCGGACACTCGTCTGGCTGAGTAAAGTCTGGGCAATTCTCTTGCAAGTATTGAATTGTTTGCAAAGAGCGATGGGACGGGGCACCATCTTGCATAAACGTGTAATTTGGAATTTGATCTTTAATTTCAGGCAACATTGTGCTTAACACATCTCCAATATTTGTTAAAACACTGAGGGACTCCTCCTACTTACCTACAAAGAATCCCCACTCCACCATATCCTTATTTATTCTATCTATAATACCAGCCAACGATTACTACTAGGACAATGACTTTTTTAAAGACCCTAATTCAAACGGTCATTGCATGGCTTTCACCCAATAGTTTGCTAAGTTATTGATATGAAATTTAAAGTAATTTCACACGGTATCGTATTTTTCTGCGCTTGAAAAAAGTGCTGCCCTGAGTTGCCTACGTTGTCTGAATGTGTACCCTGCCTTACGATCAGGCTACGCTGCATCCTCAAAATAAACCAAACCTTCGACAAAATTATGTAATACTCGATTATCAAACAATTTCTAAAGTCTGGTCAGAAAGGTAAAACAAACCCTCAAATTGTATAAATTAGCATTAAGTTGATTGTGAATGCAAATTTAAGTAGATCAAATCAAAATAATTATTTGCATAACTAAGAATAATTGAAGAAGTAATCGGAGTGGATCGATCTAATAATAATTTAAATTAAATGACCATTATTAGAATGATGGAGGGGGGGGGGGGTTAAACCGTTATTATTTCTCATTTGAATTCTCCCAATCGTAGCATGGTAGTTTCGTTGGCAGATAGTTCAATGTTAAATGTAATGAATGGGTGTGTATTGTTTCACAAGAGGGGAAATTTGGATGATTGCCCATAGCTATTGGTGAATGGAGTACATATAATACGATCTAATCTGTCTACGACTGTTTTTATCTATTGAAAATTGGCAAATTTTAAACTTTGGTTAGAATAATTTAGTTGTTGAATTACCACTGCCGGATTTCCTTGCTGCTGATCTTCTTCTGGCGAACTCGGCTACATCTTGATACTGGTCCTCGAATATCACAGGTAAAGAGTTGACGTCACCGTCTAGCTGGGAGCAGTGAACCGGCAGATTTGGCAGCAACATTAAGTACCTTCAACAGTAGATAGGAACCCAGCCAAACATTCAACCAATCTTCATAAGATAATGATATCGTGTTCATATAAGAAAACTCAAAGTAACATAGAAGATTGTAGAACCATTTCAAGTTAGAGATTTGCTTTTATGGTAATGGATAGGTAATTGATATTATGACAATCTTATAAGAGTAATTATAATAATTAATATAAATTAATTTGTATAAAATTCTTTCAGAATATACAAAGATTTGGATTTTAAGCAAAGAGCTTATAAGGGCTAGAGGGACCCAAATAAATAAAAAAATGGCTCAAACTTTGAAGACTTCAAGTGCTGCTAGATATGGGAAGTGAGAGACAAATGGACTTATTTGTTAGAATTTCTGATTTCAACAGAAAGAACGTAATAGATCTGTGTGTGATTGGTTGATACGGTTCATCAGTATGAGGTGTTAATACATTAGGTGAAAAATATCAGAACCTACACCTACACCTATCGATGTGGGGTCACCACCTATAACCCTAGAGTAGAGCTTCAATATTGATTTGACATTACTTCCTTATACCATTAATGGATGGAGGATGTGAAATCGTCTTTCTTTTAAGCCTCTTTCTTACTCTGAGTTTATTATTCGAAATGAATAAACTAAATTATTAATAAAAATCATTAAACTAAATGATTGATAAGAAGTATAATGATCTATAAGAATCAAGAATGATTGATAAGAATCAATAAACGTAATGATTGATAAGAAGTATAATGATATATGACATAAGAATCAAGAATGATTAATAAGGATCAATAAACTCAATTGATAAAAAGTATAATGATCTATAAGAATCAAGAATGATTGATAATCAATAAACTTAATGATTGATAAGAAGTATAATGATATATAAGAATCAAGAATTATTGATAAGGATCAATAAACTTAATGATTGATAAGAAGTGTAATGAGCTCTAAGAATCAAGAATGATGATTGATTGATAAGGATCAATAAATTCAATGATTTATAAGAATATAACACACAATAAAAGATTATTTTCAATATTATCGCTTTACTGATTCGATTTCAAAAATGTAAAAAAGTAAATATTTGTTGTGTGTTACCTCCTTTTAGCCAATTCAGAAATGGCTAGATAGCTTTGATAGTTCTGATCATAGCAGCCAGCGGCTGACTGCCTTGGATTATCCAATACGAAGAAACCTTCTGCAAATCTTTTCACCTGCAATCAAAGAACCAAATAAAATTAAGTGTAAGGTATTATTGTAGCAAAGTTTCGCTTTTTCTGTAATTTAATTACTTTGATATATCTATTCTAATAGTCCAGGAGAAAGCGTGCTAGTGTCTGACTAACATCAAGCTAGAATTTTGTGCACAACAAAAAGCTAGAATTTTGACATGTATAAGTAAAATATATGGTGCCTTTCAAGAGTATGTGGTTGGCTAAGTATGTCAGAGGGACATACATTGGCAATAGACATTTGAAAAAAACAGTTGTAGTGCGTCCATGCCTGCCCTTTATGGTGGACAATGTGATTTTCATGATCCTAAGTACTAACTTAGCTAGTAGACCATACATCAAGTTGATGGTAGTTTGTCACTTAATAACACACTTTGGTAATTTGTCAATAGGTGACCTCTTTGATTTGGAGTAATATTTGACTAACTAACCTACATACTCAGGATCATGAAAATTACATTGTCCACCATAAAGGGCGGGAAATAGCCACTCTCCTCCAATTTGTTTTTTTCATATGCCTTTTACCAAGCTATGTCCCTCTGACGTACTTAGCCGTACACATATTCTTAAATGGCACCAAAATATTTACTTATACACAAAATTCTAGCTTGATGTTAGTCAGACACTTTTTGCACGCTATCTCCTGGACTATTACATTAATGTTGTGGCCATTGAGATATTTTGCTATATTTTTCTCTATAAGTTACAAATTGTGTAAATTCAGGATAGAAATAGCAATTGTTTTATAGTCAATAAGAAATAATTTTGGTCGAAAAATATAGTAAATTCAATCTATAGACATGTATGACTAATATAATTTTAGATGTGGATAAATTTATGCTTTCGACCTTATTCTCTAAATTTATTTCAGATAGAGGGTAGTAGGTGGTAAAAGGGTTAGAATGGAAGGTTTGTTAGTGTTATACACACCCTAAGGTTATGATGTACGGTGGCTAGATGGGTGTTGACCTGCGGCTGGCACGAACACAGCTCGAGGAACTGATGCCAGAGAACTATGTTCTCAGCACACAGCTGCGCTATGTCGCTGTTAGCAACCACTGCAAACTCCTCCTCTCCTTCCATTTGCTGAAATTACAATACAGTCCACATTCAAATCTAAGTAATTGTTAAGATTATTATATTGTGGGGATTTCCGTAGGTAGAGTTAAATAATTATAATCTTCATATATATTATAATACTCCGAACAAAGCTCTTCAAAAGCTTTCCAATAATATTAAATTTAAATTAAGAATAGCGAGCCAAAAATCAAAGTGATTTATCTATATTTTGGAAAACAATTATTTGCTTCAATGGCACTAGTAACACAATACGTAGTAATACATAGAAAGTTTTATATATAGCTACACAGGAAGGTTTATATTTAATAATAGGTGTTATATATATATGTTTTGACTGTACATTGGTCAGAATTGAAATTTTTTTGGATACTTTTTCATTTTATACTCTCCAAACACCGAATCCGGAATTAACTTTTTTCATGTATGTATGTGTGTATGTCTGTCACCACCAGTCCGACTTTATAGGCGCAAAACTGGCTAAACGAAATCAATTTTTTTTTTCAGAGGTGAGCGCGAACATGTTGCGCAACTTGTTGTAGGCTTGGTTGCATCAAAAAATATTGAGTAGTTATTAACAATTATTTTAGAAAAAAATAACATACAAAAATTAGGTTGACTAAGTATAATAAGTGATAAAACCCACTAACTTGCTCATAAAAATGTTTGGGTACTTCTATACCATCTAGAGACTCAACATTTTTTGTGTTTGATCGGAAATTAGCCTTAATCGACTGGAAAAATCCGAAAAGTTAAAAAAAAAAAAAAATGTTTACCCCCTTCAGAAATTAAAGATGACGATCATAACGTTAAAGTTTTCTTGGAGGCTGATTGCGGCTAAACGGAAAGTGGTAAGTCGTGTTGAAAAGCAGATTGCACCAGCAGCGGTTTTAAAAGATCTACAACTTCGGTCTTATTGTCGTACCTCCATCGGTCCTACCTTACTTAAAGAGCTATTTTTTTTTTTTTTTTAAATATGACTTTGAGCTCTTATAGCGTCCGCAATTGTTGACCGATTTAATTGTTGATTGAGGTGCTTATACCTCACAGTAATGCTCTTTAAGTCAGGATTTATTATTTTATCTCCAGTTGGGAGAAAAATTTATGATTTTGGATTAGTATAGAGGGACGTAAGTCTTTCTTCCCTGGACTCAAAAGTAGGGCGAAAAAGTAATGTAGGGAGAAAAAGAAGGATTGCCTACTTAATTATTTTATAATTAGTAGAGAATGAATGGCTAATGTAATGAAGTTGTTGAAGTCAGGTTGGCGCCTCTGCTTTTTCGACCTTGTTTATCATTGTTTATAACCTGCATCTAAATAACCTCCTATTTAAGTTTAATTCCAATTCTTATTTGTTTTTAATATGGAATCTCTTATATCTGCTATTAAAAGTGCTAGCAATTATTGTTATTTATTAAAATAATAAATTAAAACTGTGCAATGGATGAAAGTGTGTATTTTTTCCCTACTGGAGATAAAATATTGTATGTACCTAGGGAGTTAAGTGCCATTATTCCCCTCGCGATAATTATCTCCCTCGGCTGCGCCTCGGGATTTAGGGACCATGGTTCCTTTGGCTTCGCCTCAAGAACAAACTTTTTCGCTCAGGGAATAATGGCTTACTTTACTCCCTATGTGCATAAATAACTATTAATAATTTGTCCTAGAACTAGAGTTATTAAATATTTACTGGTTTAACTGGCGTATTGAGAGAAGAGACTATTACTATATTACTTAGATTCTATTGGCTATTTTTTAAATTATATATAAATAGACTCCAAACTACGATTTGGAGAGTATTATATTCTTAGTAACGGGATGAATTATGTATAATATAGTCCTGATTTTATTCCTAAAGGGCTTTGAAAAAAAAACTATTTAGGCATATCATTTAATTGCTAGGCCTAAATGATTATAGGAAACATAGCCACTAATACCTAGCCTTCACCCTGTGCGGGGTGAAGGCTAGTTTAATAAAAGAAAGGGGGCCGTTGTAGTCGAGTGGTGAGCGTACTGGTAAACATTTCGCCTGAAACCAAGGTCATTATCAATCTACCTGGCGATGGTTCAAATCTCAGGGAGGTCACATATTTATCTTCGTATAATACTAGTGATGCGGTGCACAATGAACTCGCGTAGAATTGTGCTCTTATATCGACCATAATGGTTTTCAGTATGGCTAATGTTTTGGTAAAAACCTGAATTTTCTTAAACAACCTGAAAAGAGCTTAAAAATTATGTTACGATAGGTTTATTTTTTTTTTAACAAATGTGGTTTTAAAATTGGTCAAACACCTGTTTGACTACCTAGTCAATAGAAACAGCGTTAGAGGAGGAACTAATTGCAACAAAAATTATTCTTGTTAATGGTACCGTCACGCATAATGCGTTTTTTGGCCGCCATCTTGAAAAAAACATGTGTCTGTGATAAGAGACACATGTTTTTCTTGAAAGATGAAAAATGTAATACTTGCATAAATTGACGAGGTTTACTAATGTAAGGAGAAGGGTGTGGTCGGTCAATAATTGGATAGGTCAATAATTTCTATTCGTAAAGCGTCGAGATTTAAACGAAATGTTGGAACTTACTTAATTACTTGCAGTAAATAATCAATGTAATAAAGAATAAATCAATAATGCTTAATTAAGGAACAAAGTGAGTAATTAAAATTTTATAGGCGAGTGCAACTGTTACAAAACTTCGGGCTGTAATGTGAACTATAAAATGCTGTTTATGCACGTAACAGGTACCATACTTTTCTACGGTCATTGGATTTTGAATGATTTCCAATAAATCATTTATTTGTAAGTGGCGGAAGATTTCAAATTTAACCAAATGAAAAAGAAAATTGCAATTCGCTGATAAACCTTGTAACCTTTCACTCAAGGTTATCTAAACTGGACCAACGAAGTTATTTCCAATTCCCCTTATTTATACAGTCCTTTAAGGCGCCTTTAGAGAATTTAATTTCATTGCTGCATGAGATTACACGACTGAATCAATGAAATTGAAACATGTAAACACCAATTCAATGAAATTGCTCCTTGCCATTTTTGATGGAAAAGAAGTTAAACTAGTCCAAATTTTTAAGCAGTCTGATTGAATGCCTCTATGAAAACATCAAATTGAACTGTTAAAAACCAATCATTTTATTTTTGACGGAATGGAAGGTTTCAGCTGTGTAGGTTACGTTTATGCTTTTAGCCAGTTTTGTTTCCACTGGCAATTCAATTTAATTTTAATTGATTCGTCTAAACAGTATAGAGGCGTTCAATTAAATTTAAAGAGAGCCGTTCAATCATAGGAAGCAATAAAATTGACCCATCTACACTCACCTTTACATCGTACCACGGATTGTTCGGGAATTGTTTAGGACAGGTGACTACACAGTTGTCTGCTAAGGCAGACAACCATAAAAGTTGAAGGGTGCAACCCTGTATACGCGAAAACGCGCCCGGTAGGAATGGGGGAGTGGGGGGGGGGGGGGGGGGGGTAAGAGAAAGGACCCGGACAGGTTTTATAGGTGTGGACCTTCTACTGTTATCAAATCGTTATCAGGTCGGAACGGGTATGACTAATTGTAGCACCATATTAAATACATTCTAGAAAACCCAAAAGATATGAAACCTTTTTGTTAACATAACTGCACATTATCACCCATCGGTACTTGGTTTTGATGAGAATCATTCGAACCGTACGCTAATCGACTCACAAAACAGTCCATGCGTAGGTGGACACAGATTAGGGGATGGTACGATACACAGTCTCCAGTCGAGTTAAAACGACCTTTAACCAGGGCACACATGAGACGCAGGCATCGCGTTTTTTTTTTTTTTTTTTTTCAACCACAGAAATAAATTATACGAAACCCCATGAAGAAGACGAAATATGACCTGCACGACACTAGTGGAGCGTTTCAATCCGCGTGGTCTCGTATTGAAAAAACTGTGCTGTTCTATCCTGTGTCACCTGCGTCTCAATGTGCGCTCAGCCTTATCCATTACGCATGCTCGAGATGATTCCATGGACGGTTCCCAGCTTGGTTGGAACAAACCTGTGGTAACGTAATGATACCGCATTGTTTGCATTACGTTAATGGATTTCGCAGGGGAATTCCTTTAAAAACTATTCACTAACATGTAAACACTTTCTTTACTAGGAACTAAATAGTGAAATAAATGTTATATTACATAGTTAACGTAGATAAAAGAAGAAAAAAAGTGTAACATACCCTCAATCGTTCCCAATGAGCTTCTGAATGAAGAAACGCCGTTCTCTGTTGTATTGCATTTAACAAGCCTCTGTAATTATCCTGAAATAGTCAACAAATAATTATTTACTAGCTGGGCACCCATGCTTTGCTTTAGAATGTGTTGCATTTAATATACATACTTATTTAGGGATTATGCTTGTTGCAAATAAAACACTTTGAGGTTCATTACTGTTCTTCACATCTTTATGCATATAAAATGCATAAAGCACATGTTTTTCTGTCCCCTTCACAGAAAAACTCACCATTTTGACATCTTGTAGAAGTTTTACTTTAGTTAAATCAGCCGAAGACCCCTGAACTTTCTTAGCCCATTAGCCATTAGCACTTCTATTCATCAAGAACCTCCGCTAGCAAAAGAGTTCCTACCCATTCATCTTTCATCTCGAAACCCATATCTTTCAGTTTATTTTGTCCCAATAATCTTCATTAGACTTAAATTATGAATAATTCCGTGGTCACAAGAGTCCTTAAAAGTCCCATACGTCGAGTTAATCCTGAGTCTTCAGTGAGAACGTTAGAACAAGTTTACCATGTAAACATTGAATTCTCTTTTGTCTAAATGAAGAAAAAATTCACTTCCAATAATATTATTTAATCAAAATATTAAGTTTACAGAAATTTCCCATATCGCAAAGTCAAATTACCTGCAGAATTTAAACATTATAGTTCAAAGTAGTTCTAGACATATTTTCTAATCAAGAAATTTTGATTTAAACAGAATCAAGGATATTTTGATTTAAACAGATTCTATTGATGGTGGTCGATAATTTTATCCTCTGTGTTTAATTTAGTATTTATGGTTTGTTCGTTCCAAGATAACAAACCACACAATAGGTTGTGTTTATCAATATTTGATTACATACCTTGTTGGAATTGTCTGGTTTATCGAGGTGAATGAGTCTAAGGAACTGCTGTAAGGATGAATGAAGTGAATCATAAGAAGCAATGAGCATTGTGCAAACTTCACGATGAACGTGGCGAGCATGAGCCAATCTTGTGCCGCCTCCGCCGCTCCCGCCTCCACTGCCTCCGACGCATTTACTACTGCTCCCATTCTGTAAACATAAATAAGTCACAGTTAGGTATTTTTAACAATATCGAATACTACGTGTATCTTGCTAATATCAATAAAAACAAAGTTTATAATCACAAATTACTAACCATACTGCTGAAGAAGACAGTGTCCATGGTGGATTGAGGCCTGAAGTTAAGTCTCTGAGACGTTCCCAACCATGTCTTACCACTTCGAGGAGTACTATAACAGAATTAGTTTTTTGTATTTAATTAAAATAATATAATCTTATAAAAAGTTTTGTCTGTACATTGATCATGGAATTGCAATTTTTTTGGATTTCATACATTATGAAAACCAAAACCAGCCTCAAAGTTTTCCTGTGTGTTTATCCGGCGTTTGCATATGTCTGAGTTTATAGATGATAAACAAAATCCATTCTATATACAATGGTTATGTTGGGCATAAAAACGTAGCAGGATCAAAGTCGTTAGATAAGTATTAAGGGGGTATGGAGGCCTAGCCTAGCATGCAGACCATCTTTGGATCCTTTTTGCCAACCCCAGACGTTCCCACACCCATTAAACCACCACCTCCTCACTCTCAAACCTTTTTGTTTGAATTATGAAGGAGAGGATGTCTTGCCACTTCAGAGTAACAAGTTCCTCTACCCCGATATGAAAGCGCAATCTGCCATATCCTTCACACACTCACAGGTAATGGTAAGCTGTTTCCTCCTCCTCTCCACACACTGGACATGTGAGGTCCTCTTCTACTTTTAATAATTCCAGATGTCTTCTGAGTCTGCAGTGTCCAGTTAGCACTCCAACCAGATTTCTCAGATTGGTACTGCTCAGTCCTAACAGCCATCTAGACTGCCTGCATCCAGTCTTTAGATATGCACTGGATCTAATATGCCACGCTGTCCTATTGAGAGAAGTGGGTACCTAATAAAAATTGACGTCAATGTTTGCTTCTCTGCATCATGGTATAGTTCCCCACTCTCCCCCTTCCCAGTCATTAATATGGCTCGTTGAATCTACCTGAACAAACATCTCGCCTCCCTCCACCCCTCTACTGTCTTAAAGGCAGAAATTACACGAGCAATAAAATTGCCAACACTTATTGGAGAGTTGATGTTAGGGTTCGTGTAAAGACCTATGAGATAAATATCAGACACTTAAAAAATGTTGCGCAATTTATGTCAGACAGGGTCCTTCTGAGATGTAAACAGCCGGTATGCTCCTCTCTAAGAGAATGGTTTAGTTTCCAGAAGTGCCCGAAATATTTGCCGAAACCAAAGGTCGATCAAAGTTCAGTCTGGTGCTAACATTTGATATTTGATAAATGACAGTAAATCAAAATAAAAACAAAATAGCAATAGCGATTTTTTAGTGTGTATTTTGTGAGCGTTTATTTTTATTAAAAACTGACTATACATGAGGTCAAACAACATTTTTGTAGATAGCGAGTAAACGCTCATGAGATATATTCTGAATGATGTAATGACACTTCTCTCGAAATAACATTGTCAGCAATAACTTGGGCCAGGCAATATCAGCAGCCCTAATTTAAACAGATAGGCAAGATAATTGCACAGTAAGTGTAGTAATTTTATTATTCGTGTATCTCAGCCTTTAGCCTTATCCAGACTGCCGAACCGAACAGAGGAAACGAGTATAATACATTGGTCTCTGCGCATGCTCTGTCTATAGTGCGCCTGCTCTTCTCAGACTGGGCATGCGCAGAGACCAATGCTCTTAAACGCAGGACATTCACTTCAATCACTTAAACGCAGGGTATTTTAAGGTTAATAAAGTATGAATGATCTTATATTATACGCTACGACGCTACCATGTGGTGCGAAGTGCTTGAACCCAATACAAGATTGGTATAAATAAATGGCTCAAACGGGTAGTTTATAGAGTAGCTTACTCACTACGTTCGAGCTTATAGAGTAGTTTACTTGCTACGTTAGAGCTTATAGAGTAGTTTACTTGCTACGTTCAAGCTTATAGAGTAGCTTACTTGCTACATTCGAGCTTAATGTGTAGCTTTCGTGCTACGTTCGAGCAAGGTGGTTCACTCGAACTTTTTCTTGTTTCCTTTAGCAAAACTACTCGGCTACGCTGATGGTTAAACGTGTTATCTCTACTTGCTGTAATGTCAATATTCACTCAAATGCAACTATAATGTAGTGTAAAAGGGTTTGTGTTGTTAGAAAGATAGTGAAATATGCATAAAATTGCTATTGCTTAAAATTTGCAAAATATACATAGATTCTTAAGTGCTTTACAGGATATCACGAGAATCATGCATTAGACATACATATTATATTAATAATATACAAGGGGGTCTATACATTATTAAAGTTTCAAATATATTATAGTTCATTAAATATTGAAGAAAAATACTAACTCTTTTCTTATTGAATGCGAGCTGCATTTAATACATTTACGACAGAGTCATAAGTTATAAGTTTTTATTGTAAAACAATACAGGAGTATACAAAGGTATATACGAGTATTATTTTAAAATCATTAAAAAAGAAGTCAATATTATCTGAAGGGAAGCACAGAGGACTTGTCGGCCTAATCTATAAAAAAGTTCGGTACTTCTTTAGATTCCCATACCTACAATTCTTTAGATTGTTATTCCCCTATATTTTATTTTTTATTTATTTAAAAAAAAAATATAAATGGATATAATCATTTATACATTGTTTTGTCTAAATATCAATTAAGGCAAAGGGAGTATCCCTTTGCCTTTTCATCTTAATCCCTTCTTGTTTTCTGTATAAGGGAAGCAACAGTCCAAAGAAGTGCCAAAAGTTCTGGTTATAAATATATTATGTATATAAATATTTGTTAAGAATTTATTGAATCAGTGGTTTTGCTTAGTATGCCTGAGCATTATTAGTAAATCGAGAAAGTGGTTGAAATAATATACGATCAAAGCAAAAAATGTTTTATATTTCTACTGATCATTATCAATTTTGTACTATATACGATGTATTATTATTATACATATTACATCTTAAATATCATGTAATGAATTAAAGACAATAATCAGTTAGTTAGTTGACAATTAGTTTTGCCTTAGTACCTCAGAGCAAGGAAGGGGTAGAGGGAGCAATACGATTTGAAAACTGGTTCATTATTTCATTATGCTACACCCCTATACTAAACCTCCCAAGCGAGCTCAATCCGAACTAAAGTGATCACGTGGTCACTGGTCCTTGTCTTATTGGTCTATTCCTTGTCCTTTTATCCCCACAGACGCTTGTCAACAAATCCTTATCAGTAGCATTTATTTGATACCCCACTCAAAGAAGATTGCTATTGGTTGTCTAGGAACTGTTACACGTTTATTAACGACGTTACTGTCTTCAGATAATTAATAAGGTTAACAACAAACATTTAAGTAAACATTTATAAAGAAAACTGTATTAAAAATAAAAATATCAAATGTCGTAAGAAAATATCACTTATTCTTATCAGCTGATATCAGATAAATTTCGAGTTTTTATCAAGATATCGATACTGTTTCACCAAACTGCCGCTTGGTAGGTTTAGTATTGGGGTGTAGCATAATGAACCACTTTTTGAGACCCAGATTCCATAGTATTTTTCCCTCTACCCCTTCCTTGCTCTGAACTTAGTACTGTGCTTGCCGTTTATTAATTATGTCTGAAATGAGTATGTTAAGTGAAAAAGGAAAGCCGTTATTAGTAGTCGATGGATTTAAATTTGAATTGGAAGAAAAGGCTACACAAGATATAATCGCTCGTCCTCTGAAAATGATCCGTTCTGAAATAGCATCATCTTCGAACGACGACGAAGTAAGTGATGTTGATAGTTTTCGTTGGTAGTTTCATCGCCATTTTTCAGATAATTTTTATAATAGTCCCCAAACATATTTTCATTTCCTGAAGTTTTGAAGGACATACAAAATTCAACGCAAAAATAAAACATTTCGTGGAGGCGGAGTTAGAAAAAAGACGTACTCGGCAATTGACTTAGTAAAGGCTTTAAAATATCATTATGCAAAAAATTAATATTTTTTAAAATTTTATACTATTTTTTACTAATATTTTTTTTTAAATTATAAGGTTCAATTTAAAATACATTTATCAATTATAAATATGCTTGCTTTTATTTAAAACACCTACCTTTTCAAAAGTAACATAGCTAGAAGCGCAACTGGTATATTGCTACATTTTGTTATGCGCGCAACTGCTATAATGGATTATGTGATAGCGCGCAACTGGTCGACAGCCATAATTATAGACTGACGTAGGACCAAAAATTGGTCATTGTGAATAAAAGATATATTTCTGTTCCAAAATGGTGTATTCAGAATTATCACAATGCTTTTGTTATCTACAGTAAGCTTGAAAGTAAAAAATAAATAAGCAATCATAACAGTTCGTTGTGAAACAGTGCAATATGTAGCGCTATTTAAGAAATAAAAAATTTTTGCACATTAATTGAATTTATATTCTTATCTTAAATATGTAGATAATTTATTATCTTTATTCTACAAGATCGGTTGCTAATAAATAAAGATGACAAATAAATTGTAAATATAAGAAGCTTAAAAAAGTTTCTCTTTCAAGCATCTATAATGCTTTGTCTAACATCTTTAATGGTAAAAGACGGTATTATAGCATAAATACTACATTATAATTTACGAACATGGCTTTGCCCTCAAATACATTGAATTATATCAAATTTACGTAAACAATTCACAAACTCTTGTCTATTTATAAACAACATTCTCTAACTTCAAACAAAGATGTTAACTGTGCTTGGTAAAAGCGATACTTTTATAATTTTGACGACAATAGTTATATGAAATGCAACTAAAGTAAGCACACAATTCAAGATGCTTGCAAAGCTTAGAATAAAAGCATAATATAAAGTTTACGAACAAGGTTTATATTTTATTTTAGCAAATTTATAAGATACAATTATAAATTGACGCAAGAATAAAACGACAGACAGACACGGAACCAAAAATGTTTCCAGATGTCTGAAACGAATTTCTGTCTTGGAATTTTTGAAATCGGAAACATAAAATATTTTTGTTCTTCAGAACGATCACATAGCTTTCGTTACCTTCGGATGCAAAATATGCTAATCGCTATTGGGCTTCTCAATTCTCCAATGAACGCAAACATATTTATATTTATCGAATCACTATAATCGGACTTTTCTTTAGCTAAGAGTTGTCAATAAATTGCCGTAGAAATGCATGTTGGATGTAAGTGAGACCATTTCAAGTAATGATAGTCTTCGTAATAATTTTATTAATTTCATCTTAAAATGTACAATTTTTGTGGCGAATACACAAACAATCTACTTGCTTTAAAGACAAATCTATGATTACGGAAAATTACGTGTTGGTCAATTTATCTGCCTTCAACCCGGCCATCCCCTGCTTTCCTCAAACCGACCCAACATGCGCCAGTTTTCTGAATGACAGTATGAAATGGAATAAGCACTGACAGTACCCTTATTAATGAGACAGAGGTTAAAAGCTTCTGCTTTCATAAAGTGAAATAAATGAAAGCCTAAGCTCTTTAGATTAACACCAAGAGTAAATTTGTCAGCTCCATGTCCAGTCTTAAAATATTTAGGTTTACAACTTTTGGTGTTGACGAGAATCATGAAGTTAAGGGTTTTAATATGGTGAACGAAGCCAACTCACGGTTCAAAAGCACTTCACCACCCTTTCTCCGTCCGTGATGATAAGGTACGTGACAAGAGATACCTAATCCTAAGTGGCAGGTTGCGTAGAGGAAGGGGATATGTGATATGCTTTGGTTGCGAACACCCTTAACTCAAGTGCTGACTCTTCACTGTCAGCCATTCTTAACAAGACTAAAACCCAATGTTAACCATACTCTTATAACAACTCTGAAATTCCGCCGTCAACTTCAAAAGGAACGAGAGACAATAAAATACAAAAAAAAAAATTATGCGGAGTGCGTGATACTCACCAACTTTGTACGAGATTGAGGATACTCTTCCTTTGGGTTAGTAAGTGCGTGAAACAGAAGCAGGATGACAAAAACACATAATAAAACATGTGTGAATATAATGCACATGAGAAAATTCTTGTCGATGATAAATTAACACAATGATAAAACAATTAATATACAATAGAAAAACAAAGGAAAATCTACTACACTCAAGATAAGGATCAAGTGCTGTAATTGATAACATCATAAAAAAAGGGTTGTAGATCAGTGATAAGTAATAACAAGGCATAAAGATTACATTAGTCACCTACATCTAGAGGAGCAGTGGAATCACTTAAGAATAAAGACAGACATCCCTCCACAAAAAGGAGCTGTATTGGTCAAAGCCAGATTTTAACCAATAGTAGGCATCTAAATACCGGTCAGATCTATGATTCTATTGGAATATGAGAACTCCTGCTGTTGAAATACTTGTTTATTTTATTTATTTATTTATTTTTTTGACTGAATTGTCATATAAATTATTTGTTAATAATTTTAGAGCACTCAGGCAGTTTCATTTTTGTTAATGAGAGAACGCATTAAAACTATTCTTTTACAGCCCGTAATATAGAAACCTTGTCTCCTTTTTTGTAACAAGTGGCGCCCAACGTGGGGCAAATCATACAGTGATTCTTTCTCATAAGGATTTTGACTGGTCTTACCAGCTTTTTTCCGGTATTATTTCTAAAGTGGAGAGACGTTTTTCTTAATTCCATAGTCCCCTAAGTTTCCATGACCAAACATATTTCATTATCTCAAACCGTTTGTTAGTGCTGATGTAATTATAATATTTTAAAAGAGTATCCGAAATGTGATAAGTGGTAGCAAATAAAAGGAGATTGCAATAGGATGGTTTAAGTATCCATTTGACTATATCAAATTTAGTGTCAGGGTTGATAATCATAAAATTATCAAAGAGGTAATCAAAGTGTGATGGAGCAACTAGGTATCTAAGGATGGATACAAACACTTGATTGATTACCGCAATTCTTTGTTACTGAGATAAAGAAAGTATGATAGGTCGTAACTATTAAAATTAGATTTATATATGGACACTCAAGTATCCAACGATGTAATTTCTGCATCTTTTTAAAAACAGCTTTAAGAATTTAAGTGCCAGTTTCATCAAAATGGTGTAAAGTCCACAGAATTGCAGAAAAATGCAACACAGTTTTTTTTGTTTATTAAGTAAATTGTTCAAGTTCTTCAAGTAAATTACTTATTTAGCCTGATATTTCGTATTGTTAAAATTTATCTTTAGATAAAAATTTATTAATTATATTTATAAATAAGTGATTAGAAAAATGTTGGTAGTCAGAGAGATATTGAGCTAGTAGGAGTTGATAAAGTATAAATTCTTATTGTTAAAGAAACTGATTAGGTAAGGCAAATGAATAATAATGATAGTGTAGCGCTCGTTCATTGTGAATAAGATAATGAGGCGTAAACATTCAAGCATTTGGACTATCAGCCAAATTTAGAGGCTACTTAACTTATAGAGGAAAATGAGACGAAAAGCTCAAAATTTAATGAGCATCTGCTTAGAAACCAGTATTAGTAGATAAAGCCACACATTACCAATAAATGCTAGTGATTTTCATTGCAAACTAAGCCAATTTAGCCATATGAAGCATGAATGAACTAATACTTCTTTCAATTTGCAAAGAATTATTTTGATTATAAGATTCTGTATTATTCTTTGAATCTTAACATTTGAAGTAATATCCAGAATCATCAGTGTAAACAAGTTTTAAAGTCAAGAGTAAACAGTCAGTGTAAACAAGTTTTAAAGGAGGTTGGTAAGTGATTTCATAAATCACAGATTTGATTTATGCATAAAGATCAGAGACAGATCTGCGTAAAAGTTTAGGTTCTTCTAATTTAGATTTTTCAAATTTAACCCTCCCTTTGGATCAATATATATTTTTTAGGTACTGTTCATAATAGTTTAAATGACACTAGCATTTACGTACAGGTCATACACAATTCTTTTGTGATGCAATTCAAAATAGCTTTTGAGCAGTTTTACGAGTAGATCCTTTTATTTTTTTAGATTTTTCTTTCCTTAGATATTTTCCATTTTACCGTTCTCTTATCATCTTGCATCATATTTTCTTCAATTTTTGATTAGTTAGTTCTATTAAGGAATTCAAAGGGCTCATATTTGCTACTTTTGACCTCTCCATGGGTCATTCGCAAGCTGAGCGACTAGAAAATTAAGTTTAGGTGGTTTAAAACTCACTCTTCTTATGATTGGATCATACTAATTCATTCATTAATGTTGTTTTCACATTTTGTGCATACACGTTTACTTTTGCTCTAGTCTCAATTCTTATGAATCTACGACTACTTTGGTAGGTTCAAGCGTTATTATTTAAACCCTTAAATTATATTCAGACTAATTCTTTAAAGTTTCTAGATTAAGAATATAAAAATATGGAAATGTGCTAGAAATATAATTGGGTTGATAAACGGGTTTTGGTTGCGTCTGTGAGATGCATCGGCTGAGAGTCTTCTACACTCTCAAACTACGATACTATATAATTTGTGCATTCAGGAGGATCGAATGTGTACGCATCTAATGTGCGTCTGTTCTAATCCTGTTGATAAATTCATTATGTTTAAGGGGTTAAAGTATAATGAAATCGATAACCGTTATCAACCAGCTGTTTACCTTCAGTAGTGGTTGAAATTGATTTTATTCAAAAGAATTAAACGTTTGATTACTTGATGTATGGTTGATGGAGAGCGACAAGACTCGAGTGGATGGTGAGTGAGACAGCTGACAGATGGAAGTAATCGAAGAGAACTGGAAGATGATAGTGGAGTCCTCTGGTGGGACTAAATGTAAGCTGGAGAGATCTAGACGACACCATAGTCAGGCTGAGATGATCTTGAAGAACGGCCGCTTCACTGAACCATAGTTCGACGCAGAGAACGAGTTCGGCACGCTCAATCGACTCCTCGATCTAAAACAAAAGTCCAAACAATTAATCCTTGACAAGTCTTAATTAATCTTCCAACAGCGCTAGTTAATCTAAAGCGGAAAGTTAAACTCTAAGTTTCCTCTGTTGTCATAACGAATTTCTAGGTCATACATCATGGGTTTACATTGTTATTTAAATTAACAAACTTTAAGCCTCACCAGGGTTGAAAGCAGAAGACTATAAACAACCGGAACTCTTAGAACTTTAAACTCTACCATGTTTAGATTGTGAAACCACATAAAGAACGACCTAACTCCACTTTATAAGGTTTACTGATGGGTCGAACAATAAGCGACTGGAAAACCTAGGAGATAAGTTAAAAAGTTTATATTTCGAGCGAGATAAAAATAGTACCATTTGTAAAAGGAAATACATAGGTTGTGGGTCTCTAGCAGATCATCCCTATTATTAACACTTTGGAAGGAGCAGATCTGAGATCGATTCCCAAGGGGAATATAGACGTTCTGATCTTCCTCCGTAAAAAACTGCCCCAAATTTGGAGGGAAGATCAGTATGAATATAAAAATAGTTTAGGTGGGACCAAGAGTGATACATTGTGGCAATCCACGTTGTTTGGTTCTAAAGCATTTATATTGAATTATTTAAAATTAATTAATCTTAGTATAAAGAAACTATACATTTTGCTGGATCAGGTAGATGCTGATAAACTAAACTTCTGACTACTCTTAGACACTCCCCTTTTATCATTGGTTCATCAGGGTTCCATAATTGGTTCATCAGGGTTCCATCATGGGTTCATCAGGGAGTAGGGACTTCCATCAGATCCATATTACAGTCTATAAGTAAATCTAAATCTTTCGGAGGAAGTCGGAATTAGAAATTTTGAGAATTACCACGTGTCAAACCCATTACATGGATTAATCTAAAAAGAGTTGCTCATGATGAGCCATTAGCAACTGATGGACAAAATCTTTGATATCTCCTCCGGAATATCTAGATTTATTAGACTCCGGTGACCTGCTAAATGTCTACATCATGTACATTATGATAGTTCATCTGATGTAATTAAAGTGATCTAACCTTATGGCTGTCGACAAGGAGATGAGCCCTGAAGAGTACGGTGTCGTCTAGAGTAACCTCTTCGTTCTTGTAGAGTATTTGAAATGTTTTACTCACACCAACTCCGTTCACTACGCATGCTGGGTATGTCAGCTCAGAACCTGCATAGACAAAAAAATATATGTGAATAAATATTTACAGTAGATATAAACAATTCATACAAAGTTGGAAACTGTATTTTTGACCCATATAGAAAGGGAGTGGATTAATTACAATAATAATACTAATACTAGAAACAGATTAGTGGAAAAGAATGTCAGCAATTTAAAAAAAAAAATAAACAGGTCAAGTGTGTGCTAGTGAGCACACAGCGAGGGTCCGTAGGCAACACTGTATTGTTTAAATATTAAGTACCTATATTGATGTTGCTGTTAATACGTATTAGTTCAGTATTAGTAGTAGTTCAACTGGCTATCATGCATAACCAGCGTGCGTTCCACCTAAAAAGCCTACTTTGAAATATCCTATGGGTCTGATATCCTCAGATAAAGTATTTTTTGCCACTGAACCGGACTAAACATATATGTAAATACATCGAAAAGAGCATAATTATAAAAAAAAAATCAAAATCTCCAAAAAGTGGTATATTTGCTTTTGGTCGAAGAATGTTCAGGACTTTTTCAGATTTTTTGCCCATTACATAAGCGCGAGATAGGGGGAGGGGGGACACTTTTCACACCAAGTTCAAACTCGCTTTCGCTTTTCCTATCAAAGCTTATAACTAAAAAATTATATATTGTTGTAATCAGCTCGACGGCTCGATGTACACGTTCAATATATAATACCCCACACGGCCTCCAAAAATTATATATGTATATTTTTTAACCCTTAAGTTTTTTTACCCTTATTTGTTTACGTCGCTACATTTTTAAAATGTATGGGTAGGTACTATACACGTATAATATATACTAAATTTCAAAGCGATCGGACAAAAGGTGTAGCCGTGAGAGCAGGTGACAGACAGACGGACAGACGTACACACGGAGGAAAATATAAGTCATTTGTTTTGCCTTCGGATCCTAAAAAGTGTTATTGGAACATTTTCCAAAACGTATTATCATGTTAATCTCAAAAATGTAAAAAACAACAAATTTTCTAACATATTTGGACCATTTGCTTAACTTTGTCAAAAAAAAAAATTAGCTAATATCAGTGATATAAACATTTTTATCTCCGGTGATTAATAATCGATTTTTATAATGTGGAAAAGAGATTTTACGTGACAAAAGAGAGGAAATTATTTGGTACAAAAAGTAAAGAGGCGGTTTTTTTCTCATTTTTTATAAATATTTATCGTTTCATGAATTTTCCATCTATTCATTAAACATTTATTGAAATCAATTTTTATAATATATTCCAAACGAAAGTCAATGATCTCAGGTAAATAATGAAAATTCTCTTGACTTCTTTGTAACAGTAAACAAAGATTTATAACTTGGTCGGGGAAAAAAACCCGAAAAAAACGTTACTTATCAGTAATGCTACTGTAGATAAGGCGCTTTAGCAAAGTGGATACTTATGTATAAAGCACGTGAGAAGCTTAAACCATTCTCTGAAACCCTTTCAACGCGTTTAAAGCACGACCCCGTATAGAATCATTGGTAAACATTTATGCCGGCATAAATATTCCAATTGAATGATAAATTGTACCGAGTCTATTGACTTAAAGTCAAACGAATTCATTAGGCGTGGATTCATTAACTGAGGTAGTCTTGTTAAATTATTTTTCCTACAGTTGACCGATAAAGTGGTTGTTATCGCACTCAAAATAGTACGCAAATCAGCAGATTCCTGAACATACTACTTTACTGCACTCGTTTTACTTAACCACACTCATTTTATTTTACCGCACTCCAGTGTTCCAACTTACTAACATAAAGAACTTAAATCTAAACAAAGATTAAATAATCCAAATTATAATAATGTAATAACAATGACAACTAATGATTATCCTTAAACTAACTACATTATTTAACTACACTATTTAAACACTATACGTGTATATCAAAAATAAAAATGTTAAAATATAAAAAAGTAAAGATAAACAATCTAAAAAAGAAAAAAATCAAATGAGATGAGTAAGTGTTATGATGAAAAATAATAACAGCTTTTGATCAGGTTTGCTGAATCAGGCAAAAAACACTGGTTATAAACAGAACAGCTGGTTTAGTTGATATTGTAAAACCTTTTATCTACGATTGATACGAAATATAAACATTATATCTTTGTTTAGATGCGTAGAAAGTGATTATTTACGTACTTGTATTCATTGCGCATGCGCGTCTTATAGTTCTGAATAATTCCTCTTCTTTACCACGCTAGCGCGGTAAAGAAGAGGAATTCTTCAGCTTTACGCACGATTAGCGTGTTTGTTTACATTTAACAAAACTAATTTTCTATTCTTTTATTAAAGTAACTGTTTATATCGAGTTTTTAGTGAAAAAAATGAATGAATCAATTGGCTTTGACAAAAATGTAGAGAATAATACTCCTCCAGAAATAATTAATTCGGCAAAAAATACAACTCAAGATTAATGCCATCTTTATCAAGAGAAGAGATATGAAGTTACATACAGCAAGTTTATTTTTTTCTGTATTTATTATTTAAATCTAACAATCGCAGATAAAGTACGGTACGCAACTCGTGCGAAAACGGCATTTTGCATTGCTCGTGTGGTTTTACTACCCTCATTATTATTCATTCACTATTTTGACTCTTGTACTCCGTACCCCGTACTTCCGCCGTCCGGATGTTCCCGATAAATTGGAGTTAAGCTTTCCTCATGTGTCCCGAGCGATCCACGCAAAAATAAATCAGCCTCGAATTTGTGCAGCACAAATTTACTGTTTATTTATATTTTTTTTCTGTTTTTCCATTTCACCCTCTTTTTAAATGAAAATATGACAAAAGTGTATATAAAAAAATGACTGTACTCTTAAAGAGCTTTCTAACGACATGCATTATGAAGGGTATATACTTCTTCGACTTTTGTACCCCGTACTTCCGCCATCCGGATGTTCTCGAAAAGTTGAAGTTAAGCTTTTCTCATGTGTCCCAAGCGATCCACGCAAAAATAAAAAAATATCAGCCTCGAATTTTTTCCGCAAACAGCCTTTTATCACGACAGATTGACTGTACTACTTGGATGAAACGAAATTGCATGTAATAAAGTTTGAGATTCGAGACTCGTATAAATGAAAGATGTTTTTATAAGGCAGTTGATTTACCAGTAAAAAATCTTTCACTTGGTCAAGTCTCGATCTATCGACCTCTGATTCAGCAGGCATAAGTGCTAAACATTACTCCACAGAGGTAGATAATTTTTTAATACACAGAATTGGTAGATAAGCGTAATATTATGTACACTATAATAATATAATATACATAATAGTCCAGGAGGTAGCGTGTAAAAAAGTGTCTGACTAACATCAAGCTAGAATTGTGTGTAAGTAAATCTTTTGGTGCCTTTAAAGAATATAAGGTCGGCTAAGTTCGTTTGTGGGACATAGCTTGGTAATAGGCATTTGAAAAAATAAAAACAAAACTGGTGGAGAGCGGCCATGTCCCGCCCTTTTTTGGCGGACAGTGTGGTTTTCATGGTCTTGAGTACGAAATTAGTTAGTAGACCAAAAATCAAGTTTGTGGTAGTTTGTCACTTAATAGGTCCAATAGAGCTTAATGAGTCAATAGAGCTCAATCAACTGACTAGTCAGTTGATTGAGGTCTATTGACTCACATCAGGTAATTTGCCCTGATCTATTAGACTTTCTAGCAAATTACCGATAAAGAAGATTTCAAAAATGAAACCTTCATAACGAGGTTTGAAGATATCCCAATTAAGGGATGAAATATCACCTTTTTTACAAGGTGGTTTTATTAATAACCCCTCAAGATCTAAGTTAAAAAAAAATATACCAATTAATAAAAGGGGACAGCAGAGGAAAATAGGCTGCCAATTTGTGTGGCACATAGCTTCCTCGCATCATATCATGTACTTTATTGTTATATATTAACATTAACATTATTGTTATATTGTTTATTCTGTAAAAACTATTAATAGTTTTAGCGATCTTTAGCACTTCATAGCGGTGTCGCTGTTTGTTTTACTAAAAAAATGTATTTGAAAAAAATGTTTGTCTCATTAAATAGATGAAGTTAGATTTTTTTCCCGACCTAAAATTCTAATTTTAAATTTGAAGTTCACGTTTACGCGAGCGTTGCTCGTGAACACTTGGACGGATAACGTTGTCCAACGAACTCGTCCTGGGCATTGGTAAAATGAACATGTCTACCACATTTCATTAAAATCGGTCGACATTTACTCAAGTTATCGTCACACGTTTCAAGGATTCGTGGACACACAGACCGACAGACAGACAGACAGACACGAGACCAAAAATGTTCCCTGATGTCTAAAACGGATTTCTGTCTTGGAATTTTTAAAATCGGAGACATAAAATATTTTCGTTCTTTAAAGTGAACACAATGCTTCCGTTACCTTCGGTAAACTCAGAAGCAAAATGGTTAAAAACAACTGTTCTCAGAATCTAAGTTTCACTTCTAATGCGTGAGACCCTCAAAAAAAAATTTTAGTAAAAAAGTTGTGTGCATAGTTAAAAATATGACATTTGTAAACCTAAAGACGAGTGTTTTTAATAAAGCGAAAATCCATACCCGCAGAAGTGTCAGCCACCTCATTACTATACATAGACCAGAGACAATATTTGATAACTCTTAATATAATTAATTTGATGGATGATTAACAAAACTTTTTAGATTAATTGTTTTTAACAAAATTAAAATTGTTGTTGATTATTTATTTGTATTTTGATAATTTTTTAAAACTTGGAATTGTTATTTATTATTAATTAACTTATATTTGTTGTATTTTATTTTTATTTTAGATTAATAAAAGTAACATGATTGAAAATGACCTTAAATAAGGGTCGAAACGTCTCATAATGAAAAACTAAATTGTTTATATCATTACCACACCTTAATCATCCATCAAATTAATTATATTAAGAATTATCAAATTAAAAAGGTGTTAATTTTTTAACGGTTTTAGACAATATTTGGTGTTTGCCCTCCTTTGCATGTTGTTAGCACCAAATATTGGAGGGACAACCTTTGAGGGGTCATTAATACCTCCCAGCAAGTAACGTTCCTCCCTTAGGGAAATTTTTAAGGAATTCAAGACTTAAAAATGTATTGTTTAAAGCTCCCTTTAGGCTAAGTTAAAACAAAACCGTTTTTTGAACCGACCAAATATTCTTGAAAGGAAACAAAACATTTACTTGTACACAAAATTCTAGCTTGAGTCGCTTGTTAGTCAGACACTTTTTTGCACGCAATCTCCTGGACTATGACTGTATTTTATAAACTTATAATAAAATATTTACAGCTAAACTTAAAAAATAGAATAATAGTTATTTATGTAACTAGGCAGCAAAATGGAATTTTATTAACGAGCGATAAGATTAGCCTATGAGGACAGGCTATGAAAAATCAACTGCCCGAGGCAGATAATTTACCGAATTGACTGCTGAGGCGAAGGCGAGGCAAGCAATGAATACACGAGGCAGAAATCTTTCTTTTGCTGCCTTCTTGCCTACAATGTTGATGTTGTATATACTCACGCAATTTAAATAAAAATGAAAGCTTAGGTAAATATATTAATACACAAATCAGCAAAATAGTGCTTTAGGTTTACCAGCCTAAAAACTGTTAAGTAATGCTTAATTTTGCTGCCGTGAGTAGATAAAATACATTCCTTTAACTTTGAATTTCTAAAGAAACCAAAATGCAATCGCTGGACTCTTTTTACCTACTTATAATGCCTAAATAAATGTGTGTCTAAAAATGAGCTTCATTTGATTATTCCGGCTGATTCTCTCTTTTTTCGCCTAAGAGATAATATTGCTTGTATTTAAGATTAGAAAGACTTACCATTTGGACATTTGTTGGCCGGGGTGGAGGGCACATTTGCCTCAATCTTAACTGGAAGTTTTGGAGAAACTTTGAGCCAACACCGTACCTGGTAGAACCTGATAACACAAATACATATAAACAAATTATTAAAAATAATAATTATAAATTAATTATGGTAAAGCTTAAAATTACAGTGATACAGAAATTATATAAAGAAAGCATTTTTTAAGCAATGGAAAAAAATATTGGAATTGATGTTTTTGTTAATCTAATCGATTTCACGTTACACAATTCCTATAACATTATCAGAAGAAATTAGATCATTTCAACTTTTTGTCAAATCCTACACTGAATAGGAGGATTATATATTAGACGTTTCTCTACGAATGTTCCATTGTAAAGCCGGTTTTTAACGCCTAGTGGTCATCTTGGCTGCTGCTGCTGGTAAAGCGAATCGAAATGCTTAAAGGTGGGTTCATAGCTAGCGGATCTCGGCGCGTATCCGGCTATATAGATAAGATAAGATAACAATATATTTATGAAGCCGTTGAGACGGTATTAGCGTCCCATCCACCGAAAGCCGATTCCGTCAAGAAAGAGTGTTAGTGTATGGGGTTCAAGAGGAAAGAACGGCAGGATTATAATCTTACAAGATCACCCCGTCGCGCCTCTCCGTTCTTGTCAACCAATAAGTTTCATGTGGATGGGATAAAGATAACTGTAGAGATCTACTGTCGTTCTTTCCGTAAGAAAAGCCGCGATCCCGTCAAGAAAGAGTGTCAGTGTATGGGGTTCAAGAGGAAAGAACGGCAGGATTATAATCTTGCAAGATTATCCCAGTTAGGCAACGAATCCCAAAGGTTTGTATGACACGACACGCTTTCCCTCGACGAGACAACATTCCCTTAGAAAGTGAGAGGAAAGAGACCACCCACAAGCGTTCTTTCCTTCTGGCCTCACAAAATTTAAAAACAAACAGGATTATGCTGTTTGTGGATGGGCAACGAAGGGATTGTAGACACACGAAAAGCCTGCAGGATGGAATGAGCGGATTGTCTCACAGGAAAGAGTGCAGGAAAGTGGTTGCGTGGATGGTAATAAACATGATTATCAATAATGCCGTGCTTTCCTTCGCGATTAAGAAAAAGGAAAGTCTGTCGGGAAAGAACGACAGTGGATGGGGCGCTATTCGCTGGTTTCCTCCACGACGCGCCGTTCGGTCAGGTGTCAGGTTATAAACAAAGCAAATCCGATTCGTTTGTTTTATTGTTCTGAAGGGATAATATCCGTTGTTCAACGTTTTCTGGTGATTTAATTATAAACTAACTACTCGTCCGATTTTACTGATATTTGTATTGTAGGTTATAATTAGCTCATTGTTGGACCCATATAAGTTTCAACCTTATGCGCCATTTTTTTGACCTCTTTTATCTGATTTTTATGAAATTTTGATGGTGCGACGAAAGTAGCTCGCAGATAGCCCCTAATTAATTTTAATCGTCTGCTCTCTTTAAATTTTGATAAATTGATACTTTAATAAATGTAAAAAATCAAAATAATTTTGACAGATTAAAAAAAAAAACGGGGGAAATAAGAAATAAATTGGATAATAATAGTTTTAAAAGCTTCATCATTAAATTTTACGAAATAGGACGCGAGGAAGCTATGTGCCACACTAATTGGCAGAGTATTTTAGAAAGGAGAAGTTTCTAACGGATGACTAATTTTACTTATATTTAAGGTTTATAAGATTTATTTAGTCAATAATCGAATTACATAAAGGTATAGTTATAATGTGTTTCTGATACTAGATTGATAAGGGGTTTAAAGAGTTAAAGTTAAGAGATTTAAGAAAAGGGTGGAGTCTTAACTGATGGAAGGTTACAGCATCTTCTTTTAAGAGCCTGTTTATCTCTGAGAGGGGAAAAAAATAATTGAATTAGTGGCCGAGAGAGAGCGCTACTTGACTCGGGCCAAATTGACTCTGGAGTTTTAAGTCATTTAGCTTGCAAAGTTTCTTCTTCCGAGCAAGTTTGATCCTAAAGCCGGAGTTTTAGGGTAAAGTCCCTCGTGGTAAAGGGTTAAGTCCCTCCCTGTAAAGTAAAACCTCTGCTTGATATACAAAGTTTTAACCAAGTCTGAAATCTTATAAGTTGACTAAGAATTTCAAACCTTTAAAGGTCCTTAATGAGTGAAATTATTCAGTTGATAGCCTTGGTCTTATATTTTCTGTTATGTAAAAGATTAGCTTCTGGATAAACTTACTTAAATTCATTTCAAATTCTTTGCCATTCTTTATCTAATTTCTAATCTATACTTAAGAATTCGCTTTAAAAATCTAGTATTCTTGCAACACATTCTTAGAATTTAAGGGTGAACAAGAACAAAATGTTGTGTATAGTGTATTAAGATCAAAATATAACATGTTTATCACATAATATTCCTAAAAAATCTTGGTGAAATGGGGGTCAAATTTAAAACACACCGCACAGTACAATAGATCCGTTAAAATCAAACTAAAAAGAATTAAAAATCATACATACATACATTTTTTAATGGAGACGCTCTATTAAAAAATGGATATTAAATTGAAATATGGAGGAATTATTTATTTTATAGAAAGGATTAATTGGTGCGAATTTTCATATGAAACTGCGAATTAGTCTAAATTATTCAGCGTTGAAGTTAAAAAATTCAAAAGATATTTTAAAAATGGCGGTAGACAAAAGAAACGAAATTCAGTAGAAATGTTTGTCTTATAACGAGCTTGTCTTATAATTGGTATAAAGTTCAGCGCAATCGAAAATTTTTACGAAACTATAAAATTTTCATTCAAATCAGATAAGTACCTACTTTTGAAGATATAGGTGTAAATATACGTAGATGTATGTTGGTGCAGTTTCGGAAGAGAAACAAATGCATAAGGTTAAAACTATGGGACCAACAATGGGCTAATTATAGACCTACCATACGAATATCAATAAAGTCGGACGTGTACTTTTTAAGACATGTTAATTAGCAAAAATTGTGTGACAGACGAACAGACAGACACGGAACCAAAAATTTTCCGTGTTGTCTGGATCGTATTTCTGTCTTGGAACTTTTGAAATCAAAGACCTAACATTTTTTTGTTTTGCCAGAACGATCACATAGCTTCCGTTATCTTCGGTAAGCTCGGAAGCAAAATTATGGTAAAATGGGGGTAAAATCTAGTGGAGTGGTATTTTACTACGTTTTTATTAGCTTGCTTTCTTGTTTGTTTGTTTGTTTGTCCGGTACAAATCTGGCAATCGATTTCTAACTAACTTCCCGAATAGCTAGACATTTGAAACATTTAGCATAGCTCAGAACGCGATGACAATGCAATATTTTAATACTTTTAGCCATCTTTCAGCAGAATTTAATTGGTTTTTAGCAAATTTTGCTGTACGAAATGTTAGTTCGGAAAAAATCCGCAAGTTATTTTATTTGTTTTGCCATGTCCCATATTTACGCAATCTTAATTTTGACTTATCTCAAATTTGTGATATAGATAAACATTGAATGGCAGCAAAACAGGAAATATCGATTATATTATTTCAAATATATCGATGGCACGGTTTAGACTTGGTCTTGGGGAGATCCGTTGTACAAAGATTTGTCCTTTTATAGGTTTAAGATCAGCTCTCTAGATGGTTGTCATTTATGTGAAGTAAATAAATTTGGAACTATTTTTTTTTTTTCACTATCATTATATATTATACATATAACAATAACAACTATATTATCAACATTAGATACGATTCAACAGAAAATTTAAAAACATGGTATATAAAAAGTTCTTTTTATCTTGAAATTTTGACACATTAAAACAGATCCATGAAAATAACCCTAGAGTTAAATAAGGGTAAATGGTTAACAGATAAATGAAAATCAAATTACCATAGTGAAATGGTGGTAAGAAATATAGTGAAACATGGCACATGTCACTTCTTACTCATGATGCCAATTTTATATTTTGAGATACAAGTTATTTATTAATATATTGCTGCTTTTTTTTGTAATATATTTTTATAACGTTAGCTAGATAAAAAAATGGTTAGTGCTTATTCACAAAATGTAGATTTGAGAATTAATAATGGATTACTACAGAGTTTCGAAGAATTGGTCCGTCAAGAAGAGTTGACATCAATAGTTGGTTTTTATAATCAACACCTAATAATAATAAATAAATTAATAATAATGATAATAAATTTTAATTTTCAAAGCCATTTTTTCGATCAGTCTTTTTTAATAATATTTTTAACTCTTATGTGGGTTTATAACTTTTCAACAGGGTTTTTTACTAGGCCTTTTATCGGGGATGGCCGAAAGGCTAAAATCTGGGCTAGAAAATTAAAATTAATTTTGAGGAGGAGCAATCATTTGAGATTGAAATTTAAAATGATCAAAATTGCTAAAGGCTCAGTCTTAAATCCAAGGTCCCTCCCTTAAATTTCAATTAAGGCTTTACATTTCGAGATAGTGAGCAACAAACCACAAAATTGCCCTTTTGATCTCGAATAAAGGAGATAAACTAAGATTATTTTTAAATCCTTATCAGTTCTAGATGGTTTTTTTTGTCTAAATGTATCCATTTTAAGGGTTCGTTGATAAAACCAAAGATACAAACCCTTGATTCGTTCCTGTGTCTGTCTGTCACTCTGTACGGTTCCAATAACTTTTGAATCAAAAAAGATAAAAAACATGATTCATTGCAATATTAAAGATCGTTTTGACGGACACAGGAAAAATATAGCGAACTCAAAATGAACGGTTCTTCAAATCCAAAATGGCGGGTTAATGTATTTCACAAAATGGTGTATTAAATGAAAGGTATTGATGAATAGATCACAAAAAAATACAAAACTTGTGGAAAGTGTTTAATTTTTCATGCCATTTTGTCGAAAAACAAAGTCCCCCCCCCCCGTACTAACTAATTTTATGTTTACAATACCAACGAAACCCTTTTTACTTGAGACTTCATGCACAAACAATTTATGATATATAAATAAGCATTTTATGTAAAACGTCAATTTACTGTGCTTATTGTAAATTTAAATTTAATATAAACATTTTATCTTTGTTTAGATGCGTAGAAAGTGATTCTTTTTGTAGTTGTATTCATTCCGCATGCGCGTTTCATAATTCTTCACCTTATAGCACGATAAGCATGTTTGTTTACATTTAACAAAACTAATTTACTATTTGTTTAATTAAAAAACTGCATTTTGCTTTGCTCGTATGGTTTTACTACCCTTGCTGTCGCTCCAGGGCCGGATTTTCAATTTTCGGGCCCCCCCGCGAAAAACTCCAATGGGCCCCCAACCTACCCAGGCTAGGTCCTATTCGGAAGGGGAGGGGGGGGAGGAGGGAGTTTACTGGTTAGTGCACCGTAGAATGGGAGTCCTACACTATCGGTGAGAGTCATGATGGCCAAAGAAAGTAAGAAAACTACACACTACAACCTAATTTTACACGCACCGCATTCATTCTTCATCTCAAATTCGCTTTTGAACTACCTCGCCGAAATAAGAAAGAGGCAATTGCCTCAAAAAAAATGCTTATTCCTAATTAGGTCTTCAGGGTATTAATAATTCCAAAGTCAACCGATTTTTGGCTATATTTCACCACCTTTGAGGCTTCTTCAGGCCTAAAAGAAAATTTTTAAATTTTTATTTTTTATATCTAGATTAACTTACATTATCTTTATATAACATGTTGACATAACTTTTAACAATTTCCCCTAAAACATTACTTGATTTATTTTCCAGTTATTTACTTTCATGACAATTCTCTTGCAAGGAAAGAAATTAAATTAAATTAACTAAGAAAATAAATTAAGTTATGTGTTAGGAGATTTTGTTAAGGGTTAGTCTACTGTTGTATGTTAACTTTTCATATTTATTGGAACTAAGTTCCTAATAGCACGTTACAGCGCAGCGCCTGGAGCCCGGGAGTGAATCTGAAAAAAAAACACCGTCACAAAACTGAAATCGACCCATGACGATAACTTGAGCCAAAGTTGACCGATGTGGAAGACATGTTTATTTTAGCAACGCTCGCGTAAACGTTCAAATGTAAAATTGAAATTTTTGGACGGGAAAATTCTAACTTATTCTATTCAATGAGACATACAACTTATTTAAATTAATTTTTTTTAGTTAAATCAACACCGATACTGCTATGAAGTGTTAATGATCGCTAAATTTATTGAAGCGGACCTAAACGTTTAAAATAGAGAAAACTACGTTTTAACCGATATCTTACGTTCTAACGTAACGATTTTTATAAAACATCATACACAAAGTAAAGTAAAGTAAAATTGAAACAGGCATATAAAATTTCAACCTGCTACAAGCAGACGTTTTTGAGTAGGGAAGAGATATATTTTATAATATTTTAAATTAGTAGGCCGGGTACGGGAAAACAGTCCTGTTTCCCACCTACTACCACCTTCCTTTTTAACTATATCAACTCATCATGATCATTTTTTTAATTTCTCATATAAAGAGAAAGTATTGTGATGGCGAGAAAATTTGTTTTTGAGATTTTGATGGATTTACACGTTTTGAGGTCCCCTGAGTCCAAAAAAGTGGTTTTTAAAAAATGTCTGTCGTCTGTGCCAGACGCCTGTAGCCGATTTTGACGAAATTTTGCATACATGTTCAGAAAAATCATACCCCGTGGCGAAATCGAGAAATGAATTTTAGCTCTAATTTTGCGGGCGCTACCCCCCAAAAACATGAAAAAATCATGAAAAAAAAATATTTTTCGAAAACGGTTCCGACGATTTTGGTTAAAATATTCTAAAATGTAGTCAATTTGAATACGAATCCAACGATATAAGCAGTTTTCCCGGGAAAAAATCTAGTTCCTGAGAAATTAGCTTAAAAAGCGGACGGAGTGAGCCCGGGTTCGATTCCCCGCCCTGGAGAAGTTATTTTTATGATAAATTTTTATTAAATGTTCAATATTATTTAAATGTACATTTGAAAACTAATAAATGGAAACACTGGGCTAAGTAATTATAAGCTTGTATATGAGAAAGTTTGTCTGAGTTGTCTCGGACGATTTTTCTCAATATTCAATACATAAGTATTTATTGCAAGGCACTCGCTTCAATGATATAAACAATGTTTTTCTCTTAATTTTGTCTTAACTCCGCTAGGTACAAACAGTTAATTACTTTTAATTTTGTCTCTTTTCTAACTCCGCCATGTATAAGTAGTTAGCATCGTATACTTAGTAGTGTGAATTTATAATTTGTATATTTAATTAAAAGCGTAATGAACTTCGTTCATAACGGGTATACTGCGACGCCACACGTAAAAAAGTGTTACGTTTTGTTTAAAAGTTGTGTAACATGTTACATAAAGATGTAAGTTAAAAGTTAATGTAGATATAAGAAATAAAATTTATAAAATCTTTTAGGCCGGAAGATGCCTCAAAGGAGGTGAAATATAGCCAAAAACGGATTTACTTTGGAGTTATTAATGCCCTAAAGACCTAAATAAGAATAATAAGCATAGTTGATAGTATGGAAATGAAGGGTAATATACTGCGAATATCTCTCAAATAAATAAAAATGCAATTTACCTCCTCACAACAACAACAATATTATACCGGGTGTCCTATAACTACACCCCTTCCATATTAACTTTTGTAATAGTTCTAATAAAAAAATTTTCAAGCTTATCCGAAAATGGGGTCTTAAATTTTTTTCGTTAGTCCTTTTCGAAGATACCTATTTTATCGTTTAGGTAAAATAAAAACTGAGCTGATTTAGTTATTATGTATAATGACCAGATATATGTTTTATATATCAGGGCCGCTGAGAGGATTTCCGGGCCCTAGGGCAAGTTAGCATCTGGACCCCTTTGAACAAACAACGGCTGTTGGTCCGGGGGAGAATTTTTTTAAATTTAAGTGCAAAAAGATGAGTTTTAAGGACTTCTGAGGGCTAGTTTGTCCTTACAGGAAACGAGGTTTGGCGCGGGGACGAATTTTGAAGTTTAACTAAGGTGGGCTAAAAAAACACCAATAATTAAGTTGTTTTGTAGCTGGCAAGCTTAAAAATTGCATTACAAGTAAAAAATGTAAAATGTATTAATATCAGTTAATATGATTTGTCAGTCAGTTTCTCTCCTTTAAATTAGCATTGACCATATTGAATAAGGGGAAAACATCACAAAAATCTAAGTAACTAAATGGAACAAAAAAATGCAAACTTCCGTACTCATGGCACGTTAGGAAGAATATTAAGTTTATCACAATCAGTGGCGTACCTAGGGCAGTGGGCCCCTCGCCAAAAAAATGATAATGGAAACATTTGCGTTCAGCACTGAATGGGGCCCCCTGACAAAGGTATATGAGTATAATTCGAGTTTAGATTTAATTATACTCTAAATGGGCCCCCATCGACATTGTGGTACAAAGATAGTAGTTTCATGTCTTTTTTATTTGTGGGCCCCTGGCACCGGGGACGTGCCCGCAATTCGGGCCCATAGCTACGCCACTGATCACAATATCCTTCTTGCCTTTTTTGTTGTAAAAAAACCTTTTTCAACATATCTGACTGGGCCCCCCAGGACCGTGGGCCCCCCCGCACCGCGGGGGCTGGCGGTAGCTATATCCGGCCCTGTGTCGCTCGGGTGCAATGCAAACTCTACACTCGCATGCAAAATGCTTCTTTACGCACTAGACGCATCATGAACTATTACTGTTATAACATATTTGAAATAAATGTACGCTAACAGAATATTAATAAAAATATCAATTTATTACGAAATTAAACATACAATATACTTATATTTATTACATTATTTATCTTCTGGTAAATTGGCCTAAGCTGTGAAGAGGAATATTAATGCACATTATTATTCAGCCCGGAAAAGCATGGTGCTTTGTATGGTGCTTTGTTAGAAGGCGGTAAACTTTAAAGCAGGTGACTTAAGTCACATTTAACTTTGTTTGGATAAAGTTGTAGAGCGATATAAACGGAAGTCATCACGTGACATGACTACTAAGTATAGTTTTAAAGTCTTCATGCTATAAAGAAAACTTCCAATTTGATTGTTGTTACTTTATGTGTTTTTCCTGTAGGGGATGAGGTATTGTGGCAGTACCTTAGATTTATATATCTAACATTAATAAACATGAGATAAGTCTAAGATTTATGAACATACTAGGATAGAAGAGAACGAATACATTATAAATTGTTACAACCAAATATACCTGTATAGTACACACATGCACACATCTATCTATCAATCTATACCTAACCTATGTATTGAAGTCAACGTTGGTGTGTTTTTATGTGTATTTTTTTAGGGTTTCGTTGGTAAAACCAAAACAAAAAACCTTACATCAGTTTCGTGCCTTCGCCTTTCTGTCACACTGAACGGTTCCAATAACTTTCGAATCAAAAGAGATAAAAACATGAATCTTTGCAGTACTAAAGATATTTTTGACGCGCACAGGAAAATAGCTTAATCAAAATTATTTGCCATTAAAATCCAAAATGGTGGATAATTCATGTCACACAATTTTGCTTCCGAGCTTACCGAAGGTAACGGAAGCTATGTGCAGGGCCGATCATTCTGTTCAGTCTATTTTTATTTAGGGTTTTAAGTTATTATAACAAGAAGCTTGGGGCATTATCTAGCTGAGTTTTGTACTTTATAGTTCCTATAGGTAGGTTTTTATATTGATCTGGATCTGGTAAAGGTTTTTACAAAAAGTCCTTCTGTGATACACATTTTAATACGGTCGATATCTTACCAAAAAAAAAACGAGCCAATAGATACAATAATATATCTAAAGTCGGTGATCCAAAAACAAATTTGCCAAAATTGAAAAAAGGTTTACAGCAGCAAAGTGCAGCTGAATCCAAATAAACAGGTCAAGTGTGTGCTGGTCAGCACACAGCGAGGGTCCGTAGGCCACACTATATAGTGTTTAACTGTAAAGTGTATAAACAGTGTTTTTTTTAAAATGTTAAAAAGCTTACTTTGAACAATTCTAAGGGTCTGATATTCTCAAAACACACTCTGATAAAGTATTTTTTTGCCACTGAACCGAACTACAACCATATAAATACATCGAAAAGACCATAATTATAAAAAAACGTATTTTGTCAATAAAAAATAAAATAATATTTTTTTCGAAATTTCCAAAAAGTGGTATCTTTACTTTTGGTCGAAGAATGTTCAGGAATTTTTTCAGATTTCTTGCACTTCACATAAGCGAGATAGAAGGGGGGGGGGGGGACACGTTTCACACCCACTTCAAACTTGCCTACGCTCGCCCTATCAAAGTTAGATCCAAAGAATTATATATTTTTGTAATCAGCTCGACGTACCCTTTCATATGATACCCCTCACGGTGTCGAAAAAATAATTAAAAAATGTTAACCCTTAAGTTTTTTTACCCTAATTTTTTTGAAACATTTTTTTTAAGTCGCTATATTTTTAAAATATGTGGGTAGGTACAAGACACATACATGCCAAATTTCAAAGTGATTGGACGAAAGGTGTAGCCACGAGAGCACGCGAGAGGACGGACGGACAGACACACGCAGGAAAATATAAGGGTCCTTGGTTTTGCCTACGGACCCTAAAAAAGAAGATGATTTAAAATTCCTGTTAAAAATGGTAATCCCTACATTTTACAAAACATTTTACAATTCTTAGTGGTAATGCATATTTATATTGTTGGTCTTAAATTCTGTAAAATAAATAACAATTCTTAATTGATTTTTTTTTCTTTTATTAAAATCACCCAAGCCTAAATAAAATACAAAATATTTAGAGGAAAACTGTAGTAACTCAAAAAGGATTAAAAGGATTTCAGCAAAAAGTTCTTAAATCTAGGCTCATCAAAATTAATTTTTAATTTTGCAGTTTCATCAGTGATTAACGTGACATAAAGTACAATTGGAAAAAAATTGGTTCAATTAATATGACTTAGTCTTTGAAATATTAACTTTTAAAAAAATGACTTTCTTATTTTCATCGCCCTGTAAAATTTACTAATTTTGAGTTATTACTGTATTCTTTGGGATGTAGGAATGTTAAGCTAAGCTTTCTTCATTGTCGACGGATATTATTTGCGTGGTTTAGAGTTTAGACTGTTGGTTGGAGGGGAGACAACGATTTAAAGAAAGCATCAAGGTGAAGAGGAGGGAAGATGTGTAATACCCCTTCCCCACGCATTTTCTTTAGCAAGGTCTTCCCTTACCCTTCCACGCTAACCTTGATAACCTTAAGTGGGGATGAGCCATCCACCATCTAGCTAACGTTAAACAAAACATTTATAAATATTTTTAGTTGTAGAGGTACCTCCGTGTCCGGTGTTCGCTGTACCTTATACTAAACGCGATTTTTTTTATTCTACTATAACTATTGTGTGACATTACATCGGCTTGTCCTTCGCCTTTTTCTGCTTACATGCACTCTCTGCCTGCATTTAATAGTTTAACGTGTTCGATTTAATTTTGAAATAACCACACTCAGAAAATTTTTATATTTACTGACCTCTTTATGTTTAAATATTTATCAACAAAAAAATACTTTATTAGAAGTTTGTTTATGTGTTTTGAGAATATCAGATCCATAGGATAGTTCAAAGTAAGCTTTTTAGCATTTTAAAAAAAGAACCATCAATAGAGTACCTACTACAAACAATCCAGTGTTGCCTACGGACCCTCTCTGTGTGCTCACTAGCACTCACTTGACCTGTTTATTATTAATTGTTTTGATATTTTTATGTCTCACTAAAGGTACATTTTTATGTAATCATATAAATATATTTTTGGATAAAAGTTAGTAATCTAGGGACATTCTCTAGTCTTAAGATATTTATTGAAATATGGATACTATCTCAATAATATATTCATATGAGCATTTTTCCGAGTTTTCTCGAACTGGATTTTATTTGGTTAAATTGTAATATGCGATATGAAGTTAAGCTTAAATTATAATTTATTTTGAGTTTTTATTACCATACATTTTAGAATTTTTTAATCAAAATCGTCGAAACCGTTTTCGAGAAATAATTTGTTTTCACGTTTTTTCAGAGTTTTTGGGAGGTAGCGCCCCCCATATTTGGAGTTAAAATTCATTTCTCGATTTTGCCTCGGGGTTTGATATTTCTGAACGTGTATGCCATATTTTGTCCATATCGACACAGACAGACGACAGACAGACATTTTGTAAAAAACACTTTTTGGACCTTAAAACGTGTAAATCCATCAAAATCTCAAAATCAACCGCTCTACACCTACATATCTAATTAACTATAGGTTTTATTACAAATAAAATAACGGCTTACGATTACTATAACTTAAATGAGATGATCGTCGATAGTTTAAAATCAATTATCTACAATCACAATAATATTAAAAGTAAATCATTAAATAAATTTTATAGTAACACCATCAATAGGTACTACTTAAGCAATACTGTGTTGCCTACGGACCCTCGCTGTGTGCTGACTAGCACCCGCACTTGACCTGTTTATATACAGTATTAATTTGGGAAAATAAACAATAATTATTATTGAAATAAAATAATTGTTTTTTTTGAAGAAAAAGTAATCGACTTTTTTCTCTACCAAAAATTGTACGCTTGGTAAACAGTCAAAGAGAACGATAGGACTGTTTTATTACTGATGTAACCAGAAGTTGATGCTTTTTCTCGTTTCTAAACTTTAATGCTTGAATTTACTGCGCCCTACGATTTCTTGACCTACTTTTACTTTCTGGAAACCACAAAATTCAAGTATGGTGGCACTACGGATAAAAGAGCTTTAATAAATATTGCTGTATTATTGTTTCATATAAATTTAATACTTTCCCAAATTTAAATTGATCATTCTATCGAATATTTGAGCCCTAAACCTAATCTAATAGTCAGTATAAGACCAGAAATTTATTTACTACCTGTGACCTAATTACTAAGAAAAACTTTTTCGTACCTTCCAATGATGTGTGACTTATTAAATCTTGGCATTATATGTTTTCATGTTTCATGTTTGTAATCATTCTTCAAAGAAATATTTCACAACCCGTATTAAAATTGAAATTTATCTACGATTAATCGTTTACAATTGATTTTCTTTTTGTTTGAAATACTTAAAAATGTAACTCATCGAACATGGTATAAAGCACCAGACACAAACTCCGTCTCAATAACCAATAACAACACGGAAACAAAATTTACGACGATTTAAAAGTAAATCTTTGTTTAGAAATTAATTAATTTTATATAAAATTAAACAAATTGATTTTTAACTACTAATTATTTTGTCAAAAATGAACAAATGCTTTAAATAAATTAAATTTAATTATAAGAAATATTTTAAATGTTAAATACAAGTATTTTAAATAAAAATATTTAAATATTAGTTGAACGTAAAGAGTGGGGAAGGATCAAGGACTTGTGTAGCTTTCCTATTGGCTGATTCATTTTCGCCTGTTCCTTTGCCTGCTTAATGCGATTTGTTTCGAGCTTTTTTGTTAGCTAGGCGTTTTAGGCCGCCGAAAACGCATTATAAACGGTTGTATGCGGACTGGTAGATACATAATGGGCCGATTGGCGTCGGTCTCGCGATCAGTGTGAATACGAAAACGCTCGGCTTTGTCTCGCGTGTAGTATGTGAATACGAAAACGCTCGGCTTTGTCTCGCGTGTAGTATGTGAATACGAAAACGCTCGGCTTTGTCTCGCGTGTAGTGTGAATACGAAAACGCTCGGCTTTGTCTCGCGTGTAGTATGTGAATACGAAAACGCTCGGCTTTTTCTCGCGTGTAGTGTGAATACGAAAACGCTCGGCTTTGTCTCGCGTGTAGTATGTGAATACAAAAACGCTCGGCTTTGTCTCGCGTGTAGTGTGAATACGAAAACGCTCGGCTTTGTCTCGCGTGTAGTATGTGAATACAAAAACGCTCGGCTTTGTCTCGCGTGTAGTATGTGAATACGAAAACGCTCGGCTTTGTCTCGCGTGTAGTATGTGAATACGAAAACGCTCGGCTTTGTCTCGCGTGTAGTGTGAATACGAAAACGCTTGGCCCGGCCTCTCTCGGTCTCGCGCGCAGTGTGAAAGCCCCCTTTATACTTTTCTCATGGATGCTTCACTTCAAATGCAGGTAAATTTTAATAATTTTTTTAAAAATAAGTTTTTCCTTAGTTTAAAGAATACAGTAAAACCTGCTAAAGTGACCACCCGTGTATATTGACCACCTGGTCAATGTGACCACTTTTTCATGGTCCCTTCAGAAATTCAATACTTTCCTGTACATTTTCTTCTGCTTATTGTGACCATCTGCCTATATTGACCAGTGACCACCTTCTTCCGGTCCCTTGAAGTAAATTTATTTCGGTTAAAGTGACCAAAGTAAAATAAAATAAAAATAAACATTAGTGAGAATACCTATTAGAATTTTGTAACATTCAGTTTTTAATTTACTTTCTTAGAACTAATATAGTACTTGTTATTGCAATATCAATAAAATCTTCTTTACTTTTTGTTTTTTTATAGGAATTATTAGAAGGATTTATATCAAGGAAATCAGTAAAATGAAATAATTCTTGCTGGTTCTAAGAGTTAACTATATAGAGTACATCATTTCTCTGTATTTTTTTTTTTTTTTTTTTTCACTTCTTCCTCATTTCTTTGGAATATCTCCTCTTCTGTTTTTATTTTATTTCTAGCTCAGTTCTTAGTATGATTTAGAAAGTAAACAGTTAAAAGGAGTCATTTTTTTTTTTCATGTGCATTGTGTATTTTGCACTGAAATGACCTTAAAAATATGTTTAGATTTTACTAATAAACAGTAATCAGTACAATACATGTTTTTTTTTTTTAACTTTTTAAAGATAAATGTCTCACCTCCTTTTTTGCATAAATTGTAAATAAATAGCTAATCATATTTCAGAAAATATGATCTAATCATATTTGCTTTGGCTATTAAAAAGTTAATTTTACGTGGAGAGACTATTTTATTTTTCATATTTCAGAAAGGTTTAATTTTACTAAAAAAAAAGATTGTGTGACTATTCCAATTTACTATTCAAAAAATGTTCCTTTTCACCCTTTATATGTACATTATAAAAAATCAAGAATGAGCAATTTTTCTGTACTCATTTTGGGTATGTTGACCACCTGCCTAAGGTGACCAGTTTTGGTCGGTCCCTTCGGTGGTCACTATATCCAGGTTTTACTGTATTTGATAATATTTCTTTAAAATATTTAGGATTTGATGATATATTGAAAGGTAAAGCATTAGGGCTATTCTAGACTTCGCCATTTTTACGACTCCACTTGTTCGTAATACGAAAATGCGTTATAAACTTTAAAATGAACTATTTTTATTTTAATCGATGTAATTTTAACTAAGTTAAATTAAATAAAGACCTAGATAATTAAGTAAATTATTTATCTATAAGTTCTACGAAGGTTTTTTTTTTTTTTAATTTCAAGTCATACGAGTTTTTCCTACAACTTTTTTCAATTTAGTGCCGCCATATTGGAATTTTGTAAAGAGATCAGAAAGAAGGTCACTCTATTTATTTCAATTACATTTATATAATTAGGGCGGCTCAGTGGCTCAGGGAAGGGTTTTCTTCCCTAAAAAATCTAAACGTATAAAGATCACCTATAATAAAATAATAAAAATAAAAATAGTTATATCGTAATTAAATTTCTATGCCAAAAATGTAGTGCCGGCGCTACGGGCTTATGTGAATGGGCCTTTACAGAAAAAGTATCATTAAAAGTAGTTGACAAACGTCAAAGTCAATGTTTAGGGTTAGATTCACCGACTAGTTATAAGTAATTCAATAGTGTGTGTTAATTTAACCATAAAAACTCTAAACAACTGAACAAATTTGACAATAATGAAAATAACGAATCTGAGAAAATGTAGTACGAGTGTAGTCTAAGGGCCCATTCAGACTAGGCGATTCCGAATCGCATTCCGCTTCAATCCTCTTGCTATTTATTTTCTTTAAATAAAATATTTTAATGATAAATTCATAATAATTACTGTAATATCATTAATTATAATATTTTATTATGAATAATTATATTTACGTTATATATCATATTTTAATTATATAAATATATTAATAAATCAATGTAATGTATTATTTAATATATATATTTTTTTTGATTTATTTACTTTAAATAAAATAGGTTAATTATGAATATAATAATAAATACATATAATATAATTAATTATTTAAAAATTAAATTCATATATATGTTAGTGTATAATAAAAGTGGGATCAAAGCTAGGAAAAGTGGGGGGAAGAAGCCGCCGAGATACTGAAGCTTGATACTTTTTTGAATCTCATACACGAATCGCATTCGTGAATCACATTCGTGAATCGCATTCCGGAATCCCCGTGTGAATGAGCCCTAACTGATTGTTTTATATTATTAAATAGGAAAATTCGTGATAGATACCGCCTGGAGTCCTAGGTCTTCTGATAGTAACCGCATTAAGGCCCCCATACACGGTCAAACATAGGCCATACACGTCAAACATGATGTTTGCGCAAATATTGATATGAATATACACGTTTCGGGATTATGAAAACCTCAGTTTATTTTGTGAAATTCTTTGGACAATATGTCTGACTCGGAAGCTGCTTGTGCCCAGTTCAGGCAATTCACGATAAATTGCGATGAATTCACGCAAGAATTCTCTATATTTAACACTTTTTATGGCCATGATAATAAACTACACATTATAAACGGAACAAAGGTCGAGAATGAAGCACAGATAATAAATGCATCACCGGTGCTATGATATATGAATAATTTAAAGAAACCGGCGGGAAATAAAGAGCGGGAACCAATGAAAAGTCCTGATTTCTAGCGCGAATATATAAAGCCCTTACTTCCTACTTCTGGAGAGCGGGCATTTCTCCCAGTAGGAGAAACTGGCGGGAAATAAATAGCGGGAACCAATTAAAACTTCCCCTCTGAATATTTCTCTCTCCATGAGCAGCAGGCGGGAAAAAAATTATAATAATAATAATATTACTCAATATTATAAATTAACGGTGCTAAAAAATTTTCACTTTTCCGAGGTTTTTTTTAAATTATATACTTTTACTGTATTAGCACTTAGTACACATATAAAATTAACTTCTAAATGAAGATCCTGTCAATAGCTGTGTTACTTGTGCAGTTGTCACATTGCTGTGGGGACATTAAATTGTAAATCACTATACTATAAAGCCGCATGGCTAACTGACTCACTGACATTAATGTTTGCCCACTTCCAGAAGAGCTAGAGACTTGCGGTTTGCGCCATTCGACGCGCAACGTCCATATTGTGAACCAAAATAATTATAAAAAGTTTACTTTTCCCACTCCTTCCCCCCCTAAAAAAATAAAAATGGCCGACTTGATTTTTAAGCTGTTTTGGGGCTAATTGCAGCGAAACGGTAAGTCGTATTGGAAAACGGACAGCACCAGCGGTAACTGATTTTAAAAGATCTACAACATTGGTCCTATGACTTTTTGTCGTACCTCTATCGGTTGTACCCTAAATAGTGATAATTTTGGATTTTTTTTTTGTTTTTATTTTTTTCTATTTTTGACTTTGAATGGTCATAGTTTCTATAATTATTGACCGATTTTATTTCTGATTGAGGCGCTTGAATCTCACACTAATGCTCTTTAAATTGAGTATATTTTATTTATTAGTTCATCCTACTTGCTTAGAACTTGAGAGTAAACTTTTTCCCGTGTGCCGTGTCACGTGACCACTTTTTTTGGTTTTTAATATTGTGTCGTATATCATTTGAAAGGCCTTGATTTGTACATTAAAGCTATTTTATTTGTTTATTTTTTAAAAATGTTGTACACGTACTTTTGTTCCGATTTATAATTTTGTTGTAGGTTAAAGGGTTTAAATAATTTTTTATTAGGGTTTTTTTTTATTTATATTTATTTATTAATTAAATTATTGCCCTTTTGTATAGTTTGTTTTAAAAAAATATATAATTTTGGTACCTGAGAGTACATGGGTACAAATGTTAAAGTTAATATTTTATAATATGATTTATATCGTTGAAAAGCTCTTGAATAGCAGATTAATTTTTGTTATGTTCTATTTTGTGTTATTTTTAGTTTTGAGGGGGTAAAATGGAAAATAACTGTTTATATATAGCGGTTTTTACAATAAGGTTGCTGTTTTTTTTTATTAAATTTATTATATGTGTGCTAACATTTGGTGTATGTTGAAGGCTTTGATTCTCCGAAAAACGTTGGTTAGAACCAAAGTTATTAAATATTTACTGGAACAGGAAATATGTCCGACTTTCCCATCCCCTCCCGTCTCTCCTGTCGCCCCACCTTACTCAATATCCTCTTCAACTCCACAGCCTAAGATACTAGCTCAGCTTCTCTAGACGTCAATCGCTTTCTTACCTTTGCAATGTTTGTTTACTTTGTCATTTATAGACAGCGAATTATAACTGTATAATTCTCAGTCTATAAATGACAAATTAACCCACCTGGCTACAACATCCCACAACCTCCTATAACATTACCAGATATTGCAAGTACCAACTACTATACAAGTACCTGGCATATATCCCCTCATATATACAAGTACCTGGCCACTCGACGGGCAAAGGCTGGCCGCAGGCCAGCCAAGACCGGCGAGTATAAATGTTATAAAATTAGTTTGCTTGTAACAAAAATAATAAAATGAAATAATTTAACTGGCCATTTTTTAATCGACCATGGATTCGGTCCACCGGCCCTGTTAATAGGGCTAGTTAAAAAAAAGTCATATCCTTATATGACTTTTTCATGTCATATCCTTATATGTCATACATTTAAATCCATCATATCCCATTTAATTAAGTTATTTTTAAAATATTTAAAAAATTTTCAACAGGTGGTTAGTTTTTGATTTCACCAAAATCGGATTTATTTTCATCAAAATCTTGAAAATGAAATCTCGGGAAAAATATTAATACTATTCGATTCGTGGATGGACCACATTTAAATTTTTTTTAGAATAAAAATTATCTGAACCGTTTTCAATAAATTTTTTAGGTTTAGGTTTTTTCATGGTGTTTAGGGGTGGTGCTCCAGAGCTAAAGTTAATTTCTCGATTTTTCTTTGGGATATAATTGTTCTGAACATGTAGGCATTCCAAATTTAATCGTAATCGGTTCAATCGAATTTCCGGGCTATTACTATACTTTCTCTTTACAATAATATATTCTGATGCGTATATGAGAAAGTAAAGAATAAATAATCTCCATTCTAGACGGGATTTGAACAGGATTACCTTGAAAAATATTCAAACACTGCCTACAAAGAAGGCTATGGACGTTCAAACCGCTGTGTTTCCGCAAAACATTTCGGACACGACCGATCTGCTCCAAAATGTTTGCGCAAACTCTCAAACAGCCCCGCATACACCATCAAAATGTTTTTCACAAAAATTAGAGTCTCGACTGATCTTCTTCAAAATGTTTGCGCAAACAGTCAAACATCCCCATAGACGGTCAAAATGTTTGCGCAATCATTATGTTTGCGCAAACATTTTGATCTTTATAGTAGACTAGCTGAATACCCGTGCTTCGCTACGGGGTGTTTTATTTTAATTTAATGGATTTATGAACTACTATCAAGAAACATTTAAATTATTTTACAAAGCGAGAATATCTAGATTCTATCCCTCCCCCTTATGTCTATACCCCCTCCCCTTTGATAAGATAATTTGCTAATATCCCAAATTAGTAATTCATTCCGACTAAATTTTTAAAAAGGAAAAGCAGTGGTATTTTCCTTCTGTACCCCTCCCCGTGTCATTTTACATCCCTTGGTTGAAATTGGAATTATCTTTTATTAATATACATGCTTACATCCAAAATAAGAGCTCTTTCTCAAGTATTAACTGCCTAACTTTTGAAGATCGGTCTGGGCTTAATTCCGCTTCTTTTCTTACTTTGTCCTTATGTTCCCCTTAGGGATAAAATTTTAGAAAATCTCTATTGGCAGATATAAATATAATTTAGAAATTATTATACTACGTATACACTCGTAGATTTTATTATAGAATTTTAAAGAAGTTGTCATGATTAAGTTAGTAAAGGTTTAGGCACGGTAATGCGTGATTTATTAATTATTGCCTTAATATCTTAAAATAAATCTAAATATTTTTTGACAGTGATTGAAAAGTAATTTCTTTAACAGTTCTTCCTACAGAAATTTCCACAAAACATAAAATATGGTCAGTAGTTTCTTCTGCAATTTTGGTTAAATACATTTTTTATGAAAAATGAAATAAGAATTTTGAAATCTATTTAGAAGCCCCGTTCTCAGCTCCATATAAAGCTACCAAATCGTTTTAGATCCTATATCACCAGCAGAATTAAGCTTAACATTGTACCAAAGAACCTCCAAAATCTATTCAGCCATTTGGACGCGATTGACGCACAGACAGACAGATATAAAATTTTCTAAACTTAAATTCGTTGTCAGGACTACTCATTCAGTGGAAATACCCCATATTCTCTCTCCACAGCTCAGGCCTCCATGTTCTCTAGTGGAGAGATAACCTTATGTAAAGCTAAAATGTAAAATCAATAAAATAGATAAATTAATCTACTAAAATATTATTTATGTTTTATTCGATAAAGGTATTTAAAAAAAAAAAAAAAATAATAATAATAAAAATAAATAAATACAAAATTTTAGCCCAATCGGATAAATGTACAGACAACAATTATTAGTTTTTTATACATAGATATAGATATATTTTTCCATTTTACCCCCCTAAATGTACATAACAATAATTGTATACAGCACTCTACAGCACTCTTAAAGAGCTTTTCAACGGTATGCATCGTGAAGGGTTTTCATTACTTTGACATTTGTACCCCGTACCCCTGTGTACCAAAATCAAAATTTCGAAAGTGCATGAAGTCAGTGACCTTCCCCTTTTCCCCTTGCTTTAAAGGTCAAGTGTGCAAATTTTCATTGAAATCGGAATAAAACGGTAGATTTGAATAAAGAACACACACACGCGCCCATTCGCACGCGCGCGCACACACACTTACGTTGACATTTCCTTTTTACCCCTCTCCTAAATGAAAATAATGACAAAATCGTACATTACAATTACTTTTCTCTTAAGGAGCCTTTCAACGATATGCATCATAAAGGGTACCTATCAAGTACTTTGACATTTGTACCTCGTACTCTTGTGTACCAACATTTTAACTTTATAATCTCATGTAAGCAGTACACTCATAGACACTTCATTTATATAAGATAAAAGAAACTCATAGACACTCTTCATTTAAATAAGATGTAGTTATACATATTTTTCCATTTTACCCCCTCCTAAATGAAAAAATATGACAAAACTGTACATAACAACAATTACTGTACTTTTAAAGAGCTTTTCGACGATGTGCATCATTAAAAGTATTCATTACTTTGACATTTGTACCCCGTACCCCTGGGTACATAAATAAAAATTTCGCAAAATCCTTTCTTAGTGGATGGCTGTGATATGAACCGAGTATATCCTCAAAATTTCAAGTCTCTCGGTTAAGCAGATTTTGCTGTATGTTGATTCTATGCCAGTCAGTCAATCAGGACATTGCCACTTATATTATAGACTAGCTGGTGTTTTATTTTCAATTTAATGGATTTATAAACTACCATCAAGAAACATTTAAATTATTTTACAAAGCGAGAATATCTAGATTCTATCCCTCCCCCTTATTTCTATATCCCCTCCCCTTTGATAAGATAATTTGCTAATATCCCAAATTATTAATTCATTCCGACTAAATTTTTAAAAAGGAAAAGCAGAGTGGTATTTTCCTTCTGTACCCCCCCCCCCCCCCCCCCCCCCCCCCCTCTCGTGTCATTTTACATCCCCTGGTTGAAATTGGAATTATCTTTTATTAATATACATGCTTACATCCAAAATAAGAGCTCTTTCTCAAGTATTAACTTCCTAACTTTTGAAGATCGGTCTGGGCTCAATTCCCCTTCTTTTCTTACTCTTTCCTTATGTTCCCCTTAGGGATAAAATTTTAGAAAATCTCTATTGGCAGATATCCATATAATTTAGAAATTATTGTACTACGTATACACTCGTAGATTTTATTTTAGAATTTTAAAGAAGTGGTCATGATTAAGTTAGTAAAGGTTTATGCACGGTAAGGTGTGATTTATTAATTATCGCCTTAATATCTAAAAATAAATCTAAATATTTTTTGACAGTGATTGAAAAGTAATTTCTTTAACAGTTCTTCCTACAGAAATTTCCACAAAACATAAAATATGGTCTGTAGTTTCTTCTGCAATTTTGGTTAAATACATTTTTTATGAAAAATGAAATAAGAATTATTTTGAAATCTATTTAGAAGCCCCGTTCTCAGCTCCATATAAAGCTACCAAATCGTTTTATATCCTTTATCACCCGCAGAATTAAGCTTAACATTGTACCCAAGAACCTCCAAAATCTATTCAGCCATTTGGACGCACAGACAGACATATATAAATTTTTCTAAACTTAAATTCGTTGTCAGGACTAGTCATTCAGTGGAAATACCCCATATTCTCCCTCCACAGCTCGGGCCTCCATGTTCCCTAGTGGAGAGATAACCTTATGTAGAGCTAAAATGTAAAATCAATAAAATAGATAAATTGATGTACTAAAAATTATTTATGTATCAATATGTTTTATTCAATAAAGGTATTTAAATAAAAAAAAAAATAATATTAAAAAAAAAAAAAAAATGAATAAATACAAAATTTTAGCCCAATCGGATAAATGTACAGACACAACAATTATTAGTTTTTTATACATAGATATAGATATATTTTTCCATTTTACCTCCCTAAATGTACATAACAATAATTGTACAGCACTCATAAAGAGCTTTTCAACGGAATGCATCGTGAAGGGTTTTCATTACTTTGACATTTGTACCCCGTACCCCTGTGTACCAAAATCAAAATTTCGAAAATGCATGAAGTCAGTGACCTTCCCCTTTTCCCCTTGCTTTAAAGGTCAAGTGTGCAAATTTTCATTGAAATCGGAATAAAACGGTAGATTTGAATAAAGAACACACACACGCGCCCATTCGCACGCGCGCGCGCACACACCTTACGTTGACATTTCCTTTTTACCCCTTTCCTAAATGAAAATAATGACAAAAACGTACATTACAATTACTTTTCTCTTAAACAGCCTTTCAACGATATGCATCATAAAGGGTCCTATCAATTACTTTTACATTTGTACCCCGTACTCCTGTGTACCAACATTTTAACTTTATAATCTCATGTAAGCAGTACACTCATAGACACTTCATTTATATAAGATAAAAGACACCCATAGACACTCTTCATTTAAATAAGATGTAGTTGTACATATTTTTCCATTTTACCCCCTCCTAACTGGTGGATGAGGTTGGCGTGGAAGGACTTGTATCGAGAGGATGCTAAGATATGGACAAAGGGGACATTTAGGTCGTTATGTATTATAGGGTTGGCCACGTAGGAGGGAGCATTACATATTTTTCGTAGGATTATGGGCGTAGGCGTGGTGAATTGGATCTTATAAGAATTCGATGGTTTGGTCGATCCCCACAGTTCAAGTCCGTATGTCCAAATAGGTTTTAAAAAAATTTACAATGAAAAAATATGACAAAACTGTACATAACAACAATTACTGTACTTTTAAAGAGCTTTTCAACGATGTGCATCATTAAAAGTATTCATTACTTTGACATTTGTACCCCGTACCCCTGGGTACAAAAATAAAAATTTCGCAAAATCCTTTCTTAGTGGATGCCTATGATATGAACCGAGTATATCCTCAAAATTTCAAGTCTCTCGGTTAAGCAGATTTTGCTGTATGTTGATTCTATGCCAGTCAGTCAATCAGGACATTGCCACTTATATTATAGATTACGACGATTCGCCTCCTATATTAGAGCATTATCAGGCATTATCAGGGGTTGATCGGTTTATATGCAGGCCCCGATTTACTCACGGGCAGACTGGGCCATTGCCCAGGGCGGCAATTTCTGGGTGTAGGAAAATTTTCGGATAATTTTTTATTTTTTATTATTATTTCCAGAACAATAGTAAAAAAAAGGGGGGGGGGGGACGATAACTAACTTGCGTAGCGTAAGCCACGCATTTTTCCGAAGTTGTTACCGAGTTTCCTAAGAAAAAATCAAGAAAAAAGTACATTCACTTATGTTAACTAAAAGTTTCTAGAAAAATTAAGAAAATCATTATATTACAGGCTATTCACTTCATGTTTGTAATTCATTTCATAAAAAATTTGACTTTTTCCTTAGTTTCAAAATGTTAATGTTTATTTCATACACGAGCTGTGGTCAAATCCAAAGGTAATATTTTTCATTTTCATATCTAAGTATCTATTTCGTTTGTTTTCTCTTTGGAAACAAAAGTTATAACACTATTTTAATCCACGTGTTTATTTATTAAATATAAATTGATTTTACACTTTAAAAATTAGACATGCAACTGATAACTTTAAAATTATGTTCATAAAAAATATGTTTGCAGTTTGCACTAAAGACGTAGTTATAAACAAGTAAGGCGCGCTTCACGTAAGTACGTGAGGTGATAATCGCCGTTTTCTGTACGATTAAGTTAAAATTATTAAGTGTAAAATTTTAATAGTTGCATATTCTTTTTCTACACTTCAAGACCTTTAAATTGATGTATAACATTGTCATAGCGACTAAATACTTTTTTTTAGTCACCCGCCATATTGGCTGCGATCTTGAAAATATTAAGTGTAAAATTTTAATAGTTGCATATTCTTTTTCTACACTTCAAGACCTTTAAATTGATGTATAACATGTCATGGTGACTACAAACTTGTTTTAGTCGCCCGCCATATTGGCCGCCATCTTGGAAATAATAAGTGTAAAAACTCCAAAAAGTGTACAGTTGTCGCAAATGCCGAGATGTACCTATGTGACGATTATTATGTTCCTAGCTATAGTAGTTTAGGAATTCAAACATGCCAAGGACAGACGCCAACGGACAGACAGACAGAGCCGTTATCTAAGGTTTCTTTTCATACTTTGTACAGAAACCTAAAATTAATATTATTTAAAAAATAACTATTATAGGCCTAATAATTTTTTTTCACCAGTACACACCATTACTGGTTAATACCTAATACGTCACTTTTACAACAACACATGTTGAACTATAATGATCAACATGTACCCAGGTCCCGATTTAGGGTAAGCTGCGCCCTGGGCAAAACCTTTTGTAGGCCCCCCCCCCCCCAAAAAAATGACAGACTCAGAGACTGTGATTACTAAATAGTATATTTTAAGGTTACCCCAATGTGGTTGATACCATATTGTACATCTGATGCCATTAGCACAGGATGGTAAAATATCGGAACTTACTTCTATTGCTAACCGTGTGATAGTGAAAATATACACAGATACAGTTTATTTTTATATACATAACTTAAATTCATTAAAATTATAAAAATAATAATTATTTATACGATCACTCCACAACCAATAACGAATGATGAAAATAATCAAACTGAAATAATGACTTACTACGATTTTGTGTTTAAGTATTCTAATGGAATTTGGAGTATTTTATTGTTAATTTTTTTTTTTGTTTGTTTGTAGTTTTAGTCCCGTTCAACAGCTTATTAGGTCATTCCAGGACGGGGGTTATCCGGCCACTTTACTCATCTAATAGATGAGATCATCAGTGTGAAACATGTCTCACCCCGCTGGGATTCGAACTCACAGCTGGGGTTTAGAGCTTGGTTTCAGAGTCGAGTGCGCTAACCCCTCGGCTACACTGGCCGAGGGCCAGCATAAATAATAATTATTGTTAATTATTTGTCTTTTGTTTTGTTGTTATAATCCCTCTTCCAGTCATTTTTACTTTCTCATATAAAAAGAAAGTATTGTAATGGCTCGAAAATTCGATTTTGAGATTTTGATGGATCAAAACACGTTCTAAGGTCCCCTGCGAGACCAAAAAAGTGGTTTTTAAAAAATGTCTGTCTATCGTCTGTCGTCTGAGCAGACGGGGTGGAGCCTAAACTACTGGGCCGATTTGGACGAAATATGACATACATGTTGATATGTTCGCCTCGGGGCCCGAGGCGAAATCGAAAAATGAATTTTAGCCCCAATTTTGGGGCCGCTACCAACAATATCGATTTAAAAAATTCTAAAATGTAGTCCATTTAAATACGAATCTAATGATATAAGTTGTTTCCCTGGGAAAAATCTAGTTTCGGACATATTGATGAAAATAAAACTGATTTTGTTGAAAATCGAAAACAGAAAGTAAACAACCACCTGTTGAATGCATTTTAAATAATAGAGTAGTAACTAAGTATCGCGTAGGTTTATCATTGAAGCGAGCATAATAATGCAATAAATATTTAATATTAAGCAAATGAATAGTTAATCATGATGAGTATAGTTTAAGGATGATTAGAGTAGACGGTAGTGCCGGGTGGGGCTCTCACTTCACTTGGAAGGTTCCATAGTAACCCTGCTAAAGGTGGGTTCACAGTCATAGCAGATCGACATCCATCTCTATATATAACTAGGCATCGCGTGGCTCGTGGCTCTATCATTGAAGCGAGCGTATAGTAATAAATATGTATTGAATATTGAAAAAATAGATAATCTTGAATCATGATGAGTTGATAGATATAGGATATGATAGTAGTACAGTGGCTACTAGTAGGTAGTAGTAACCACCCTGCATTCTTACTATTCCTTTGACCACACATCTAAACGTGTAGGCCCGCTTTAATAGTTTTAACGATCTTTATTAATTCATAGCGGTGTCGCTGTAGGTTTTACTAAAAAATGTTATTTGGAATAAAATGTTCGTCTCATCGAATAGATAAACCTAGAATTTTTTCCCGTCCTGAAATTCCAATTTTAATTTTGAAGTGCACGTTTACGCGAGCGTTGCGCGCGAACGCTTGGGCAGACAACGTTGTCCAACGAACTCGTCCTGAACATTGGTAAAATGAACATGTTTACCAAATTTCATCAAAATCGGTCAACTTTTACTCAAGTTATCGTCGTAAGTTTTAGACGCACAGATACACAGACACACAGACACGGAGCATATTTCGTTAAATGTAGGAAGCTCGCTACGCTCGCTTTAATAATATATTCTTGTTTTCTGGGATATGGGTCCGAGATTATATGAGAAAGTTAGTCTGAGTTGTATCCGACCGATTTTTATAATCGGCTTGGCGTTGGTTTGGTAAATTTCCCGTCTTCCCTGTGCCCCTATCCATCCCTGGTGGAAATATGTACAGGAAGGATATTTCACCTTCCTGTGTTAGAGGCGTGAACTGAGGAGTTATATGTAGGGTTATCGCCCGTTTTTCCCGGAAACCACCCGTTTTTTTATCGGGTTTTTCCCCCGGTTGAAAACCACCCGTTTTTACAATGCTCAGAAAATGTTATTCAGTAATTTACTAGTGTTACAAACGTAACCCTTATTACCTTATTAATTCAAATAAAAACCCCTTTTAAAATTAATTGAAATCAAAATCTCATATAATATATTAAAAAATTGGTCCGAGACAACTCAGACAAACTCTCATATATACGAGTTCATAATTACTTATCCCATTGCTTTCCGTTTATTAGTTTTCTGAGGTACATTTAATTATTATTGAACACTTTATTAAAATGTATCATAAAAATAACTTCTCCTGGGCGGGGAATCGAACCCGGCCTCTCTCGGTCCGCGTTTAAAGCTATTTTCTCAGGAACTAGATTTTTACTGGGATAACGACTTATATCGTTGGATTCGTATATAAAAGGCCTACATTTTAGAATGTTTTAATCAAAATCGTCGGAACCGTTTTCGAGAAATATTTTTTTTCACATTATTTTCAGAGGTTTTAGGGGGTAGCGCGAAATGAATTATAGCTCCACATTTGGGGAAATGTGGAGCTATAATTCATTCCTCGATTTCACCTCGGGGTATGCTTTTTATGAACATGTATGCCAAATTTCGTCCAAAATCAGCCCAGTAGCTTAGGCTCCAGGCGTCTGTACAGACGGCAGACAACAGACAGACATTTTTGAAAAACCACTTTTTTGGACTCAGGGGACCTCAAAACGTGTAAATCCATTAAAATCGAATTTTTGCGCCATCACAATATTTTCTCTTCATATGAGAAAGTAAAAATACTATACACAAAATAAGAATAAGACATATTTACCATTTCATTTTGTTATTTTTTTTAAATAAAATACTACGGATTAAGTAAAGCTTAATCTGTTATATAACCTTAACCTATCTACAGCAGCTATATATAGGTCGATGTAGAATTTTTTTGAAAAAATAACAATTTAAAAAGAAATATGTATCATTTTATAAAAAAAACAAATGTGCACAATATTCATTAAAATTAATAACAAAATTTGATCTCAGATAGCGACAGTTCTTCCATTTTACATTCATTTTTTCAAAATTTTCCGGGGGAAGGATCCCCTGACCCCCCCCCCCCCCCCGTACAAATTTTCCACCGGTTTTTTAGATTTGAAATATGGTAACCCTAGTTATATGTCGAACTAATGATCATCATGACATGAACACCCTTGATGATGCCTCTCTTGTATGAGTTGCAACATCCTCTATGTCATGGCTATCACTAGAAAACTAGAACTTCATTAGCACACATAAATCGCGGATGCTTTCGCACACTAACATAGATAACCATGTTAGAAATAGTAAATTCTGAAACACATAAATCCTATATCAATGCATTACTCTTGAATTATGTGTTAACTAAAAACCTGATAACACAAATAATTGATTATGTAAGCTATAAAGTAAGTAAGCCGATAGAATTGTTAATTCATTGTCTGTTTCATACAAGCTTGGTTTTATCGTAAACCGGTTTATCTGAATATGTAGGGATTCATTTATCTGCAGTATTATCTGTTTATACTGAGGTGGGTTCATATTGATTTCTAAGCTTGAGTTAGGTTCTGTAGGGATCGTATGGAATCGCCTCGAGGCTCTCTAGCCCTTAGAGTTGCAGGAAATCCTTCATCCCTTAATCTCCATATCCTATAGTACCCTTCCAATCTAGTGGCGAAACCTTCGCATCCAATCTAGTGGCGAAATTGTCCTCCCTCTTTGATAACATTGCTCTTTGAAAAGGACTGTCCTAAATGCAAGGACTTGATTTTCAATTAGACTTGATTTCCTTGTTGGGGAAATTAATCTAACGCTGATTTGAATGTCGCCGAGATGACCATGTTTATAATTCGTTTTAGAGATCACACCCCTTTATCCATACAAATCCGCCAGATACAACTAGTAATAAACTTACCTCGTATAATTTTACTTCATCCGACGTTTTCCATTTGTATGTTATGTTTTGGGGTTTCATAATTAAATTTATTTATTATCAGGCAATGCGTGGCTCTATCATTAAAGCGAGCGTATTGCAATAAAATACTGAATATCAAGGAATTTAATAATAACCCACGTTGAAAACACCTTTTTAAGATTGCTTGTTACTATGGTAATTACAAAAAAAAATTATTATTCCATTATTCCTCGAAACGTTTCGGCCTTTCTTAGAGCCATCCTCAGTCTTTATTTCTGAATTCATGAAATCAATTAATTAACAATTATTCTTAATCAACAAGGTATCTGATGCATAATGTAAAACTTAAACTATACTTTAAGATGTTAATTTCCAAAATACTTACAATTGGTGTTGCGTTAAGTTGTGATAATTATATTACAAAATTATTTCTCCATAAGAGAAAGTCACATTTTCGTCAAAAATTTAAAATATAATTTAAAAAAAAATTAAACGTTTTTCGATTCATTTTGAAGGTAACATTAATATAACTGGTTTTAAATAAATAATATAAAAACATAAAAACAATTATTTTTAAATATAAATAATATAAAATACATTACAATATTAATATAACCAGAATCACAAATATAATAATATGTATATACTTATAATAATTAAACATACATAAAAAAAACCCTCACCCCCACATTACAGACTACACTCGGGTGTATATGACCATAAGTAGTCCGGCACCCTAACAAAAAAAAAAAAAAATAAATAAATAAATTAAAAAAATAACCTTCAACTAAACCCTCAACACCAAGAGGTATATATTATATATGGTATTTAACATTTAATTTCTTACCGAGAACGTTCAAATCTTTTAAGTTACTATAAAAATAGAATGAATATTTCAATGTTGTAAACAAAAAACAAAATTATTGAAGACAATAATACTTTAATTAAAATTGTGAGCTTCAAATGAAAAAAAATAATTTTAAATTTTTTTTTTATTTTTTTTTATTTTTTTATTTTATTGGATAACACAACTACAAATTTAAATTGCAACAAGTGATAGTGATGATACATTGGTTATGTGGCGTAAATATACATTGGGTGTTAGCAGTAAATATAGTGAAATAATTATAATTCAAATTAACTTATAATGATAAAATAATGATGAAGTGGATTATATTAATTATTATAAAAGTTTAACATAATATAATATGGGAAAACGATATTTTAAGATAAGAGATCTCTAGGCCATCTCCTCTTCAAACGTCTTGGTGGGTTGCTTGGGATAAACTGAGAGGATAGGAGTTGTACAAGAGGATTTGGATGGTGGGATATGGATTCATGGAATTTTTTATATCGGGATACGGTCAGATCTCGGACAAAGGGCACATTTAAATCTTCATGAAGAGTTAGGTTAGAAACATAGAAAGGAGCATTGGTTATTTTTCTAAGGATTTTTGACTGCAGGATTTGGAGACGACGGGAATTGGAAGGCTTGGTGCTACCCCACACTTCCAGACCGTAGGTCCAAGCTGGTTTTAGAACTACATTATAAATACGAAGCTTGTTGTTAAGAGAAATCTTAGACCTACGATCAAGAAGACCGAGCAGTAACTTGAATCGTCGTGTGATGTCAGTACGTTTAGTTTTAGTGTGTAGTTGCCATGTTAATCGTCGGTCAAGGAAAAGGCCAAGGTATCGGACGGAGTCGGACTGAGGAATGGGAACTTGATTAAGGGTGACTGGAGGACAGGGTTATGACGAAGAGCAAAGGTGACATGAACACTTTTCTGTTCGTTTATCTTTATCCTCCATTTCCTTAACCAAGGTTCGAGAAGTAACAAATGACTTTGGGTATTATCGGATGCAAGGAGGTGGTTCTCTTGGACAGAAAGGATTGCCTTATCATCTGCGAAGGTGGCAAGGAATGTTAAGGGATGCTGGGGAATATCATGAGTATATAGGGAGTAGAGAAGGGGTCCTAGGATACTGCCCTGAGGTACTCCAGCACTCACAGGGCATATAACGGAAAAGGAAGATCCAAGACTTACACAAAAAAAATCTGTCAGTGAATTTTAAATTTATGACGAAAATGTGACTTTCTCTTTTGGAGAAATAATTTTGAATTTGAATTTTGTAATATAATCATCACAACTTAACGCTACACCAATTGCAAGTATTTTGAAATTTAACATCTTAAAGTATAGTTTAAGTTTTACATAATGCATCAGATGCCTTATTGATTTAAAATAATTGTAAATTAATTGATTTCATGAATTCAGAAATAAAGACTGAGGGTGGATCTAAGAAGGGCCGAAACGTTTCATTTATTTACACCTGAATATCCATCCACCATAGTAACAATGAATTTATTAATCATAATGAATGTCATAGTTTGAAGATAAGTGGAGAAGGTTAGTGTCGGGAAGAGTGGGGGTACTCGGTACAAAGCTCACCTTCCTAGATACACCTATATAACTAAACGCCTGCAAGAATCTTAACCACTCGCAGTAGCTTTTAAACTATTATTATAAATGTATAACTTCGCAGCACAAAACTTCTGCTTGTATCAGGTTGAAATTTCACATGCCTGTTTCAATTGTACTTTAGACGATGTGTATAAAGTTTCATTGAACTCTTTACGTTAGAACGTAAGATATTAGTAAAAACGATGTTATGTCTACTTTAAACGTTTAGGTATGCTTTCATAGTTTTAACGATCTTTATTAATTCATACCAGTGTAGCTGTTGGTTTTACTAAAAAATGTTATATTTAAAAAATCGTTCGTCTCATCGAATAGGTGATGATAGAATCTTTTTCCGTCCTGAAAATCCAATTTCACATTTACGCGAGCGTTGCGCTCCGAACATTTGAATGGATAACGCTGTCCAACGAACTTAGCCTGAGCATTAGTGAAAGAAACATGTATATTAAATTTCAACTAAATCTGTCAACTTTTATTAGTTATCATCGGATACGTAAACGTTACTGACAGACATACAGACGGACAGACAGACAGGATGCATATAGTTTGTTGAATATAAGAAGTTTACTTGCGCTCGCTTCAATTAAAGTAGTTCCTACCTGGTGAAGAATCGATTACCAACTTAGTAATTATCGCTATTATCTCAAAAAATTGATTTTTATAACTTATACGGCTAAATACGTGTACAAATAAATTTTTCTTTTAATCAAAAGTATATGAGAAAGTGAAAAAAAAAAAATCTATTAAAAAATGCAATAAAAAAATCACCATATATTATATATATTAGTAAGTTCCACAAAACCATTAAATCTTAAAGGTAACAATTATTATATATGTTTTATTAGGGTCCGTAGGCAAAACCAAGGACCCTTATATTTTCCTGCGTGTGTCTGTCCGTCCGTCCTCTTGCGTGCTCTCACGGCTACACCTTTCGTCCGATCACTTTGAAATTTGGCATGTATGTGTCTTGTACCGACCCACATATTTTAAAAATATAGCGACTTAAAAAAAATATTTAAAAAAAAAATTGGGGTAAAAAAACCTAAGGGTTAAAATTTTTTTTATTTTTTTTCGACACCGTGAGGGGTATCATATGAAAGGGTACGTCGAGCTAATTACAAAAATATATAATTCTTATTTTATAACTTTAAATCTGAAAAAATTCCTGAACATTCTTCGACCAAAAGTAAAGATACCACTTTTTGGAAATTTCGAAAAAAATATTATTTTATTTTTTATTGACAAAATACGTTTTTTTATAATTATGGTCTTTTCGATGTATTTATATGGTTGTAGTTCGGTTCAGTGGCAAAAAAAAAACTTTATCAGAGTGTGTTTTGAGAATATCAGACCCTTGGAATGGTTCAAAGTAAGCTTTTTAGCATTTTAAAAAAACACTGTTTACACACTTTACAGTTAAACACTATACAGTGTTGCCTACGGACCCTCGCTGTGTGCTGACCAGCACACACTTGACCTGTTTATTATAACTATGTTAGAGTAGAAGTGAACTTATTTAACGTAATCAATATAAAAGAAAAGAAAAACATATTTGGTTTTATGGTACAAACCTTAGTATCTGTATGCTTATGTTTCTTAGGTTATGCATGTCGTAACCTTAAGTCCTTTTCGTAAAGAATTCTTAGGTTGTACAGGTCGTATACTTTAGTCCTTCCCATAAAGAACTAATGTTATTTTTTACGATAGAAGCCGTTAGTTTTAAGATCCAAAATCAACATATCAAATATTTGTATCGTGAACTTGAAAGAAGGTTCTATAAATGTAAATTAGTTCTAAATATTTATTCCCTGATGGATTTAAAATGTTAAGGAACATACTATTATTTTAAAAAAGTATAAATTAGTGTGTCATATAGTTTCCTCGCGTTACTGTAGTGTAAATATAAATAATAAAATTTTAAATGTTAGAGACTTCTGAAACTCAAACTTTTTTATTACCAATTCTTCAGAATATTTGATCGAATAGTTCACAAAACAACCCTCAGAACCTTTCAAGTTGTTCATTTTTTTGTATTATTCTATCCAATATAAATATTTTTCAGACAACCTTGTTCAAAATTACCGATTATTAATGTTAAAATAATTCAAAGTAGAAAGTTGTAACTTGTACCTATAATAAATTAGTATTCATAAGTCAGTTGTATTTACATCCATTAATGTTGTTGGAATACTATAGAATATGTTTCAGGATAACCATAGTCTTAATGGATTACAAAAACTGCTGTATTCTGCAGGTACACGCGATTCAACCATTATTTTAATTCAGAGATCGAACTTAACCTTTATTCATGGTCAAATTGACTGCAAGCTATTATAATATTAATTGATAAGTGGATATTTATGAATAGAAATTATTCTTTCGAAGGTTGTAAGTACAATGAACTTGAAAACGACAAATTTCATAATCATAAATTTGTTTTAGTGTTGGTTGCTAATAATTTCAAGGGAATAATTCGAAGGGAAAAGGGGGAGGGGGGGGGGGGGGGGGGGAGGGGAGGAGATAAGGCAGACCAAGAAAGAAATGGCCGTATGATATAAAAAAAATCATAGAATTAATGCATGGGTCATGGGCATACATAGCCGATGGCCAACGCTTGTATAAGAGGCACGGATTGAACACTCAACGTAGCGCTTAGTGCCTAGAATACACGAGGCAGGGTTTTTAAGCTAGGATAGCAAGCTAGGTATTCCCAGCTTGCCTGCTAGCTTTCTACAAACTAGAATTGTTTACATGATGCAAGGAAATTCCTCATATAACAAAAGCATGACCTAAATGATTTCTCGATTTTTGACTACATCTGACATTAAGTTGTTCTTAGATTTATGGAACGAAGTTCCTTGTGGCACGTTCTGGAGCCCGGGAGTGAATCCGAAAAAAAACGACCAAAATCACCGTCACAAAACCAAGCGTCACAAAATCTACCGATGACGATAACTTGAGTAAATGATGACCGAGTTCGTTCAAATTTGGTACACATGTTCATTTTACCATTGCCCAGGCTGAGTTCGTTTTTAATAATGTTATCCGCCCAAGCGTTCACACGCAACGCTCGCGTAAACGTAAGCTTCAAATTTAAAATGGGAATTTTAGGACGGGAAAAAATTCTTACTTCATTTATTTAATGAGACAAACAACATTTTTAAATAATATTTTTAAGTAAAACAAACACCGACATTGCTATGAAGTGATAAAGATTGCTAAATTTATTAAAGCGGACCAAAACGTTTAAAATAAAGAAAACAACGTTTTTACAGATACGTTCTAACGTAACGATTTAAATAAAACTTCGTATACATCACCTATAGTACAACTGAAACAGGCATGTAAAATTTCAACCTGATACAAGTAGAAGTTTTTGTGTGTTAGTGATTTATATTTTTTATTATAATATTTAATTGGAGTAATTAGCCGACGGAGTCTGAGGGGACGGTTTTATTTCGTCTATACAACCATCTGCTTTAACTATAAATTCATCATTATTAACTTTTTTCTCATTATACAATACATTATTTATTGTAAGACGCTCATTTCAAAGATGATAAAATGCGTTTCGTCTAATTTTGCCTTAACTCCGCTAGTACAAATTGTTAGTTACCTACTTTTAATTTTGTCTCTTTTCTAACTCCGCCATTTATAAGTAGTTAGCATCGTATACTTATTTTGGAACTGTGATTTTATAATTTATATTTAATGAAAAGCGTAAGGAACTTTGTTCCTACCGGGTGTCCCGCGACACCACACGTATTTTTATTTTATTTTACTTTTAACTTCATTAATAGTCATTTTTATGCCGATCATCATTAATTCAGCACACATTTTTTGAAGTGATAATTCACAGATAGACTTGTTTTTATGGGATTGAATACAGGCATTCCAAAGACATTCTTCCTCGCGATACAACTGAACAAATCTTAAATTAACGTCATCACTTTATTTTGAACTTAAAAAACTTTGAAATAAAAAATTTAACTTAACAGAAAGACCTGTCACGAAACACTCGCAAAAAAACAAAAACAAAAGGCGTGACCACTGTATACTAGCCTATAATGTGCTAGCTTTACCGTCCACATGAAGATATTAAGCAAAGTCTCAAGATAGTAAATTCAGTGATGGGGGTGCTACTAGCTTACTAGTAGCTGAAAAAATAGGGGGCTGACCTATTCAACTTTCCTGGCTTGAGAAGCTAGCTTACTAGCTTCTTCTACTACTTACTAGCTTAAAAACGAAGCTAGTTCTGTCTACAAGAACCTAAAATGACTAGCTTGCTAGCTTAAAAACGAAGCTAGTTCTGTCTACAAGAACCTAAAATTACTAGCTTGCTAGCTTAAAAATGAAACTAGTTCTGTCTACAAGAACCTAAAATTACTTGCTTGCTAGCTTAAAACTAAAGCTAGTTCTGTCTACAAGAACCTAAAATTGCTACCTTGCTAGCTTAAAAATGAAGCTAGTTCTGTCTACAAGAACCTAAAATGACTAGCTTGCTAGCTTAAAAATGAAGCTAGTTCTATCTACAAGAACCTAAAATTACTAGCTTGCTAGTTTAAAAACGAAGCTAGTTCTGTCTACAAGAACATAAAATTACTAGCTTGCTAGCTTAAAAACGAAGCTAGTTCTGTCTACAAGAACCTAAAATTACTGGCTTGCTAGCTTAAAAGCGAAGCTAGGTCTGTCTACAAGAACCTAAAATTACTAGCTTGCTAGCTTAAAAACGAAGCTAGTTCTGTCTACAAGAACCTAAAATTACTAGCTTGCTAGCTTAAAAACGAAGCTAGTTCTGTCTACAACGACCTAAAATTACTAGCTTGTTAGCTTACTAGCAGTGGCTTGCTATCCCAGCTTGAAAAACTGGCCTCGTGTATTCCGGCATAAGATGATGGATAGATTTATTTGAGAAAGTTGGATGATGTGGAGAGAGTATGAAAAGTTTGCTCACCTCTGATTCAGATCTTTCTTTTTTTAAATTAAAGTTTGACAAGTCATTCTCTAAACTTTTCCCAAGTAAGTTATAACTCTTTCCCCTTTCTCCCTTCTGACTTTTCCCAGGACAAAGTAATTGTCAACTTTATCACGTTTAAGGTAGCTAGGTTATTTTTTTCCACGTGGCTTACGGTACACGTGGCAAAGAAGGAAAAATGGAGGGTAAAGGGCAGACTTTTCCAAAGCTGTTATAAACACTACGGATTGAAAAGGGTGTCGGGCCTATGAAAAGGGCGCTTCAAGTCTAAAACCATCCATCCAACAGCCTACGCTTTAACATATAAATCCTTCAGAAGAACCTCTATAGGAGGGAGGTTTAATAAGTCAGAGTAAAGGTAAGAGAGCTTTGCAAGTATTAAGTACACGTGGGGGACTTGGTTCTCACGAGTAAACCTAAAGATACTTTATACTTGATTCCACTGTAGATCCTGCTTGGGATTTCAAGACTTTACAGCCACGACGCCCAAATACGCCTCCATAACATACCAATAAAACAGAATATATATAAAGCAATGCACTAGTGTCGTCTTCTTTTCCCCAGATTGCTTTAAGCACACTTTACACTGCTTCTTTAAGGCTCCATAAAACCCCTAAGAATACTTGATAGTCGTACGTAGAGTTACTTAAATCTTTTATAAAGCATTTTCTTTTATTTTAAGTAAGAACAACTTTAAAAGTTCTAACAAGTACATTGTTTAAAAATAAATAAAACTCAAAGAATCAATTTGATCAGTTTCTTATCGTAAAGCATACCTACTTGTTGCCATAAAATACTTAATAAAACGGTAAAGTACCGCTTCAGGAATGACTTCCTTATGTACAGACAGTAAAGTTCTGTCCCTGGTAGAAAAGGAAAAACAAGAAAAAGTGGACCTTAACTTAACGTAACGATACTTTCCTTCTTCATTCTACATAGCTAGGTTATTTTTTTCCACGTGGCTAACGGTACACGTGGCAAAGAAGGCAAAATGCAGGAGCTAAATTTTATGGATACCCCGAGGCAAAATCGAGAAATGAATTTTAACTCCAAATTTGGGGGCGCTACCTCCCAAAAACTCTGAAAAAACGTGAAAACAAATTATTTCTCGAAAACGGTTCCGACGATTTTGATTAAAAAAATCTAAAATGTAGTCCATTTAAATACAAATCTAACGATATAAACTGTTTTCCCGGGAAAAATCTAGTTCCTGAGAAAATAGCTTTAAACGCGGACGGTGAGAGGCCGGGTTCGATTCCCCGCCGAGGAGAAGTTATTTTTATGATAAATATCGATGAAAAGTTGAATAATAATTTAATCTACATACGAAAATTAATAAATGGAAAAAACTGGGCTAAGTAAATATGAACTCGTAAAATGAGAAAGTTGTCTTGGACCGATTTTTTTATTTGCTACTACACAGAAACGATAATTGAACGAGCGTAGTGAGTTCTCGAATGCAGAGACTTATGATTTTAAAAGTTTGTTTGTCAAACGGCGTAAAATTGATCGATTTGAACCAAATTCAGCACACGAGAGCATCTCAGAATTTGTAACCACTGTATGGTTTCTGGAAATGCCACCACTATATTATATTTTCAAGATGGCAGCCAATATGGTGGATGACTTAATAAAAGATATTAGTCAACATGACATGTTATATATTAATTTAAAAGTTTTGAAGAGAAAGGAAATAATATGTAAATATTACAACAAAATGTCCATTCTTTGCAGGTACTTTGAAAGCAAATATGGCCAAAATGTGGATTGAAGAAAAAAGTTAATGCTTCTAGCATGTAAAAACCATTTTAAATATATTTTCTATTTAATATTCCCCGTCATACGTAAGTTTTTCCTTGAAAAATGTTTTATAGTAGTCATATTTTAAAAACATATGGCCGATATATCAGCAAAAGTCAATTTTTTTTCTACGCGAGATCACAATTGTCGTTATTTGCAACTACTCAATAACATTAAACGGTAACTATGATCTAACTTATATTAAAGAATAATTGAACGAGCGTACAGTGAGTTATTCGTTTCAGAGGGTTAAAATTTTAAAATAGGTCGATTTGAAATTTGGCACACAGGTGCATTGTAGAAATTGTGACAACTGTATAGTTTTTGTAAATTTCATAGATTTTAATATTTTAAAGATGGCGGCCAATATATAAAAAAGGTTTTAATCAACATGGCATGTTTTAATAATATTAAAGGTTCTTTTAGAGTAGAAAAATAATATGCAACTATTAAAATTTTAAATTTAATATTATAGATTGTTACCAATATGACAACTAAAACAAGATTTTAAGTCAGTGTCGTAAATACAAATGTGGCCAAAATTAATTATTGAAAAAAGACATTTCTGACTATTCATAAAAAAAAAAAACAAAAAAAAAAACCAATTTAAATGGATTACTAATATATTTTAATAAAAACGCAATGTACAAGACAAAAAGTGAAACAGAAGGAAATCAAGTTTCTTAGAAATTTGAAAAAAAAGAAATTTTGAAAGTTCGGGTTCGATTCCTCACCGGGTAGGAAATATATATATTAAAATAGTTGAAATACAACCTTGAAAATCAAATGTAACAAATAGAAAACACTAGACTCTAGACCTAGACCAATAAATATGAGCAAGATTATTACGAGTCTAACTGTACTGATTCCTTCAAGATCGGTTCCCCACCGGAGAGGAAATATTTGTATTGTAAAATATTGCTTCCAAGCTTACCGAAGGTAACAGAAGCTATGTAATCGTTCTGAAGAACGAAAATATTTTATGTCTCCGATTTCAAAAAAATACCAAGACAGAAATCCGTTTCAGACATCAGGGAACATTTTTGGTTCCGTGTCTGTCTGTCGGAAAATCATAAAATCAATAAAGTACGTGATAGGATACGAGAAAGCTATGTGTCACCCCAATTGGTCTATTTTAACCATGAAGCAAAGACCAAATATAAAACACAAGAACGAAGTAATCATGTACTCGTATATGAGAAAGTTTGCTAGGAATTTCTTCATTAGGATATCATCCAATTAAAAGAAAAATGTAAATTGTTCATTAATCCTTTTTTTAAGTAAACGAGAATTTTCAAAAGCGTAATGACACAGAGGGAGAAAAGCAGTAAAGTAAACATGGTGAGAAATACTCAGGAAAACAATAGGACTTAGTAAGGACCAAGTGCAAAGCATTAAGTACTTGACAGAACAAGTTAATACTTACAACTCATCTTTTAGAAACATTATTACAAAAAAAGAAGAAAAGAAAATAACAATAGTTTGGTAATTAAAACGTGAAATATAGCTTGGAGAATGAAAAGAAAACATGGAACAATGATAAAAATGTTAAGGAACAACCTTAACTGTTCAAGGTTCTATATGAACAGCTCTTGAGTCAACTCTTTTATCCTGTTTCTCTTTTATTTTTAACTAAATATAGACCCTTTTATGATGTAAATGTACAAGAGTCATAAATGTACTTTTTATTGCTGAGTTCAATATACTATTTGCTTTTATTACAGAAAAGGAAGTCCCCAGATAAACTTGAATAAGAGAGAAAAAACTTTTATATGTAAAACTTTACCACACTATGTTTCTCTTTTCAAACATAGTTGCTTGAATAAATAAAAACTTATTTTTATTTTTTATTAATTCATAAAAATTGGAATGAAAACTATATATGGAGTTCGTTGTTATTTGGAATGAAAGTCCTTTTTTCTTTTATTATATTTTATTTAACAAGCTTTCGTCCAGGGAACCTGGGCTTCTTCAGGTTTTGAATGTTAGAAATACTGTAAATTTAGAGAAAATGGTCAAAATGAAAAAAGTAAAAACGAATTTTGGAATTGAAAGTCTTACCAAGTTAATAAGTTAATTTTGATTGTTTTTATATGTTTTTTTTTAGGGTTTCGTTGGTAAAACCAAAAAAAGAAACCCTTATAGTTTCGTTCATGTGTCTGTCTGTCTGTCACTCTGTACGGTTCCAATAACTTTTGAATAAAAACAGATAGAAACGTGAAACTTTCCAATATTAAAGATCGTTTTGACGCGCACACAGGAAAAATATAGCGAACTCAAAATTATCAGCTGTTCAAATCCAAAATTGCGGATAACTCACGTCATGCGAAAAAAATATTTTTTTTAAATTTTAAGTGGGGTATCAAATGAAAGGTATTAAAGAGTAGATTACAAATATATATATCACTTAGGGAAAGTGTTCAATTTTCGGCGCCATTTTGTCATAAAACATCGAAATTTTGCGTGTCCCCCCCCCTTAAAATCGTATTTCCGCTCATACTAAAAATATAGAAAAATATGCAAAATGTGTGGTCTGGTGGGCCATAGAAAAAATAAGATTAGCAATTTGATCTGATTTAATGGGAATCCAAGATGGCGGATAATTCATGTCACACGAAAATAAATTTTTTTTTTAAATTTTGGGTGGGGTATCAAATGAAAGGTATTGAAGAGTAGATTACAAATATATATATCACTTAGGGAAAGTGTTCAATTTTCGGCGCCATTTTGTCAAAAAACATCGAAATTTTGCGTGTCCCCCCCCCCTAAAATCGTATTTCCGCTCTTACTAAAAATATAGAAAAATATGCAAAATGTGCGGTCTTATGGGCCAAAGAAAAAATAACAATAGCAACTTGGCCGGATTAACTGGGAATCCAAGATGGCGGCTGATTGATGTCACGGGAAGAAAATATTTTTTTAAAATTTTGAGTGAGGTATCAAATGAAAGGTATTGAAGAGTAGATTACAAAAATATATAACACTTGTAGAAAGCGTTTAATTTTTCCAGCCATTTTGTCAAAAAACATCGAAATTTAGCTTCTCCCCCCCCCAAAATGTGCAGTCTGATGGGCCAAAGAAAAAATAAGAATAGCAACTTGGTCGGATTAACTGGGAATCCAAGATGGCGGCTAATTGCTGTCACGGGGAAAAAAATATTTTTTCAAAATTTTGAGTGGGGTATCAAGTGAAAGGTATTGAAGAGTAGATTACAAAAATATATAACACTTGTGGAAAGCGTTTAATTTTCTACGCCATTTTGTCAAAAACATCCAAATCCCCCACCCCCAACTACTAATTTCATGTTTACAACGCCAACGAAACTCTTTTTACGTGAAATTTCACGCACAGCCATTTTATTTTAAAAGAATTAAATTTATTTTTTTAACTGACATACCTAATCAAAAAAAAATTTTGTATTTATTTTTATTTGTATTAAATATAATATTTGTGTAAATGTTGCTTAATTTAATGGTGTCTTGTTTCAAGTTTATGTTGAAGAGTTATTATACATAAAATCAAATACTAACAACATAAACTTGAAACAAGACACCAATAAATTAAGCAACATTTACACAAATATTATATTTAATACAAATAAAAAAAATTTTTTTGATTAGGTATGTCAGTTAAAAAAATAAATTTAATTCTTTTCAAATAAACATATAAAAACAATCAAAATTAACTTATTAACTTGGTAAGACTTTCTTTTCTAAAATTCGTTTTTACTTTTTTCATTTTGACCATTTTTCTCTAAATATACAGTATTTCTAACATTCAAAACCTGAAGAAGCCCAGGTTCCTTGGACGAAAGCTTGTTAAATAAAATATAATAAAAGAAAAAAGGACTTTCATTCCAAATAACAACGAACTCCATATAAGATACCTTAAGTCCACAAAAGAAAAACTTCAATTAGAAAACTATATAGAACAACTTTTATTTAAGGATATAAGATTGTTCTGCAAAGTGACGTGAAATTGTAGAAGGTGATTGTATAACTCAAAATTAAGTTACAAATTTATTCAAAATTAGTCAAATTTAAGATAAAAATTTATTAATAGACTAATCAGAATAACAATCTCATTTACAAGGTTGTTCTTCAAAGTAAAGTAAATGTTGTAGAAGATGATTATGCTCCTTAAAATCATTAAAAAAGTTGCTAGGATCTTAATAGTCCAGGAGATCGCGTGCAGAAAAGTGTCTGAATTAACATCAAGCTAGAATTTTGTTTATAAGTTATTCTTTTGTTGTCTTTTAAGAATATGTGGTCGGCTGAGTTCGTCTGTGGGACATAGCTTGGTAATAGGAATTTAGGTATTTACTTTGATTTGGAGTAATATTTGAATAACTAACCTATTAAGTGATCAACTAAATTTTTTGTTTATTAATTAATTTTATACTTAGGATCATGAAAATCACATTGTCCACCGAAATGGGAGGGACATGGACGCTCTCCATCTTTTTTTTTTTTTTTTTTTAAATGCCTATTTAAAGCTATGTCCCGCAGACGAACTTAGCCGACCACATATTCTTAAAATGTACCAAAAGATTAACTAATACACAAAATTCTATCTTCATGTCACTCTGACACATTTTTTGTACGGTATCTCCTGGACTATAAGCATTTTTCTAATTGTTTTTGCCTTATACGTTATAAGCATAAATATAGTTAGCTTTTTTTGAGAATATACTAATATGCACCTTAAAAACAAAATCAACTGTTAAGAAGCTAGAGTTTTATTTTAGCAAATGACAGCATTGCGATGTACAAATGAGCAAAGTTTTGTCCGGTTCAGCAAAGCCTTTGATAATTATTTATTCAGTCATTTACGCTATTTATTAGGATATTTTAACCTGGTTAAGAAATGCCTAGGTATTACATAAATTTGATTTTGATAAAACTTATTTGTTCCTAAAGAAACATTTCTGTCCAACACTACTCTTAAAATAATATTTAATAATTACAAGATAAAAAGAACTTTTTATATACTACGTTTTTAAATTTTCTGTTGAATCATACGTAATGTTGATAATATAATTGCCATTGTTATATATTATGTTAGTGAAAAAATACATAGTTCCGAATTTATTTACTTCACATAATAATGACAACCATCTAGAGAGCTGATCTTAAACCTACAAAAGGACAAATCTTTGTACAACGGATCTCACCAACACCGAATCTAAACCGTGCCATTGATATGCCCCTGTGTAGGAAAAATGTGTACAAGTAAAGAAGTACAGATGCAGAAAAATTAAGCATATGCCAAGGTTACAAGTATAAACTAACCTGGGTGTCACACTTCAATTAATTTATTTCTTTGTATACTTTTTGGTGTCATTCAATGTTTATCTCTTAATAAAAAATCACAAATTTGAAACCCGTCAAAATGAAGATTGTAAATACTATGGGATATGTCAAAACAAATAAAATAATTTGCGGATTTTTTCCGAACTAACTATCCATACAGCAAAATTTGCTGAAAACTAATTAAATTCTGCTGAAAGATGGCTAAAAGTATTAAAATAATGCATTGTCATCGTGTTCTGAGCTATTCTAAAAGTTTCAATTGTCTAGCTACTCGGGAAGTTAGTTAAAAATCGATTGCAAGATTTGTACTGGACAAACAAACAAACAAGAAAGCAAGCTAATAAAAACGTAGTAAAATCTAAAGTTGGCCATTTACTTATTTACTTCTTCTGATACAAATCTATATCAAGATTTAAAAGAAAATCCTTGAATTAGTGTGGCGCCTAACATTAGAAGAATAGTCACATGAGAGTGTTACTAAAATTTAGATTGGTGTGTAAGACGAAGCAAGGTGCACAGATGGTATATTGATATAGAACCCTTAGAATGAAAAATTAATATGGAACTATCCGTGGGCTTACAATATACTAAAAGTTAACATTTTATTAAATTCATATAGGTACTTTTAACAAAAATATGTTAATAGGAAGAAAAATTTTATGTGATGAGCGTATAAGAGTGTGTTTAATAATTGTTTAAAAAATAACTTATTTTTATTGGCAATAAATCCAATGCAGACCGATTTTGATTTAACGTAGTCGGAGTTTTACGTGTATGTAAACTTAGTTCGTAGGCTTACGCGGGTTGACTCATAATCAATAACTTGGGTTTTCCGGTTAATTCTGCATCACGAAGGGGTTAAAGTCTGACATATCCGTCCGGCGGGTCCGACGTTTAATAAAGAGGATGGTTGCTACCTTTCTCGGACCTGGAAACCTCTGGTCAGCACCTGGGCCAGGCAGATAGCAAGAGGCGGCGCCAGAGGCATTTCCCGACTTCATAAATCACCCGCCCAACAAAAGAACGCCGACAAAGGCAGCACCTGCCTGATTGCATCATTCTGTCAAAGGATTACCCCGAGTAAAGGAACCTCCGAGAAATCCAGGTACAAACTACGGTCTAGAGAACCAGTATAAATACGCCGTTTATTCTCTCCAATCGTCAGTGTATCTTGTTTATAATTCGCATTAACATCACGATTCACCCCTACATGCTTCCAGTAGTGGAAGCGAAACGTTGGACTTTATCCCCTTCGTGGCGAGGATTTCACCGTAAAACCAAATAATTGTGGATATGTAGTTTGTTTTATTTTTAGGGTCCGCAGGCAAAACCAAGGACCCTTATATTTTCCTGCGTGTGTCTGTCCGTCCGTCCTCTCGCGTGCTCTCACGGCTACACCTTTCGTCCGATCACTTTGAAATTTGGCATGTATGTGTCTTGTACCTGCCCACATATTTTAAAAATATAGCGACTTAAAAAAAATATTTTTCAAAACAATTAGGGTAAAAAAACTTAAGGGTTAAAATTTTAACCCTTAACTTAAAATTATCAACCCTATAACTTTAATAGGGCGAGCGTAGGCAAGTTTGAAGTGAGTGTGAAACGTGTCCCCCCCTCTATCTCGCTTATGTGAAGTGCAAAAAATCTGAAAAAATTCCTGAACATTCTTCGACCAAAAGTAAAGATACCACTTTTTGGAAATTTCGAAAAAAATATTATTTTATTTTTTATTGACAAAATAGTTTTTTTTATAATTATGGTCTTTTCGATGTATTTATATGGTTGTAGTCCGGTTCAGTGGCAAAAATATACTTTATCAGAGTGTGTTTTGAGAATATCAGACCCTTAGAATGGTTCAAAGTAAACTTTTTAGCATTTTAAAAAAACACTGTTTATGCACTTCACAGTTAAACACTATAATATAGTGTGGCCTACGGACCCTCGCTGTGTGCTGACTAGCACACACTTGACCTGTTTATTTATAGTAGATTTATTTAGAGATAAAACTAAATACAAGAAATGTGCATTTGGAAGGAGGAGAAATAATTTAAGTTTGAAATTTTAAACGATTTCTTATAGCATCAAATTAAAAATAAAACACTCTGTATAAAGTATAGAGATAATATCACTTTTATATAAATGTGTTAGAGAACTAGGGATCAGTAGTACACTTTGGTGGAGGAAATCAGTAAAGTTTGAAATTTTCAATGATTTCTTATAGCATCAAATTAAATACAACGCCATATACATAAAGAAAATGGATTTTGCATGAAAAAACTATAGTAAATAAGTTTGTATGTACTCACCCTCTCTGGAAGAGGTCGACATTGTAAAACTTTGAGATTTCTATGGAGAATTCTAAGGTAGCTTGAAGTTCACTCATGTCTCCTCCATAGCGGTTATCTTCTTCCTGATCTTCCTTACAATCTCCTGTCTAAGAGGATCATCAGGAATTCACCAGGTCACCATGACAGTGCACTAACCGTAACCGCATCGCATCGTTCACAACCGACAACTCCGCCGCAGCGTTACAATCATCGTCACATTGTCCGACATGTTAACTGTCATTGCGCACTCACGATGTGATAACATTGTTATTTTGTTTGAAAATTTTGATAAACTTATTTAATAAATATTTATTTTTTTCTTTTTAAATGAATTCATCTTAAATCATTTTCGTTTATAATGATATAAATATAAAAATTATATTAGATAGTATGTTTAAAAGTTCAGATTTTAAGGTAATTCATATTTCCTATAAAGAAAAAAACATTTAAAAAAGATAAGAATTAAAGTAAAATAAAAATAATATGCTACTTATATACTAAACTAGAGGTCAGTAATAAACTTTAAAGGAGGAAATCAGTCAAAGAGCAAAAACAAAGAGTTCTTTGATCTTTGACATCAGTCAAAGAGCAAAAACAAAGAGTTCTTTGATCTTTGACATCAGTCAAAGAGCAAAAACAAAGAGTTCTTTGCTCTATGACATCAGTCAAAGAGCAAAAACCTCGATGCTCGGCTCATTTTTCTCCTCTGACCATCGACATCAACATATCGATGACACGGTTTAGGCGAGATCCTCTGTACAGAGATTTGTCCTTTTGTGTATTAAACATTGTATTCACTATCATGTCAAAGTACAAACGAATTTCGACATTTTATATTGTCTTCAGTGTTGTGTGTTGAGTATGGAAGAGTAAAACCTCTACTCGTAGAGGCTCTTTAATTTTTACTAAATAAAGACTCTTTAATTTTTACTAAATAAAATCTCTTTACTTTTTACTAAATAAAGACTCTTTACATCTTACTAAATAAAGACTCTTTACATCTTACTAAATAAAGACTCTTTACTTTTTACTAAATAAAGACTCTTTACTCTTACTGTGAAAATTGTGGTGACAATATTGATGTATTACTTTCTATTAATCCCTCTAGTCTTAATTATGAAGTTGTACCACAATATCTAGTCAGAACAACCAATCAGTTACTATCATGTCAGTAAATAAAAGTTAGCTTATTAATACACTTAAAGTTTAAAAAAAATAGTTTGTAATTACATAACCACATAGTCCAGGAGATTGCATGCATAAAAGTGTCTGACTAACATCACGCTAAAATTTTGTATATTAGTACATAGCTTGGCATTAGGCATTTGAAAAAAAAAAAAAAAAAAAAAAACGGTGGAGAGCGGTCATGTCCTGCCCTTTATGGTGAACAATGTAATTTTCATGATCCTAAGTATGAACCTAGATAGTAGACCAAAAATCAAGTTGATGGTAGTTAGTCACTTTTTTAGCTTAGTTAGTCAAATTTAACTCCAAATCAAAGAGGTCACCTATTAAGTGACAAACTACCATTAACTTAAGGTACTTCTTTAGATAGTTACTCCCCTATGTTGCTTTAGAATAAAAATGATTTTGACTAAATAACTATTAAAAAAAAGAGATGTTTTGTCCAATGTAGTTTGGGACCAAGGAATATCCCATTTCTGTTTTTATAAGGGGAGTAACAGTCTAAAGATGAACATTCCGTACACCTTCTTTAGATGGTTACTCCCCTCTGTTTTTTTTATAAGGGGAGTAACAATCTAAAGAAGTTCCTAACTTAATTGGTCTACTAACTAATTTTCTAATCAGAATCATGAAAATCACCTTGTCCACCATAAAGGACAGGACATGGCCGCTCTCTACCGGTTTGTTTTGTTTCAAATGCCTACTGCGAAGCTATGTCCCGTAGAAAAACTTAGCCGACCACATATTATTAAAAGGAACCAAACAATTTACTTATACACAAAATTCTAGCTTGATTTAAGTCAGACACTTTTTTGCATGCCATCTCCTGGACTCATTAAAAATGTATCTAAATATATGTGATCTCTTTCAAATACGTCAACATAATATTATCTAGTTCAATAAATAATAATGATTCTGGCTTTATTGACCACTATTGTTTAAAACAATATAATTCTAATGAAGTCTGCATCTTGATTTTAACATTTAATTAAAATATGTTTGTTGGTGTGGTTAAGAGCGAGCAATGTCCAGATGAGAAGAAATGCTAGTTATATAAGTATTTTAGAAGATGGAAAAATGTTTCTACATATTCAAAAGAAGTTAAATCAACATTCCCTGAATTCAGACAGTACCGAACTATATGTTTTATAAGATCATGTGATCAATATCCGTTAAAATTAATTCGTATACCTTTTCTGTTATTCCTTTACAAATTTTGGCAATAAAATACTTGAAAGGCTCACCTAAATGCTTTCTTTATTTTACAGATCTCCCAAAACATTAAGCCGTTTCAATGGCACTTATTTACTTAGCACCCCTCTTGGTTCTAAACAATGGCCTGTCCTACAAAAGTCTCAAAGGTTTGTGTGTTAATCTCCCCAAGACATTGAGACTCCTGGGCCAGTTTTATTCCACATCTATTTAATATTCCTTTGTCTTAATAGTTAATTAGAATAAGGGATATTTATCACATTTATACACAAAAGTGTGAATCTTTGTCTCAAGATACATTGGACTAAATATCCCTTTGTCTTAATAGTAATTTAGGCTAAGGAATATATCGACTGTGTACCTGCATTACCTCGTAACCCTCAAAATCGAGATTTTTTTTATTGAATTTTTTGATAGATATTATTAATATCTACCAAGCTACCTATGTGCAAAAGCTAGTAAGCCTTAAGCAATTATTTTTTATAGAAATTATTGTAATACTTCGTATTCATCATTTAACTAAAGTGTACAAAAAACCTTGCATACGACGAGGTTTCAAAACCTTGTCACCCCCCCCCCCTTCATTGTAAGTCTTTTAGTTGTGGGATACGTTTAAGTGTTTCAGTAAAATTAAAATCAAAATAAATAACGTTTTTTGCCTCGTCTGGAAAATTTAGTTTTTGGGGTTACAAGGTTTTGCAGGTACACAGTCGATATACAACTCTGTATATTTATGTTCCTTTGTCTAAATAACTATTTAGATACAGGGATATAGGGGGTGCTTAAGTAAAGATGTACTATAGATTTTGCCTCTTTCGCGTTATTTAAATGCTTATTGTAAGTCTGCACCGTCATTCAAATGCTTATTGTTAGTCTGCAGCGTCATTCAAGTGCTTGTAAGTCTGCAGCGTCATTCAAGTGCTTGTAAGTCTGCAGCGTCATTCAAGTGCTTGTAAGTCTGCAGCGTCATTCAAATGCTTATTGTTAGTCTGCAGCGTCATTCAAATGCTTATTGTTAGTCTGCAGCGTCATTCAAATGCTTATTGTTAGTCTGCAGCGTCATTCAAATGCTTATTGTTAGTCTGCAGCATCATTCCAAAATAATAAAATTTATTTTTTGAGACATTTTTTATCTACAGGATTTGTTGCCTGAAGCTTTTCTTGCATCTTCTTTTCTTAAATTAAGTTTTTCTCATAAGTCAAGTTCTTCTCATAAGTTAAGTTCTTCTCATAAGTTAAGTTCTTCTATAAGTTCTTTCATCATTCTTATTGTTCATCAGCAAACACGAAAGAAAGAGGCAAATGATGCATGTAGGAACTACTCCATTTAAACTATTTTTGACTTGATATTGAGAAAGGGTTTCACAGGAAGAGACAGACAAGAGACATGAGACATGTCTCTTCATTGTTTTAAAACCAGACACACGGACTCATGCCTCCCCTGTAAAAATGTCTTGTCTGCTGTCTTGCCGTCTGTCTTCTGTCTTCAGTCATTTCCATGTGAAAGCCACCAAGTCTAGTTGTGACTAGTCAATATCGGTTTTGATGAAAGCAATACACATAAACTAGTTCTGATTAGTCAATATCGGTTTTGATGAAAGCACTTCGCCAAAACTAGTTCTGACTATTCAATATCGGTTTTGATAAAAGTACTACGCCAAAACTAGTTATGACTAGTCAATATCAGTTTTGATAAAAGCACTACGCCGATACTAGTTCTGACTAGTCAATATCGGTTTTGATAAAAGCACTACACCAAAACTAGTTCTGGCTAGTCAATATCGGTTTTGATGAGAGCAATACACATAAACTAGTTCTGATTAGTCAATATCGGTTTTGATGAAAGCACTTCGCCAAAACTAGTTCTGACTATTCAATATCGGTTTTGATAAAAGTACTACGCCAAAACTAGTTATGACTAGTCAATATCAGTTTTGATAAAAGCACTACGCCGATACTAGTTCTGACTAGTCAATATCGGTTTTGATAAAAGCTCTTCACCAAAACTAGTTCTGACTAGTCAATATCAGTTTTAATAAAAGCACTACACCAAAACTAGTTCTGACTAGTCAATATCGGTTTTGATAAAAGCACTTCACAAAAACTAGTTATGACTAGTCAATATCGGTTTTGTTACAAGGACTACGTCAAAGCTAATTTTAACTGATTTCACGTTTTGCCCTTATAAATCTATTGGCTTTTATGAAATGCATATTATATTTCACTCTTCTAAAATCCTTATCACTAATAAATTAATAAAAATTACATTGCCTATAATATTCAAAAGGAATTTAACATTGATAACACCAATTATATTTTGGTTTAGCATACTAATTGATTTGTTCACATTCCTATAACAAATTATATTTCATTAATTAGTTAAGAACTATTAATATCAAACTTCTTATCTAATCATTATAATAATGAAGCTAATTAATTTACAAGTTATAACTTAATCGAGTTTTAATAATATGAATCGATTATGTCTCGAGAGAATAAAGATAATGTCAATTAATTAATTATCTTTTAATTCTTGAGGTGCAAGGATATACTTAATAAGCTAATTATCATAGACAGAGAGTTGAGTGGCACTCAATGAAACCAGACTGAAGGTTGGAACAAAGCTTGCATCACTCAGGTTCGAGTGCTTCTGAACTCATCAAGCACCTTTCTAAAGTAAAGCACTTTCAGACATCGATCAACTTTCTCGTATTTTCGAGTGTTCAAACACACACGTAGCTAATTTATACGTCTACAAGAAATTCCACAATTTCTTTACTTCTTACACTCCTCTTTATATTGGGTGTATATAGAAAATGTATACAGGCTTTTATATAATTTATATAGGACACAGCTTATATAGGAAATTTAATTATGGACAAACAAGATCCAGTATTCAAGAGTCAGCAAACTTTCCTTACAAAGCTACAGAGAAAGTAATCTGAAGCCCAAACATGAACATATCGATAGCTAATAATTGATACCTCGTAACTAACAAAATGGTTTATTTTATTAGCCTTGGGAGGCTTGTCTGCAAGTACATACGACATCTCGTGAGGGGGAAAAAAATGGTCAGTCGAGACATCTCGTATGAGATTCGCAAACTATTTGTTATGTGATAGCTTGTAACTACACCTCGTATGTGTTTCTGGTGTATGTGTTTTGGTAAAGGTTAGTTGTGACACCTCATAACTGCGAGCTGCTAATTCGTGAGTGAGACCTCGTATGTGTTCACTTTATTAAAGAATTGACATAGTGAGAACTCATAACTATATTATTTTATGAACTGTTATAATTTGACAGTTACCAATGTTTCAGAATGGTTTCATGTTATACAAATTTATAAAACACGTAAAAAACTTAGTCAGTTAAAGTAAATTTATTATTTTAAATAGTTTTTGGTTCCTCCTGTAAACCTGACATTTTGAAGATACACTTATTAGCTATCGATATGTAATATTGTATAATGACAACTAACTAGACACCTAAATCAAATAAATATTATGAAATATTCCAAAATGTAAGAAAACTCTTTCCTATATCAAAATAATGGACCCATTTGAAAAATACCAATTACTGTGGCATAGCTTCCTCATATCCTAACATGAACTTTATTGATTTTTATGCAATTACAAGCATTATTTTGTAAATTTATTTGTTTCCCCCGTTTTTTTAATCTGTCAAAATTGTTTTAATTTTCTTCAAGAATTAAAGTATCAATTTAAAGAGCGCAGACTGTACAAATTAATCTGGTGCTATCTGCGGGCTACTTTCGACGAACCATCCAAATTACATCCAAAAGTCAGATGAGTACTTTTGAAGATATATCCACTCTTTTCTATAACAAAATACGAGTAATGCACCCATTTGAAAAATAAACTATCAATTAGTGTGGCACATAGCTTCCGCGCATCCTATCACGTACTTTATTGATTTTATGATTTTTACAAGCCATTATTGTCTAATTGATTTAATTGTTTTTACCGTTTTGCTTCCGAGTTTACCGAAGGTAACGGAAGCATTGTGTTCACTTTTGAGAACAAAAAAGTTTTATGCCTCCGATTTTAAAAATTCCAAGACAGAAATCCGTTTCAGACATCAGGGAACATTTTTGGTTCCGTATCTGTCTGTCTGTCTGTCTGTCTGTCGGTCTGTGTGTCCGCGAATCATGAAACGTGCGACGATAACTTGAGTAAATGTCCACTGATTTTGATGAAATTTGGTAGACATGTTCATTTTACCAATGCCCAGGACGAGTTCGTTGGACAAAGTAATCCGTTCAAGCGTTCACGCGTAATGCTCACTTAAACGTGAACTTCAAATTTAAAATTGAAATTTTAGGTCGGGAAAAAATCAAACTTCACCTATTCAATGAGACAAACATTTTTTTTTCAAATACAATTTTTTAGTAAAACCTACAGCGACACCGCTATGAAATGTTAAAGATCGCTAAAACTATTAATGGTTTTAGGCAATAAACAATAAACAATAAAGTAATATAACGATAATGTTAATGTTAATATAACAATAAAGTACGCGATAGGATGCGAGGAAGCTTTGTGCCACACCAATTGGCAGTCTATTTTTAATATGTCAAAAATGTTTTAATTTTTTACATGAATTGAAGTATCAATTTAGCAAAAGTTAAAGAGCGCAGACGGTTAAAATTAATCTGGTGCTATGAAGAGGCTCCTTTCGACAAACCATCCAAATTTCATAAATCAGATGTGTACTTTTGAAGATATAGGTGAATGTTTGTGCGCTTGTGGAAGAGAAAAGAATAGGTGTAGAAGGTCGAAACTAATATGGGTTCAACAATGGGCTAATTATGACCTACCAACCAAATTTCATTAAAATCGGACCTGTAGTTTTTAAGATATGTTGGTTCGCAAAAATTGAGTGACAAACAGAGACAGAGACGGAACCAAACATGTTCTCTGATGTTTGAAACGGATTTCTATCTTGGAATTTTTGAAATCGGAGACATTATATTTTTTTGTTCTTCAGAACGATCACATAGCTTACCTTCGGTAAGCTCGGAAGCAATATAAACACTGATAACTTTTGAACTACCATTAAATTTATTTTGATCAGGTTTGTTGCATTTTGTTCATTAGGTAAAACAGTTTCTATCGATACATTCAGTGTAACTGTTTTTCTTATAAAGAGTTATACTTGGTGAACATTTTTCAATTTCTTATAAATTTGTTGACATTTGTACTGTCTAAGCAAAATGGGTTAATGAAGTCACAAATTTACGATTTTTTGTGTGGCACAAGTACATGTAAAGATTGATTTTCATCCTAATTTGCAGCTTTCTAGCTTATAAACTATGGGAATTATGCATGATGCAAACAGACGGACATCATGCTAAAAATCACTCAAATTTCTAAGAAACACCATTTTGAAAAACAAAAATGGTGGAACTATAATCTTGGTAGTCTCAAATAAAATTTATATATGTAATTGAACGAAAGAGGTAAGAATAATTTATTCTATAACATATACGAGTATATGTTTTGTTACGATGAAATATAGCTTTCTTAAAATTAAGTATAAAAACAGTACAACAATAATTTAAGGGTAAAATTGAAATGTTCAAAGATTATTAAAAATTAATACAATAAAATGTATAAGAATAAGTTAAGAGTGAATTAAATTTATTTATTTTCATGATAATTTAAACTTAAATGGTAAAAATTGAATTTAAGCAACTTAAATTGCCCACAATTCTTTAAGAATAATGTGTATTAAAAAGAAAGGAGCATTAATTTATTTTGAAGGGTTAAGAAATATACTTTTTTTTTTTTTTTAATATTTAATTTTAGAGTAATTCAAATTAAATAACAAAATTAAATTCTCTGTATCTGATTGAATACTGATATAAATGGTGGTTCACTGACCACAATTATAGAAAATAAAATTAAGTAATAATGCTAAATTTAATTAGAATAAATTAAATTTAGTCAATAAAAAAAAAAAAATTAAAAAATTCATTTCAGGTTGAACTTTTATTCAAAATTCCAAAGAAAAGAAAATATAATAAAATATTACATTATTAAACATTGATGTTAGCTAAAAATTGGCAATTAACTCTATATGCCAAACGAAAAGCACTAATATATAATATATAAATGAAAAACCATAATATATAATAAACAATAAAAATTTTAATTTTGGTGACAGTTCATATCACAGTCATTTTGAACCCTCGAACCTATGTGTTATAAGAAGTAAATTTATTTTAATTAAATAATATAATTTATAGATCATGTTTAAGTGGTTATATAAAATTTAATTAAGAATTTAAAAAGGAAGATATTAAATAGGTCACTGTAATTAAAATTTATTGTATTTAAATGATTTAATCATGGTAAATTTAAAAGAAATCATATATATTTAAATATTAGTGGTCAATAAAATGATATTTGTAAAGGTCAATTAAAATTACCATTTGATCTTAATGCTAAAAAATAATATCTATAAAATAATATTGTTAGATATTTTATTTATGTTAATAGTAATTTAGATACCAATTTAAAATTATATAAATGTTCACTTTAAATCTTATACAAATTTGTCCCTTGTGCTATCTAATTTAAATTATATTTATTTAAATTAGCGCAATAATTTTAAAGTTATATACTGACATTCATTCATGAAACCATGTAAATGAACACTGGCCTAAAATTTTGCTTTAAATTTAAGCAACAAAAAAATAGTGTTCAATAAATTTATAATTAATATTGGTCAATTTTAATCATAGATGACAGTAAGATTACTTTAATTGGCCTTGATGATTAAAATTGGCCAACAATTATACTTAATATAGTACTAATAAAACTTTATTATAAATAAGTACAATAATTCATTAATAAATTGTTGATTGTTGTCATTTTAATTATAAATAATAATAAATTAACCACATGATTAAAAATATTTTGTTAAATTATGTTGTTTACCTTAGATTATTATTTAATCATTGATATCACATAGCCGGCACATTGTTAGTATCCTTCTTTACTTAGATGTTGTTTTTGTTGATGTTTGTTGTGGTTTATTTATTTATATATAAATTAATATAGAACTTTCTTTTTTCCTGTTTGTTTATTATTTTAGTAGTGTTTTTGTTGACTGCTTTTTTAAATGTGTTTTATTTATAAAATTAGGATTAATTATTTATTTAAGACGATGTTGCGATGTTCATTTACAATCTAAGGGTTTCGAATTGGGTTTTGTGAGTATGTGATGTGCTTTGAGATAGTATGTTTTGGGATATGACCCACTGGCTCTTTGCCGCCGGTAAAGTGCTGGGAAACATTATTGATTTTTCCGGTGTGAGAGGAGTGGGGATAAGGGTAGAGCAGTTTCCACGCCAGGCAAGAAAAGGGGGGAGAAAACCCCCTAACGACAAAACTTAAAATGATATTTTCTTTTTTTTGATAAGAGTGTTTTTGTTATCAATGTTTTAATATTTTTTTTTAAGATAATATATGTGAAAAAATAGTAGAGTAAATATGTCGGTTCTAAGATGATTTTTTTTCTAAAGAAAAACCAAAAGTGCGTTAATATTATTATAAAAGTGCTCTACGGGTGCCGGAAAGGTTTGGGAAGTACAGAGTGCGCTCCTGTCTAGTCCGAGACCGCGACACTAACTGTACTTCGGCTGACGCCCAACTGTCTTCTCTAGCGCTGCTAGACGGTCACAACACGAACTAAAATAAGGGAGGCAGTTGTATATTTAACCCCCCTTCTCTGTCTATACCTTTACATCTGAGAATGAGTTAAAAGCCATCTTCACTGAAAACGCTTCCCAATCCAAAAGTATGACAGGCATGGGATAGAAGATTATATATATATATATATATATATATATATATATATATATATATATATATATATATATATATATATATATATATATAATATATATATAAAATATATTTTTATGTACATATAAACTCATGCCGCCTTCTTTATTATGGTATGTTTCAACTGACACGCATTTAGATACATATATGTGTAAGATATACGATTACATATACATACAAATACTATATATGTATATATATATATATTGACTCGAAAGGGTTTATTTTATGTATTCATGTTCCACACTGTTTTTGACATGTTACCAGACATATAGGTTTTTAAATGAGAGGAAAGATAAAGATAGCATAGGAAGGAAAGAATAAAATAAAAATAAATAAGGAAAAAACCCTTATTTATTTAAGGATATGAAATTTTATATAAATAGAATCCTTTTAACAGCATCTTTAATAAGGACATATTACTTTTAATGTAAATATTAAAATATATAAGTACAATATATTTTTGCTTCCGAGCTTACCAAAGAAAGCGGAAGTATTTCGATCATTTTAAAGGACATATACTTAAAAAAGTCCTGGACAGAAATTCATGGAATTAATTTCAAACATTAGGTAACATTTTTGGTCATGTCTGCCTGACTGTTGTTTAACATTTTACTAACCCCCATTTATTAACAACTTGATTATCTGATTTTGATTAATTTTGGGTGATCAAAATTTGCCATCAAGTTAGTCCCATCTTAATTTTATCTCTCTGCGCCCATTCTTTTCTCTTCTTCATGCGTACAAACTTTTTTTTTAAACGCCTATTCAGCTTCCGACCTTACGAAAGGCAAGCACGTTTGGAAGAATTTTTTTATGTTTCCGAATTCAAAACAACAAGAAACATTTTGGGGCTCGTTTCTGTTTGTCGGTCTATCGTTTAACCTTTCTAAATTTCAAGTATCTAATAATAAAAACTTTTTGTCCGATTTTTATGTTATTCGGATAGTAGATCATATATTAGCTCATTTTTGTCCAATATAGATCATATTCTATATTAACCATTTTTGTAATATTACCCCATAATATTAATAATTAAAATTCAATTTTTACAAGTTATTGGTAGTATTCATACTACGGAACGTTTAAATTTTAATTTAAATCAAATTATAATTACTATTTATAAAGGGAGACAGACACTCTGTACTAGGTACAGGTACTAATTGAGTACTTTATAATTACAAGCGTATTTCTCGGTCTAGTTCTATTGTCGTTTGTTGACTTCTAAGACTTGTAGAAACATTTGAAACCTTGATTCGGGATTAGGTATCGATATTGTCAGAGGAAATTATTCATCAGTGTAGCTTAATTGGTTAGAGCTCCCGCAAACTGGATATGAGGGGGAGGCCCGTGGTTCGAGTCCCGGCGCTAAAGTCTATTTTTCTCTGTCTGTCTCCCTTTATAAATAGTAATTATAATTTGATTTAAATTAATAATTAATATTGCTTAAAAATAAATTTGACCCAACTGAAAACTAATCGTCCAATTTTAATCAAATTTATAAATGGTAGGTCACAATTAGCCCATTGTTGGTCCCATATAAGTTTTGACCTTCTGAGCTCATTTGTTTCTCTTCCACATGCGTAAAATCATACATTTATTTACCCCTTATGGTAAATTCGTATTGTACGTGCGAGGCCAAGATTTAGAGCCACCTCTAACCACCCCTTTAGAAAATTTCTCTGGCACGTACTATACGAATTAGCCCACCTTATCCTCAAAATTACTCATCTAATTTTTTATGGAATTTTAATGACTTATCGAAAGTAGCCCGCAGATAGCTCCAGATTAATTTCAACGTGATGCACTCATTAAATTTTGCTTAATTGATACTTTAATTCTTGTAAAAAGTCAATACAATTTTGACAGATTTTAAAAATAGGGGGTAAAATTAAATATATTAGACAATAATAGCTTATAAAAGCATAGGACGTGAGGATGTTATGTGCCACGCTAAATGGTAGACTATTTTAAACATAAATGTTAATAACAAACATCTATATCTTTATCTTGCTCAAAAGATATTAGAAAACAAATTTGGATGGTTTATTGAAAGTATCCCACAGATGGTATTATACCATGTGCGCAAATTTTAAATTTAATAAAATAAATATAAACCTACTGGGAATTGGAAAAGATCTAAATCTCATTCGAGTAGACTAATTTTAAGGTTTCGAGGTCATGCTAGAAACCCTTATACTTTTGGTGGTTCGTCCGTCGGTCCTTCGCATCTTGGTTTTTTATTTCCTGACCTATTGCAACAAAACATTTTTAATTTGTTGCAAAAGTAATAATAAAAAATCGGGTACGGGGTACCTCGGAACTTTTCCTCACTTCGGCCCCCCTAAAGTGGCCTCTTTAAATAATGTTTATACATTATTTTTATTTATTTTATTCAATTATTTGGATTTTTTGCGGTATTTCGACAGGTAAACTTTGACGTCATCAAAATTATGTTACTAATAAATAATTATATTCGCTTATAACACTTAAACTAATTAATGGAATTTCATCGGTTTTTTTTTTTATATTTGTTCCTTAATATTTTCCGGTTCCAACGATATGCTATATGTCAAAAACGTATTTATACTTTCGGTATTATTAACCGTCAAAGTTTAAAAAATCAAAAATTGATAACTTCAAAATGGCGACCAATATCAAAATGAAATTTAGTGGGCTTGTTATATATATTAGTCATACAGAGGTACATTCGTGCCAAATTTCAACTCGATCAGGACCATTTTCGAATATATTTTTGCTGACTCAGAAAACTGGGTTCAAGATGGCGGAAAAAGTTGATTTTCCGGGCGGCACCACTACAGGTAAGGACTTATTTTTCTGCCAAGTATCAACTCTCTAGGTTAAATACCTTGGGCGCTACCATGATAACATACACACACACATACAGACGTCATGCTGGATACCACTCAGGAGGTCTTAAAAACGCCCAAAACGAATAATTCCGTAAAATCTCGGAACACAATTTTTGGGTGAAAACAATACTTTTTTTACCAGGTAGTGAGGAAAATTAAAAACAAGAAAAATGTTGCGAACTTACCAACTCATGTTTTCGACGATCAGAGAGCAATGCCAGATTAAATTTTCAGTTCTTAAATTTTTGAGTGTGCCTTTATGAGAAGTGCCATTTTCAATATACCTTCCTCGCGTAGTTTTTTAAAGTTGCATATGATAAGGACACTTATAAATAAATAATTTCAAATAATAAACAAAAAGACAGTTAAACTATATGTATTTATATTATTTACTATAATATTTATTTATATACAAATATACAATGTTGATTACTTTTATTTTAACTAATTATAATAATTATAATTCTGAAGTAGTTTATAACTGTTGTATTTCTTAATATTAATTATAATTTTAATAATTATATGTTTTTTTGTTGTTTTTTTAATAATATTTTCTTTATAATGAAATATTAACTTTATTTTCTAAATAATATTTTAATTTAAATTCGCATGATATGTAATTCAATTACAATAATAAATTTTTTTTAAAAAGTTAAATTTTTTCAGTTTTAGAATGAAAATAATTATTCATTCATATTTATGAATGAGTCACAAGTATAAACTAAAATTTTAAATTTACCAACGTTTTGGTAAAATCTTTTTCCTTCTTCGAAACAATAAAATTATATCTATTAAATTAAATCTTTAAACCATTCTTCTATATCATGAAGAATGAGTTTTATTTTTTCCAATATGTGGACAAATCTACAACTTTGATTATTTATTTTTGTTTGATATCCTCACTGTCCTCAATTTCTATTTAATTTACAGTCCATATCCACATAGATATTCATTTTCCTTTTGACTGATCATTGCTATCCTCAATTTCTATTTAATTTAAAGTCCATATCCACATAGATATTAATTTTCCTTTTGACTGATCATTGCTATCCTCAATTTCTTTTTATTTTAAGTCCATATTCACATAGATATTAATTTTCCTTTTGACTGATCATTGCTATCCTCAATTTCTATTTAATTTAAAGTCCATATCCACATAGATATTCATTTTCCTTTTGACTGATCATTGCTATCCTCAATTTCTATTTAATTTAAAGTCCATATCCACATAGATATTCATTTTCCTTTTGACTGATCATTGCTATCCTCAATTTCTATTTAATTTAAAGTCCTTATCCACATAGATATTCATTTTCCTTTTGACTAATCCTTGCTATCCTCAATTTCTATTTAATTTACAGTCCTTATCCACATAGATATTCATTTTCCTTTTGACTAATCCTTGCTATCCTCAATTTCAATTTAATTCACACATATCCATAAAGTTATTAATCGTATTTTATTTTAATTGTAACGTTATATTGTGTAAAAGAGAAAATTGATCAGTATTGACAAAAACAAACGTAATAATTAACAAATAATTAAATTTAATAAAATTGGTTAGTCATATCAATAGCTTTTGTGGATTTTGATAGTAAAATTATCAATTTTGATGTTCGTTTAATTTATTAAGGATAAGTTACATCAATTTAATGCAGGAACAGCTAAAATTTATTAAAATTATAATTTTAAGTCTTGATTGACAACCCAAGGGTTATATACAAGATAGAACTATTTGCTAGTTTACACATAAAATCTTTTGGGTTTTATGTAGAAAAAGCCACCTTTCTGGGGTTCGAACTTTGATGATTTGATGATTTTAAAAATCATCCTCTTATCAGTCATTGTTATGTGTTAGTATGCAGACTTCCGCGGTTAATGTCATTTTCAAGTTTAGGTGTACCGGTAAGGTCCATGTTATAGAGGATTTATTTTACGTTATTTAAACTCCTGTTTCTCCTTCTATACAAGAGGCATCTTTAGGGTTGTAGACATTGATCTAATGAACAACATTATAATAGACCAACATGTACACTTGTACACCCTTGAAAATGTCCCCAGTTCAGGAGGCGAAACGTCGCAACATATACCTACATTCACTGGTATAATAGTCATCGTGGATGAATGTATAGACATGTCAACTCTAGTATTTTTAATGTGCGCATCTTCATATGTGACGTTGATCTAATGATCAACATAATTTTGTTGGATACAATCCTGAAGATGGCCCCAGCAAAGGAAGTGAAACGTCGAAATACATTCACTACTAACCATGTCACAGTAAATATCTCAATATACATCTACATTTGAAATATAAATTCAAATCACATAATATATATCTACATACATTTAAGTTATATATATATATATATATATATATATATATATATATATATATATATATATATATATATATATATTTAAACTATCTTCATTTTGTTCATTTCGTTATTTAATAATAAATATTTATACAAATTATACTACTAAATATGTCATGAGTAATTAAAATTTTGGTCATAAAAAAAAACATTAAATTAAATTCTATTTTTTATATATATTGCAAAACAATTAATAAAATAAAATGTTTAACTACACAATTTTATTATAAGGTAATTATAAAATTATGTATATTTAATCTTTCATTATGTAAACTATATTATAATTATATTTATTTACCAGTAATCTATTATATTTCCAAAGAGTTGTTATAATTTGTTATATAAACCCATATTTTGTGTTTTTGACTTCATTGATAATACAATAAATGTATCCATGTATACAATAATACTAAATTTATTAATAGTACAAATATATAGGTATATATATATATATATATATATATATATATATATATATATATATATATATATATATATATATATAATTTAATATAAGAATTATTTATTTTATGGTGAAAAAACCATAATATCTAATGTATAAATATAAAATCAATAAAAAATAAAAATTAGTATGCGGCAGTGATAAAGAAATAAATTGGCAGTGAAATAAAACGTCAGAACATAATAATTAAATCGATATTAGGTCGTTTAAGATCACTTTTTATAGAAGAAGGTAAAAAATCATTTATTAGAGTATTTTAATAAAAGTATATCAAGTTCGCAATCGAGAAATCTTTGTTTAAAACGAATATATTACGTGATTTAGGATGAAGTTTAAAGAATTAAATATTAAATTAAGTGATAAAGAGCGAGAAAATAGTTTTACATCAAGATTCTGGATTTTGAAGTTTATAAATAAATGTTTTTCCCGATATGATAATGGTTTTATGGAATTTTAAATTAATTATACATTTACATTACATTGTTATTACATTTTTCTTTTCAGTGTTATACAGGCTGGTCCAAAAGTCTCTCCCCCACCCCTCTTAGCTTTTGAACGGTTTGAGATAAATTAATGAAACTTGGGGGATCCCAAAGGGAAGTTTTTTATCATGAAAAGCGCATAAGGGGCAACCACCTATTTTGCCCCCAAAAAATTCAAAACTTTCATATTGGAGTGTATATTTTTGATAGCATATTTGAATTATACGGTAAAAACTAATAAAATTTTACTTGAAACTTTTTTTTTTAAAAAAAGATAAAAATAACCTTCCAAAAATAGTAAAATAATAACACTTATATCGTTATAAAATCTAAACGGTTTGAAATTAATTATTGGAACTTTAGGGATCTGCACCATTTAAAGGAAAGTGTGTATTCATCCACTCGTATACTAGAGGCAACCATCCATTTTGCCCCTAGGCGCTGAAATCTACCATTTTTATACTTTTGCCCCATATAGGGGGCAAAATATTAAATAAAAAAGAAAGTTTGAAGTAAAATATTCTTATTTTTCACCGTAGAATCCAAATCTGCTATCAAATATAGTATGGGTGGCCTGGGGGCAAAATATAAAAGTTTTTGATTCTTCGGTAAATAATAAGAATATTTTACTTTAAACTTTTTTTATCTCCAATATTTTGCCCCCTATATGGGGCAAAAGTATAAAAATGGTAGATTTCAGCGCCTGAGAGCAAAATGGGTGGTTGCCTCTAGTACGCGATTCCATGAAAACAAACTTACCTTTACATGGTACGGATCCCCCAATAAGTTTCATTAATTTACCTCAAATCGTTCAAAAGTTAAGGGGGAGGGGGGGGGGGGAGACTTTTGGACCACCCTGTATATTAAGTTTCCCAAATGGTGGGTATAAACAACAAATTGCTCAGTTTTTTTTAATATTTCTATTTATTAGTTCAATTCTTGAATTATCAAGTTCAGTATTGTCAGAATAAGTCTAACCAAATGAATGGTGTTACATGTTTGAAATGGAAGTATAGATAGTTTTGCTAGAAATGCGTGTTGGTGTTATGAAATGTCGTGTTATAGTGTTGGATTGCGTGACTAGGAGCATGCTCTTAGCTTGGGGAGTCTCGTTCACGGAACTGCTTCACAGACGAAGTAAGTTTCGAACGAACAAGCGGAGTCGTTCCATCTCATCCCTTTACCATCTCTGTTCCACAGCTCCAGACAGTGTTCTTCTTCACCGTTCTCGTACCTGCAAGGGAAACAGAAACGTAACATGGTTAAATAAGTAAACATGATGAAAAATTTACGAGATTAGAAAACCTTTAGGGATTAAGATCCATGAAAGAAAGACAAGACATCGAAATAAACCTATTACTAGGCATCGCATAGCTCTAACATTGAAGTGAGCGTATATTGCAATAAATATTAGATATCAAGAAAATAGTTAATTATGATGAGTTAATAGTTAAAGAGGATGATTGTAATAAAGGGTCGTTAGTGGGGTAAAAGGATGCCTTTTTACATATTCCTTAACTTATACATGTTCAGGTCATCTTTATTTCAACTGTTATAAAATGTATCACTTCACTACTCAAAAACTACTTCTTCTATCAACTTGAAATTTTACATGCCTTATTTCAATTGTTACTTTAGACGATGTATGTAAAGTTTCATTAAATCATTACGTTAGAACGTAAGATACCATAAAAACGCTGTTTTCTCTATTTTAAACGTTTAGGTCTGCTTTAATAGTTTTAACGATCTTTATAACTTGTCTTCTTTGTCACTGTTGGTTTTCCTATAACATTTTATTTGAAAAAAAAAAAAAAAAAAAAAAATCCCGTTCTGAAATTTCAATTTTACTACGTTTTTATTAGCTTGCTTTCTTGTTTGTTTGTTTGTTTGTCCAGTACAAATCTTGCAATCGATTTTTAACTAACTTCCCGAGTAGCTAAACATTTGAAACTTTTAGAATAGCTCCGAACACGAAGACAATGCATTATTTTATTACTTTTAGCAATCTTTCAGCAGAATTTAATTATTTTTCAGCAAATTTTGCTGTATGGATAGTTAGTTCGGAAAAAATCCGCAAGTTATTTTATTTGTTTTGACATATCCCATAGTATTTACAATATTCATTTTGACGGGTTTCAAATTTGTGATTTTTTATTAAGAGGTAAACATTGAATGACAGCGAAAAGTAAACAAAGAAATAAATTAATTGACGTGTGACACCCAGGTTAGTTTAAACTTGTGTCCTAGGTAAAGGTTTAATTATTCTGCATCTGTACTTCTTTACTTGTACACATTTTTCTTCTCTTACTGTCCCTACACAGGGGCATATCAATGGCACGGTTTAGTTGCACAAAGATTTGTCCTTTTATTGGTTTAAGATCAGCTTTCTAGATGATAGTCATTATTATGTGAAGTAAATAAATTCGGAACTATGTAATTATTTTTCACTAACATTATATTATATAACAATGACAATTATATTATCAACATTAAATATGATTCAACAGAAAGTTTAACAACAACAAGTTTAGTAGTATATAAAAAGTTCTTTTTATCTTGTAATTTTTTTACATTTTAAGCTCACGTTTTTCGAGCGTTGAGCGCGAATTCTTGGATAGATCACGCTTTCAAACGAACTTAGCCTGAGCATTAGTAAAAGGAACAGGAATACTAGATTTTAACCAAATCGTTCAACTTTTACTCAAGTTATCGTAAACGTAAACGTTACCGACAGACAGACAGAGAGATAAGGCGCATATTTTGTTAAATGTAAGAAGCTCGCTTACTCTCGCTTCAACTAAACTACAGTAGGGCCTTACAAATTTGAAATTTTCAAATTGGTGATTATAAAGAATTTGATGATTATAAAGAAATAGTAAATCGTAGTATAAAACAATGTTTGTAATACACATGCATTCAAAAGCAATAAACATATAAACCACAGCGGTGGGCGGTGGGTCTATTGAAAAGCGGATTCAGTGGACATTCATTTAATGTTATCCATTTTTAAGATTTCGTTGGTAAAACCAAAAAAAGAAACTTTTATAAACTCGTATTTTTGTTGCTGTGTCCGTCTGTACGGTTCCAATAACTTTTGAATCAAAAGAGATAAAAACATGAAACTTTCCAGTATTAAAGAATGTTTTGATGAGCACACAGGAAAAATATAGCGAATTCAAAATTATCAGCTGTTCAAATCTAAAATGGCGGATAATTCATGTCACGCGAATAAAATATTTTGAGGTGGATGTCAAATGAATGGTATTAACGAGTAGATTACAAAAATATATAACACTTGTGGAAAGTGTTTAATTTTTCATGCGATTTTGTCAAAAAACATCAAACTTTTGCGTTCCCCCCCCCCCTTATACTAACTAATTTCATGTTCACAATACCAACGAAACCCTTTTTACGAGAGACTTCACGCACAACCAATTTATTTAGATTACTATTGAATGCTACCTCGTCCTTTCGATAATTTTATCACGTCGAAGGGAAACGAAAGGTGACTTCCCAAGGGAATTCAAAGCAATCAGAAGGGATGTAGAACTAAAAAAATAAAAAAAAAACCTCACGCATTTTTCCTTCCCAAACATAAACCTATACACAGCAGATTTTATTTTTAAATAATTTAAATTATAATTTTGTTTGTTAAAAGTTATTTTCGGGTATAGTGAGGACCGTTATCGTGAGATATTTAAAAATGTAAACAAACACTTTCTTATATAAAAATCAAATGGTCGATATGTTCAAAATGGTGGCAGATATTCAGATAAAAATACGGTGAACTTATTCATCTTATAGATAGATTATATCATTTGTGTAAATTTCAGCTCAGTAGGAAAAATTTTCGATTTTGTACAAATTTTTGAATTATTTAATGAAATCACAAATTTATTATTTTTTCGGCCGGCTTAACCACATGTAAGGACTGATTTTTACTTTTCCTCACCTTCTCCAAAAGTATATATAGGTTAAGTATTGTTTTCACCTAAAAAATCAGAAACTGAGATTTCATCGGAATTATCCGTTTTGGGTGTTTTTAAGACGATTTGAGTGGTTTTAAGCTAAATGTCAGTCTGTCTGTCTGTGTCACTCCCATAGTTTTTAAGCTAGAGACTTAAAACTTGGTACAAAAATCAGTCCTTACATGTAGTTGTGCTGCCCTGAAAATAATTTTCATGCCTGAAAAACATTTTCCGCCATCTTGAACCCAGTTTGTTGACTCAGCAAAACTTCAAAATTCGAATAGTGGTCAGAGTTGAAATTTGACACGAATGTACCTCTCTATATGTCACACAAATCCACCAAATTTCATTTTGATATTGGCCGCCATTTTTTTTTAATTTTGAAACTTTAACGGTTAATAATACCAAAAGTATAAATACGTTTTTAACATGTAACATATCGTTGGAACCGGTAAAAAATAAGGAACCCTTATTAAAAAAACGATGAAATTCTATTAATTAGTTTAAAAGTTACAGCGAAAATAATAATTAATTAGTGGGATACTAAGTTTGTATACATCTGTCAAAATACCGCCAGAATTAAAATAATTAAATAAATGAAAATAATGTATAATTCTTTTTTGAAAAATTATAATGAGCAGGAGAGGCCACTTCAGTGACCTCCAAAGTGAGGAAAAGTTCCTAGGTACCCCGGTACGTAAAAAAACTGTGCTCTCTCTTGCTTAAAAACTGTGGAAGTTAAGCGTAACACAGAGCTCGAGTACAAGGACAGTTGGCTTTCAATCATTGAAGTTAGGCAGCATCGAGTGTAGTCTGTAGTTGAATGGGTAACCGCCATCTCTGAACACAGCTCTGGGTTCGATTTCCGTACCCGGCTTCCTCAATGTCCACCTAGTATTGAATAAACAAGTGGGAAACTGATGGAAAGATTAGGCGCCGGCGCCACCTAGTTTCGGCCTGGAAAATCATTGTAGGCACTCTCATGGTGGTCTAATAGTCTGATAAAGAAATGTATTAAACATAACCACAGAAAAGTATTAAAGACTTGGTATACAGACCGACACTTCACTCGTGTGTATAGGGTTTGGTTGTCTAGTATCTATCCAGTATTGCATTGATAAAAGACTCCCCTGGGCTTGTTCAGAAAAAATGCGTGACACAGACAGACTGACATTCGGTTAAAAACTACTCAAGACGTCATAAAAATACCCAAATGGATAATCCCATTGAAATCTCGGTTTCGGATTTTTTGGATGAAAAAAATACTTTTCCTTAAAAGTCGCTCAATCTTATTGGCAATATGCCATGTTGAAGTCAATGTTTATCGTCTGTGGATAGATTGGTGGTTGAAATTTGATGTTGGTCCACAAGTTGGAGTAAAATTTAAAAAAATAAAATTATGTGGGACGAGCCTCTTCTAAACATAATTAATGGTAATAACGAGGTATAACAATTCTTCACTTATTTTAAACCCTAAAACCTCACTTGAACAAACTTTACATTGTGTGTAGATATAACTTAGTAAAAATGAATGTCGGAGTTAAATGTTGTCAACTTAAATGTCATTGTCTAAATGCCACTTTAAGTTAAGAAATTTTTAAAAAAGTCTAAACTATTGCCCAGTTAAGGGTAAAACCAGACTACTATTTTCTTAAATGGTGTCATCAGATGTGTAAAGTGTCGTATTGCTGGGATAACCAACTTTTTTTTATAAGAAACCATGATTTTGATACAACTAATTGCCCCATTTTAAATTTATCTATTTGTAAACATCGTTTACTTCCTAAACCACAATTATACAATTAGTATAATTGATGACAACTGACCATAATAAACCACCTGTTTTTGTTAGCAAATAAGTATTAATATGGGGTTAAGAGATCATATTTTTTAATTGAAACACATATTATTATATTCCAAATAAGATATCCAAAGGCAACAACTGTCTACAATATATACCATTTATTGCTTAAAGCCAATTAAGTTAATTTGCTTATATTTTTGTTTAAGTTGCACGTGGTTTAATTACCTGAAATTGTTGGGTTCTCCAATATTCCAATTGGTGAAGGTGATTGGTTTACCAGTAGCCATCCAGAAGTACTGTCCTTCTTCTGCCAAATCAGTACCGGAAATCCAGAAATGTTCATGACCGTATCCTGAACAGAAACATTAATAATAATAATAACAGTGATTTTAATTAGAACAAATAAATTACACAATAAAATTTTACACTTTGGAACTAAAAGAAACCCATGTGATGCTTACTTTCACGCCATTTTAGCCGAAAATTTAGATCATTTCAAAGTTTATTTTTAACGTTAGTTTACCCACAAACTTTGAGGTGAGGTTTTCTTTCACGTCAGTTTAGCCGAAAATTTAGATCTTGCCAAAGTTTATTTTAACATTAGTTTAGCCGAAAATTTAGATCTTGCCAAAGTTTATTTTAACATTAGTTTAGCCGAAAATTTAGATCTTGCCAAAGTTTATTTTAACATTAGTTTAGCGGAAAATTTAGCTCTTGCCAAAGCTTATTTTAACATTAGTTTAGCCGAAAATTTAGATCTTGCCAAAGTTTATTTTAACATTAGTTTAGCCGAAAATTTAGATCTTGCCAAAGTTTATTTTAACATTAGTTTAGCGGAAAATTTAGCTCTTGCCAAAGCTTATTTTAACATTAGTTTAGCCGAAAATTTAGATCTTGCCAAAGTTTATTTTAACATTAGTTTAGCGGAAAATTTAGCTCTTGCCAAAGCTTATTTTAACATTAGTTTAGCCGAAAATTTAGATCTTGCCAAAGTTTATTTTAACATTAGTTTAGCCGAAAATTTAGATCTTGCCAAAGTTTATTTTTAACGTTAGTTTACCCACAAATTTGAGGTGAGGTTTTCTTTCACGTCAGTTTAGCCGAAAATTTAGATCTTGACAAAGTTTCTTTTTAACTTTAGTTTACCCACAAATTTGAGGTGAGGTTTTCTTTCACGTCAGTTTAGCCGAAAATTTAGATCTTGCCAAAGTTGCTTTTTAACGTTAGTTTAGCTGAAAATATAGATCATGCCAAAGATTTTTTTAACGTTAGTTTAGCTGAAAATTTAGATCTTGCAAAAGTTTATTATTAACGTCAGTTTAGCTGAAAATATAGATCATGCCAAAGTTTATTTTAACGTTAGTTTTTCCGAAAATTTAGATCATGCCAAAGTATATTTTAACGTTAGTTTAGCCGAAAATTTAGATCATGCCAAAGTTTATTTTAACGTTAGTTAGGTCAACGTTAGACATACTTATTGCTACTACAAAAGAAGAAAATAATATTGTTTGGAAATTAAACTCAGACTGATATTGAAACCTATTGATTTGTATGCAGGAAAAATACTTAAAAAAGAGAAGTTTCTTCTTTCAAATTCGGCACTAACTTTATAATATAGTTTATAATATAGATTTATAAAAATTATGTATTTCGATAAAAATGTTATCTTATTGCTATAATATTATGTAAAGGTAACAAATTAATACTTAAGAACTGATTGTAAGATAATAATCAGGTTATTTGTTGAGTTACATGCTACTAAACCTGTCCACTTAATTAGCATCGACATGACCGAATTTAAATTTTACTCTGTCTCGACCGAAAATACTACTTTTAATTATTTAAATCACATTATGTATATCGATATAATACGAAATCGTAAATAAGAATTAAGTAATAATTCACTATCGGGTGTGTAAAAGTTCTGACAAATTTACATCTTTATTATACTTTACAAGTGAATTTTGTTTGCGGTATTTTTAATTTTATCGAGGATTTTTTTTTTGTTTTATTTAATATATCATCTAACATGAATTATAATATTGGAACATTTATCCGTGAGATATATCTTCTGATATATTGTAACTGGTTTCTTAATTATGTCAGGTCAAAATTATCTTTCTTTCTTAACAGAATTTAATCTCTGAAACAATTTAAAATTGTCTGCCAATTAGAGAGGCCCACAGCTTTCTCGCATCCTATCGTGTACTTTATTGGTGTTATACTTATACAGCCTATTATTGTTTAATTTATTTTATTTTTACTACATTTTTATTAGCTTGCTTTCTTGTTTGTTTGTTTGTCCAGTACAAATCTTGCAATCAATTTTTAACTAACTTCCCGAGTAGCTAGACATTTGAAACTTTTAGAATAGCTCAGAGCACGATGACAATGCATTATTATAATACTTTTACCCATTTTTCAGCAGAATTTAATTAGTTTTCGGCACATTTTGCTGTGCGGAAAGTTAGTTCGGAAAAAATCCGCAAGTTATTTTATTTGTTTTGCCATATCCAATATTTACGCAATCTTCATTTTGACGGGTCTCAAATTTGTGATAGATAAACATTGAATGACAGCAAAACAGGAAATATCGATTATATTATTTATCGATTACATTATTTCAAATAAATCGATGGCATGCTTTAGATTTGGTGTTGGGGAGATCCGTTGTACAAAGATTTATCCTTTTATAGGTTTAAGATCAGCTCTCTGGATGGTTGTCATTTATGTGAAGTAAATAAATTCGGAACTATTTTTTTTTTTTTCACTAACATTACATATTATATAACAATAACAATTATATTATCAACATTACATACGATTCAACAGAAAATTTAAAAACGTAGTATATAAAAAGTTCTTTTCATCTTGAAATTATTACTACATTTTTATTAGCTTGCTTTCTTGTTTGTTTGTTTGTTTGTCCAGTACAAATCTTGCAATCAATTTTTAACTATGTTCCCGAGTAGCTAGACATTTGAAACTTTTAGAATAGCTCAGAACACGATGACAATGCATTATTTTAATACTTTTAGCCATCTTTCAGCAGAATTTAATTCGTTTTCATCAAATTTTGCTCTATGGAAAGTTAGTTCGGAAAAAATCCACAAGTTGTTTTGACATGTCCCATATTTACAATCTTCATTTTGACGGTTTTCAAATTTGTGATTTTTTATTAAGAGGTAAATATTGAATGACAGCGAAAAAGGAAAAGTAAACAAAGAAATAAATTAATGGATCCAAGATGAGGTGAGATCCGTTGTACAAAGATTTGTCCTTGTATGGGTTTAAGATCAGCTCTCTAGATGGTTGTCATTTATGTGAAGTAAATAAATTCGGAACTTTTTTTTTTTCACTAACATTATATAAAAATAACAATTATATTATCAACATTACATATGATTCAATAGAAAATTTAAAAACTTAGTATATAAAAGTTCTTTATATCTTGAAATTATTACTAAATAAAGACTCTTAACATTTAAAGCCGCGTCTACACGATCCAAGTTGACTTGGACCAAATCAGTTTTGACTTTATTTTGACGCTACTTGGATCGTGAAAACTGGTTATCAAAGTCAACTTGGACATCCAAGTTGAGTTAGACGTTATTTGATCTAAGTAGACTTGGATGGCGTCAACCATATGATTATGACAAGAATCTGTCAAAAATGAGAAAAGACGTGAAAAGTTGTGACGGATTTGTTTATAAGAAGGTTATTGACAGCTTTTATTTCTTTTAAATTTTTGTTTTTTTTCCTTTGCTTCTAAATGGTTTTTTTTTGACAAGTTCCCCTACTTGGACCAAGTATACTTGGATCGTGTAAACCTGCATCAAAATTTCATTTTTACTTTGACCCAAGTAGATTTGATCAATAATTACTTGGTCCAAGTCTACTTGGATCGTGTAAACCCGCCTTTACTGTCAAAGTCAAAGCCAAATCTGTCAAAATTGGTTTGTTTCATTTTACAAATAAACATATCAATTTTGCAATGTTTGATATGCGTAGGTGGTTGAAATTAATCTGGGGCTTTCTGCGGGCGACATTTGACAAACCATACACATTTATTAAAAATCAGATGAGTGCATTTAAAGATGTAGGTGTAAATAAATGTCTGTTTGTGCGCATATGATAGAGGAATAAATTGGTGCAGAACTTATGTGGCACCAACATTAGGCGAATTATGACCTAACATCGAGTATAGTTTTTAAGATATATGTTAGTTCGCAAAAAATAAATGACAGACACAAGACCAAAAATGTCTCCTGATTTCTGTCTTAGAATGTTTGAAATCGAGGTCATGAAAAGGTTCAAACTAAGGCGAAGGTATTTATTGGAATAAAAGTCATGTTTTTTGAAGAACGATTTTTAATTAAATCTTTCATTTTTTATTAATCTTTTATTTTTTATTAATTTTTCAAAAAACAGGACTTTTATTCCATTAAATACCTTCGCCTTAGTTTTAAATTCTAAAGAAGTCCACTATACATCTCTACATAAAAAGGTTCGTTCTTCAGAACGATTACATAGGTTCCGTTAACTTCAGTAAGCTCGGAAGCAAAATAGATTTAACAAAACTCATATTTTACACAGATATATATAAATTAAACCCAAAAAACTTTAGAAAAATCTTATTTAATACCATTTGATTTATTCTTTTACAACCTATATTTGTCGAATTTAAATCAATTTTCCCCCGGATTTTAAAATCTATCATAATTGTTTTGATTTCTTACATGAATTAAATATCAATTTAACAAATTTTATTTACGTTCTCCATATTACAAACCATCTAAATGTCATAAATAAATGTATGTTTGTGTGCATGATAAAGAGAAACAAATGGGCGATGAAGATTGAAAATTATATGGGACCAACAATGACCTAATGACCCATCATCCAAATTTCGTGGAGTCTTTAAGATATTATGTGTGTTTGCAAAAATTGAGAGACAGACAGACACGGATCCAAAAATGTTCCCCTATGTCTGAAACGGATTTCTTTCTTGGAATTTTGTAATCGGAGACAAAATTTTATCGTTCTTCAGAACGGACACATAGCTTTCGTTTACTATTGATAAGTTCGGATGCAATACAATATTTTTAGTCATTGCAACACCATTGCTAGGTGTTGCAACAGTTTTAAAGGGTAATCCATATATTACTAAGACATTTCAAAGATTACTTCTGTAATATAAAACTTGAAAGTTATTAATGTTTAAATTTAACACCAAAAATAGCTTCGTGTTCGGGGCTTTAAATGATTTAGATAACATATTATGATGACCATGAAAACGTAATAAAATGAACGAATAAATCAATATTCAGGCGTAAACTTACAAAAACTATTTCGATAACCTAGTAACCGCATTTTGAAAAGGGCAATTACCAAAAAACTAACACATAGATTTTATTATGTTTTATTTTCTCATTTAATTTCGAATTGTTAAGTATAATCACGATTAAAAATACAAAAAATAATATGCTTCGAAAAAAAAAAAAAAAGTGGTTCGAAATAATGTAATATTATTTTTTTTCACCTTGGACCATAAGTTCTGCACGAATTTAATTTTTTCTAAGAAAGGTTTAATTCATTGTATATATAGATACGAAGATTTGGAGAATTAAGAAGAAGAAAGAAAAAATGTTTGACCGTAGGCTTAGTTCATGACCTTTAATAGTTTAAAATAGTTCAGCTCGTGCTGATCCATTACCTTGGAGAATTGATTTACATCATTTCTCCATCTTTAATTTTAATTTATGCTTATATGGTGAAATTCAAATTTAATAGAATCTAGAGGAATGAAAAAGGCTAGAACTTTTTCCTTCGGGTAAAGCGAGTTCTCACTTTTTAAATTCACGTCCCGAATTTTTGCATTTCTTCCTCCATTCACAGTCTTTCTTAGGCATTTCAATTCAAAATTCAGTCTCTCCAGATTCATCCGTAACAATAACAATTGATTTTTAGAATAATCAACAATTGATAAATATCAACATATAAGAGGTTCGAATCACAGAGTATATTTGGTGTCACATTGTGTGTGTAAGATAAAATAATAAAAACCCTTGTGTTAATTTTGTAGCCTATTTAATTCAACGCCCGGGGTAGGCTGTCCATCACTGGCTGTTATACAATAATTAAATCGTCAGTTTGGCGCCCTAGCGGGGCTTTCCCGCCAACTGAGAAAGCCCTTCGGGCAACGCCCTGGCTTTGCCACCAACGAAAATAACGTATGGTTCGCTTTTTTTTAAGCAGGAATCTAGGCTTAGAGCGGATACTGATAATTTAAAAAAACGAAATTCGCTATTTTGGTACAGCTTTGTTGAAATCACTCAAAGTATACGCATTTATTAACTTTCCTTATTTTATATTTGTTTGGCAATACATATTTTAACCTAAAGGTTTTATATTACTACGTTTGTATTAGCTTGCTTTCTTGTTTGTTTGTTTGTCCAGTACAAATCTTGTAATCGATTTTTAACTAACTTCCCGAGTAGCTAGACATTTGAAACTTTTAGAATAGCTCAGAACACGATGGCAATGCATTATTTTAAAACTTTTAGTCAACTTTCAGCAGAATTTAATTCGTTTTCAGCAAATTTTGCTGTATAGAAAGTTAGTTCGGAAAAAATCTGAAAGTTATTTTATTTGTTTTGACATATCCCATATTTACGATATTCATTTTGACGGGTTTCAAATTTATGATTTATGACAGAAAATTTAAAAACGTCGTATATAAAAAATTATTTTTAACTTGTAATTATTATTTGTTTATTTCCGATAACAATACAATAACCAGTCATTCGTTTAACAAAAAATAATCTATAAAAGCCAGTCATCTAGATTGCGTTGAATTTATTTTCACGTATACATTTTCGAAACTTTGGTAATAAGCTATTTCTTTAGTTGGTAGTAGCTATATCTCTTGGTTTACGAGTACAAAGGGTGTTCGACATTTTTCTCTTAATCACGTTTATTTGTAAAGCAATCGTTAGAAATTAAACATAGAGAACATAATTTTATATGCACATTTAATGGTGTTCGCCTGACGGTTCACTGACCAAGGCTATCGTATATTGATTACATTTTCATATTGTATTTAATTTATTTGTTAAAAATAAACAATTATTGTTCGATGGTTTGTATTTTGTATAGATGGTGTCATAAAATTAAAAGAAGTTAGTTTTATAATGTAAGATGTGCTTAATGGAATTAAAAATGCCAGTTAAATGGTAGATTTAAGTGAGACTAGATACAGATGATTTTGTCTTACCGAAATCCTTGATTTGTTCTTCCAATTTATCATTTTCCTCCTGACTCGATATACTAGCGAGGTGCATCCCGTGGTACCGGCAGTACTGCGCTGACTTGAACCAGTTAGCCTGTTAAACATAGACATAATAACATAAATAACATTTAAATTACAATCAAATCAAGGATTATGGACAGTTAGAACGTAAAAATTCCAGTATCGATCCCCCAATAGGTAGGAATTATTACATCAGAGCTTACTGAAGCTATGTAATCGTTTTGAAAAACAATAGTTATTTATGCACCTAGGGAGTAAAGTAAACCATTATTCCCTGAGCGAATAAGTTGGTTCTTGAGGCGAAGGAACCACGGTCCCTTAATCCCGAGACTAAGCCGAGGGAATTAGACTTTTTAATTCCCGAGGCGCAGCCGAGGGAGATAATTATCACGAGGGGAATTATAACACTTTACGCCCGAGGTACATACAATATTTTATCTCCAGTAGGGAGAAAATACACACTTTCATCCATTGCACAGTATTATTTATTATTTTAATAAATAACAACAATTGTTAACACTTTTAATAGCAGATATAAGAGATTCAATATTAAAAACAAATAAGAATTATTGCAATTAATCTCAAATAGAAGGTTATTTAGATGCAGGTTTAAACAATGATAAACAAAGTCGAAAAAGCAGTGTCGCCAACCTGATTTCAACAATTTCACTTCATTAGCCATTCATTCTCTACTGTATATAAAATAATTAGGTGTTGGCAATCCTTCCTTTTCTCCCTGGTTTTGGTTTTATTTTTTCTCCCTACTTTTACTTTTTCCCCCTACTTCTACTTTTTCTCCCTACTTTTACTTTTTCTCTCTACTTTTACTTTTTCTCCCTATTTTACTTTTTCTCCCTACTTTTACTTTTTCTCCCTACTACTAATTTTTCTCCCTATTTTACTTTTTCTCCCTATTTTACTTTTTCTCCCTACTTTTACTTTTTCTCCCTATTTTACTTTTTCTCCCTACTTTTACTTTTTCTCCCTATTTTACTTTTTGAGTTCAGGGAATAAAATATTTACTTTAGTCCCTCTATACTAATCCAAAATCATAACTTTTTCTCCCAACAAGAGATAAAAATAATTTATGTCTCCGATTTCAAAAATTCCAAGACAGTTCTGACATCAGAAAACATTCCTTGTTCCGTGTCTTTGTGTCGGTCTGTCGGTCTGTAGCTCAAATTTTGCGAACATCTTAAAAACTACTCTTTTTATGAAATTTGGATGGTAGGTCATAATTAGTCCATTGTTGGTCCCATAAGTTTGATTTGGGTTAATTAAAATACTGCGCTCATTTGTTTCTGTACCAAATGCACACAAACACACATTTATTTACACCTATATCTTCAAAATAATTCATACGTTTTTTATGAAATTTAGTAGGTGTGTCAAACGTAGCCCACAGATATATATATATATATATATATATATATATATATATATATATATATATATATATATATATATATATATATATATATATATATATATATATATATATATCACTAATATGTGTGTATGTTTCTTAGTGTATATAGTTATGTCAAGTCACTTATCAACCGATCTTATTTATTTGTTTTAACAAGAAAAACATGAAGCAATATAAATTAAAATAAAAAAATTTACAAAATTAATTTGTTTAAAATTTTTAATATAATGTCATAATGCTTAGTGAAATATTTCAAGTTGATGTAACTACAAAACATCTAAAAAAGGAGTGGATCCAACGTCATAAAAACTTGTCCCTAATATTTTCATCAATAGCGGATCACCTATTTATTTATTTATTTTTTTTTTTTTGAAAATTTGAAAGAACATGAAAACCAGTTCGACGAGATATCTCAGGTTGCCTGAACCTCATTATTAATTTAATACTCAAGGACATTCATTTTTATTTCACATTCATTTTTTATTTCACTCATTTTAATTACTCCTTATAAATCATTCACTCATTATCTTATTCATTCCGCCTCGATCACACATGTCTGCTGATTATTTTTATAATTGGTAACATGTGTACACAAGAACAGAAAATTTAAAAATGTGGTTTTTAGACTGTCGTCACGTGCATTTTGTTTATAGGTATTTTAGCATTTTGGAATGTTAGTTCGGAGAAAAAGACTAAATATATATATAAACACACACACATACACACACACACACACACACACACACACACACATATATATATATATATTGCATATTATTAAAGCTAGCGTAGCGAGCTTCCTAAATTCACATCGTGTATGTGTGTTTTGTAAATTTACAATACTGTCTACATTTTCAATCAACAATTTTGTATGTATTGACAACAAATAACAATGTTTGCAATAAAGAGACAACAACAACAATATATTATTGATCTTGTGTGGACTGCTTAAAGTTCTTTCTTTGATCCGATAAATGTTTAAAAATGTAATCACCTCTGTTTGCTAATTTCAATTTTAAATGATGGGGACATTTATAATTTCCTTGAAAACTGTTGTCACATTGAGTCGGTCTCTAGGGGGGTAATGAAATATAAACAAACGGGTCGTGGGGGGGGGGGGGGGGGGGCTTCATGATTTCTATTTACTTTCCATTATTGCAAAGTTATTATAAAAGATGAAATCAACACGACAAAATAGCCACTATAGCTTGATTGGGGATATTTTTCCATTTAGTTTAGACAAAGTTAGTCAGTATTTTAATTAACCCAGATATTGTTTAAATATAGCTTTTATTTATTTTATTAATTGGCCTGCAATTTTTGACCATTTTTAAAGAGCTGTATACGACGATGAAAAATAAGCCAGGAAAGGTAATAATTAAAAATGTATTATACTTTATATATATTTTATTTAAATTCTCGGCCAATTTTTAATCATTTTGAACGAAAACCAAAAAGGAACTCGGAACTTTTCCTCACTTTAGAGGCCAAGGCCACTAAAGTGGCCTCTCCTGCTGCTTAGCAGCACGAGGAAGCAGCACTGGGCGTGGTCAGTACATGGATGGGTAACCGTTTTAAACTAAGTGTTTTTTTTATTATCATATTTAAATATATATATATATATATATATATATATATATATATATATATATATATATATATATATATATATATATATATATATATATATATATTCTTTTTTATATATTTTATTTAATTATTTGAATTTTGGCGGTATTTTGTCAGATGCAAACAAACTTTGACGTTATCAAAATTATCGCACTAATAAATAATTATATTCACTTATAACTTTTAAACTAATTAATGGAATTTCATCAGGTTTTTTTTTAAATATTTTTGTTGCTTAATTTTTTCCGGTTCCAACGATACCGGGGGAAAACGTTTTAGATTGTTAGATTCGTATTTAAATGGAGGCATTTTAGTTGTGTTTTTTTTTTTATCAAAATCGTCGGAACCGTTTTCATCAAATTATTTTATTCAGAGTTTGGGGGGTATCGCCCCGAAATTCGGAGCTAAAATTCGTTTCTCGGTTTCGCTTTAGTGTATAATTTTTCTGAACCTGTATGCCGAATTTCGTCAAAATCTGCCAATAGTTTTGGCTCCACGCATCAGCACAGACGACAGACTGGCATTTTTAAAAATAATTTTTTTCGCGTTACACAATACTTTCTCCTTATATGAGGTGGAAAATTGATATAAGGATATGGGGAATAAGTCAAAGTAAAATTAGGAAATAGAAGAAGAATTAGTACATCATAATCGAGTAGTGTCCCGACGGCAACGACTCACCTCAAAATTATTTGTTATTGCTAAGCTAAGACAACCACATTTATTCCAATAGAAATAAATGTATGGTTTGAAATTATAATAACTTATCGAAATAGATGTCTAAATCAATTTACTTAATTAATTAACAAGCTTAACTGCGCTCTTAGATAATAAATAAATAAAAGAAGTAATAATATTTCAGAAGTCTAACTAACTAACCCTTTCGGTCACCGCGTCCTCTACAGAGGACACTAACTTTCAGAGGCTGTCACTAGCTATGGGAAGGGAGAACATAGAATATATCGGTTGATACATGTTAAGTGATTAGTTCTGAATTCTACCACCTTATTTCTGTAATTTACAATAGCTTGTGGTAGGCTATATTCATTATTTTCGTTCTGTGAATCATACCACCTCTGCCTTGTTCGTTCTGTTCCACAATTTTATTTTTTTGGAGGCAGTTAGTGTAATTTATTTATTGGTTTTTATTTTTTTTATTGTTTATAAAAGTTAAATATAATCAAAAAACATTTTTTTGTGCTCATTTGATCAATAAATTTAAAATTTATAAGGGTTTAAAGATCTGTCCTCTACAGAGGACAAAAGTACTATACGGAAGATGGATAAGGAAAAAAATTCTAACTTCCAAGAGATTTAGACGATTTTAAACAAAGGTGATGATTCATAACTATCTGAAATCAAAGATGATGATGATTTATTATTAGCAGAAGAACAAATTTGTGATGATTCTTACGAATTATTGCCCGAAAATGTGATCATGGAAGAATGTAAGTAATAATATATACGTCTCCAAAGATGCCCAAGCGAGAGGCACATCTAAAACCCATTGAGGAGGTTAGGTATGACCACGATCACCTACCTATATTTGAACAAAAAAAAATGAAACTAGCAGATGCAAAAATATAGGCTGCAAAAGCAAAACTTATATCAAATGCATAAAATGTGTTGTCAATTTATGTATTTCGAGAGAAAAAAATGTTTTTTTTATGGTTTTATTTCCATTCTAAATAATATTGTTTTTTATATCATTTTTTGCTCTTTTAAATTCAAATATTGTAATTATTATTAAAAATAAAAATTTAAATTTCGAATTTGAGAATTAGTTTTGTCACCTTTAAGTAACCATGTCCTCTGTAGAGGACAGTTAATATCTCGGGAACAAGATAAGCTAGATGCATTTTTTTCACGAAAAATCATCAAAAAAATCATTAGGCTCAAATCCATAAAAAAATATTTTTTTTTCCATTGATTTCATAATTCGTGACTGAAAGGGCTAAAATGTAAAATAAAAAAAAAATTACACAAATTTGTCAATTGTTTAAGGAAATGATTTTTTTTCTAAATGTTGTTCTAAAGGAACAAACATTATATAGATATAAATATTAGTCCTTATGTCAGATTAGGATGAAGCAAAAGTTTAAACATATTTTTTTAATGAAATTCGAAATTTTACAGGTTTAAAAATATTGCATAATATAAATGAAATATGATAGAAATTCGTCAAGGTTGTGTAACATTTCAACTTTTGATATTCATTTGTGAGTTATATCAGTTTTTTTTCGTTTTTATAATTGAATACCTTTTTTTTAATGATTAATAAAGAAAGTAAAAAGAAAGATGATTCTGCTCGTTATAATTTTTTTTTTTTTTTTTTTTGCTAACAATTTAAATGAAGAAGTTCTTATGTTTTCTTTTGCTTATTGAATTTAATTTGATGTTCTACATAAGCATAATTTCTTTCTAATTTGCTATTATGTATATCGCTTTTTATTGATTTTTTACTTTCTCATATAAAGAAAAAGTATTGTGATGGCGCGAAAATTAGATTTTGATGAATTTGCACGTTTTGAGGTCCCATTGTTCATTTTTTTTTTATTTCTGTCATCTGTGCCTGAATTACTGGACCGATTTTAACGAAATTTGGTATTCATGTTCAGAAAAATCATACCCCGACGTGAAATCGAGAATTGAATTTTAGCTTCAAGTTTGATGACGCTACCACCAAAAAAATTGATGGATTTACTCGTTTTGAGGTCCCCTGAGTCCAAAAATACGGTTTTTAAAAATGTCTGTCTGTCGGCTGTCGTCTTTGCTGACGCGTTGCACGCCTAAAGTAGTGGGTAGATTTTCATGAATTATGGCATACATGTTCAGAAAAATCATATCCCAAGGCAAATGGGAAAAGAATTTTAGCTCCTAATTTGGGGGCTACCCCAATAACTCTGAAAAAAACCAGAAAAAATATTATTTCTCGAAAATGGTTCCGACAATTTTGATTGAAAAATTCTAAAATATAGTACATTCAAATACAAATCTAACGATATAAGCCGTTTTCCCAGGAAAAATGTAGTTTCTAAAAAAATATCTTGAAACGCGGACGGAGAGAGGCTGGATTCGATCCCCACCGAGGAGAAGTTATTTTTAAGATAAATTTTTATAAAATTTAAATTTACCTTGGTAAACTCGAAAACTAATAAATGGAAAACACTGAGTTAAGTAATTATGAACTCGTTTAGGAGAAAGTTTGTCTGAGTTGTCTCGGACCGATTTTTGTACTTAGTATATGTAGCGTATTGTATCACAAGCACCAATGAGGGTCTTAAATAATTCTAAAGCTTCTTTGATAAATAAAACTAAAACATAACTCATTGCTCTTCTAGGGCTTGTTTATGAAATATTAAAAAAAAATTATTGGTTTTTTGACGGTCTACGATATTTAATTTTGCTAAATTGATACTTTTATACTGTAAAATAATCAATAAAATGTTTCATGAAAGAGGTGTAGTAACCAAACAACGTCTTAAAACAAAAATTTGTAATTCACAATTGACCGTTATTGGCTGTTACTGGATTGACTGAAGTCAATACCGTCAATTGCTACAGGCGATATCGGTCAATTGCTTATTACAATTAGCTTGAAGACGATATTTGGTTATTGAACTACACCTCTTTCATGATGAGTCTCTATCACACACTGGAGTAAAACACAGTCGAGGATCTTAATACCATTTTGATACTTAGGAAAAAAATGGAGTGGGATTAAATAAATTAGACTAAATTGGAGTGTAAAAGCATTAGATCAGGGGTTCCCAAAGTTTTTTTTTACCAAGCCCCCTACTGTCAATAATAAAACTCCCCCCCCCCCCCTCCCTCTCCTCCTTTTACAGAATTTTATGTGGTCATGAAAAATATGAAATATACAAGTATTACATTGAATAACCATACATTTATTCTTATCACTATTTTTTATCAAGTTGCAATTTAAATTGAACAACTAAGAGACAAAATAAAGCAGTGCGATAGATGAGCTTTCATTTTTTTTTACAAGATTCCCTATTCTTGGATGAGGCCCTACGCCCCCCTTGACTTGTCTTTACGCCTCCCTTGGGGGGCGCGCCCCCCACTTTGGAAACCAATGCATTAGATCATTAAAGTATAAGTGATATGACTTGAGGAAGCTATGTGCCAAACTAATAATATAGGCAGACTGTTTTTAATTATTATGGTTTGATAAAATTCATACGGCAATTCTTACATGTAATGAAGGTTAATCTACATCGTAGAAGACGTTTTGTCTTTTAGCTTTTAAGTCTACTTCACTCTAATAATACACAATATTATAATATTGCCTGCAATAAATAAATGATGGGTTTTGTCTGTACACAATTTTAAACAAATCCATTGGCGGTTCATTGAGATTGTCAAGCATCTACGCCAAAATTTAGTCTGCGTAACACTTAGATTATTGATGTTGCTGCATACAGCAACACTGCTTGTGAAAATAAATGTAAATCTTAAATTATGACAGATTTGGAACAGCTAGACCATACATTTCATTCACATTCTAATATTCCAAATTACTTATTTCTTAAAAATTATTAAAAACAGTGATTAGCTCATTGTTGGTGCCATTTAAGATTCAACCTTATGCGTCCATTTGTTTCTTTTACACATGCGCACAAACATACATTTATTTACACCTATATAATCAAAAGCACATTTTCATGAAATTTAGATGGTTTATCAAAAGTAGCCTGCAGATGGCCCCAGATTAATTTCAGCAGTGTGCGCTCCTTAAATTTTGCTCAATTGACACTTCCATTAATGTAAAAAATCAAATAAAATTTAGACTGTTTTAAAAAACGGAAGAAAATTAATTATATTTGACAATAATAATAAAGTATAAAATCATTATAATATAAACATAAAACGCGAGAAAGCTATGTGCTACACTAATTGGCGGAGTATTTTTTTTAAATTACATTCTTTATGTTAAGCATGTTAGTTGTACGCAACATCGGCAAGTTAATTTGTTAATTATTAAATTAATAATTCAATTTATATAATGTTTATATTAATATTAATTTTTTAATTAACTTTTTTAATGGCAGACGACTGACGACAACGACAGTATACGAACAAACTAACCAAACTGAAGTTAATATAAAAGATTTAAAAATGTCAAAACCTCAATTGAAAATAAGTAATTAAAAATGTGGAACGACACGTGTAAAACATTAAATACCTGTTTACAATTGTACATTATAACAGTAAAAACTACTTACATGAGAGCTTTATATAAATCTACTTTCACTATAACTTGAACCTTCAACTTGCTAAGAAAAAAACAAAAAACAAATTACAATTGCCGTAGTAATGATTCCTAATTACATTAACTAAGTATAATTGCACTTAGTCTGCCTTAAAGCTAATTTAATTTAAAAATAACGTTCCCATTTGTGTGTGAGCGACAATAAATTGTACCAAAATAAAGAGGTTCTTTTTGTATTTAATTTTTACAAGGCTCATGCTAGGTATTTAGTGGCTTTGTTACCTATAATCATGAAGGGTTAGCAATTAAATGAAATGCCTAAATAGTTTTGTTTCCACAGCCTTCCAGGAATAGAATCAGGACTATATACTCACCAAATCGTAAGTTTAAGCTGCCTAATCATAAATTAAATTGGTCAACAATTTAATTCTTCTCTTATGGCTTATGGCGGACGCCATAAGCCATAAGAGCTCAAAGTCAAAAATTAGCACTATTTAAGGTAGAACCGATGGAGGTAAGACAAAAAGACATAGGACCAAGTTGTAGATAGTAATCTGCTTTTCGATGCCACTTATCGTTTAGCCACAATATGCCTCCAAAATAACTTGCTTCCTCCACCTCTAATTTTTTGTGGGGAGTAAATTTTTGTTTTAACTATTCGGATTTTTCCAGTCGGTTTGGGCCAATTTCCAACCAAACGCAAAAAACCGCGAGTCTCTAGGTGGTCTAGAAGTACGCAAACAGTTCAATAATGAGATAATGCGGATTTTGTAACTTAATACATACCTATAATGAAGTTCTAGGTCTTCCGGTGGTGACCGCGTCTCGAGGGGTGTGCGTCCCGACGTTTCGCTCATAATGCTAGAAGCATCTTCAAGGGTGTCCATGATGTCCTATGTTTACGAACTGACAGTTCACACCTGTCTTACGTAAACATAGGACATCATGACACCCTTGAAGATGCTTCTAGCATTATGAGCGAAACGTCAGGACGCACACCCTTCGAGACGCGGTCACCACCGGAAGACCTAGTACTTCATTATAATTATAACCGCGGTAGCGTACGAACATTGATAATACATACTTAGACAACCTATATTTTTTAGGTTATTTTTTTTATACTTTTTCTATAAAAATGTTAACAAATTTGGTTGAACATGACAGCAAAAGCCTACAACATGCGCAACATGTTTGCGCTCACCTCTTAAAAAATAAATCGATTTCGTTTTGCCAGTTTTGCGCCTTTAAAGTCGGACTGTTAGCGACAGACACTCATACGTGCATACATAATACATACACACATATATACATCAACTAAAAATGTTAGGGCCGGATTCGGTTTTCGGAATGTATAAAATGAAAGAGTATCCATCAAATTTTCAATTCTGACCAATGTACAAACAAAACTATAAATTTATATATATAGTATATATATATATATATATATATATATATATATATATATATATATATATATATATATATATATATATATATATATATATATATATATATATAGATGTTTTACGTAAGAAGTATTTCTTCCTTACATTTTTTTTTTTTTTTTTTAAGTTTTTAGTTTCACAAACATTATTATGATATTTTATGAAAATATTGTCTTCATAAAATGTATGCTCTGAATAATGTAACATCTTATACATTCTTGGTAATAATTAGTCTTACCATACATCCATGTTATATATGTACATAAAACAAAGAAAAAAAAATTTGAAAAGAATGAATGAATACGTTAATACAGGAAACTTGGTCTTTTTCTAAATAAATTAACATGTTATAAAAGCCAAATTCCATATTAACTTTTAATAATAAGGGGTGAGATATACATACGAAATGTTTGCAAGCCTAAAAGTTGAAAAGTCGTATAAGAGGAAAAAAAAAAATATAAGAAAGATAAGAAAATAGGAAAAATTATAAAGTAAGGAAAAATAAAGAGACAAAATAAAGCAAAAAAGATAAAATACTGGAAAATTATAAATCATGAAGAGAGGAATAATGTAGTGAAAGGAAAACTGTAAGTAAATAAAAGAAAAAGCAAAAGAAAAACATGAATTAATTTTTTGAAACAATACTCGTTATCAAAATTTTATTTCTTTTACATTTATAATTAATTATATGTATGACAAATCCTAATTAAAGTTTGTTTTTACTTCTTTTAATTTTTAATTTATATGAAGTTTATTTTATATAGAGAGGAAGGTATTATTAACTCGAAAAGGTGGTTTTTAAATTTATTGTTTTATTTTTAATAAATTAATGTCTAGAGTGAGTTGTTAGATTCAGACGCATGGTACTTAAAGTAATTAGTGTCTATGGTCTGGCGTCAGGATCATAAAATCCTTACATTAATACATTATTTTGTATTCATCGGCAAAATTGCGATAATTGCATAATCAACATTTTCGAAACCCTATTTTATAATGAGACATTTAAGTTGTTATTGTTATAGTTCTAATGTATATATTTAGAACATGGTGACAAAAGATTGTCACAATCATGTATACATTTATTGATAATTATAATTATATTCCAGAAATATGTTGACTAACACGATAATATAGCTTTAGCATCCGGCAAATTGAGTTTTAATTTAAATAAATCCCGTTTCAAAAAAAAAAAAACTTACAAATAAAATACATATCATAATTATTCCCGATTTTACGATTTATAATTTTCCATATTAAGAGAATGTATTCTGATGGCTCGAAAATTCAATTTTGATATTTTGATGGATTTACACGTTTTGAGGTCCCCTGAGTCCAAAAAGTGGTTTTTAAAAAAATGTATGTCCTTTGTCTGCCGTCTGTCTGTGTATATATATACATAATATATTATACTCATAATGTAAAAGGCAAAATATTCTTCAATGAAAAAACAAGAAGAAAAATTAAAATAATTTGTTATCCAAGGAACTATGAATGAAATTAATTTCAACGCAGAGGAAATGTTTTATGAATGAATCAAATTCTAGTTGTGAGGTCGGATTAAAATATACCAATGTGTGACACGGCCTTTCTAATCGCTTTAATAAATCTATCTAAATATAATTAAATTTTTATCTCTCACGTTGTTTAATGATTTAAATTTCGATGACAATGTTAGGTTTAGGTTCTATCTTAAGATATGATTAGTTCATTCTAGCGTAATTTTGTAAAGCTCCATGCTAATAAAAATCATATCATTGCCGGAAGCATATCATTTCTCTATTCATTAATGGGTCATTTCAAAATTTCGGTAAAATTTGTGTTATAGGGTCATAAAAAGAAAAGTGTTTATCATAAAGTTTGATTTTTTTAAAATATTACCTAAGAACTTAAGGGAACACATCCACTAAAGTTTTGACATGCTGGGGTCCACTACTAGCGAATTAAAAATATACATATATATATATGTTATTTTCTCACTCCCTAGCCTGTCACAAGCATGGGGTGGCCAAATTTACCTAATTTATTTGCAAATCTAGGAAGCAAAATTTAATTAAACAATACGAGAGGTGGTGAGAGTTCACCTGTAGTTTCCATAAAGTGATCCAAAAGGGTTAATTTCAGCTTATTAGCTTACTAAAAATCACATTTTATATGTGTCACAAGGTTTCTACCTCACTCCCTAGAACTTTTTAAAAATGGCCGCCAAACTTTTAGAGAAGGAATATTTGTTGGTCTAGCTTCATAAAAAGGCAAAACTATTTCAACATGCTGGATAGATGTAGGTTTTATCAGGTTACAATCCAGGACTTCTTATCTTTTATAGTGGTTTAGTACTGAATGTTAACGAGTATTTTTATTCACCCTCACTCCCTAGCACATTATAATTGAATGAAAGAAAGTGATTTTTTTAGTGTTGCTTTTAATTTATAGTACAGTTTTTAGTATACAGTCCAGAACATAAGCTGGATCAACCCTGGAAACATCCCTGTTTACATAATAACTCATTTGGCACTAAAACGTCACTCCCTAGCCTCTCACTCCCTAGAACTTTTTAAAAATGGCCGCCAAACATGTAGAAAAGGAATATTTGTTGCTCTAGCTTTATAAAGAAGCAAAACAAATTCAATATGCTGGATAGAAGTAGTTTTTATCAGGTTAGAATCCAGGACTTCATATCTTTTATGGTGGTTAAATACTGAATGTTAACGAGTATTTTTATTCACCCTCACTCCCTAGCACATTATAATTGAATGAAGGAAAGTGATTTTTTTAGTATTGCTTTTAATTTATAGTACAGTTTTTCGAATACAGTCTAGGACAAAAGCAGGATCAACCTGGAGACATTCACATAATATCTCATTTGGCACTAAAACCTCACTCCCTAAGTCCATTCACCTAGGGAGTGATAATCTTGATGAAACAATCATATTTTACTTTTTTATCAATTTTTTTTACTTTTTTTAAATTGATTTACTTCAAGTCGTGACAACGCCTTATCACATTCCTCTAAATGTTCACTTGTAATGTATTTAAAATAATTATTTTTGTGAGCAAGATTTTTAATTTTTTAAACGGACCAAATGTGATTTTGCTTCATAAGACCTCAATTAAATTAGTTTTTAAACAAATATTTTATCAAGCTATAATATTATTATTAATTTATTTATTAAGCTTCTCATTACCAAGACTTGAATCTCACTCCCTAGATTCAAGCAATTTCTTAAAAATCAATATTATTGGAAATGTTGGTGATTAAGCGTGCATACAAAGGGAAGTTACTTGGGAAGCTATAAAGACATGGTATCAGTGAAAATAAATTCCAATTATTTCTATTTTTTTTTTTTGAAAAATTACCAAGGTTGAAATGCACCGAAATTTTGAAATGACCCTAATATGAAGTCTTTAAGAAAGAAATATATCATAAGCCATTAATAGATTTAGAGATCGGTTTATAGAGATTCATTATTTTCCAAAGTTAAAACAGAATTTCAACTATATTTGTTTAGGAGTTAATTGATTTTTGGATCAGAAGACCATATTCGGAATATCCAGAGGCGAAATAGAAAGAGGTGACTCAAAATAATAAAAACTTATAAAGAAATGAAAATAATAAAAAATATACTTATAAAGAATATAAAAAAAAAATGGGAAAATAAATTTTTTAAAACGGCCGCAGTACTATGAGCGATTAGAGTATATATTGTGCGGATGTAACTGAAAATAAAAAACAATCTCAATATAAACGTGAAAAATTATTGATTTGTCGATTTTATAAAGTTAATTACTGATTATTATATTACTATCGGAAATACAGTATGAGAGCAAGTTTCAGCTTTGGTAGTCGGGAAGGGGTTCGAATATAGATGACATAAGTGGTCTCTGACAAAAATCAGTCCTAGACAGACAAGTCAAGCTTTTTAAACGCTTTTAATTATTAAAAGCATGGAAAAAGGCAACCTTCAGTGGTTCGGGCACCTACCAGGATGGATAACACGAAGTCTAAGCAATTTATGGAAGCGAAAGCGACAGAAGCCTCGAGAAAGACAATGTAGGAGGAAACAATCGGTCCGAGACAACTCAGACAAACTTTCTAATTTTCGTAGGAACATTTAATTATTATTGAACATTTCATCAAAATTTAATTTACAAATAACTTTATAAATAACTCCTGGGCGGGGAATCGAACCCGGCCTCTCTCCCTTTAACCTTTTTTCTCAGGAACTAGATTTTTCCCGGGAAAACGGCTTATATCATTAGATTCGTATTTAAATGGACTACATTTTAGAATATTTTAATCAAAATCGTCAGAACCGTTTTCGAGATAATTTTTTTTTAGAGATTTTTGGGGGCAGCACCCCTAAATTTAGAGTTATAATTCATTTCTCGATTTCTCCTCAGGGTATGATTTTTCTGAACATGTATGCCAAATTTCGTTTAAATCGGCCCAGTAGTTTAGTCTCCAGGCGTCTGCACAGACATTTTTTAAAAACCACTTTTTTGGACTCAAGGGACCTCAAAACGTGTAAATCCATCAAAATCGAATTTTCGCGTATGTATAGAAAGGTTTGAATTTAAATTCAATATCTTATTTAATCAATTTTTTTAACACATTTAAAAAGTGTTCAACAGGTTTTCAGCAAAATTATATTTATTTTGGACAATATTTTAAAAACACGATTTTCCCAGGAAAAAGACATTCTCGTGGTTAGATTCGTATTTAAATTGACTACATTTCAGAATTTTACTTGTTCCGAAATCGGTGAATTTAATTTATTTATTTATCCGTTTTCACAAAGTGAAGATTACAAGCAGCAGATATTTTTTTTTTTTGTGGATGCCTCAAAACATTTAAATCTCGAATTTCTGCACTATCACATTCTCGTATTTATAATAGTACATTACGCGTCGAGTGTGGAAAGTAGCATTTTGCATGCGAGTGTGAAGTTTGCACCCTAGCGACAGCGAGGGTAGTAAAACCACACGAGCAATGCAAAATGCCGTTTTCCCACGAGTTGCGTACCGTACTTTATCTACGATTGTTAGATTTAAATAATAAATACAGAAAAAAAACTTGCTGTATGTAAGTTTGTATCTCTTCTCTTGATAAAGATGGCATTAATCTTGAGTTGTATTTTTTGCCGAATTAATCATTTCTGGAGGAGTATTATTCTCTACATTTTCGTCAAAGCCACTTGATTCATTCATTGTTTTTCACTAAAAACTCGATATAAACAGTTACTTTAATAAAAGAATAGCAAATTAGTTTTGTTAAATGTAAACAAACTCGCTAATCGTGCGTAAAGCTGAAGAATTCCTCTTCTTTACCGCGCAAGCGTGGTAAAGAAGAGGAATTCTTCAGAACTATGAGACGCGCATGCGCAATGAATACAAGTACGTAAATAATCACTTTCTACGCATCTAAACAGAGAAATAATGTTTATATTTCGTATCAATCGTAGATAAAATAATTTTCCTCTTTTTTTTTTTTTTTTAAAAAGTTCATTATTTAATGAAAAATAATAACAACTATTGACATATTATTATGTTGCTAAGATTTATTTTGCAAATATTTATAATTATAAAATATGGGATACATATTTAGTTAGAAGAAGTACGGAAATTATACTGAAGACTGAAGTTATATAAATACGTATAAAGATTATTTTATTTTCTTCATTTCAGCTAATTAAACATGTTAGATATAGTTTAAATTGAATGATTTACTGGAATTTGTTAATTAATTTGGCTTGTTCAACAGTATAATTTTGTTTTAAAAAGAATATGACGATGAGAAGAATGAGTTAAAATGTTTTTTGTTTCTTTTCATAGTCTTATAAAACATTATTTTACTTGATTATTTGACTTTCTTAAACCTAATCTTTTAATTTCTCAGAATTCTTTATAAAGGTTTAGAAACAAAATACATAATATTAAAGGGAAGAGACACAAAAAAGTTTTGTTTTACCAAATTAAGAATTAGGAAAGGACATTGTGTTAAACTAATGTTTATTTTTATTAGATTCTCCAAATAATGCAGGTGCAGGTGGTGTGGAGTGACTGACCAGTCACTTCCACGAATCTTTCTTTCTCTTTATCTACAATAATGATTTTTTTTCTTTCTTCGTAAACTCTTTTAATTTTAAATAAAACATAATATATAATATTATATACATTTTTAAAACTCAACTTACGAACATTCGACAAACATAATTTTTTTTTTGATATTTCACCTTTTATTGATAATTATAGTTGTTATATACATAATACATATGTGGTGATAGTATGTTAATTGAACTGATTATTTTGTTAAGTAAATTAAGCTAGAATAATCAGCATTTTATTTAGTTATTGTTTCGCCTACATTACAAAATTAAATAAGAAGAGACAGGATAAACTTTCGAAAAATTCAGCTTGTGAATCAGTTTCAGCAACGATCTAAATCCGTAAATCAGGGCTTTTCAGTACTATTTATTAGTCGTTTTAAATTTTTTTTTTATTTATTAAGTTTTTATTTATTAGTCGTTCAAATAAATTGGGCATTTCATGTCCCCGACCTTTGAAGACGTGTAACTCAGAACGTATACGGAAATTTTTAATTTTAATAATTGCGTTCTTTTAAAGCCGCGTCCACACCGGACGCGCATTCGCAAACAGGGTTTGCAAACGTTCGCAAATGTTTGCAAACAACCACAAACACGACGTCCACACCGGACGCGCATTCTTGACAAACAGGTGTTTGCAAACGTTTGTCCTTGTTCCCAGTTATTTTTCATTATTTTCTTGTACACTACACCATCAAGTACTAAATAAAACTATATTGCACTTGCATTAACTTTGTAATATGGTTCTATCAAAACGCGGTACAAGCGCCGGCTTATTTATTATCATTGGTGAGTTAGTTAAACATGGCAATAGTAAAAGAAGACGAAGAGTCTGGATGTCAAAAATAATTTCTCCTCGATCATCCCTGATTTTAGATTATTATTTCTACAAAAATAAAACGCCAAAACATATAAAAATTTTATACAAATAGAAATCTGTTCTTTTGATGGAAAAAAGATAAATATCAATGTAATATTTCGTCTTATGAGGGCCCAAAGGAGGCTCGGGCCCATAGGCCTGTACCTTAAGTAATAAGCTTGGATGCAATATAATTATTTTAAAAAATAGTATGACCCATTTTTGGACTTTTATGTCATATATATTTATTTATTTATCCGGTTATTTTTAATCTTGGATTTACATAAACTCATCTCTAGTTTCAATCACTATTTATTAATTATAATATAGTTATTTATTTGATGCTATAGTCATAAATAATACGAATGAAAAAAATTTACATTTCCCGGGTTAATTTTATACAAATAGAAATCTGTTCTTTTGGTGGAAAAAAGATAAATATTCCCCCATAGGAGGCATAAAGCCCATAGAAGGCTCGTGCCCGTAGGCCTGTGCCTATATAGTAACAAGCTTGGAAGCAATATAAAATTATTTAAACAAATAGTATGACGCATTTTTTAACTTATATATCACCTTATCTATTTAATCCTGTATTTTTAATCTTGCGGATTTACATAAACTCATCTCTAGTTTCAATTACTTTAATTAGTATATATTATTAGTTATTATATAGTTATTTGATGCTAGTCACAAGTAATACGAAAGAAAAAAAATATCTTTCTTGGCTTTCCATGTCAAACATAGGCTGTTTGCGAATGCTCAAGGAGTTAGCTCAAAAAGCGTCCACACCAAACGCGCACAAACAGCAAACATCCTTTGATGTACCGACTCTACCCGGAGCGCCCGCGAACACAAACAAGCATTCGTTCGTGCGCGCGGTGCCGTCCTCACCGGCCGCGCATCCCTGTTTGCAAACGTTTGCAAACACGATGCGCGGCCGGTGTGGACGCGGCTTAAGGAGAATGAAAGGAACATTTTTCTGCTTTTAAATTTTAAATACAACAATCAACAACATTTTTAATCAATTTAAAAAAATAAATTGTCATATGTACGTTACTGTCCCCGGGTATATTTTCTAATTTTCACAAAGATTTAACTATATGTTATAGTTGTTAGATTAAAATGATACTTGGTTCAATTGTTTATAGTAGCCTTGGCTAAGAGAGTCTATATATATATAACAGAGTTCCTTCTATCTTAAACGAAGGTATTGTTATATAAGTCAGAATATAGCTGTCCCTAACTTTGGTGTGAAAAACTACGTACCGAATAAACTGCATATGGGGGGGGGGGGGGGCAAGGGGGTTAGAACTTATAGATGACGTTTTTATACCTCGGGGCAAAAGCGAAAAATGAAATGGTGCTACCCCCCAAAAACTCTGATAAAACGTGAAAAAATTATTTCTTAAAAACGGTTACGACGATTTTGATAAAACAAATTTCTAAAATGTAGTCCATTTAAATACGAATCTAACGATATAAAAGCCATTTTCCAGGGAAACTCTAGTTCCTGAGAAAATAGCTTTAAACGCGGAAAGAGAGTGGCCGGGTTCGATTCCCCGTCCAGGAGAAGTTATTTTTATGATACAATTTGATGAAATGTTCAATAATAATTAAATGTACCTACGAAATCCCAAAAGAAAACAATAAAAGGAAAACATTGGGATATGTATTAATGAACACGTATATGAGAGAGTTTGTATGAGTTGTCTCTCTCTGACCGATTTTTTTTATTATTAACATAATTGTATTATAACAGAACCAATTCTTAGTGTGCAGTTATAAGTGAAATTCTCTTTTTGTGTTATTTCCTCGAAAAATATCATTTTTCTAAGGCAAGTATGAATTCAATTTATATTATAATTATTTCAATTCCCAAAACAGCCACAAATACAAAATTAAAATGTTTTTTTTGGAGGAGTACACCCGAATTTCGATGTAATATTGCTCTGATTCTCCTTCCTCCTGGCTGATGGTTGTTTTTCGTAGTTGTTGAGTAATTCGAGAGCTTGCGAAGTCCCGCTTTTTCTGAACTTACACTTTTCCAAGTCTTTGTCTCTACTCTGCTAATTCCTCAAGCATTTATTTAATTTGATAGTTTTACAAACTATTTTTAATATTATTGACTCTGACTGAATAACATTCACTTCCTCCGCTCAGTATTATTGGTTTATAAAAATTAGATTGGGTCAACGTAAAGCAGATTTGTTAAACTACTTTAATATTACGATTATGAAAAATGAAATAAAATCCTTTCACTTTAAAAAATAAAAAAATCTTATAAAGGAAGTATTTTTTAAACTTTAAAAAACCCGGTCACACTTTCATAAATAAAATAGTTTTTTTAAAAAAATACAAATTATTACATCATTTGAATCGAATAGTTTTCCCATGTTATTTTTTATTATTAAACATTAAACCCTTATGTAATTTGTAGATTACATTTTTACTTTTTAATAATTATTAGTTAAGTATTTTTAGAAATTAGATAGGAAAAAACATAAAACTAGAAACAGTAAAAGTATTTAAAAAACTGGTAGAATTACACGCTGTACTGGTTCCAATCGAGCTAGATAATTACATAATTACACTGAGCATGACGAAAAGAATGTAATAAAAAAAACTTGTGTATGTGACAATTTTTTTTTCTTTTTTGAGTGAAATGTTAATTTTTATTTTTGGTTTTTGCTAATAATAGTTTATGGTTCATAAGTAGTGCTAGTTGAAAAGTTTATTAGAAAGTTACTTTTAGAACGTTCGTAGCCAATACAGAAAGGTTTAAAAATGGTTTAATATAATTTTTATTGTGATATTAATAAAAATGTCTTTTAATTAATATTGCTCATATAGTTCCTCGTGTCCATTCACTAGACGGAATGGTCACATGAATAAAATAATGCGTCAATTAATGTGGCACATAGTTTCCTCTTGTCCAAATACAGGACGAATTGCCACATGAGAAAGTAATCTGTCAGTTACTGAGGCACATAGTTTCCTTGTGTCATAAGTCATAACAAAGGACGAATGGTCCCATGAGTAAAATTATCTGTCAGTTACTGAGGCACATAGTTTCCTTGTATCATATGTCTTAACAAAGGACGAATGGTCCCATGAGTAAAATTATCAGTCAGTTACTGATGCACATAGTTTCCTTGAGTATGTCTTAACAAAGGACGAATGGTTACATGAGTAAAATTATCTGTCAGTTACTGATGCACATAGTTTCCTTGAGTATGTCTTAACAAAGGACGAATGGTTACATGAGTAAAATTATCTGTCAGTTACTGAGGCATAGTTTCCTTGTGTCATATGTCTTAACAAAGGACGAATGGTCACATGAGTAAAATGATCTGTCAGTTACTAAGGCACATATTTAGTTTCATCATATCCTAACATAGAACGAATGGTCACATAAGTAAAATAATCTGAGAATTAATATAGCACATAGTTTCCTCGAGTCGATTCACTATTTTTCTGAATTTTGTTGAAGTTTATTTCCCTTTTTTAACATCAAACATTATTTCTTTAACTTCAATGATTCTTAATGGGCTATGCTTTTTTATCCACGTTTAAACCACTACAACTCTGAATTTGGATGAATGGTAGGTTCCCTTACCATTGATAGTTAGTTCACTTACCACTCTTGAAGTAGATAATTTTTGCTAAGTGACCGAGATACGGGAACCCCCCTACATGTAATGCATTGCATATGTTATAGTGTAGGTTTCTGCTGTCAGAGACGAATCTGTATCTTCCAGGCCACACCATATCAATTAGTCCAGGAGATAGTGTGCAAAAAAGTGTCTGACTAACATCAAGCTAGGATTTTGTGTATAAGTAAATCTTTTGGTGCCTTTTAAGAATATGTGGTCGGCTAAGTTGGCAATAGGCATTTGAAAAAAAAAAAAAACCGGTGTAGAGCGGCCATGTCCCGCCAATTCTAGTGGACAATGTGATTTTCATGAACCCAAGTACTAACTTAGTCAGTAGACCAAAATTCAAGTTGATGGTAGTCTCTCACTTAATAGGTGGTCTCTTTGATATGGAGTAATATTTGACTAATTAACCTATTAAATGACAAACTACCATCAACTTGATTTTTGGTCAACTAACTAATTTTGTAGTCAGGATCATGAAAATCACATTGTCCACATAAAAGGGGCGGGACATGACCGCTCTCCATCGGTTTGTTATTTTCAAATACTTATTGCCAAGCTATGTCCAGCAGACGAACTTAGCCCACCACATATTCTTAAAAGGCACTAAACGATTAAGCTTGATTTTAGCAAAATTTTAGCTTGATGTCAGGCAAACACTTTTTTGCATGCTATCTCCTCGAGTAAATGATTTTGTTAATAATTTACGAAATTTCGAACAGTTATTTGCAACTCCCTTGAGCATGACCCATTGAATGGATCAGGATTTAAAAAAAATCTGACGCGATTTTCTCTAAAAGATAAATAATATAAGTTCACTAAAAACTGTAACTTTATAATTATTATTTATAATATCTTTAAATTCACAAAATCCGGTTTTCCTCTATAAATAAAATACATATAAAAATTCTTTTAAAATGTTTTAAAAATAAAACAAACAAAAAAACACAAGGAGCCGATAAGTCAATCAAAAGAATTACAGAAGGTTTAAAGCAGTGAAGGAAAGTAGTAAGCCTTGAATCAAGTCCTAACCCAGATTCCTTTAACAAAGTCCCCAGACACGTGACATCCAATCTTACTTATAAAGCTTGGCGCACAACTTGAACCAATATTCAGAATCAAGTTGGCTTCCATACTTCTACAAGGACCAGTAATCAAGACTAACCTTTTCATTTCTTATAACAACCAATTTTTCGCTTCACTTGATAAAGAAAGATCCGCTTCTCTTGGTACAATTTATCAATGTTACAAAAAATTGTTTCAACTTATCTTTTATATCTTCAGAAATAGAAAGAAAGGTTACAAACAAAAACATTATTTGAAATATTAAAATAAGTGTAATTTATTACGTGTATTGAACATGTATTGATAAGTTCAATATATAATATGTATTATGAATATAAATACAATAAGAGTGTAAGAAATATAACATTACAACAAGGATAATATTTTAAATGTTGAATCTCTTTTTTGAGAGAGCACATTATAATATAAGGAATAATTTAATAAGGGAATCCTTCCTTCTATATTTACAAAGTATAAAATAATTATGTATATTTACTGAGGCCACATTATAATTTCAAGAATATACTATGAAAATAAGGATAATAATTATGTATATTTATTGAAGTCACATTATAATTTCACGAATATACTATGAAAATAAGGATAATAATTATGTATATTTATTGAAGTCACATTATAATTTCAAGAATATACTATGAAAAAAAGGATAATAATTATGTATGCCACATTATAATTTAAGGAATATAAGATTAAAATAAAATCCTATGTTGCAAATAATTCATGCCGCGCGATATTTTTATTTTTTACTTTCTCATATAAAGAGCAAATAGGTATTGTGATGGCGCGAAAATTCGATTTTGAGATTTTGATGGATTTACACGTTTTGAGGTCCCCTGAGTCCAAAAAAGTGGTTTTTAAAAAATGTCTGTCTGTCTGTAGTCTGTCGTCTGTCTGTCGTCTGTCGTCTGTGCAAACGCCTAGAGCCTAAACTACTTGGCCGATTTTGACGAAATTTGGCATGCATGTTAAGAAAAATCATACCCCGAGGCAAATCGAAAAATGAGTTTTAGCTCTTAATTTGGGGGCGCTACCCCCCAAAAACTCTGAAAAAAACATTAAAAAAAAATTATTTCTCGAAAACGGTTCCGACGATTTTGATTAAAAAATTCTAAAATGTAGTCAATTTAAATACGGATCTAACGATATAAGCCGTTTTCCCGGGAAAAATCTAGTTCTTGAGAAAATATTTTAAAGAGAGAGAGGCCGGGTTCGATTCCCCGCCCAGGAGAAGTTATTTTTATTATAAATTTTGATGAAATTTTCAATAATAATTAAAGTTCATTCGAAAACTAATAAATGGAAAACACTGGGCTAGGTAATAATGAACTTGAATATGAGAAAGTTTGTCTGAGTTGTCTCGCTTTAATTAAAATCTTGAGGGGATTTAAGGAATGGTATTGAAGAGTAGATGAATATATAACACTCGTGGAAAGTGTTTAATTGTTAATGCCATTTTGTTTGTGCCCCTTTCCCCCTCCTAAAACTATATTTCTGCTGTTAAAAAAAATATTTTTTTTTTAAAAAACATATGCCAAATATGCGGTCTGTCGGGCCATAGAAAAAATAAGAATAGCAATTTGATCTGATTAACTGGGAATCTAAAATGGTGGATAATTCCTATCACGGGAAAAAAAACATATTTTTTTAAATTATAAGGGGTATCAAAAGGAAAGATATTAAGGATTAGATTATAAAAATATATAACAATTTTTTCTACGCCATTTTGTCAAAAAGCATCAACATTTTGCGTGCCCCCCCCCCCCCCCCCCCCCTTATACTAACTAATTTCATGTTCACAATACCAACGAAACCCTTTTTACGTGAGATTTCACGCACAGCCATTTTATTACATCAGTTATTATGAGTCAAACAAACACACACTTTTCACAGCCCAAGTTTCTGAAATGGAGAACTTACTACGCTCGTTCAACTCCGCTGGTTCAAATATATGCAATGCATATTTTAAAATTTTGCCGAGTCCAAAAAAGGAGTTACTAAAATTAAAATTCCTGTTTTAGAACAGGCTTTTCTGCCTTTTGGCAACCTTCAGGTGCTAACGATCTGAACTGTTCTTTTAATATGCACAAATACTGCAGAGTTACACAATAATAACATCAGTAGTAGTGTACCAGATAAAACAAAGGTCTATAAATATTCAAAAGGTTAAATCTGGTGTTAAAAATACTTTTAACCTTCCAAACAATCCACAATAATTCAACTTAATCTTTCTAAAATAGAAACCACTTATTTAATCTCATATTTCATAAATCTAAAAGTATAAAAGTATGACATTTTATTATAAAATGTAGTATTTAGTATTAAGTTTAATTTTACGGAAATATTTTATTTGTTGAGTTATCAAGAAAGCGTTTCAAAATATTTAAATTTAAAAGTTGACATCAACATTTTTTTTTTGTGTGTATGTGGGGGGTAAACAATTCATAAATATTGTGCTTTATTCTTTATTTTTTGACCGTTTTATTTACTCTGGTTTTTACTTTCTACCTGACTTAATCGAAAAAAATAAATAAAATCCTTTTTAATCTGAAAAATAAAAAATCTTCCTTAGTTTAGCAACAATGTTGTTTATTACCTTGGAAATTTTAATCTGCACTCAATAACTCTATTTGTATAAGTGTCAACCAGTTTTGACATAGGATGATGAACCACCAGAGTGAATAGACAGTGGTGACAGTTTTTAGGGTTTCGTTGGTAAAACCAAAAAAAGAAACCCTTATAGTTTCGTTCATGTGTCTGTCTGTCTGTCTGTCTGTCTGTCACTCTGTACGGTTCCAATAACTTTTGAATGAAAAGAGATAGAAACGTGAAACTTTCCAATATTAAAGATCGTTTTGACGCGCACACAGGAAAAATATAGCGAACTCAAAATTATCAGCTGTTCAAATCCAAAATGGCGGATAACTCACGTCATGCGAAAAAAATATTTTTTTTAAATTTTAAGTGGGGTATCAAATGAAAGGTATTAAAGAGTAGATTACAAATATATATATCACTTAGGGAAAGTGTTCAATTTTCGGCGCCATTTTGTCAAAAAACATCGAAATTTTGCGTGTCCCCCCCCCCCCCTAAAATCGTATTTCCGCTCATACTAAAAATATAGTAAAATATGCAAAATGTGTGGTCTGGTGGGCCATAGAAAAAATAAGATTAGCAATTTGATCTGATTTACTGGGAATCCAAGATGGCGGATAATTCATGTCACACGAAAATAATTTTTTTTTTTAAATTTTGGGTGAGGTATCAAATGAAAGGTATTGAAGAGTAGATTACAAATATATATTTCACTTAGGAAAAGTGTTCAATTTTCGGCGCCATTTTGTCAAAAAACATCGAAATTTTGCGTGTCCCCCCCCCCCTAAAATCGTATTTCCGCTCTTACTAAAAATATAGAAAAATATGCAAAATGTGCAGTCTGATGGGCCAAAGAAAAAATAAGAATAGCAACTTGGTCGGATTAACTGGGAATCCAAGATGGCGGCTAATTGCTGTCACGGGGAAAAAAATATTTTTTCAAAATTTTGAGTGGGGTATCAAGTGAAAGGTATTGAAGAGTAGATTACAAAAATATATAACACTTGTGGAAAGCGTTTAATTTTCTACGCCATTTTGTCAAAAACTTCCAAATCCCCCCCCCCCCCCCCCAACTACTAATTTCATGTTTACAACACCAACGAAACCCTTTTTACGTGAGACTTCACGCACTACCAATTTATTTTTAATTTGCAAATCGTAAAAAATAATCAGCAAACCTCCAAAATATTACATAATGTATTTCTATATAATAATAAATGAATGTTGTGAATAAGTTTTATTTTAAAAGTATTAATTTTAACGGATGGGCAAACTGTGCTAAAATTTTAGTTAGACAGCAGCTAATGCAGAAGAATAAAAAATAAAACTATTGAATTTTATTATTCCTCAGCAGCTAATATTGATAATAAAAATTTCCCGAACAAATTTAATTTACCTTATTGTCATTACTGATAAAAAACATAGTGACCCCCCGAGGGATCGAACCCCCCTGGTTCGGATCGAACTTATATTTTTTGTTGGGTTGTGGGGCTTTCCGCCTAATTTTTACTTTCTCATATAAAGAGAAAGTATTGTGATGGCGCGAAAATTCGATTTTGAGATTTTGATGGATTTACACGTTTTGAGGTCCCCTGAGTCCAAAAAAGTGGTTTTTAAAAAATGTCTGTCTGTCGTCTGTCGTCTGTCGTCTGTCTGTCGTCTGTGCAGACGCCTGGAGCCCAAACTACTGGGCCGATTTTGACGAAATTTGGCATACATGTTCAGAAAAATCATACCCCGAGGCGAAATCGAGAAATGAATTTTAGCTCTAAATTTGGGGGCGCTACCCCCCAAAAACTCTGAAAAAACATGAAAATAAATTATTTCTCGAAAACGGTTCCGACGATTTTGATTAAAAAATTCTAAAATGTAGTCCATTTGAATACGAATCCAACGATATAAGCCGTTTTCCCGGGAAAAATCTAGTTCCTGAGATATTAGCTTAAAACGCGGACGGAGAGAGCCCGGGTTCGATTCCCCGACCAGGAGAAGTTATTTTTATGATAAATTTTGATGAAATGTTCAATAATATTTAAATGTACATTTGAAAACTAATAAATGGAAACACTGGGCTAAGTAATTATAAACTCATATATGAGAAAGTTTGTCTGAATTGTCTCGGACCGATTTTTTTTTATATATACAGTGTGTCCCTGGATTGACGCATGAATAGGTGAAAAGACTAAAATTTTTGAATTTAAATTTCATATTCTGGAGTTCAGCCCTGCTTGGGTGGAAACTTATTTATGTCATAATTTTAGTTTCGAAAAATCAAGTATGTCTTAAATTATTTTTCTCACAGCAAGATTACAAAATTTTAAATCCCTCCGCCTACTTTGATATATTGCATATTCTACATTTTTTTTTTTTTAATTGTTAAAGATATTGACTAATTTCGTCGTAAATTTTCTTACTAAATTGATAAATTATGAAGGTGAAAAAAGTTTTAGTTTACTTTCATTCGTCTGTTAAGACATTTAGATAATTATTATAAGAAATTAGAATAATAAATATAACAAAAAAATATAATAATTCAATAAAAAATAATAAATAAACCAAAATAAATAAATTAAAAATTTAAAAAAAATATTAATTTAAAATTAAATGAATTAATGGCAATATTTACCCCAACGCAACTGAAATGCATGAATATGAAGCATAATAATATATAAATGGGCTAGTATTATTTAAGCTAGACAAACCAGTTGAATTAATTATGGGTAAACTATGTTCCGCACATGAACTTCGCCGTTCACCAATGCTTGTGATGTAGGTACATGATAATATTAATACATAGACTAAATAATTCTAGCTTAATTTTAGTAATTCACACTCATGTACAACAGCTCCAGGACTGATTTATATTTATCAGAAACGGTACACAATTTTAACTTTTATTTGATATTGGTTATTTCTTAAACAAATGTATTAATAAATTGCTCAATTTCCAAGGGCGCACCCTAAATTCATCATTGAAAAATAAACTTACTCTTGATCACCTTCATACAAAAAAATAATTTTGTCAGCTTATGTAAAATAACATAAATAATAAAATAAATAAATAACAAATGTCTGTACCAAATTGCAAGTAAAAAATAAGTTTTATATATATATATATATATATATATATATATATATATATATATATATATATATATGTATATGTATATATATATATATATATATATATATATATATATATATATATATATATATATATATATATATATATATATATATACTATATATATATATATATATATAGGAACTAGAAAGGACATTTTTAAATTATATAATACATTTATAAAACAAATTAAGAAAGTAAATAGTACGTATGTTTTCAGACATTTTATGTATATAGAATGCCATAAACTATTTAATTTAATTAAAAATAAATTATTCAGTGTTGATTAACACTTATTTTATGTGTTATTTCTTTGACTTTTATTTAAATGTATTTGGTTATTTTTTTGTTGTTTTATTTTTCAGGTAACTGACCACTGGTTAGTTTTGACATTAACCCTGAGTCTGGTGGGCGAAGTTTTTTTCAATGTCTGGTGCCTCTGGCATTTCCGAACACACCCTAATGATTTATGGAGTGAAGGTATAAAAGGCACAGGTTAGTTTAAGTTTAATGATTTTTAAAAGCAAATTATAACTCCTTTTCTGAATAAATGCGGATTCGTAATGATGAAATAATGATCAATACCTCTTTTTTATTCAAAAATATTTAATGCAGAAAAAAATAAAAAAGAACATAAACTTAAGATAGATTTTGGTTGTGATGAAATGGGGTCATTTCATTTTATATATTTAAACCATTTATGTATTATGCATATTTATTTATATGCAGGATAACCCTGAACAAATCTTCAAAACTTTGGGATCTTTAAGTAAATTTAACGCTTAACAAAATAGTTTACATATTCATGGGTCTGTAACTTATCCACCTTTTATATACTTGGTACTTCTACTTCAATATTAAACTTAGATAAACCATTTACAAGAATAGAACATATTCGAATCAAAACAACAACAATATGTTAATATTATCAAAACAAAAATTAACCCAATGGCCAATCATTGCGTCACCAGGTCCAACAACTTTGTTTCCGAGATATTTAAATAAACAGGTCAAGTGTGTGCTAGTCAGCACACAGCGAGGGTCCGTAGGCCACACTAAATAGTGTTTAACTGTTAAGTGTATAAACAGTGTTTTTTTAAAATGCTAAAAAGCATACTTTGAACCATTCTAAGGGTCTAATATTCTCAAAACACACTCTGATAAAGTATTTTTTGCCACTGAACCGGACTACAACCATATAAATACATCGAAAAGACCATAATTATAAAAAAAACGTATTTTGTCAATAAAAAATAAAATAATATTTTTTTCGAAATTTCCAAAAAGTGGTATCTTTACTTTTGGTCGAAGAATGTTCAGGAATTTTTTCTGATTTTTTGCACTTCACATAAGCGAGATAGAGGGGGGGGGGGGGGGGGGGGGCACGTTTCAAACCCGCTTCAAACTCGCCAACGCTCGCCCTATCAAAGTTATAACTAAGAATTATATATTTTTGTAATAAGCTCGACGTAACCTTTCATATGATACCCCTCACGGTGTCAAAAAAAAAATAAAACAATTTTAACCCTTAATTTTTTTTACCCTAATTTTTTTGATAAATATTTTTTTTAAGTCGCTATATTTTTAAAATATGTGGGCAGGTACAAGACACATACATGCCAAATTTCAAAGTGACCGGACAAAAGGTGTAGCCGTGTGAGCACGCGAGAGGACGGACGGACAGACCCACGCAGGAAAATATAAGGGTCCTTGGTTTTGCCTACGGACCCTAAAAAAAAATAAAAACAACATTTGTTTACCTTTTTTCTTTTGTTAGGTAATTTAGGGTAATTAATGAGTAGGGTTACCCTAAACCCGGACGCACCACAGAAATATACAAAACCACACGAAATGAGACGCTTAAAGGTAGTACCTACTACGCTACACCTGATAATATCCCAGCGTTTCCCAACCATTTTGATGCCACGACCCTACAAATTTCTCCTAAACATTTTCCCGACCCTACCTTGGATATAGTATAATATTCCATATATTATATACCATAAATATTGATGAAGGGACATACATAACAATAACACCAAGAACCTAAATTCTACTAAAATAATTTCTGGATTAGGAAGGAGGGACTGTAGGGGGATTTTTTTTGGAACGAAGTTCCTTATGGCACGTTCTGGAGCCAGGGAGTGCATCCGAAAAAAACGACCATCACAAAATCAAGCATCACGAAATCTACCGATGCCGATTACTTGAGTAAAAGATGACCGAGTTAGTTGAAATTTGGTACACATGTTCATTTTTCCAATGTCCAGGCTGAGTACGTTGGACAACGTTATCCGCCCTAGCGTTCACGCTCAACGCTCGCGTAAACGGTAAGATTCAAATTTATAATTGCAATTTTAGTTACTTTTTGAGTAGGGAAGAGATATATTTTATAATATTTTAAATTAGTAGGCCGGGTAGGTAGAAAACAGTCCTATTTCCTACCAACTACAAACATACTTTTTAACTATAAACTCATCATGATTAACTTTTTTCTCAATATTCAATACATATTTATTGTAAGACGCTTGCTTTAATGATACATATAATGCTTTTCTCTTAATTTTGCCTTAACTCCGCTAGGTGCAAACAGTTAGTTACTTTTAATTTTGCCTCATTTCTAACTCCGTCATGTATAAGTAGTTAGCAACGTATACGTACTTAGCAGTGTGATTTTATAATTTATATTTAATGAAAAATGTAAGGAACTTCGTTCCTACCGGGTATCCCGCGACACCACACGTATTTTTTTTATTCTATAAAAAGTGATCACACTGATCATCTTAATAAGGTTAATGACGCTGTTGGATTTGTTTATATTTTTATTGTATTTGTTCTGAATTATATAAAGCACCTAATAATAACTCTTGTTGGCTGATATTCCTTCGTCGGAAGTTAAAAGAAAAGAGATTAAAGCTCCTATATGAAGTTTTATTACTCCTCGTTGTCATTTATTACTACACCCCTTATTTTGTCACTATATTTTTGTCTAACTTTTAAGCTTTTGTTTTTATCTTTTCCTAAAAACATTCCTTTACTTTATATGAATTTATTGAACGAGCATAGTTGAGTTCTTCATTTCAGAGACTTAGGATTTGAAATGTTTGTGTCTCTAACTCTTAACTGGCGTAAAAATTGATAGATTTGTACGAAATTTGTCACACAGGCGTGTCTTAGCATTTGTCACAACTGTATAGTTTTTTGGAAAATTTGTGATTGGAAAAGCATGGAAGAAATAAATACTCATTTTCTCCATTTCATGGAAAAACATTGAATCATGGGTATGTTTTTTGGCAGTGAATCCACATATGGACATTTCAAAGTTTTTCCATGAAGTGGAGAAAACCAGTATACATTTGTCTAATTGATATAGTAGATGGATCTTAAGCTGTGAAATTATTAAACATTAATCCATTTTTATTACCATTTGGTCCGCTAGGAGCTCTGATATCATTTTATATAAAATTTAGAAACTTCTATCGGCGAAATATAGTACTACAATGAATACAAATGAAATCCAACCTACCTCCTACGATATTCTAACTCTCTGGCACGATATTTATTAAAAGCTCATATTTTTCATGTCGTTTATTGGAACTTCAGCCCACCTATCGTCAAAATATTGTACTAATTTATGAAAACCTATCGACCTCCTTTTAAACCCTAACTTCCTGACTCGATATGTAAAAGCATTACATTTTTCATGTTGCTTTCTGCGAGGCAGAAATTTCTTCTGTATCACCGAGTTAAAACAAATCTATGTTAAAATCAACTAGAACCAACCGATTGTTACTCTCCTAATAAAAAAAACATAGGGGAGTAACAATCTAAAGAAGGTGTACGGAATGTTCTTTATTAGGCGGCTTTCACACCGAAGTAGCAAGTCGCAGGATGCATGCGTCCTGGTGGCAAGATGCATGCCACTTAAACACCGGACTGTATAACTGAACGAGAGCTTACACACCGAGGATGCAAGTGCGACGTGCATCCTTGGTGTGTAAGCTCTCGTTCAGTCATACAGTCCGGTGTTTAAGTGGCATGCATCTTGCCACCAGGACGCATGCATCCTGCGACTTGCTACTTCGGTGTGAAAGCCGATGCCGAGAAAAAAGCCGAGACTGTTACTCCCCTTATAAAAGCAGAAGTGTGATATTCTTTGTCCCAAAGTACATTGGACTAAACATCCCTTTGTCTTAATAGTAATTTATGAGTAACAATCTAAAGAAGTACCCTTCAGCCTTTATCTACACTCTTAAAAAAGTCTAAAATCACGTTTGAAAGGAATCGTTAGAAAGTTATATAAAGGTCATAAATTAAAAAAAAAAAAAAAAAATGTTTTGTCTGACGTTTTATAACTTTATAACTCTCGTTACTTTTTATTACCTTTTAGTTCTCTAAGATTTCCATATTCATGATGAAGATGAATCAATAGGTCAAGTTTATGACTTGAACTTAGTCAGCTTCCATTATAAACTTTTACCAAGTTGTAAAAAATAAACATTGTTAACACAAAGTTTAAACTTAAATGTCGATAAGTACTTTGGACAAATACCATAAAACATTTTTTTAAATAAACACATTATAATCATAAAGTGAAAATTTTATGTCGAACTTAGATTTTGAGATGAACAGCTAGAAGTTGAATTTAATGAAGAATTCATTTGATTTTGCTTCCGAGATTATCGAAGGTAACGGAAGCTGTGTAGAGAATATTTTGAAGAACCTAAATATTTTCTGTCTCCGATTTCAAAACTTTTTAGACAGAAATCCGTTTCAGATATCAGGGAACATTTTTGGCTCCTTGTCTGTCGGTCTATCGCTCCATTTTTACGAACCAACATTTATGTTAATAACTATTCTTCTAATTTTTATGAAATTTGTATAGTAGGTCACAATTAGCTCATTATTGGTCCCATATAAGTCTCAATTTGTTTCTCGTCCTTATGCGGACAAAGATATATTTATTTACACCTATAGCTTCAAAAGTACATATCTGATTTGTATGTAACTTCTATAGTTTATAAAAAGTTTCCCGCAGATAGCCCCAGATTTATTTGATCCGTCTGTACTCTTTAAATTTTGCTAAGTTGATACTTAAATTCATGTAAAAAATTAAAACAATTTTGACAGATTAAAAAACGGGGGAAACAATTAAACAAATTAGACTATAATGCCTTGTAATAGCATAAAATCAAAAAGTACGTGATTGGATACGAGGAAACTATGTGCCACACCTATTGGCGCAGTCTATTTTACATTAATTAAAGTATCAATATAGCACATTTTAATGATCGTAGACGGTTGAAATTATTATGGGATCATTTGTGAGCTACATTTGTCAAAACATATGAATTTCTTAAAAATCAAATAAGTACTTTTAAAGATATTATAGTTGTTTATAAAAAAACATTGTGAGCGTTTGGAAGAAAAACGAATGGGCATAGGGGTGCATTGACGAATTCTAACCTACTAACTAAACTTCAATTCAATTGGACGAGTATTTTTTAAGATATGATATCAAAACCCCTACACAAGAATCTGAAAAAATAAAAATACCAACTAGAGACTTCATAACAAAAAAAAATTTCAAAGAAATTTCAAATCAATAGTCAAAACAATTCCACTTAAACCATGGTATTGGAAAACAAAACTACCACCTACAGATATAATCAAAATTAATAGATTAAGAAGTTACCATGCACGATGCATTCAGTACAACTATATGATAGGACTGAGTGATTCACCAATATGTTATACCTTGTCCAGAAAAAGAAGAAAATGTAACTCATATCCTATTGGAATGTCCAAAATACAAATCAGAACGAAGTAAATTATACCTACCAAGAACTAAAAAGCCAAGAAATCCAAGTTAAAAAAGAAAAAATCAAGACCATCCTATTCTCAAATTTAAAAAATATTAAACTCACACTAAAATTCGTAAAAGAAATAAATTACTCCCCTTAGTCTAAAATTGAAAAATCTGGAGTCCACTCACCAACAGAAATCCACAAACGAAATAAAATTAAAAAAATAAAAATTACTTAGGGAAAACATAGGAAGAATTTAGGAAGGACCCGGGTCCGCACAACCTAATTGAGGTTTTCTGTGGTTTCCCTCAATTTACTAGGCAAATGCCAGGTTGGTCCCCCATTAAGTCAGTCCACAGACTCCCTATGATACCCATTTAAACACCTGCAAACTATCCCAACAAAAGACCAATCAAAAATTCCCATTTCAAAAAAGAATATAAAAATAAAATAAATAAATGATAAAATATTTACTTCGAAATTATCCAATATACCCTTCCACAAATATAATTCAAAAGCTCCAATCCTTTACAAAATATCAAAAAAAATTATGAAAGGCACAAACTTTCCCCACTCAAAATAACATTATGGCTCCGTTATACACAAAAATGTTATGTTTCTTATGCCAATAAATAACTCGTTTAAAAAAATAAAAATAAGATATGATATTTCGCAAAAATATTGGACAGTCAGACATAGGATGGAAATTTTGCTCTGATGTCAGAACGTATTTCTGTATTAGGATTTTTGAAATTGAAAAAACAAACTTTTTTCATTCTTCAGAAGATGACATAGTTACGTTACCTTCGGTAAGTTCAGGAGAAATATGGTTTTGTGATAAGATGTTTGAAATATTATGAAATGTAATATTACCTTGAAGAAAATTCCGAGGTAGTAACGTTTCTCTTTGTACTTAAACAGGGGCATTTTCCATCTGTTGATCTCTGGAGGAAGTTCCTCGATACAATCCGTGCAATCAGCTGCAACAAACATAAATAGAATGTTAGACATACAATATAATACACACAAATAAATTAATTTTTTCCGTGGTAGGCTGTGAAATAGTAACTTTAGAGCCTAAAAGACATAGCTAAAATCCATTTTTTCATTACATGGACTTAAAAAATCTTTTCATTACTCCTAGCTGTAAAGAAAAAATCTTTTACGTCCTAGGAACTAAAAGATTTTTTATGTCCGGCGGGTAGTTGTCAAAACTTCCGTTAGTACCGCTGCAGTCTTTGTAGAAATGCTTCTAGTACGATTAAAATCCGCTAGATGTCAATGCGTTTTATTTATCTTTTCTTATAGTGTAACCTCTTTTTAAGGTTTCTTTTTTTAAGTCTTAAGTATGTACTAATATTTCTTATTATTATATATTAATTAGTGATTAATATTTAATGTTTTTTCATTGTCTGCTACCTCGGAAAAAATAGCATATGCTACGCGACTTTGAAGTGTTTTTTCTTTACCTTGGCAATATTTACTGTCTCACTTCGCTCGACAGTAAATGTAATTGCCGCGGTAAAGAAAAAACTCACTTCACAGCCTTGTAACATAATATACTATTTTCCGTGGTAGGCTGTGAAATAGTAACTTTAGAGCCTAAAAAACATAGCTAAAATCCATTTTTTCATTACGTGGACTTAAAAAGTCTTTTCATCACTATCAGCACGAAAGAAAAAAAATGTTACGTCCTAGTACGTAAACATTTTTTTCTTTCGTGCTGGTAGTTATCAAAACTCCGTTTTAGCGCTGCAATCTTTGTAGATATGCTTGTTAGTACGCTTAAAATCCGCAAGATGTCAATGCGTTTTATTTATCTTTTGTTATAGTGTAACTTCTTTTTAAGGTATCTTTTTTTTAAATCGTTATAATTATATTGATTATTGATTAATATTTAATTTTTTTTTCATTGTCTGCTACCACAAAAAATAGCATATGCTACACGACTGTGAAGTGCTTTTTCTTTACCTTGGCAATATTTACTGTCTCGCTCCGCTCGACAGTAAATGTAATTGCCTCGGTAAAGAAAAAACTCACTTCACAGCCTAGTAACATAATATACAATTAACACAAGAATTTCATACTCATGCAATAAATTTGAGTACGTACGAATTAAAAATTCTATTATAATAAATTTGTATTTTGTTTTTTAGTGAAACTTCTTTTGGCGCGATAGAATAAATTGGTTTAGATGAAACGAAATCGTGTAACGATGTTTGTATTTACAGATTTTCTTGTTGTATTCCAAGTGAATGATTTTTGAAGTGAAGTTAACGAAATTGCATGTAACAAAGTTTATGTTTCGAGACTTGTCCAAGTGATTGATTTTTTACAGGTAAATCAAAATCTTTCACGTGGACGAGTCTCGATCCACCGACCTCTGATTCAGCAGGCATAAGTGCTAACCATTGCACCACGGAGGTAGATGATATTTCTATAAACAGAATTGGTTTATAAGCGTTACATTATAAACATTATAATAATATGTATATATAAATGTTGTTTCATGTATTTTCTTCATTATTCGCTAAAATGTTATGAAAATATTTTATTTTTCAATTAAATTCCACATAACTATTTCTTAATAATGAAATTATAAAATCGTCTACAAATGAAAAGAGAGCAATGCGTAATAAATGTAAACTGTTTCTAGAACTTAACTTTCCCTTCTTATGCGTGAGAGTCTCACACATATTTTTTTATTCATTTTTTTCCCTAAAAACCACATTTTGTTCAATAAAATGTCTTTCGATTCACTTCCATTGATAAAGCGAATCTTTTGAACTTTTGGGATGTTAAGCATCATGATGATAACGCGAAGTTGAATTGGCTTAATTTAATTGCTTAAATTCATGTTCAATAATCTCAGCAGAAATCTCTCATATTTTTTTTCCAACGCTGATAATGACTTAAAAAAAATCAACATATGAATATGTTTGGTTTGTCAAAAGTCTAAAATAGGCGGCAACAATTATTGCTGGAAATACAGTTGTCTCTAAACAGCTGTTTCCTAAACTGTCAACAAGTTGACAGCGATCCTTCAACATTAATAATATTTTGAGCAGCAAGATTCAAAGAATATGTTGCTCGGTTTCTTACCATATAAGTTGCAACCTCTTGCACCCATTGGGTTCTCTTCAACGTGCGCACAAACATACATTTACTTAACCTATATTATTAACCCTGGAATGCTAATGGTAGTCGAATCGACGAGCACAGTTTGAACCTTAACCTTTTACGCTCGTATGGGATGGTGATGGGTACCCCATCCTTCTGCAATGCTTGAACTGGTTAGTAACACGCACCTGCTAGTGTAGCGGTAGTAGTCCTTTTGAGCATACATCCGTTTTCTGGCAAAATTCCCGTCAAAGCCACTTCGTCGATTCGACTAACGTTTAGTAATAAACGTAGGGAATTAATTGTTCGTCGAATGAGCCTATTGCCTGGGAAAATGGGCCTGGGGTAAGGGGCAATGGGCCTAGGGTAATTGGCCTTGGGCCAGAGACCAATGGCCGATAATCTGGGGTCTGGAGCACTTAGCAAAGGGTCTAGCTAGGGCTTTTGGCCTGGAGCATGGGACCGGGTGCATTAATGTTCACTCAATTTCAGATTCTTCTGATGTTTCTACTAAGTTATTTGTTATCAAATGTTTGTATATCTCACTAAAAGATTTAATAATGAGTTCTTAATAGTTTTCTCTGTATAAAAGTGTAGTTTCATCCCAAAAAATGTATTTTCTGCATATGTTAGTCGAATCGACGATGGTTTAGTAATACCAGCCATCCAATTACCATCAGTATTTAAGGGTTAAAAGTACTCATCTGATTATTAAGTAATTTGGACGGTTCGTAGAAAGTAGCCCGGAGATAGCCCCAGATTAATTTCAACCTCCTGCGCTCTTTAAGTATTTTAAAATTAGTACTATTATTCATTGAAACAAATCAAAGCGATTTTGACAGATTTATAAAAAGGGGGAAAATTACATAGATTTGAAAAGATTACATGAATGATTTGTATGTGCCATTGGGCGTTAAGAAGCTATAATATGCCACACTAATTGGCAGTCTGTTTATTATGACTTTTCACTTTCCTATTGTACAGTCCACTCCTATTTCACCCTAACAGCGCACAGTTATTTTCATACCTTAGTCCTTAGGTTCTAAAATCTTTTCTGTCTTGATTTTATTTGTTAAGCTATTAATATCCAATAACTGTAAACGACCAATTTTACTTTTTGAAATATATTTTAAAATTATAACCTATAATAGATTGAAATAGAATCGTAACTATATTTAAAATGATAACTGGAGGAAAAAATTGCCACTATTAAATTTTTTTTTTTTCCTTCAAGCAAATAAATATAATGATAGAGAAACTTATTTTTCAATTTCCATCCACATATTATCCGAAAAAAAACGAGCCAATAAAAGAACTTTTTTATGGAAAAAAATAGCCTTTTTCAGATATAGTTCTCACATTTTAACCTAGCTTTGATAAATTTGAGCGATAATATATAGGCTTAAAGCAATTTTTTTTTTTGGCATCTACGCCAATTTATTATTTTTCGTAGGTTGTTGAAGGTTTTTTTGGTAGTAAGAGGGAAGTAATAATAGATGGTCGGCGAGGTGGGTGGGCACATGTCCAGAATCGATGCAGGTAAAGTCCTTGTGGGACTTAGTGTGAGTGAGAGGGACTTTACTAAGTCCCTTGTGGTAGGAATTCCCCTAGATAGAATCAAGCCTTCCTTCCTTCATATATCATAGGGTTTTTCCTCTTTTCTTTATCCTCATGGGATCCTGTCCAATGGAATTTGTAGACTTTTCCAATCCCAAATTTTTATCCTTATTTTTTTTTCTCGAAAAAAAAAATAAATACTTGAGACATCGACCTCTAGCAAAGATTGCATTTGACACTTACTTTATTTTCACAACATGCCAGGTATACGAGCATAATGCCATTCATACGTAACATACTAGTTATTACCAATATTTGTTTATACTTTGAAGAAGAAAATACATTTTTCCGAAAAGACGTTATATCCATCATTGAGATTACATAAGCGAGGATCTGTCAAAAGTTAATATAATATTTACTTTTAACAGATCCTCATAACCCACAATTTTGAGGTATATAATAGGTATGGGACGTGTAGACAGAAATGATTGAAATAAAACAAAACTTTATTTTTAATATTTTAAGTTGATTTACATATCTTATTTAAGTTTCTGTAATTAAACTTCCAAGTTGTTTGCTTATTTAGCGTGAAATTAACTTAATAAGTTATTACTTTTATTTAAAACAAATAGATTTGTTCCACAATAGTTATTATAGATTTATAATTATCAATTCCACAATAATAATAACCCAGTAGTAATAATAATAATAACACAATGTAATAACCCTGGCAGTTGATCGGGACTAAAACCCAAAAGAAAAAAAAAATAATAAATAACACGTAATTTTTTAAATATATTTTTCCATACATTTTTTATAAAAGTATAAATTAGATATAAAATATTAATGAGATATAATCATAAGTTCATTCAGGGGTGCCCACAGAGGGGTTTTTCCATCAAAACTTTTGGGAGGGAATCCAATTTAGGGGTATTTTTCAGAGATTGAGGGGGATTTCTTAAATATTTCAAGTGACACGCTGTTTTGGGGGGAATTTATGCCATGGGCCTTGGGGGGGGGGGGGGGATGGGCATCCCTGAGTTCATTAATTGAGTTAAACTTACTTTGTATACTTAATTAATCTACTTAAAAACCAGCTTAAGGCATAAATACATTCGACTCATCATAAAATTCGTCACGCACAATCTGGTAGTTAAACTAAGGTTTATAAGAGGACCGTAAAAAACATGTTAACGTGTTTTTATAAGTTTAAACGTCATAAAAATCGGTCCAAGACAACTCTGACAAACTTTCTCATATACGAGTAAATAATTACTTAGCCCAGTGTTTTTCATTTATTAGTTTTCGTTGGTAAATTTAATTATTATTGAACATTTTATCAAAATTTATCATAAAAATAAATCTCCTGAGCGGAGAATCGAACCTGGCCTCTCCCCCCAATTTTCTTTCCCCTGAAAACAGCTTATATCGATAGATTTGTATTTAAATGGACTACATTTTAGAATGTTTTAATTAAAATCGTTTTTAATTAGAAATTCTTTCAAGAGTTTCAGATTTATTTTTTAGAGTTTCTGGGGGTCACCCCTAAATTTGGAGCTAAAATTTAATTTCTTGATTTCGACTCAGGGTACGATTCTTTTGAACCTGTATGCCAAATTTCGTCAAAATCTGCCCAGTAGTTTAGGCAAACAGACAGACAGACAATTTTCAAAAATTCCTTTTTTGGACTCAGGGGACCTTAATACGTGTAAATCCAATAAAATCTAAAAATCAAATGTTCGCGTTATCACAATATTTTCTCTTTATATGAGAAAGTAAAAAAGCCACTTAAAACATAATCATTATAAATTCAACGATAAAATGCCAAGGGAAAAGCACCCACGATCTGATTATCTTAACAAGCAGCCTGATAACGCAACCTTAAATGGTGGCGCTCTGTTGTCTCAATTTTTTCTTCAGGTAGCTCGAGAATGTAATTAAAATTTATTTTTACTCAGAGTTAGTAGTGAGATCACTTGCAATGTCCTTCATTTATTTTAATGAAGAACAATTATTTATTCTTTTTATTTTTATTGAATAATAATTATTCTTATTTAATATGTAAAATGTTAAGAGGAAATTCAATTAAGTTTTTATATTTTTCGTGAGTTAAAGTAAAAAAGAGGTCACAGCTATCTATATCCTTGTTATCTATGTCTTGTTTAAGATCTAACGACTTCTTAGGAACAGGATAGTTTCAAAGAATAAAATTATAGAAAAGGTTACCGTCCACTGTTCTATATTAGTTACAGCGAAGGAAACTTAACCTAATTAAACAAATATCTCATTGGTTTTATATTGGTAGATAGAGGTGGTTAAAGATTAGTTACAGTGCACAAATAAAATTCCATTGGTTAGTCAGGTAGCCAAAAGGCTTTAAATGTAGATAGAGATACTTACTTAAAGATTAGTTAGAGTGAAAATAGCCTGCCAATTGGCGTGGCACATAGCTTCCTCGCATTCTATCACGTACTTTATTAGGTAGGCACACACGAAGGGGATTTTTAAAAGATTTGGCAGGTAAAATCCCTCACCGATCAAATCCCTCACTCCTTATCGTTACGTTAGTGCCGACCGACGGGATGGATCCGTGAAAGATCAGGCCTCTTGACAGTTTTGACGCGGGAAAACTTTTTAAAGTTTGTTTTATTTAATTAAAATTTATTCATATAAGATTTATTGAAAATAAAATACCATGTTATTGGAAAATTTTTGACAAAAGTTATTTTAAATAAACCTTAAACGCGAAGCGTTTTAGGAAAAAATTAAAATTTTATAAATGCCTTTAGAATAGACTTGCTATAGGTGGAGAGTCAATGCGACAAGAGCTGTACGACAAGAGTCGCTTCTTCAACTTTCAATCCTGCGACTCTGTATAACTTAAAACTGTTTCCAGTAGCTTCGGTAACGTTATGGAGGAAAAATCGATGTTTTTATCGTCTCTTGTTACACAAATTGTACTGCTACAACAGCAGTTAAAGAGAAGTAACCTAATCCGATGTACTCGTTGAGATACATGGAGGGATTTCAAAACATCCTCATACAGATAAATGTATTTGGGAATGAATCTGCGCTTAGACATTTCACTTATTTCGTTCTCGAAGTAAAGGCATATGCCCAAATTTTGTTCCCTCCTGAACCCAATTTTGATATATATTTTACATTTTTTTTCTTTTTAACCATCTCCCGCAAACATAGGTCCAAACGTGCCACATTTGTTTTTTTTTTTTTTTTTTTTTCTTCTGACGTCGTTTTATAAAAGAACTCTCATCAGGATTTTATTGGCCTATAAAATATCTCACCCGCATATCCGTCACGTTATAAATGTGACATATTTTGCCATTAACTAAGCGAATTGTCCCTTAACACATCAAATATGTCAGAAAAGCGACAGATGACATGTTTACGTTTGTGGGCAATAACAGGTCTGGTCTGCGGCAGGCCAGATCGGTGGGAGAGGAATGACATATCCGGACGGCGGGACAGATCGTTTGCAAATCCCCTACGTGTGTGGCCACCTATTGATTTTAATCCTTTTAAAAGCCATTATTGTCTAATTTATTAAATTGTTTCCCCCGTTTTTTTAATCTGTTAAAATTGTAAATTAAAGTATCAATTTAGCAAAAGTTAAAGAGGGCAGACGGTTCAAATTAATCTGGGACTATTTGTGGGTTACTTTTGATAAACTATAAAAGTTTCATACAAATCAGATTAGTAATTTTGAAGCTATAGGTGTAAATAAATGTATGTTTGTGTGCATGTGGAAGAGAAACAAATGAGCGCAGAAGGTTGTAACTTATATAGGATCAACAATGAGCTAAATTTGACCTACCATACAAATTTCAATAAAATCGGACGTGTAGTTTTTAAGATATGTTGGTTCACAAAAATTGAGTGAAAGACCGACAGACAGACACGGAACCAAAAATGTTCCCTGGTGTCTAAAACGGATTTCTGTATAGGAATTTTTGAAATTGGAGACCTTAAACATTTTCGTTCTTCAGAACGATCACATAGCTTCCGTTACCTAAGGTAAGCTTGGAAGCAAAATAAAATTTAATAGGTTATTAATGTAGCCGAAAGGCTTTAACCCTAGAGTGGTACTGCTTCGTAATTTTTACGAAGGGTTGTCTTCTTCTGTGAATAACAGAAGTCTAGAAATGTGGAGGGGGTTGAGACCTTATCTATGCCTTCACTGGAATGTTTTCAGTATATAGGTAGACCTTCACGTGTCAGTGAATCATCGTTTGTCAGCTACAACTGTTTTTCCAAAAGTCACTTCATCGGATTTACGTAGATGTACCGTTAAGTACTTTTTACGTATCATTACTGGTGTATCCTTTATAGATATAATTAAGACTGTCGTTAATTTGTTTTTTAAGTAGTATTTTTATTTTCATGAACAAAATAAGTAACAAAAAGGTCAGTGATGTCGAAGAAATGTTTAATATTATGAGGGAAATGTCTGACGTCGAATATAATGATGAAGTTAAGACCATTTAGATTTTTGCCATGATAGTGATTCAGACTTACCAGACGATATTGTGTCTTCTGATAACGACATTGACATTGATTCTGATTTTGACCCATTTATAGAAATAGTTGCTGGAACCATGGTACAAAACGCCATAGATGTTTCAGAGGCCCAATTAAACTTAACACTTTATACTTAATATATTTTATTAATATTTGACGAATGCTAGTAATCCTCTCTCTAGCAGTGTTAAACTATTTTCATATATGCTCAAAATAGATGGCGATAAATATATAAAGGTAACGAACATCGAATTATTGTTAAGTGTATAGGCAAAGAGCGTTTTTTTTTTTTTTTAAATTTATATATACTTAGGCACCAGCTATAAATTTGGTTAATATTGTGATTATATAGTCGTATTAAAGGCCTTTATTTATATTTTAACACCAATGCTGAAAATTAATTTATATTAACAAAATTATCAAAAGAAAATTGTGATGAAGAATAACTTCGTAAAAATTACGAAGCAGTACCTACAACGTACTAATACGCGGCAGTACCACTCTAGGGTTAAAGGTAAGATAGAGATGGTTGAAGATTAGTTACTGCCAAGGAAACCGTAAGTTCATCTAAAACTAATAAAATACCATTGGTTATTCAAGTAGCCAAAAATTAAAAATAATAAATAAAATAGTAAATAAATATTACATAAATCTAAACACATATGATTTTCTTCTTCAAATATAATTATTTTAATATTAAGTTAATCATTACTTTAATGAGAATGAAATTATATTTTAATAATTGTTTGTAAGCTTATTGAACGAAGGTAAAAAAAAAAACTAGTATGATATTTTATAAATTTATTAAGTGCAGATAAGTCTGGGTAAAGTATATGCAAATGTTGCGAAAGGTTGGGGTTTTCTTAATTGTGTGAACCTTAAGGGGAAGTTAAACTGACAGGTAAGGGGACTTAGATTCAAGTAAGTAGGATCAGATGTACCCTGCTTACAAGTATATAAGGAACCTGTTTTATCTTGCAGGTCTCTGTTTTTTCCTAAGCTCCAAAGCACACTGTCCCCCCTTCTGTTGCATTACGACATTTCCTACTTGCAAAATAACTTGACTAAACCGTACCACTGGCTCACAAACTTGCACATTCTCTCCGGCTTTAATACAGGTGATGAAATTTCAACTTTAGCATGCAATTCAAAAAACCATAACAAGAAGACAATTTTTTTCCATCCTTTCAGCAGTTACCACAAAGAACAAGTAGCAGAAGAAGAAATTTATAAAAGAGTTTTAAAAATAAATTATTATTAGGTAACAAAAGAAAAGATATAATAAGTAGTAAGAACTGCGTAACAGTATTTTTATTTGATTATAGAATTATTATCAAAGAATACTTCCTCTCTATAATTCATTAACACAGATTTTCTGTCAAAATCGTTCTTGATTTTTAAATTAATTAATTCTTATAGTCAAAGATTTTGATAAAACAGTGAGGGAATTTCATTTGTCAATTTAATTAATTAGCACTACTCAATCAGATTAATAATATTTATTCAATCAAAGAATGGAGCTCCTTCATTGGTTGATCTTAAAAATACCTTTTTCCGTGGTTGGCTGTGAATTAGTTACTTTAGAGCTTAAAAAACATAGCTAAAATCCATTTTTTCATTACGTGGACTTAAAAAATCTTTTCATTACTCCTAGCTGTAAAGAAAACATTTTTTACGTCCTAGGACGTAAAAGATTTTGTTTACTTTCGTGCTGGTAGTTATCAAAACTTCCGTTTTAGCGCTGCAATCTTTGTAGATAGCTTCTTAGTACGATTAAAATCCGCTAGATGTCAATGCGTTTTATTTATCTTTTCTTATAGTGTAACCTCTTTTTAAGGTTACTTGTTTTTTAAATCTTAAGTATGTATACTAATATTTGTTATTATTATATTGATTATTGATTAATATTTAATGTTTTTTCATTGTCTGCTACCTCGGAAAAAATAGCATATGCTACACGACTGTGAAGTGTTTTTTCTTTACCTTGGCAATATTTACTGTCGAGCGAAGCGAGACAGTAAATGTAATTGCCGCGGTAAAGAAAAAACTCACTTCACTGCCTAGTAACATAATTTACTATTATGTAAAGGTATGTTTAAGATCAACCAATGAACAGCTCCATTCTTTGATTGAATAAATATTATTGGTCAATTAGTAGATCAATAAGGTGCGAAATCAATCTTCATTCTTAGGGCTTCAAGGTCATCCTTGAAACACTTATGCTTTAGGTAGTTTGTCCGTCCGTCGCATCTTGGTTCATTTCTTCAGACCTATTGTAGCTAGATATTTGAAATGTGGTATAAAAGTTGAACTTTTTTGCTCAAAAACTGGAAAATTGTTGCTAACTTCACAACATGAAATTTCTTCGATCATCGAGCAGTTGCGTACTAATAGATTTTTTTGTAATTTTTGAGTGGGATATCATTTTCATGACTCTTCAAGGTATTGAAGAAGTAGATCACAAATATATACATCTCGTTTCTAAAATAGTGGCTACTTTATCCCCAAACGACCCAAATAAGTGCCTACTTAAAATGCTAAAGGCCTTGCTCTTTCAAAGTGCAGACTTTATATAATTTTTTTTTTAGTAAAAAAAAAATAAATAAATAATAAATAAAAATGTAGGAAATATGAATATATTATTAGTTTATTACTAAACTTTTTTAGTAGCTTGCTGGCAAACACTTGACGGGATTTTTAAAAAAGTCATTCATAAATTCAAGTGTTTGGATAGATAATTATGAAATAATAAACTTTGAGTTTATTGACACCATTTTGTGTAAATTATGTTATAAAATTGAAATTAATATTAAAACTCACTTTTAGACTGGATTACAACAATAATCCACAAGTAGATTAAACTCTTAATTCCAAAGTATATTTTTATTAAGGCTTTTAATTTACATTAATTTTTTATGAATGTTCTCACTTAAATATAACAGTATACTGTACACATACTCAATACATGGTTCTAACATTATTTAAAGATCTACAACATTTTTAATGATGACAATTTATTTTTAAATAATGTTGTTTTTACTATTTTATTGTTAATTGAAATTGTTATTGTTAGATATTTATAATTTGTTAATTTATGCAAACGATTTTTTTTTTAAATGTTCACACTAAGGCGGCTTTCACACCGAAGTAGCAAGTCGCATGATGCATGCGTCCTGGTGGCAAGATGCATGCCTCCAGGACGGATGCATCCTGCGACTTGCTACTTCGGTGTGAAAGCCGCCTAAGGATTGAATTAAGTTTACATAATAATTATTAATAATTTTACGCCCTCCACAAAGATAGTATGTTTTTTAGTTTTTTCGAAATTCCACACAACATTTAAACTTTTCAATGTGAGTAAATAACTATTTTAGAAAATTTAAAATTATAGAAAGGCTGCTATTTCAGAATTATATACATCTTTTTTGGCTTAACTTTATTAAATCTAATTATGTAATATTGGAATTGTAATTGATATGGTTTGGTTATTTATTTATTAAGCAATAAATAATTTTTAAATAACACAGCTACCGAAGGTAACGGAAGCATTGTGTTCACTTTTGAGAACGAAAAACTTGTCTCCGATTTTAAAAATTCCAAGACAGAAATCCGTTTCAGACACTAAGGAACATTTTTGGTCTCGTGTCTGTCTGTCTGTCTGCCGGTCGTGTGTCCGCGAATTATGAAACGTGTGACGATAACTTGAGTAAATGTCGACCGATATGGTGAAATTTGGTAGACATGTTCATTATACCAATGCCCAGGACGAGTTCGTTGGACAACGTTATCCGTCCAAGCGTTCACGAGCAACGCTCGCGTAAACGTGAACTTCAAATTTAAAATTGGAATTTTAGGTCGGGGAAAAAATTTAACTTCATCTATTCAATGAGACAAACATTTTTTACAAATACAATTTTTTAGTAAAACCAACAGCGACACTGCTATGGAGTGTTAGAGATCGCTAAAACTATTAATAGTTTTTACACAATAAACAATATAATATAAAGTAATATAACAATAATTTTAATGTCAATACAACAATAAAGTACATGATAGGATGCGAGAATGCTATGTGCCACACTAATTGACAGTCTATTGCTTCCGAGCTTACCGAAGGTAACGGAAGCATTGTGTTCACTTTTGAGAACGATAAAGTTTTGTCTCCGATTTTAATAAATCCAAGAAAGAAATCCGTTTCAGACATCAGGGAACATTTTTGGTCTCGTGTCTGTCTGTCTGTCGGTCGAATAAAGTAATATAAAGTTAATGTTAATATAACAATAAAGTACATGATAGGATGCGTGGAAGCTATGTGCCACACTAATTGGCAGTCTATATTTTAGTTAATATAGGACTGAAGATGACATTAATAAGGGTTGAAATGTATTTATACATCATGTAAAGCTTCTTATTTCATACTTACACCTACATGCATCCATCTATAGATAATTATCATAAACTATACAAACATAGAATATTATGGTGAAATCTTATTGGTCAATTTGATTTATTAACACAAAAAGAATGTCTCCTAAGTTAGTTGGTTAATTGGAAGTTGTGTTAAAGATTATTAACCAATAGACGGTATCAATTTCTTACTAGTAAAGATAATTGCATAATAAAAAAAAATTGTGTTTTCTGTCAAAAGCACAATTTTGTTTGTGTCTTCTTCTTTATTTTTAAAAAAAAGTCTCACATGTAGTCAAGGATGGGATTGAACAATAATGGTGAAATTTCATTGGTCAATCTGATTTCACAAATTTACGATTTCTCTCAGGTGGTAAATATTAAGTTATTGTTAAAGAAGATCCAACCAATGAAGTGTTTCATTCTTTGATTAGTTAACTATCATTGGTCAATATATATAGACTGTGTTTTCTGTAAAAATAATTCTAATATTTAGAGTTTGAGAATGACAATCAATGGTGAAATATCATTGGTCAATTGATTTGAGGTATGTTAAATAAGATCAACCAATAAACTTCTGTATTCTCTGATTAATTAACTATCATTGGTTAACATATCAAAATTGTGTTGTCTATTGAAATAAAAATTATTTTTAATTACCTAAGTCTTTCATTATAGATTCAACGTTCTACTAAGGAAATGTCATCTCACCAGTAGTCTTTCACAAAGTATATCTTTCATTCTTGTTCCCTCATAAATTCTGTTCTGCCTAACGAAGAATAGCATGTCCCAAATTATTTAGCAATCATTTTGGTTGCTTCTATGTAACCACTTTTTGAAGTTGGGGAACATAGAGACGAGTAACAGTACATAACTAATACTTGTTAGTTATATAATGACAGTTGTACTATTAGCTGTGTGTTTTTAGTATTATCCCATTATGACAGCAATAGAAGGTATTGGTAATTGTAAGTAAGTAAGGTAATTAGTGCTAATTTAAAATTGTTCCAATATTTTTTAGCGTTATAGTTTCAAAGTGCTAATTATGTATGAGATTAAGAGATATAATATTTGATGAGTTGAGAAGTGATGGACGTTGTTAGGTGTGAATAAATTAAAACAAATGAATTCATATTTCTGATACGTTTCAACCCTAAAGGGTCATCTTCAGTCAGTTTAATAAAAACATTATGATGTTTTATTTTGTTGTGTGTTCAATCAATAAATATTCAACAGTGAAGAAATTAATTACTCTCAAAGGAGTGGTCGCAAATAATTAAAATTAAAAAACAAGTTTAGTTTAATGTTTTTATTAAACTGACTGAAGATGACCCTTTAGGGTTGAAACGTATCAGAAATATGAATTCATTAGTTTTAATTTATTCACACCTAACAACGTCCATCACTTCTCAACTCATCATATATTATAAAGGTTTCTTAAACTTTTAGTTTAAATTTTCAATCGAGATATAATATTCTGTAACCGAAAAATCGGAATAAACCAAACAAAAAAACCTTAATCTGATTTAATGGATTTTTTTTCACTAAACATATTAAATGTGCTTTTTATATTTATGTGTTACATAATAAATATTGTTACACTTTTATTTTAAGCTAAATCTTATATTTTCAAACAAAATATCGAAAATAATTTTTTCCAATGAAAACTACAAGCTATATTATTTTTATTTCGAATTTAAAGAGACTACAAAACAAAATTTTCTAAATAAATTGGTCGGAACCATTGATCATTATTTTTTTCTCCCGATTTTTCGAGGGTTTTTGGGGGTGCAGAGCCCCAAAATGTATAGCTAAAATTTAAGCTAAAGATTATAGGCAACAGACAAACATTTTTTAAAAACTAATTCTTTTGAACCATGGAACACTGAAACGTGTAAATCCCTTAAGAACTCAAAATCGAATTTTTCCTTTATGTAGTATAACTACTATACATATAAATAAATAAATAAATAAATATATATATATATATATATATATATATATATATATATATATATATATATATATATATATATATATATATATATATATATATATATATATATATATATATATATATATATATATATATATACATACACAATTTGTGATAGTGACCTTATTGCAGTGTGCAAAAACACGGTATTACATTGTTAATATATATATATATGTATGTATGTCTATACAACGGATATATGTAATAAAGTAAAAAGGATTAAACATATTTTGATAAATTTAAACGCAAAATGCAGACATGGGTTGCTATTAAAAGATAATGGTATTGATTTGAAAGCACGTTTATATTATAATTTTAAGAGAAGAGAAGAGTATTATATTTTCATGAGGTGGTCGTGTTTTCATCTCTTTATGCTTTATATAGGAGAAAATGCGGAGAAAATATCCGATGAGGGAGTTTTCCATTTGGTACAGGCAACCACAGCTTTATAATAAATATATCAAATATTCCTACATCAGACTCTTTCCATCTACTATATTACACATATTTCTTCTTTTTTTTTTTTTACAAAATAACATAACATTTCTAAGACCATCAACGTTTTTATAAAATTATTATTAATGCATGAAAAAGATTAAATATAGATAAAAATAAACTCTTTCACTGCGTATCGAACCCGGAATATTTGGATTAACTTCTCATTTTAACTAACTGGATTTAGTGTCTAGAGTGAACTAATGATTATTAAATGTCCAGTCAACCAAATTTAATGAAAAAAAATAGGACGTGAGGCGTCTAGGAATTTTTTCTTACAAAATAATTCCAATATGTCAACAAATAATAATTTGAAAAATGGAGAAATTACATATATATCTTATAGGAAGTTAGAATTAAAGGTGCGGAATTATCGCAAATTAATAACTGAATTTCGTAAAAAAAATGAATTTCAAAATTTCGCTAAAATTTGTACCTATATACTACATACATAAAATAAAATAAATTTGTTATACACTTCATAGTTATTTATGGACCTAGGGAGTAAAGTAAGCCATTATTCCCTGAGCGAAAAAGTTGGTTCTTGAGGTGAAGCTGAAGGAACCAATCCCGAGGTAACAGCCCAATATGAAAATAGGCTTCATTTCTCGCCTTAAATCTCATGTGCAGAGAAAGTTTATTGAATTTGAAACTATGCGGTTTTGCTTCCGAGCTTACCAAAGGTAACGAAAGCTTCATGATCGTTCTGAAGAACGAAAAATGTTTAGGTCTCCGATTTCAAAAATTGCAAGACAGAAATCCGATTCAGACATCAGGGAACATTTTTGGTTCCGTGTTTGTCTGTAGGTCTGTTGTTCAATTTTTGCGAATCAACATATCCTAAAATCTACACGTACGATTTTAATGAAATTTAGATGGTAGGTCATAATTAGCTCATTGTTGGTCTCATATAAGTTTCAACCTTCTGCGCTCATTTATTTCGCTTCCACATGCGCACAAACATACATTTATTTACACCTATAGCTTCAAAAGTACTTAACTGATTTGTATGAAACTTCTATAGTTTATCGAAAGTAACCCGCAGATAGCCCTAGATTAATTTGAACCGTCTGCGTTCTCTAACTTTTGCTAAATTGATACTTTAATTTGTGTAAAAAAAATCCAAAACATTTTGATAGCTTTAAAAAACGGGGGAAACGATTAAACAAAATTAGACAATAACGGCTTGTAAAAGTAAAAAGTAAAATTTCAAAAAATCAAAAGCTGTTATTATTATATTTAAAATTAAATAAAATTGCAAGTTTCAACACCCTAGCTTGAAAAGCTGTGGGAGTTATATTATGTGTGACAGACAGACACACAAACAGACAGACTATACAAAAAAATCACTCAAATGGTCCTTAAAACGTACTTTTTTTTAGGTTTTTACTCGCCTATGTTTTTTGTAATTTAAATGACTTTGTCTAAATAACTACTAAGACAAAGGGATGTTTAGTCCAATATACTTTGGGACAAAGGAATATAACACTTCTGTTTTTATAAGGGGAGTAGCAATCTAAAGATGTGCCCCTAAAAATACCAAAAATGGATAATTCCGTTGAAATTTCGGTTTGGAAATTTTTGAGTGAAAACAATCATTCAAAACAATCTGCTGACAGTCTGCGGTGTCTTCCGCGACTGTTTCGTCTCCAGTGTGCGTCTAGCTTTAAGGTTAGGAAAAGTAAAAAATCGGTCCGACGAATCAAACAGAAATTTTACAATTTTCTTTTTTAAGAAATATATTTTTTCATGAGGTAGCACCCCTTAGTTTTTCTATTTTTTTTTGGGGAGGGGGAGACTCATTTAAATATTAAAACCCAGCTTCAATCTCTTTTATATATTGTTTCTCTATATGAATTATGTATATTCCTAATTGAAAATTTAAAACAAAAATGATTATCTTTATACTTTTTTTCTGTTTTTCGATCTATAAATAACTTAATGGTTTTTCCTGTGAAGTTTTGCTTTGAAATTATATATTTAATTCAAAAAAATTCAATCAAATTGTATTGTTATATGTAAATTAATTCAATACATATTATAAACAAATATATAAATATACAAAAATAAATAAATGTCAGAATAAAAAAAAGCTTTTGAACATTATTTTTTTCTTTTTCATTTTCGATTCTTATTAATTAGTGAAATTTAATCTAGCAGCTCTTTTAGATTTGAAATGTATTTCCTCTCTCTTGGTATTCGTTGGAAAATGAAGCTTGAAAACTTCGGTTGTATAAAATTCGTTTGCAGGTAGAATTGAAAACAAAAAGTCCAGAACCAAACTTCCATCCATATTAAAATAGAGACTAAATTAATTTTTAATTATTTTTAGGTTGGTAGACTAATGGATATATTTTTCAAATACTGCGAAATTTTTATCAGAGGTAGCTTTATATGCTCGTTTATTTGTTATACATCTTCAAACAAATTAATGATTTTTTTTATGCTTTTCACATGGATCTTTTTTTTAAAGCATTTCTTTTTTTATTTGTTCTCTTAAATCGTCGTTATTTTTTGGTCTGCTAACTAAATTTGTTCTCAGGATCATTAAAATCACATTGTCTACCAAAATAGGCGGCACATGGCCGCTCTACACTATTTTTTTTTTTTTTTTTTTTTTTCCAAATGCCTATTGCCAAGCTATGTCCCTCAGACGAACTTAGCCGATCACATATTCTTAAAAGGCACTAAAAAATTTACTTATTCATAAAATTCTAGCTTGATGTTAGTCAGACACTTTTTGCTCGCTATCTCCTGGACTATAATATATTTAAAAAAGTTTCAACATTTTGTGGATTTGACAATTCTTTATTACATTCACATATTATCAAAAAAAGAGATTATATATATGTGTGTGTATCTAAGTGATGATTTTCTGAATAACTTTATTATTATTTTCCTGAAATTAAAAAAAAAATATATATTTTTAAGAAAAGGTTAATTGTTAAAAGATAATATTAAATTAAATAAATATAAATAAAATAAATATAAATTACTTAATTATGGCATAAGGTTGATCGTAAAATTTTTAAATTTATAAACAAGATTTTTTTAATCTGCCATTTAAGTCCTTGACAATGATACTTAAGTAAATTTCTCACACGTTTTGTTTCTTGCTTCATATATATATATATATATATATATATATATATATATATATATATATATATATATATATATATATATATATATTGAGGTAATGTCCTTGTATTTTAAAGAGAATTGAAATATTATCTCCAATGCAGTTTTGCAAAGAAGTAAAACAAAAAGAATAAAATAAAATCCACCGTTGGTTATCACATATATATATAATGTAACTGACGGACAGTTACGTATCACAACACTAATACATAACACACGTATTTATATTTGTATGCAAAAACCAGATAAGGTGTTATATGTCATCAAGATATACATGAATGAACAATTGATGTATTACATATATATACTGTAATGTATAACATTCCCAACGTATTACCAGTAATATATATATATATATATATATATATATATATATATATATATATATATATATATATATATATATATATGTGTATGTATGTATATGAGATTGATGGTAACACAGTAATAAGAATGTACATTGTATTATTTTTAGTTAGATACAGTTTACAAAGGATGAGATTACGTTTTAAGGTGCGGAGTTTTAAATTTGAACGGTTTTACACCTCTGTACTGTAACGTTGTAAATTAACTATTATTAATTACATTGTATTAAGTATTAATATAACTAGTGACAGTTAGAATATGAACTGTTAGTGGAGGTCATCACTAACCGTTGAAATAATAGTCTCTTCACGTAAATCGTGGAAATACTATTATTCTAGCCTTTATCTAGTGACAGTTTCTCAATAATTTTAATAATATTACACTAAGATGGTGTAGTACATTTTTGTGCAATTCAACTTTGAACTTAGTTGAGTCCTCATCTATCATGCCTTTCTATATCCTTAGAAAGTTCCCTAAACAATATTTATAAAAAAAATCACAGGGAAGTACTTGCAAATATTTTTTAGGGTTTCCTAATTATTAGGCACATACGCTATTATATATGCTGAAATAACATTGTAGTATTTTCCCATCTCGCCCTATATGAAAGTAAAATAAACAGGTCAAGTGTGTGCTGGTCAGCACACAGCGAGGGTCCGTAGGCAACCCTGTATAGTTTAAGTAGTACCCTATTGATGGTGTTTTTTTAATATGCTAAAAAGCTTACTTTGAACTCTCCTATGGGTCTGTTATTCTCAAAAAACATAAACAAACTTCTGATAAAGTATTTTTTTGCCACTGAACCGGTCTACAAACATATGAATACATCGAAAAGACCATAATTATAAAATAAACGTATTTTGTCAATATGAAATAAAAGAATATTTTTTTCGAAATTTCCATAAATTGGTATCTTTACTTTTGGTCAAAGAATGTTCAAGAATTTTTTTCACTTCACGTGAGCGAAGTGCACTTTTCCCACCCACTTCAAACTCGTCTACGCTAGCCCTATCCAAGCTTATAACCAAAAATTATATAGGTATTTTTTAAAAAAACAGTTCGATGCACTTTTTCATATGATACCCCACACTGTGACGAAAAGAATAAAACAATGGCATTCAAACACAATTTCAGACAAAATAACCCCAAAGCGAAAAAAAGGATTTTTAGCATTTCTTTAGCAAGGGAACATGTATGCCATATTTCCAGTAGTTTAGGCTCCAGGCATCTGCACAGACAGACTTTTTTAATAACCACTTTTTGGTCTCAGGGGATTTTAAAACGTGAAAATCCATCAAAATCTCAAAACCTAATTTTCCCGCCATCACAATACTTTTTCTATATATGATAAAACCGAGTATACGATATACTGACGAATGGAGAGAAGGAATGCTTCAATGATGACTGCTTATTCATACTAATTTACCGAAACGTAGACTGTATCTAGATTCCCCGGGTATCTAGCAGTTTCATTTCACTTCCACTACTGGAAGCATCTACAAGAGCATGGTGCATTGTGCTGTTGAACTTAAAGCAAGAACAAGATAATCTCACTTTGTTATTTGAAGTTAACATCTCGATGGACCACATCCTCGAAGAAGCTTCCAGTTGTGGAAGCGAAACGAAACCAAGCTTTCTAAACCTTTCGAGATGCGGATTTCAACGGAAAACCGAGAAATTTATTATGAAACAATCCGCGAAAAACCTACGCTAACCTCTTCTTTTAATATAAATGGAAATACGTTTAAAAATTGATTTATTCCAATAAATTAATATAAACTGAAGTTGGTTGATTCGCTGATCAACTATTAATAGTTAAGAGTAAGTTGAGATACTTATTTGAACTTATTCTGTTTAAAGTTAGAGACATACAACTTGGTATGATCGTGGTTATGACAGATGACATTCATACAAACATTATTTGTTTGCGAATTTCACGATTCAAACTTTATCTTTATCAAAGGTACTGTCAGAGTACTGTCAGGTACTTAACTAGCGGACTTGAAGTATGTTAATAGGAAATGTAGGGAAGGTAATATAAGGTTGAGAGATGTCCGCAGCAGGCTTAATAATGTCCTTTGATAACGGCGGGGGTCGGTTTAACATGGTCCCAGCAATCTACTCTTTACAAGTCCCCATCATTTCAATATAGATTGCCGACTATTCCTTATTCACAGCTCTACGTTCAGAACTTATTGGAATTAGGTCAGTTGCCTAAAGGCAATGAATTCGATTGTTTCTTTCATCAAATTTAAGGATCAAATGTTTAAAAACCTAAGTATTCTACATATTCAGCAGATAAGAGCAAAACAAATGGATTTTTTTTCCAGGGGTGCCATTGACGCATGAAGTCAATGAGAACCGCATTACGGTTTTACAGTTATTTTAATAAACCACACCACAATTACATAGTATTAAAATATACAAGTTAAAATTGAATTTATATAATTTGCATATTATACACAAGCCTTAACTGCGTCTTAAGTACACATAAAAGAAAATACAATTGAGAAAAAGACAATGCAAATAATTATTTCAAAATTTTAATAATACAAATAAAATTAACGTTGAGCAAAGAATTTTGGTCAAATCTTAGAAATATTGCGTAAAATTGGTTAAATGCGTCCGCAGCAATTCTATTAGATGATGATTGGTCAACTGAGAACGATATTTTGACATCTTGAACTTTATTGTGGAGTACAAAGATTCATAGCAGTATGTTGTACCAAAAATTGAATTAGACTGCAAGCGACTTTCTTTAAGTCTGGATATTTTGATTGTGGCACGAGTTACTAAAATTCAACTGTAGAAGTAGATTTGTACTGCATTTGCAATAACTCGAATTTCCAAGCCAATTTTTCAAAAAATTTTAGGAATTGGAAATCTATCTTCAATAATATCACAAATAAACTGGTTTACAAAAAAATGATATTGCAGATTTCGAACTTTTCAAATCTTCAAACCTAAAAAGGACATACATTTTGAATGGGAGCCACACTTGACTCAATAAAGAGGGGAGCCAAATTTGCCCACCCTTTGTTTAGTCAAATGATACAGCCCACGGCGCTACACCCTGTGCATGGCTTATATAAAAAGAAAGTATTGCGATGGTGCAAAAATTCGATTAAAAATGGTTTTTAAGAAAGTCTGTGGAGACGCCTGGAGCCTAAACTACTGGGCCGATTTTGACAAAATTTGGCATACATGTTTAGAAAAATCATACCCCGAGGTGTAATCGAGAAATAACAAAAATATATCTCGAAAACGGTTCCGACGATTTCGATTAAAAAATTCTAAAATTTCGTCCATTTAAATACGAATCTAACGATTTAAGTCGTTTTTCCGGGAAAAATCTAGTTTCTGGAAAAAATCCAGTTCCTGAGAAAATAAGAGAGAGCGGGTTCGAATCCTCACCGAGGAGATGTTATTTATATGATAAATTTCGATAAAATGTTCAATAATAATTAAGTACCTACGAAATCTAATAAATGGTAAACACTGGGCTAATTAATTATGAACTTGAATATGAGAAAGTTTGTCTGAGTTGTCTCGGACCGATTTTTTTTTCCTGATTTTTGTTTCTTTTTCCTGAAAAGTAATGATTTTCTCATTTAATATTTTGCACTTGTGTCGACGTTATTTTATATTTATAGATTTTATATTATTTAGTGCATGAATATATGCAATATAAATAAAAATGAATAGAGAACACATTGCAAATCTTAGAACATTTATATTTAAAGAAAGAATCCTCGCTTATTTGCATATGTATAGATTTAGAGTGATAATATGCTTTACACGTTTAACTAAAGACGCAAATGTAATATAATTAAATTAATATTATACATTACTACTTATACGTTTCAGTATATTTAAATTATCATAATACTTCGATTAAAATTGTTCATATTACAATAATGCTTATTTGTAATTCTCTACACACTTCTAGCATTAAATGTACTTATGTATAATAAATAAGGTGACATTAAGAGATGCCCCACTGGTTAGTACTAAATACTATCTATATGTCATAGAGTGACATGTTCTTATGTTATTATCTGTTTATTTATTGTATAGATTGTGACATTTATCTTACTAGTAGCATCTTTACAGCGAATACCGTAATATTGCTAAACAATTCCATATTAATTTTAATATATGATTCAAAATATCTCTTATCGAAGATTTTTTTAAAAGGTTTTCGTCATAACACCTTTCTACAGGAGGTTCCGGGACAGAAGGAATTACACAGGATACCTCTATATGTCATTGTAATCTGAAATGGACACAGTACTGTGGATACCACTAATGAAATGACAGTATTCTGCTTTGCTTTTACAGTGATCAATGTACTGCAGTTTTTCAATAGATTATCATAGAATAGACAATGATAGGAATTATAAGGACTTATTGCCCATTATCAGAAAACTGCAGTCGAAAAGCTATAAACTATTGATACTCCAGGAGATAAAAACTTGAGAAAAATCATTAATTTTTTGATAAATTTAATTTTAAGTGACATTTTCAAACTTTATATCTGCTTCAATATTCATTATCTAGGAATCTAGGAGATACCCTGGAAAAATTTGTCTGACTTACATCAACCCTAGAATTTTGTATAAATATAAATTCATTTGTTGGTGCCTTTTTATGATTATGTGGTCGGCTAAATTCGTCTACGAGACATAGCTTGGCAATAGGCATTTGAAATAAATTAACCGGCAATATTCCGCCCATTTTGGTGAACAATGTGATTGTCATGATTCTGCGTATAAAATTTGTTAGTAGACCAAAAATCAAGTTGATGTTAATTTGTCACTTGTTAGTAATTCAAATATTACTCCAAATCAAAGTGGTCACTTATCAAGTGACAAACTAACATCAACTTGATTTTTTTTTTTTTTTACTCAGGATCATGAAAATCACAATGTCCACCAAAATGAGTGGGACATTGCCGCTCTCCATAGGTTTTTTTTTCAATGTCTATTGCCAAGCTATGTCCCGCATACGAACTTAGCCGACCTCTTATTCTTAAAAGGCACCAAAAGATTAACTTGTTCTAAAAAGTTCTAGATTGATGTTAGTCAAGACAAATTTTTGCACGCTATCTCCTGGGTTATGAGTATTGACGCAGATATATAAACCTTTGAAAATATTACTCAAAATTTAAGTAATAAATAAAACTTATGATTTTTCTGATTAAGTCATAGTCTTTAAAATGTATATCAGCTCCGATACTCAAGAATTATAAACTACTGACTAGTCATCGCGTGGCTCTATCATTGATGCGAAAATAATATATTAATAACATAAATATGTATTTAATATTAAGAAAATAGGTTATCATGATGAGTTAATAGTTAAAGAGTATGATTGTAGTAGAGAGCCACCCTGCACTCATACTATTCCACTAACCACACACATCTCCTTGTATCAAGTTGAAATTTTTCATTCCCGTTTCAATAGTTCTTTTGACGAAGTACATAGTTTGTTCAGAAAATAACGGGATTTTTAAATTTCGCGGGTTTGGAGAGTCCGATTGTCAATTTTTTTGATTATGTTGGTATACATGCACCTGAAGTATGATAAAATTTTCAGCTGTATTCATTGATTACTTTGTCTGTGACAGCCGCTAAGGTTAGACGAGTTTTGTGAGCTCGGCGATTTTCGTTTGATAAACAAAATGTATCAAATTAGTATCACATTTTACGTAAAAAATGAAATAAAGTATGTGAAATGTTAACAAAGGCATATGGTGAGTCTTCTATGAGTAAAACAAGAGTTAAGGAGTGGTATAAGCGTTTCCAAGATGGCCGTGAAGACGCGAGCGCCCCGGACGCCCTGGCATATCAACAACCGGTGAAAACGTGGAAAAAGTGGTTATGGGTTATGGTTATTAACGATCGCCGAATCACAGACAGAGAAGTCGCTGAAGATGTTGGCATATCGATTGGCTCAAAATGTTTTGGGTATGAAACGTGTAGAAGCAAAATTTGTCCCAAATTGTTGAATGTTCAACAAAAACAGCGGCGAATGGAAGTTGCTCAGGTGTCACTAAATGAAGTCACCGACAATGCAGAATTACTGAAACATGTTATAACAGGTGACGAACGTCGACGTAGTTACGTTAGAACGTAAGGTAGTAGAATTTTATCCCGTGAAATTCCAATTTTACTATTGAAGCTTTGAAATCTAGACGGATAACGTTGTCCTACGATTTTAGCCTAAGCAGGAACATGTATACAAAATTTCAACTTTTACTCAAGTTATCGTCGGACACGGAAACGTTACTGACTGATAGACAGACAAGATGCATATTTTGTTGAATATAAGAAGCTCGCTTCAATTATGGGCTGATTATTATACTATGTACTAACATTATAAAACGATGGTTTCGATTAAAAATATGGAATTATGTGTTTGAGAAATGAATTATAGACAGATATAGAACGAAGCCAGTGCCTTCTCCTGACGTGAATTATGATGTCTAATGATTACTTTAAAAAAATTTTGTGGTTTGTGCTGCTTTACGGCAGATAATTGTGATAAAGTTTTTTTAACTAATTTGTTTTCATATAGTAAATATAGAGATAATCAAAGTAAAAATGTTGTATATTTAGCAGAAATATTGCTCAATATTCCGTTTTTTTAGCAAGCAGATAATAGCTCTGCTGTAATTGCTAAAATATTCTTTACAATAATTTATCTTCTAAGATGCAGAATTTACCACAAAACAAAAAATTCTAAATAGATTACGAAATTGAAAGTAATTTGAAAAAGATCCTACAAAAATACCATATGACAAGGTTGAATCGATTACATTTTAATATATTTGAATCAAAATACATCGAATCTTCTTCATCGGATCTTCATTTAAAAAAATATTAAATAATCTCACGCACTTTGATTTCTGATTACAGAAGAGTTGAAATCCTTGAAATGTAATATAATTATCAAACAAATAACTAAAAACATCTTTAACCATTTTTTTTTTTTTAATCTTTTACGATTATTTTTTTATGGTTTGCTTTTAAAAGAAACAGATTTAACGAAGTATAATCAGCTCGTTTGATGTTCTCGGACGTTACTGGGACGTTACTGGGACGTTACTGGGACGTTACTGGATCCTCGAGGAATGAGTCAAATGTCAAGGATTCATCTTTAAGTTCCAACACTAAACGAACCAGAAGTGAAAGTTTAATGTTATTTCAGACGGTTTTAAGCAATTGTTAAAATGCATTGACGCCAATTATATGCATGCATTTGTATATATTATTATACATTTCTAATTAAAATATAATAAAAACAAAATTCTTCGCAGTAGCAATTCATATTCTCAACATTTTTGAAAGATGAGAAAACTAAATAATTAGAATTAATAAGTAATAATTAAATATCTATAAATTAAAAAAAAAAAACTTTTTGAATACTTAACTAATGTTTCCTTCTTTTAAAATAACTTTGCATTTCATAATAATTTAAAGGAATTTAAAACCGAATAATATTTATCAAGTTAACCTTTAAAAATTTCAATTTAGAGAGTTTGGCAGATTTACACTCTTTAAGTTCCTCTTCGTCCAAATTAGTGGTTTGTTAAAAACGTTTGTTATCTGTGCAGCTGCGTGGATCTAAATCTGCTCAATTTCGATCAGAAAAATAAAAATTGGTCCGATACAACTCAAACTTTTTCGTATACGAGTTTACAATTGGTTAGCCCAGTGTTTTCCATTTATTAGTTTTCGTGTTTTCATAGGTATATTTAATTATAATTAAACATTTTATCGAAATATATCATAAAAATTACTTCTCCTCGACAGGGAATCGAACCCGGCCTATCTCCGTCCGCTTTAAAAGCTCAGGAACTAGAATTTTACAAGGAAAATGGCCTATGTCATTTGATTTGTATTTAAATGGACTACATTTAAGAGTTTTTTTAATCAAAATCGTCGCAATCGTTTTCTATAAATAATATATTTTCAGATTTTTTAGGGGATAGCGTCCCCAAATTTGGAGCTAAAATTAATTTCTTGATTTCGCTGTGGAGTATGATTTTTCTGAACATGTATGCCATATTTCTTCATAATCTGCCCAGTAGTTTAGGCTCCACGCGTCTACAATAACGAAAGACGACTGACAGCCATTTTTAAAAACCACTTTTAAAAAGCTTGTTAATCCATCAACATTTCAAATTCAAATGTTCCCTCCATCATAATACTTTCTCATTATATGAGAAAGTAAAAACAAACGAACATATAGACACTATTCTTTTTACTATACTTACCTAAAGGAAAAGTATTGTTTTCACCCAAAAAATTTGAAACCTAGATTTAAACGGAATTATCAGTTTCAAAGACTGCGTCCTCGAAGACGATTTGAATGGTTTTTAGCTGGATATGTATCTGTCTGTCTGTCTGTCTGTTAGTGTCACTCATAACTCCCACAGGTTTTTTATGCTAGAGATAAACTTAGTAAAAAAATAAAAAAAAATCATCATAAATAATCTAATCATGTAGTTGTGCTGACCGGAAAATCAAAAATTTGAGACGTTTTCTGTACTCTTCTGTACTTTTTCTGATAGTCCTTTGATGTAGGTGAGGCTCGTAAAATTAGTATTTCTGTTATTAGATTCTATTTATGTTAAGGAATGTATATTATTTAATTTATTTACCTGTTTATGCCATAATGTTTTAATTAGTTTTAAAGGATATAAATTCCCAGGTAATTTGAAAAAAATAGTGGTTTTTATACATTAATAAATTCATTATCTGTAACTTTAATGACTCTTAAAATCAAGTTGGAAGCTATATTAAGTATAGTATGTTTGGGATGATTTGATCTGTAGTTAAGTAATCTATTGCTCTTTAATTCCTTTGAATACCATTTAGTGGATATTAGTGGATAATGACCCATCATATTTTCTAATTATTGTCATATATATATTATTTTCGGTTTCATAAGTGAATTTAATTTTGTTATTCATTCTCTAGCGGTGACACAAGCATCATTGAGATATCTACTTCGGTAATATCTCCAGGTTCTGTCACCTCTAGAGTTTTTTCTTCCTCCTTTATTGACTTTTGGTCTGTCAAGTTTTGTTTTTATATCGGACAAAGCTGCTACGGCCTCACTGAGTTGGTCGATCCTTTTCTGCATGTCCATCATCGGACATGCTATGGAGTTCCCTCGACTGTGGTTACCGACCAGGGCCGGCAATTCGAGTTAGTTCAAAACGGTCACCCACTCAAGTACTGATTACGCTCAATTTCATTTTAGTGGCCTCCGAAGTGAGGAAAAGTTCCGAGGTATCCCTTACCTGATTTTTTTTCATATAAAATGATATCTGCATTTTGTATAAATAGATATCTGGACTGAAGATGACTAGGTACTTAGTTGGTTGTAAGTTGGCTTATTATAATAAACTTACTTCTAGTATTTTATTGCAATGTTTTAATGTCAAACATGAATGATATATTTATCTTGACGTTATAACTTTGTTCCTTTTTTCCATGTCATACATAATAATTTATTCGCAATGATAAGTGTTATACAGAACGACGTTTTCTCCGTCAAATTCCATGCATTAGAATTTAACCAGCTACAAGTTTACTGCATTGACATGAATTATTCATTCTAAAGCAAGACTTAAAGATGAGAAAATGTCATCCTTGCCTGCGGTGAACATTCTTCCAACCTGTAGCACAAATCTTGTCTTTTCTCCTTCTATTTGTATCACGTACAGTTTGTATCACGTACACTACTACCACAAACTAAATCTATTTTAAGCATTTGAAAAAAATCTTTTTATATATAATTTTACTTTATCTCATTTTGCACTTTACCTTTATATATAAATGATCAAATTTTAATTTGTAGTCAATTTATATAAAAATTTAAGTCACTATTTCCATGGATAATTTAGTTTGGGAGAAAAATTCATCATTTTAAATTAACAAAACGTCCGGATTCAATTCTTCACTGAGTGGGATTATTTTTACTGCAAATTTTGATGATATGTTTAATTATAAATTTTGTATAGATTAGCAGTAGACTTTAAACAATAAGGAATAATGAAAGATTCTCTCTTAACTTAATTGCAAATATGGACAATGGACAATAAGAGTTACATTTATATAAATATTAAAAGACTTTTCCCACTAAAAGTAACTTAATTCTGTAGATGAGCTTGAAAATTACCTTTTTTTTAGTTTTTCGTTCGTAATTCCAAAAACAAACACTCGTAGCAAAAATAAATTGAATATATAACAATTGAAGCTGACAAAATTTCATACAAAAGTTTAGTAATATTACATTTTTTAAGCAGGACCAATGGTTTCTGACCCTCGAGCTTCAGAAGTTTTGATATTTGCACTGATCCGAAACAGAGACATTTTTTACCTTTAAAATAAAATTATTCAAACTTTAAACGGAAAAAAAAACAGAAACAGGGCAGAGAACAGAACAGAATCAGAATGAAATTAAATATACTATAACAATAACAGTAATACTAGTGAAGAGTTAATAGAAAATATTACGTAAAATATTAATTTAAATCAAATTATAATTATTATTAACTACGGGAAACAGTCAGAGAAAAATACACTCCAGCGCCGGGATTTGAACCACGGGCCTCTATATTTCCAGTATAAATATGAATTTGTAAAATATTAAATAATAGTTCATCACAACTTGTTACTAAGCATGTAATTTTTGAAAATACTGATACTTAATCTCCAATGCTGTAGGTTCTCCGTAAAATATGCAAAGGAATATTTTGGGACTCTTCTTTATATTGTTACTCCCCTTATAAAAAAACAGAGAGGAGTAACAATCTCAAGAAGTTGTACGGAATGTTTTTCTTTAGACTGTTACTCCCCTTATAGAAACATAAGTGTGATATTCCTTTGTGCCAAAGTAAATTGGACTAAACATACCTTTGTCTTAATAGTTATTTAGTCAAAGTTATTTATATTCTAAAGAAAACATAGGAGAGTAACAATCTAAAGAAGCACCCATTTTGGTAGGAAATTTGGTCAGCTTTAATTTTAATACAAACGTATAAATTTTTCGTTACGAGTGAAGAACTAAAAAAAAATGTTACTATTTAAGTCCCGCATCCCTCTAGATCCCCCCCTCCAGGACTCTTTATTTTTTTAAACTAAGGTACTAAGAAACAACTGTGCGAATTTTCATAACTCCAGGTTTTTTTGCACCTGATTTATCAAATTTAACTGGGCTATAGTATGTATTATATAATCAGATTAGTTTTAGTGACGATACTTCTTTTTACTAGCTTTTATTTAGCTTGCAATATTTGTATGTATGTATGTTCGGGTCAAATCTTGCAACTGAATTTTAAAGCTGTTTTCTACAACTGATTGAATTGAAATTTTTTATATACGATTAGTTCGGATGACAATGCATGGTTAGATAAGTGACGTCATTCTAAATTCAATATGGCGGACTAGTTATTTTTTTAAGCACGCCCTTGTCGTGGGTATCAAATGAAAGGGTTTGTTGAGAAGAATACGAATAAAAGCTTGTTTTTATTTTTTTTTTATTTTTTTACTATTAATTAGTTTCTGTTCAAATATAATTAAATTTAATAATACTTCTGGTGGAGTGACACGCTAACCCCTGTGTCACTTTTAAACAAACAAATGAACTAATCTGAACTCAAAGTTTAGAACGATTAGTGCTTAATAGATTTATTTTAATATAATCTTTGTTTGACATATTTAATATTTTATTCAATAACTGAAAAGTATAAATAGTTCTTGCGTTTACATACTGCAGAGATATAGAACGAGGTAAAACAGGAATGATGTTTGAAGGAAATTAATATACCGTGTGTTATCTTATCAGCTGGGTGCTTTCTTTGTTCCCTCGCTTTTCCTTTTCCTCATATATTATCTTTTATCACATATACTCGTCTTTTGAATAAATCGTGAAAATCTAATTTCCTAAACTCGTCTTTTCAAGCAGAACATGAATTTTCCTTAAAACAAAGGTGACATGTTGGAGTCTTTCTATTTATAGCTGTATAAATAAATTTCATTGAAGGTAAATTCAAAAGATTTTTGTAAAAAAAAAAATAGAACCTTTTTTTACCCAAGGAAATATTTCATTGGTAAAAAACATCTTAAATTACACGCTTAAACTTATACCGAAAGAATACTTACGCAAACTTTTATTTGAAAGCCCGTGTAATATCTAATGAGGTTTGCGCAATCTTTTGCGGATTTCTTGCACTAATTATTATACATGTCACAGACGTGTGGGTGACGATTAAAATAGCAAAACACAATTGATCAGTCTTTACCGAAAGAAACCGCAACATTTCGGGGTCTCATAGGAAATTTGACGCTGAACAAAAAAGTATCTATAAACATGGGAGCAGCTTCATTTTCGAGATATTCGCAAAAAAAAAAAAAATTAAAAAAAACGATCATATTTGGACATTTATCCTTAAAATTCTCCAATACTACACTTTTTACCAAAATACACCTTGAAGTAAACCTAGTAGAGAATAGATGTTTTCGTTGAATGATACCAATTCCAGCTCTGTACAACAAACCCATGAAAACAAATTTTCAGCGGAATTTGAAAGTTCTACGTCCTTGTTATTTTATAAGTCAATCCATTAGATCTCCATCAACGCTCTAATTCCTAAAGGATTTTGATGTAGAGAGCTAGAATTAGTCTAATTTGATTCTCTACAAGATTTGCTTCAAAGTGTAAAAATTATGGTAAATTGCTCAATATTTGAGAATATTAAGGTAAACTACCATGTTCACGGAAAAATCCATGTTTTTTTTTTGCTTTTGACCCATAGAATCCCCCAATTTCGATAAGAGATTTTATTGCGGGTCACTCTGTATATATTAAATGTTAATAGTACATTGCGCGTTTAGTGCGGAAAGTAGCATTATTTTGCATGCGAGTGTGGAATTTGCACCCGAGTGATATTGAGAGTAGTAAAACTACACGAGCAAAGCAAAATGCGGTTTTCCCACGAGTTGCGTACCGTAATTTATCTACGATTGTTGGATTTTAATAATAAATTCAGAGAAAATAATAATAATAATAAACTTCCTTTATGTAAGTGCGAATTTCTCTTTTGATAAGGATGACATTATTCATTAATTTTGTTTTCGTGCTGAATTAATTATTTCGGGAGGTATTATTCTCCTCATTTTCGTCATAATCACTTAAATCACTCATTGATTTTCACTAAAAACTCGATATAAACAGTTAAGTACTTTAATTAAACAAACAGCAAATTAGTTTTGTTATATGTAAACAAACACGCTGAAGAATTCTTCTTTTTTTTCCGCAGTAGGGCGAAAAAAATAAGAATTGTAACGCACATGAATACAACTATGTAAAGGATCACTTTCTACGTATCTAAACAGAGATACAATGTTTATACTTCGTATCAATCGTAGATAAAAAATATAAAATGTTAAAAACTATATTAGAAGTACTTCTAAGTAAAATAAGGTGTAGAAATGAATGATTACAAGGTGTAATCTTATTACATAAGAGATCAATCATGACTAAGATGGATTTGCTCATACATAAGTACAAAATTATTACTAGATTACAAAATATTCTAGTTCACTCGTATAATAACCCAACCTCAATTCCTAATTATCTAATAAATCGTTCAGCAATATTATTATTAACGTTATACACACGCAACTACGAGTATATTATTCACATTATATTCTCTATTACACTGATTTACTTACAAATTCTATTGGGAGCAGAATATTTTACAACAGCAGTTATATTTTGACTCTGACACAGGTTGTAAGTCAACTTAAGACTTAAGTATTTCACTTTTAACAACGTTAACAAGCTCTAACCACATACATACTATAGTAGTTTGTATGAATGAATGCCCTTTTATTTTTTTTATGTGCATTATTTACATAAATTATTCATTTTTCTTATTGTTTCAATCAGATGTGACTACAATATAATATTATGTTTATCTACTCTAAGATCAGTAAGGTATAATTGATTCCACAAATAAAATTGCTTTTGAGCTTACCGAAGGTGACAGAAATGTGATTGTTCTGAAGAACGAAACTATTTTATGTGTTCGATTTTAAAAATTCGAACATTTTTTTGGTTTTGTGTCTTCTGTCTGTCAGTCTCTCTGTTGTTCAATTTTTGCGAACCAACATATCTTAAACACACTTCCGATTTTAATGAAATTTGTATGGTAGGTCATAATTAGCTCATTGTTGGTCCCATATAAGTTTCAACCTTCTACGCTCGATTATCTTCCCCATGCCCACAAACATACATTTATTTACACCTATTGCTTCAAAAGTACTTATCTGATTTGTATGAAACTTTAATAGTTTATCGAAAATAACCCGTAGGTAGCGCTAGATTAATTTGAACCATCTGCGCTCTTTAACTTTTGCTTAACTGATACTTAAGTTCATGAAAAAAATCAAAACAATTTTGACATATTAAAAATAAATCGGGTACAGGGAACCTCGGAACTTTTCCTCACTTCAGAGGCCACTAAAGTGGCCTCTCCTGCTGATTCGCAGCAGGAGGAAGCAGCATTGGACGTGGTCAGTACTTGGATGGGTGACCGTTCTGAACAAACTGATTTATTATCATTCTTCAAAAAAAAAACATTATTTTTAATACCTATATTTTATTTAATTATTTGAAGTTTGGCGGTATTTTGACAGATGTAAACAAACTTCGACGTCATCAAAATTATCGCACTAATAAATAATTATATTCGCTTATAACTTTTAAACTAATTAATGGAATTTCATCGGGTTTTTTTATATTTGTTCCTTAATTTTTTCCGGTTCCGACGATATGCTATACGTTAAAAACCTATTTATACTTTCGGTATTATTAACCGTCAAAGTTTAAAAAATAAAAAATTGATATCTTCAAAATGGCGGCCAATATCAAAATGAAATTTGGTGGGATTGTTTGTCATACAGAGAGGTATATTCGTGCCAAATTGCAACTCGATCAGGACCATTGTCGATCTATTAAGAGTTTTTTAAATTTTTGCTGACTCAACAAACTGGGTTCGAGATGGCGGAAAAATTTGATTTTCCGGGCGGTACCACTAAGCTATGTGCCCACACTAATTGAATTATATTTTTTCAATATTCGTTTAACGTCGTTTTGTGTGAAATTAAACCACGCACTTTTTCTGGACGAACATACTGTCTATAATTTTCACCAATATCGGACAAATAATTCTTCCAAAATGGACACTAAGTAGTAAAAACCACAAATAAATACACAAGCATAAATAACTACAATAGCGTTTATCCTACTTCAGTTCACCATCATCTACCAACTAAACAAAACTAAAGCAATTATATATCAGATAGCATAGTTAGTTTCCACATCTAACATACCAAGTGTATTATTATTAAAGGCCAATTTTATGGTTAGTTCAATAAAGACAACCAACTTAACTTGCCTACCAACTAAACCAAATTGAAGCAATTATACATCAGTTAGTTTTTTTAGTCGGTTACCATCAGATCAATAAAGAAAATTCATCTAAATTGAACTAACTGATATATAATTGCTTTTATAGTTTGGTTAGTTACCATATGCAATTCCATAAATGTATCATTGAGGACCAAGCATAGTCAGACTATAAAGCGAGTAAATAGATTATTTCAAAATAATAAAATAGATTAAATAATTAATATATAAGATATGTATATATATATTTTCAGTTTATTATACTCATTTTGAAGGATGTGTCATATGGCCTGATACCTGAAAATATAAAAATTCATTGCAATTAGTAAGTAAGTTCAACCCCGAGATTTTGTAGGATTTACTGTCAATATAACTCAGAGCACGGAAGTTACTTTGTAGAACTTACTCAGTGAAAATAACTCAGAGGACTGGAGTTATTTAGTAGAACTTTCTCAGCGAATATAACTCAGTGCACGACAGTTATTAGTAGAACTTACTCAGAGGATATATCTCAGCGCATGGGAGTTATTTTATTCTGCAATTTGTCTCTGTAAATCAAGGTAGCACATTTTTTTCTATCACAACTAATCAAAGGATAAATTGTTCCGTGATTAAAAAATAAAGAATAATGTGAAACATTTCAAAACTTGAGTGTAGCTGAGGGGGGAAGGGCTATTCGATAGCTCCCTCTTAAGAGGAAATTTTTGAAAAAACTATCTCTATAAAAACAAATATATTATTTATTTATTGAAAATGTAAGAATTTAGGTAGTCCATTGTATTTTTTAAACGTTTGAATTATTCAGAAAATTGAACATTTGAAAATTCTATTGTACCAATAAGGTGAGATTTATTTTGACTTTAAAACGGTAATTTTTACTGTTGTATTTTTTTTTTTTTTTTTTTTTTTTTTTTTTAAATATGTAGGCACTTCATATTTAAGCCACGGCAAAATTATAAATAATATATTAACAAACTTAAACAATTTAAATTGATTATTTTTATGTAACATATTTTTACTACGTTTTTATTAGCTGCTTTCTTGTTTGTTTGTCCGGTACAAATCTGGCAACTAACTTCTCGAATAGCTAGACATTTGAACGATGACAATGCATAATTTTAATACTTTTAGCCATCTTTCAGCAGAATTTAATTGGTTTTCAGCAAATTTTGCTGTACGGAAAGTTAGTTCGGAAAAAATCCGCAAGTTATTTTATTTGTTTTGCCATGTCCCATATTTACGTAATCTTCATTTTGACGGGTCTCAAATTTGTGATGGATAAACATTGAATGACAGCAAAACAGGAAATATCGATTATATTATTTATCGATTATATTATTTATATTATTTCAAATAATATATTGATGGCACGCTTTAGATTTGGTGTTGGGGAGATCCGTTGTACAATGATTTGTCCTTTTATAGGTTTAAGATCAGCTCTCTAGATGGTTGTCATTTATGTGAAGTAAATAAATTCGGAACTATTTTTTTTTTCAATAACATTATATTATAACTTATAACAATGACAATTATATTATCAACATTACATATGATTCAACAGAAAATTTAAAAACGTAGTATATAAAAAGTTCTTTTTATCTTGAAATTATTACAGACATTAATAACTTTTAATAAAATGTGTTAAACAATTCAAATACATAATAGTCTGCCAATATTAATGTGATATGTACGTATTTGTATGAATTAGTTTTGTCCCTAAAGATTTATTTCGAATTCTTATCATCACATCACTAATTCTACACATAATAAACACAGTCTTGTTCATAATTTTGTTTAGTTATGGGTTTTACTTCCTGCGGTAGCTTTTGCTTATTACTATCAGTCGGTTAATGTTATCACTTTGTCTGGGTAGCAAAGTGATTAAGTGTAGGGTTGGGCCATCGATGTCGATGTATCGAAAACATCGATGTATAGGACATCGATGTTTTCCTGAAACATCGAAAAGATCAATGTCTCGGACCCCAAAAAAGTATCTAACGAATATCGGGATCGAGAACGAGGGATTTTTTTTTAACCAGCGACCTTTTTTAGCTCGTTAGGTTGGAAGAACGACGTCGATGTATCGAAATCATCGATGTTTTGGCTAACATCGATGTTTGTTCTTTCGATTTCGATGAATCGAAAACATCGATCTTTAGCTATCGATGTCCCAACTCTAAAAGTGACGTCTACTGTCTTAAATTAAATTGTTTATTTATCAAATATCTAAACTATGTACAGAACTAAATAACATGAAGAAATATCTTTTCTCTTTTCTCCTTTTGTGGTCCATATCTGTTATTAATGTTATTTTGAATTTTTAATAAAAACCAATTATACAAATGAAAATTGTTTTTTTATTTTCTTAAAAAATCAAATCAATCTGATAATTTCATAGTTACATTTTAAGTAGTTAGATAACTTAAGATGTTATAACCATCGTGGTATAATTAGGAACCCAAAATCTATAATTAGATATGATTATGTATGCACTGGCAACCACAGGTATTCAGTAAAAGATGATTACCTGAGTACCTGAGTCTTGTAAGAAACTTGCAGAACTACTATTGAGAGTAATCTATTATTCAATTGCAGCACGCTGCAAGCAGATCGTATGCCTCTGGTCATTTCCTACTCTCTTAACGGTCAAGAGAGTAAAAGGGAAAGGTGGATAACAACTTAGAAGCTTTTACGAGATCTAAAAAGTTGCTTCGAGAAGTGAAAGGTTCCTTATATCTGTTTAGGGAAGTTTTAGTTTTATTTTTTTGTTAAAGAAAGGCAGAATTATATCGTTACGGATCAAATAGAATTATAACTGAGTTACAGTCGGACCTCCGTATATAACGAACTTCTATACCAGGGGTGCCCACGCATGAGGTCAATAAGAACTGCATTCCGGTTTTCGTGAATTATAAAAAGCCACACTATAATTGCATACTATTAAATACAAGAATTAAAATTGAATTCAATAAATATATTTGTATATTCTACACAAGTCTTAAGTGTAAAGTACACTTAAAAGAAAATACAATTAAGAGAAAGACAATTGCAAATAATTATTTCAGAATTTTAATAAATAAAATAAACGTTGTGCGAACAACTTTGGTAAAATCTTGGAAAAATGACTATAAATACTTCTTGCATACGAGTCCGCAAGACAGTGAGACATTTTCATGTATTCGCTCTGAGTAAGCTACCGACAGGAAATGTCCCCAGGTTCGCTTCGCGGTGTTATAGAAGTGTCTAGCAGTCCATTCATCACTGTAATATATTTGCGTAGAAAATTATAAAAACTAGAACATAATCTGAGTATTATTTTAATTGAAGGCGGTTGGTTTGATTTTTGGAACATAACTATTTTTTTTTTAAATTAAATAATAAATAATATGTTAAATATGTAGGGTATTCAGATTATTATTTATTATATTTATAAACATTATATTAATAATTGACAATATGAAATATGTATTAATAATAATGTAGTGCATAAAATGGAATATGCTTTAAAATATCTAGTAAAAGTGATCTAATTATTATTAATTTCGTAAAAGATAAATTAGTTATTTAAGATGAGTCTTTATGTTGGTTCATAATAATTAAAGAGGACTAGATAGTAAAGACAATGCAATTTACAAGTTATTGTTCCACGTAATATGCAATCTTTTAACCTATTATCGTGATAAACGAAATGTACAAATAAAAGGTAGAGCAAAGATAAAGGGGGTTAAAAGAGTGCGTGTTTAAAGATGTAGAGAAGCAAATGTAGTGGTAGAAGTAGACTGTATAGTGTGACTGTATGTATATAGAGCGGACCCGATGATCCCCGAGTGAGATTCGACTGACAAGCGCGGTAGGGGCAAGTCGGGCAGAGAGTTGATTGCACACCTCCTATAATCTCCTAACTCCCTATTACACGTATTAACTCTTTTCGACTTTCTTCGGCCCTATGAAGCGCGGTAGAGGGAGGCCCTACGGCCGGAGACAGACTGTGCAGACCTCCTATATCTTTCTAACTCCTTGCTTCACCGAATAACGTTTTTGGCGTAGATTTTTAGAACGGGGTTTCGAGTTATGTAGCACAGACAAGACATGAAAATGTCAAAAGCTTATTACGTTAAATTTGTTAAATTCTGAGAAAGATATTTTGACTTTGTGAACTTCATTGTGGAGTACAAAGATTCATAGCAATATGTTGTACCAAAAATTGAAATTACTTCAAGTAGCTTTAGTAAAGTACTTATTATTAGTATTAGTAGTAAAGGTACTTTACTCTTGAGTGAAAATCATGTTGTGCAAACCTCGTATATGACTGATATAATTTGTCATCTGATGGTTGCATTTTAGGTTTTGGACCATGCAGAACTTTTTATGAAGAATAACTTTTTTTCGAAAAATTAATAATAAAAAAAGTTTACCATATTATGTGTACAAGTTCTTTGTTCACATAAAACTTCGACAAATAGGGCGAATGGGTATACGGCAATATGTGTAGGACGTAGTAGGCAGTATGTACAAGATGTACATACGGAGAAGATGTTTATAGTAGCAATTTATTTAGTTACATCTAATGTGTAGGAGTTAGTAAGTAGACACAGAAAAAGGGGTTTGGGGATATCAAGTTCTCCAAATCTGTTAAGTATGAAGTCCTAGACATACTTTAAAGAAAGGATGCGTACGAAAGTAGGCTGGAGGACGCAGAGATTGGCCAAGGGTGAAGGCTACTCCAAACTTTTATCTCTCAACTTAAATCTGACACCACCTGTCATTTCCACGTACCCAACATCAAACCATTTCCAAGACAAAGTGTTTTACGAAAACGGAATCTCCACCTTCACGTGGTAAGATTAACATCTTGGGTTAGTGACCGTGAAGCTCTTACAAACACCGTGATGCTGAAAAATATTCAAGACTTCAAATAGATTTGTAATTGAGGGAATGATTCGGTCGAATGAATTTCAAGCTATAAAACATTAATTCCCGATTTCCAAATGCTGTAATTTATTAGCTATAATTTTCATACCTGTACCAATCCTTTTATTGAGTAAAGGCCAGTTTCCTAGCGAGACCAAACACTTGAAAAACTAATTCAACTTCAAATCTAGTTACTAAACCTTATAAGGCCTTCTATTTTGACTAAATTTTACGACAAATTTAAAAAGTTGGTTGTATTGACTGAGATTTTATAGTTATCGAACATAATGAATCGTTTATATCACTTGTTGAAATAAATTAATAACACTGTACTTGTAAAATATAAGTTTTTCCGTGGTAGGCTGTGAAATAGTAACTTTAGAGTCTAAAAACATAGCTAAAATCCATTTTTTCATTACGAGGACTTTAAAAATCTTTTCATTACTCCTAGCTGTAAAGAAAAAATGTTTATCTACGATTGATATGAAATATAAACATTATATCTTTGTTTAGATGCGTTGAAAGTGATTATTTACGTACTTGTATTCATTGCCCATGCACGTCTCATAGTTCTGAATAATTCCTCTTCTTTACCACACTAGTGCGGTAAAGAAGAGGAATTCTTCAGCTTTACGCACGATTAGTGAGTTTGTTTACATTTAACAAAACTAATTTGGTGTTCTTTTATTAAAGTAACTGTTTATATCGAGTTTTTAGTGAAAAACAATGAGTGAATCAAGTGACTTGGACGAAAATGTGAAGAATAATAATCCTCCAGAAATAATTAATTCGGCAAAAAAATACAACTAATGAATTAATGCCATCTTTATCAAGAGAGAGATACGAACTTACATACAGCAAGTTTATTTGTTTCTGTATTTATTATTTAAATCTAACAATCGTAGATAAAGTACGGTACGCAACTCGTGCGAAAACGGCATTTTGCATTGCTCGTGTGGTTTTACCACCCTCGCTATCGCTCGGGTGCAAACTCCACACTCGCATGCAAAATGCTACTTTCCGCACTCGACGTGTAATGTACTATTACGTCCTAGGACGTAAACAATTTTTTCTTTCGTGCTGGTAGTTATCAAAACTTCCGTTTTAGCGACAGAGACAGCCTGGGTTCGATTCCCTTCCCAGGAGAAGTTATTTTTATGATAAATTTTGTTAAAATTTCAATAATAATTAAATGTTCACACGGAAACTAATAAATGTAATTTATTAGTATTACACTGGGCTAAGTAATTATGAACTAGTTTTATGAAAAAGTTTGTCTGAGTTGTCTCGGACCAATTTTTTATTTTTGTATTGACTACAAGACCATATATTCATACATAATATACGTTGAGTAAAATTTTATTTACATGATAATATGTAATTTTTACCGAATTATGTAAATATATTTAACAAAATGTATACTTATATAGGAAACTACATAGTAACAAAACTAAATAGGACTTGTGAAAATCTCCAGTACAAGTTTATAAATTGCTTAATTGTATTAACTACTTGTCGTCGGACTAATTGGATGCTGTAAATATATATTGATGGTTCTCTTTATATCGGTTATATAAAGGGTTGTTTTAATATTAGAAATTTTAGTGAAAGATAACTTTCACTCTCTTCTAGAGTAACTTGAACATATCCTTACTAAAATATTTAAAATTATTTTTTGTATTTTTAAAAACTGAACAAGTTGATCTTACGGTCTTGTAATTGAATTCCTCTTTCTATTCATAATTTGTTAATGACATTTACCTAATTCTGTAGCTTCTGTTCTCTTAGTGCTGTTTACACTATGAAACACGTTCACACATCGTTATGAAGAACAAAGCGTTTCAAATCCGATTTGATTTTAAAACGACACCCGTTCACACAACAAAATATCGGTCCGAGACAATCCAGACACTTTCTCATATACGAGTTCATAATTACTTATCCCAGTGTTTTCCATTAATTAGTTTTCGTAGGTATACATTTAATTACTATTGAACACTTCATCAAAATTTATAGTAAAAATAACTTTCTCGGTGGGGAATCGAACCAGGCCTCTCTCCGTCCGCGTTTAAAGCTATTTTCTCAGAAACTAGATATTTTCCGATAAAACGCCTTATATCGTTAAGGTTTGTATTTAAATGGATTTCATTTAAGATTGTTTTAATTGAAGTCATCGGAACCTGTTTTCGAGTTTTTTGGGGTAGCGATACCAAATTAGGAGCTAAATTAATCTCTCGATTTCGCCTCGAGTTATGATTTTTCTGGACATGTATGGCAAATTTCATCGAAATCGGCCCTGTGTCTACACAGACGACAATCGACACACAGGCCTTTTTTAAAAACTAATTTTTAGGGTTTCGTTGGTAAAACCAAAAAAAGAAACCCTTATAGTTTCGTTCCTGTGTCTGTCTGTCTGTTTGTCTACCACTCTGTACGGTTCTAATAACTTTTGAATCAAAAGAGATAAAAACATTAAACTTTCTAGTATTAAAGATCCTTTTGAGGCGCACACAGGAAAAATATAGCGGACTCAAAATTATCAGTTGTTCAAATTCAAAATGGCGGATAATTCACGTCACGCGATTGGTATTGAAGAGTAGATTACAAAAAATATATAACACTTGTGGTTAGTGTTTTATTTTCCACACAACTTTGAATAAAACAACATCAAACTTTTCGTCCCCCCCCCCCTTATATTCGTGTTCGTTAATTATATATTACCCCCCTTATATTCGTGTTCCTTAATTTCGTGTTCACAATACCAACGAACCCCTTTTTACGTGAGACTTCACGCCTTACCTATTTATTTGGACTCAGTAGACCTCAAAACGTGCAAATCTATCAAAATCAAAGTTTTGCGCTATCACAATACTTTCTTTTTATATGAGTAAGTAAAAATACCGGCGATCGAAATTTTTTTTCGATATCTCGTCATTTTCGACGTCACGAGTTAAACCTTCTTTTATGTTACCTAGAGTACGCCCGCGAATTTTGAAATTTCATATTTACTCAGTTATTAAATTAATACGAATTACAAAGATATCAAAACATAAAAAAAAATATGTTAATATAATTTACAATTACAATTGCAAAAGATACATTAAATTTGTTTAGCTGGCCGCAAAAGCAGAAGCTTGAGCGCGACGCGAGTTATTAAAGCGTTAATAGCTATCAGCTCACCTAGATTTAGGTACATATTGTTTCTACACATTTTTTTTCTTTTTTTTTTTTAAATAGTCAGCCAATATGTGTAGCACATAGTCTCACAGCCTTGTCGCATCCTATTATAGGAAGAAATGGTTCATTTGAGATTAGAATCGCTTTCGATTCTCAGTAGGGTAACACTTATTTTATAACAATATATAATTTTCGCATCAGACGGCTGTGGGCTGTTTTCAACAAACTATGCAACTTTATTTCAAATAAAATGTATAGGTATATAATTTTATCTACAATTGATACGAAATATAAACATTGTATCTCTCTTTAGATGCGTAGAAAGTGATTCTTTATGTACTTGTATTCATTGCGCAAGCGCGTCTCATAGTTCTGAAGAATTCCTCTTCTTTACCACCCTAGCGCGGTAAAGAAGAGGAATTCTTCAGCTTTACGCACGATTAGCGAGTTTGTTTACATTTAACAAAACTAATTTGCTGTTCTTTTATTAAAGTAACTGTATACATCAAGTTTTTAGTGAAAAACAATGAGTGAATCAAGTGACTTTGGCGAATATGTGGAGAATAATACTCCTCCAGAAATAATTAATTCGGCAAAAAATACAACTCAAGAATTAATGCCATCTTTATCAAGAGAGAGATACGAACTTACACACAGCAAGTTTATTTTTTTCTGAATTTATTATTTAAATCTAACAATCGTAAATTAAGTACGGTACGCAACTCGTGCGAAAACGGCATTTTGCATAGCTCGTGTTGTTTTGCTACCCTCGCTGTCGCTCGTGTGCAAACTCCACTCTCGCATGCAAAATTCTACTTTCCGCACTCGACGCGTAATGTACTATTAAAAATAAAGGACGCAAGAAAGCTATGTGCCATACTAATTGGCAAAGTATTTCTTTTTTTTTTGCTATTTTCTTTTATAATTTCAACGAATAGTGAGAATGAACAACAAAAAGAATTGCATGATTTATAGTTGTATTAAAAGTTTTTAAAAAAAGCTATAATTTAAGACAGAATAATAGAACATATTTTAAAAACTTTATAGAACATAATGTAAGAACACGAGAATGCGATTCAGTAACGGATCTAACCTTTTCACTATTATTATGTTCACTAGCTTCGTGTGATCACGTAACAATTCAATTCATTTAATATAAGTACCTTTTTAATTGTAATTAAAACATTATAAACAAAACACTTTGTTCAGACATTGCGAAGTAAAGTTGATGATCGTTTAGTAAAGATCAAGGTTAAAATATTAATTTAGCAGTTTCTATTTTGCCTTGCGGATAATTTTGAACTTTTTAGGCCTTTTGTATATTGTTCTGTTTACATCATCACTTACTTGTTTATGTAACTTTTTGTTAACACTTTTGGAAATAGCTGATTGAATTTAAACGTTGTTGCTTAAAGTATGTGTACTTAATGTTACATTTATATTGGCGTTACTAATTTTCTAAAAGTCTTTTATAAAGAGCTTAAAATGTATAAAAAATACATGTGGTGTCGCGGGACACCCGGTAGGAACGAAGTTCCTTGCATTTTACATTAAATATAAATGATAAAATCACTCTGCTAAGTACGTATACATTGCTAACTACTTATACATGGCGGAGTTAGAAAAGAGACAAAATTAAAAGTAACGAACTGTTTGTATCTAGCAGAGTTAAGGAAAAATTAAAAGAAAATCATTATTTGTATTATTAAAGCAAGCGTCCTACTATAAATATATATTGAATATAAGAAAAAAGTTGATCATGATGAGTTTATAGTTAAAGAGTATATTTGTTAAAGGATGTTGGATTGAAATAGGTCTGTTTTCTATCTACCCGGCCTATTAATTTAAAATATTATAAAATATATCTCTTCCCTACTCTAAAGCTTCTGACCAAGTGACATTTTAACATGTAACAAAAATAAACAAAACAAGTCAAGGCTTCCTTAACATTTTTTCCTGTCATTTTGAAGCTTACGTTTACGTGAGCGTAGCGCGTGAACGCTTGGGCGGATAACGTTTTCTAACGAACTCAGCCTGGGCATTGGTAAAATGAACATGTGTATCAAATTTCAACTAACTCGGTCATCTTTTACTCAAATTATCGTCATCGGTAGATTTCGTGACGGTGATTTTGTGACGGTTATTTTGTGACGGTTATTTTGTGACGGTTATTTTGTGACGGTGATTTTGGTCGTTTCTTTCGGATTCACTCCCGGGCCCCAGAACGTGCCATAAGGAACTTTGTTCCAAAATATAAAATGGATATAATTATTTATAAATTGCTTTATCTAAATAACTATTAAGACAAAGGGATGTTTAGTACAATGTACTTTTTGTAAATGAAGAAGAATTCTGCGAAAGAATTATAGCAAAGCTTCCTCGAATGAAATATAAAATTAACTTAATAAAATATTCTATTACTTTCAATTAAAAAGATGTTAAAATAGCTTTAAAAGGTATGCAAGTATTATTTTTATAGCTTTCCTACAATCAATAAAATAAATCAAGAGACAGTCTTCACAATAATAAAAGCGAAGCTTCCCTCGTGTAAAATAAATAAATAAAAATTCCTGAACACAATATTCCATTAATTGTAAAGCAGGAGATTTTAGGCTAAATAATAATATATTCTTGTATGTATGTCTAACCATAAATACCCATTACTATTTTAATGGTTGTAAAAAATATATATATATATATATATATATATATATATATATATATATATATATATATATATATATATATATATATATATATATATATATATATATATGTATTACGCATTGCACTGCGATGTACATATATATATCCTATACACATATTTATTTATGTACATAAATATTGTGGATAGATGGAAAGCTAGCGAGGGAGTTATTATATATAAAAGAATTTTTTTTTTTTTATTCTTATTTTGTTTATGAAGTCTAAGGTCGAGGCGTGGTCCAAGCTATATGTTATATACGCCACTGACTACCCTGGCCTCCTTTGAACATACTTCGTATATAGTTGTATATACATATACAGTGTATGATGTATATCTTAAGACCCTTGCTAATGTTATAAGAGGTAGTTTGTGTGCGTTTCTTTACAGACCTAATAGCTGGTTTTGTTACTTGTTCGAGAAACAGACCTCGTTTGATTTAGATCTTTGTTTAGGTCATCTTTTATTCAGGGAATTTTTCGTTAGCAAGTGTTGATGCCCTTGACTTTGCCTTTACCTGATTCTGGTTAACGCCCTTTAAAATATACTTTGAGATATCAAGGACATTGAAGTCTGTAATACTCTTTTTCTGAATTGCACTCTTATGTAGGCGGGTACTGTATTTGGCCTCTATGAGAAAGGTTCCTTTTCTTAGGTGTTTAAAAAAAAAACAAAAAAAACTCATAACCAATAATATAATTAATTTATTATTAAAAATATTCATATTTAGTGTTTAAAATGTGCTCGTTCACGTTTCGTTTCAATTTTACCTGGGATAAATTTATTTTTTCCTACAGTTGACCGATAAAGTGGTTGTTATCGCACCCTAAATAGTACGCAAAACAGCAGATTCCTGCACTTACTACTTTACCGCACTCTAATGTTCCAACTTACGTACATAAAGAACTTAAATCTAAACAAAGATTAAATAATCCAAATTATAATAATAATAATAATAACAATGACAACTAATGATAATTTTTTAACTAACAACATGATTTAAACACTAGGTAGGTATATATCAAATATAAAAATGTTAAAATGTAAAAAAGTCAGATAGACAATCTAAATAAAAGAATCAAATGTTATGAGTAAGTGTTATGATGAAAAATAATAACAGCGCTTGGTCAGGTTTACTGAATCAGACAAAAAAAGGCAACACTGGCTATATACAGAACAGCTGGTTTCTTTTACATGTTGATGAACACTCTATTATTTTATATTTTATTTACATATTAAAAACTAACAGTAGGAAAAATTGAATGTGCAACTCGAGCTTAAAGTGTCTTTGCTGCACTCGAGAAACCTTTCCGTCCTCGCCTGCGGCTTGTGCGTAAATATTTCTCTCGAGTGCAGCAAAGTGCCACTTTGCCCACTAGTTGCACAAATAACTACTATCAATATCTCAGACACAAAATCTTCTTAGGAAAATTACTTTTATGGTTTAATTCCTATTCAAATAGACTAAATCTTAGATTTTTTAAATAAACATAATCAAAAATGTTAATATGGAATAAATGTTTTATCATGAGACATCAGTTATTTGTAGATAGAGCCCAAATTTAAAGCTGAAATTAAATTCTTTATTTATCCACGTGGTATAACTATCCTGAACATGTAAGCCAAATTTAATTGAAATCAGAAAGTAGTTTAGGCTTCAAGCGTCTGCACAGACGGCAGTCTGTGCAGACAATAGCATTTCGAAAATAGCATTTCGAAGGGGAAGATTCAAATAAAAATCTAAAATTATAGCCGTAATAACTATCAAAATTAAATTTTGAGAAGCATAGTCAAGTTAAAATCTAATATTACTCAGATATTTATTATCAAAATAGCACTTCAAGTGGAGGGGGGGAGGTCAGATAAATACTCTGGCAATTAGTGTGGCACATAGCTTCCTCGTGTTCAATTTTGAATACTTTATTGATTTTATACTATTAAAACCTATTATTGTAAAATTTATATAATTTTCCTCGTTTTGTGAATCTGTAAAAAAAAATATTTTTTACCTGAGTTTTACAATTTAGCAAAATTTTAGGAGCGCAGACGGTTGAAATTAATCTAGGGCTATCTGCAGGCTACTTTCGACAAACCATCCAAATTTCGTAAAAAATCAGATAAGTACTTTTGATGATATAGTTGTAGATAAATGTATGTTTGTAGCATGTGGAAGAGATTCTAATGGGCACAGAAGGTTGAAACTTATATGGGATCAATAATGGGCGGATTATGTCCTACCATACAAATTTAAATAAAATCAGATGAGTCGTTTTTAAGATATGTTGATTTGCAAATATTAAGCGATAGATCGACAGACAGACAGACTGACAAGCAGGCACAAAACCAAAAACGTGCTCTGATGTCTGAAACGGATTTCTTTATTGGAATTTTTAAAATCGGATGAGACAAAAAATATAAGTTCTTCAGAACGATCACATAGCTTCCCTTACCTTCGGTGCGCTCGGAAGCAAAATTAAACCTAATACTGATAATTATTAGCAAAATAACAATTATTATTAATTATAATATAATTATTAATGAATTATATAATAAAACCGATTTTGGTTAGTATTATATTTGTCATAATACAATCGTTAAAATGTCAGATGGATTAATAAAGATAGAAATAATGCAAGACTTCAGTTATATAACTGAGTTAATCCCTGTAGGAATAGTTTTATATATGGAATTCTCTGGATCTACGTTGTTAATTTATCTACCTGTGTCAATCTCGCGTGTTCTCTAGGCCTCCGAAAACTTGTTTAGTCACCCTCCGCTCTGAACTTACACAATTACATATCTAGCCAATCAATCATCATTATAAACAAACTTCTACGAAGGGTTCAGGTCAACCACGCTCGTCTGTAGTAACCATACTAACTCTTATAAAGTAACTAAAACCTAGAGTACAAACAACCCAAATCACAATAAAAATTTAACTAACAGAATAACAAGTTGTGATAACTAATAACTAATGTTAATAACATAGTTGTGATAACTAATAACTAATGTTAATAACATAGTTGTGATAACTAATAACTAATGTTATTAACATAGTTGTGATAACTAATAACTAATGTTAATAACTGATAACTAATGACTAATGTTAATGACATAGTTGTGATAACTAATAACTAATGTTAATAACATAGTTGTGATAACTAATGACTAATGTTAATGACATAGTTGTGATAACTATAACCGGGTTTCCCGGTAGGACACCCGGGAAACCTTGCTCTTTACAATAAATATAAATTATAAAATCACACTGCTAAGTTTTACGATACTAACTACTTATACATGGCGGAGTTATAAAAGAGACAAAATTAAAAGTAACTAAATATTTGTATTGTAGCCTTAACTATGTGTTAAGGCAAAATTAAAAGAATAGTATATTATGTTACTAGGCTGTGAAGTGAGTTTTTTCTTTACCGCGGCAATTACATTTACTGTCGAGCGAAGCGAGACAGTAAATATTGCCAAGGTAAAGAAAAAACACTTCACAGTCGCGTAGCATATGCTATTTTTTCCGAGGTAGCAGACAATGAAAAAACATTAAATATTAATCACTAATCAATATATAATAATAACAAATGTTAGTACATACTTAAGACTTAAAGAAACCTTAAAAAGAGGTTACACTATAAGAATAGATAAATAAAACGCATGGACATCTAGCGGATTTTAATCGTACCAGAAGCATTTCTACAAAGACTGCAGCGATACTAACGGAAGTTTTGACAACTACCCGCTGTAAAGAAAAAATCTTTTAGTTCCTAGGAACTAAAAGATTTTTTCTTTACAGCTAGGAGTAATGAAAAGATTTTTTAAGTCCACGTAATGAAAAAATGGATTTTAGCTATGTTTTTTAGGCTCTAAAGTTACTATTTTACAGCCTACCACGGAAAAAAGCTTTTTTTTATCATTGAAGCGAGCTTCTTGCAATAAATAATGTATTGTATATAGAGTAAAAATTAATCATGATGAGTTTATAGTTAGAGCAGATGCTTGTAGTAGCGGAACACGACTCCGCCGGCATATTTATTACTCAATTTAATATATTATAAAATATATCATTTCACTACGCAAAAATGTCTGTTTGTATCAGGTTGAAATTTTACATGCCTGTTTCAATTGTACTTTAGACAGTAAGAAATTTTATTATAATCGTTAAGTTAGAACGTAAGATATCGGTAAAAACGTTGTTTTCTCTATTTTAAAGGTTTAGGTCCGCTTTAATAAATTTAGCGATCTTTATCACTTCATAGCGGTGTCGGTGTTTGTTTTACTAAATAAAAAAAATTATTTAATGAGTTGAATAGACGAACAAACATAAACATTAAACAACATTTTTCAAACATTATTTTGTAAACATTTTTCCTGTCCTAAAATTCCAATTTTACATTTGAAGCTAACGTTTTCGCAAGCGTTACGCGCGAACGCTAGGCGGATAACGTTGTCCAACGAACTTAAATTTTCAATTACCTTGTCAATTTTAGGATTTCAGGGGAATAATACAAACCAAACTACGTTTTTTGCGATATTTCGTCCCTACTTTGGGACATAATCAAGCCTGAAAATGTTATAATTCCTTTTCTTTCTTCTCTTTCATTTCATTCTTTTACTTTTTATCTTTCTTTTCTTTGTGCTCTATCTTTTCATTTTTTCTTTTCTTTTCTTTCTTCTCTGTCTTTTCTTTCTTTACATTTTATTCATTGTTTTCGTTCTTCTCTTTCATTTCTTTCTTCTGTTCCATTTCTTTCTCTTCTTTCTCTTCTTCCTTATCTTTCTTCTCTTTCTCCTCTTCCTTTTCTTTCTATTTTAAAAAAATTTTCAGGCTTGATAATTTCCCAATGTAGGGACGAAATATCGCAAAAAAAAATTGGTTTTTATTATACTCCTTACGACCTAAAATGGACAACTTATAATATAGGATCTTTATTAGATGACTATATTCGAAAAACCAACAAATTTCTTCAAATCGGACAAGTAATTAAAATTTTCGACAAAACATCCAAATTTCCTAAAAATCAGACAAGTACTTTTGTAGATGTAAGTGTAAAAAAAATGCATGTTTCTGCGCTTGTGGAAGAGAAACAAATAGGTGCAGGGTGCAGAAGGTCGAAAATTATATGAGACCAAAAATGACTAAATTACCAGGATTAGGATTGAAATTAATTAGGACTAATTATGACCTACCAGCCAAATTTAATTAAAATCGGACGAGCAGTTCCTAAGATATGTTGTTGGTAAAAAATAAACGAAATTTTTTTCCTCAGAATTTTTGTAATCAAAGTCAAAAAAAAAACTGTTCGTTCTTCAGAACGACAACGTAGCTTCCGTTTTCTTGGGTAAGTTCGAAAGCTAAATGTATAAATTATTTCCTACAAAACGGCATATTACATGATAACATTTAGTCCTTCGAACCCTTTTAAAAACAGAATTACTGCAATAAAAATGAAATTGCTTCTAACCCAGGAAAATCTTATTACATTTAGAGACTGAACAAAATAAAAATTTCCAAGAAATTTTTTTCATAGACCTTTTTATTCCCCCCTTACAATCCCTTCTTTACAAATCCCTTTTTACAACCCCTCTTTTGTTTTATTCTATTTTAAATACCTGATAAAAAAAATATATATATAAAATAAAAACCTTTATATCCCTTTTCTTGGCTGGAACAGTGGAAATTAATTTTACATAATGAATAAAAAAGGGGTAAGATGAGCTCATTTTCCACGACAATACAAAACAATTGTTTTATTTTTTCTTTTCACTTCTTATTTCTTTTGTCCCACTGATACCTATTTCATTTTCATTTTTTTTTATTTTAAAAAATAAAATATCCTGAAAGAGAAGGTAGAGAAAACGCTGTCTCTTTCAAAAAAGTTGACAGATAACAAAACAAAACATCTTTTATATTTTTAGTTTTGAGAAACAACCTTTATTCTTCCAAATTAATTTCCACTTGGATTATCTCAACTGAAATAAGCCGAGATTTATTATTCCCTTTTTGAATGAAAATGGAAAATTGGCGTGGAAAAACAATAGCTTCATTGCGTGTTAATTGTTATTTGAGCTAATTTTTATTAAGAAAGAATTGTTTTATTGTTAAATATTTATACAAATAAATTAAAGTATAATTTTTTATTAAAATCTTCGGTGAAATATGTATGGAGAAATTAGTTAAAAAAATACCTACTATGTACTTTGTTTTAGCGGAGATTATTATTCAATATTCAGTAACTGAATCTATTTAACTATAAATAAGAATAAATAACTAGTTCTAGAAAGCCAAGATAAATATTTATATAAAATAAATAAACAAGTAAGAAATGAAATAGCAGATCAATCAATAAAGGGACAAGTAAAACGTATTTTGGATAAACACAAAAAGTCAGGACAATAGACCAGGGAATTGATGGACGATACACAACGAACAAGAGGACAACTGTCTGATAACTCCTTGATATATACAGAGGACGACCAGCTCGCCTACCAGCAGCAAGAACTACAACCTGGTCCTGAGAATAAAGATTATTGTTATTCTATTTTGCTGGATATTATTGTTAAGTAGCCTTCTGGAAATGAAGGTGGCTTTACCTCCGACTTTACCAAAGCTAACTTTAATATTGTGATCATACTGAACATTTTCTTCTCCAAAGTCGAAATTAACTGGCTCTTACTGCTTCAAACTTAGCCATCTTAATTGTTCCCCGGAACAAAATAAACATTCTTAGTTCTTTTTTATAGACCCTGATAACTTCACCCCCCCCCCCCCCCCCCCCCCTTCCACAACGTCTAATAAGAACTTACGGATAGAATATTAGAACTACCCTTTCTTATGTTTTATATCACGTTGTTTTATGACGAGGGGTCGTTTGTGAGGTCTGTTTCACTAGGGACCTGGATCATGGAAAGATTCTAAAATATCGGTCCGAGACAACTCAGACAAACTTTCTCATATACGAATTCATAATTACTTGGCCCAAAGTTTTCCATTTATGATTTTTCGTTGATACATTTAATGGTAATTAAACGTTTTATCAAAATATATCATAAAAATAACTTCTCCACGGTGGGGAATCGAACCCGGTCTCTCTCCCTCCGCGTTTAAAGCTTTTTCCTGGAAAATAGCTTATATTATTAGATTCGTATTAAAATGGACTACATTTAAAAAATGTTTAATCAAAATCGTCAGAACCGTTTTCGAGAAATAATTTTTTTCACGTTTTTTCAGTGTTTTTGGGGGGTAGCGCCCCCAGATTTGGAGCTAAAATTCATTTCTCGATTTCGCCTCGGGGTATGATTTTTCTAATAATTCTTTCTCTTTATATGAGAAAGTAAAAACGACTTTTCAATTCAAAATTTAACTGAGCCGTTCATTTCAGATGCACGTTACGCTATAGAGAGACCTACGATGGGGATTGAACGAATGTTGAAATTAACATTTATCTGACTTGTTATTTTGAAATTCGGTTCATTGGAAAGAGTTATTAGGGAATGAACGAAGAGTAGCTGTTCAATTTATCATATAAATTACCTGTTTATTTGAGGTCCGACTTACTTGAGAGCCCTTAGAGAACGAACAAATATTGAATTTAAACCCCTTCATTTTAGATGAATAAAGAGGAGACAGGTAATGTACAAAGAACGACTGTTCAAATTAACATTTAACTGACTCTTTACTTTTCGAAGAACTTAGTTCGTTTCCGTTACTACTTCGAAAGAACGAAAACCATTATTCAATTTATAACATAATGTCCTGTTTATTAGAAGTTCCACTTACTTGGGACCGGAGTTAAAAAAAATAATAAAGAACGACCGTTCAAATTAAAATTAAACTGACTCGTTACTTTGAGGACTGGTTTATTGGAAAAAACGTTTTGAATCAGGGAAAGAACGAAGAGTAACTGTTCAATTTAGCACATAATGATCGACATATAATAATTGAATGAATTAACATATAATGAATATCCGACTAACTTGAGACCCGAGTCAAAGAAAGAAAGAAGAATAACCATTTTATTACTACGTTCACACATCGGCGATTCGGATCTGATTCGTTTTTAAAACGATACATGTTCACACAACAAAAAATTCAGGTGATCGAAAAATTTCTTTTCGATATCTCATAGCGGTGACGTCACGAGTAAAACCTTCTTTAATTTTACCTAATATGCCCGCGAATTTTTACATTTTATTTACAAGTTATTAAAACTTTTTATAGGTGCTTTGTAGTATTCTTTTGTTTCAAAACGTTGTTGCAGTTTTAAAAAGAAACAGAAGCTCGCGAAAACAAATAACTAAACAAGTGGGAAAGAGTAAAATAACCTGATATCTCGATCCCCTCCTTGACCTGTTCATACGAGCGTTATGAATACGATCTCCCGTTCGGATTCCATATTTCTGGTGGAGCGGATTTGAACCGATACGATCCGTCGTTCTCCATTCACGCAGCGTTTTGAACTAGCGGATCGTTTTCAAATTCGTTTACAAAACGATGTGTGAACAATGTATTTGAAACAGTGAGCTAGGTCACTGATTCATTGAGGTGTCCAGTCGTTCGATAGCAATCAATTTCAAACTTTGACCTCCTTTCGCAGATCTTGAGTCGAAAATTTACCAATATTGGAAGGTATGTAGCACACATGAGGACTCATTCTAACAATCATTGTTTCTTGGTGAAAGGAAGATACTTCCAGTTCCATCATATGCATAACAGAAGATCATTTTGTTTTTCATCGGACGAAATGGTAAAAGATTATCGTGTTAGACTTTCATCTTGAAACGTCCAAGGTCTCCAGACAATCTTTTAATATCTTCAAAACCACTGTCTCTAAGGACGAGAGGATTCAATATACAAGAAGAATATTTTCTGTAAGGATACTGACTTGTTCTCACATGATCATATGATGCAACTTATTTTACCAGTCAACCTTTCAGACTCTGCAATTCGTTTCATCTTCACGAACAACTTCCCGCATAATCCTTGCATTCCTTCACCCTCTCGGAAATAAATACTCAACGATAAATACAAATTACTTAACACACACGCAAAAATCATATTATTTATCAACCAAAGTTTATTTTTTTTTTATCAATAAACAAGATATAATTAAACAAATTCACTTATATTTATTAAATTTAGTTAACACAAGATGAATATTAATTGCGTAAAATATTATGTTGTTTTTAAAATCGGCCTTCCTTATGCCCTTCGTTCGTTTCATTTGCAAGGACTTGTTATTAGATAGGATAATTGATATGCATAATTTGTTTTTAGGTTTTTACTTATATAGTATAATTTATATATATGTATATAAATATAATTGTGATAGTGAAGAAATTATATATTTTAGATATCGAAGGATATACCTTGCTATACTATTAATAAAGATGTTGTTTTTATAAAATATTATTTATATCCATTTATATAAATTAGATACCTACTGTTTGGGTTATCTCGATATCTCTACAATGACTGGACATATTATGGCCATGAAATTTTGTGCACAGATTTCTCATGACTTCTATAGGATTCTCACTAGAAATCTTTGTATTCACTTACATGCTAAATTTTTCATGAAGATATCTCCGGAACCAATAGCACTAGGATTTTGAAATTTACAATTTAGCTTCCTCATACTATGACATAAGCAACTTTAGTGAAAAAAGGATATTGCAATCGACTATTTTGATTCAAGATGGTGGCCATATATATTTGAAATCAATCCTCATTAACATATACTAAGTTGCCATGAATTTTCAATACTGTTTGGGTATTCAAAACCCCATGGAAACAGCGATTTCAAAACGTTTTGAGTTCAAAGTTGGAAAAGAAAATGTTTGGTTTTGTATTAAAACTCTTTTGAAGAAATAGCATGAAAACGGGTATTGAATTAAAAACAAAATTGAGACATGCGCAGTTGAGGTCATGAGCAGAGATTTGATAAGCTGACTTAACTATAACTAGTCTGGGAGTTTATAGTTTTCAAAATTGTTGTGGAAACTGTTTTGGAAACTCCTCATGAAAACACTTTCGGTTTAAAACCAGTTTTTGAACAGTTTTCAAAACGGTTTTAAAACACATGGAAACGTAGTAAATATTATCAATGATTGTTTGAAACACTGAAATAAAACCATTCTACTTGCCCTGATTTTTTTTATTTCTATATTAATAATGATTTCTTTCAAGAAATAGTTTTTTGAAGCTCCATTTTGTCCTATTTTAAAGTTGCACAATATATAAGAGAGAGAATTGCCACCAGGCTGATCTTCAAGCTTCTTCAAGCTAGGAAGTCAATACTTGAAAAAGTGCTAAGGATATAAGTACTAATTAACAAACGATATTTCCAATTTTAAGTCAGGGATGCGATGAGGCACAGGGGAGATCTAGAGGAAGACAAAAGGGAGACAGAGAGGAGACACAGTGGAGACAGGGGAGGTGGGAGTAGTAATTACTGAATGACAAAACCTCTGCTTATCCGAGAAAGTAATCATTTAGAAATGCTTCTCAAGTAGTCAGGTTTAATTACTAATTAGAGAGTTATGCAAGTTATATTTGTTCCATGGGGAGCATTTAAGTATTCTCGATAAGAATACTCCTTGCATACGAGTCCGCAAGACAGTGATACATTTTCATGTATTCGCTCTGCGTAAACTACCGACATAAAATGAAATAAAATCGGTAATTTATTCAAATAATTGATGAAAGTAGATGGAAGATAATTTTTATTCTTATCTCCACACCGGCACTGCCGCGGCTTGATTACAAACGACTGAATTCAAAGGCGCCGGCCCGCCTTCTACGAATTGTTAATATGCCCTCATACTAGGTAGGCCGAGAGGGCTGAGAGTTTATGGAACCTCCTGTACTTTCCTAACTCCCTGTCACACGTATAAATCTTTTCGACTTTCTTCGGCCCTATGACGTGTGATGGAGGGAGGACCAACAGCTGGAGACAGACTGTGCACACCTCCTATACCTTTCTAACTCCTTGATACCGGGTAACGTTTTTTAGTAACGCTTTTCGAGTTATGTAGCACAGCCTAAACATGAAAATGTCAAAAATAATTGTAATGCTAATTGATAATTAACCAAATGTTTGCTACATTTCGACTCCCTTTCGAGTCATTATCAAGAATCTACAACACATTACAAACTAATCAAACACCTTATTTAATTTGTTACTTTAACCTAGATTGTGATTAATTAATAACAAATAAGACTAATTGCAAACCTTCTTACAATGTGTAAGTTACCTTAGTTTTAAATTTTTAAGTTTTTGGCAGTATTCATACTACGGAAAGATTAAATTTTACTTTAAATCAAATTATAATTATCAATAACTACGGGAGACATACAGAGAAAAATTGACCCCCGCACCGGGACTCGAACCACGGGTCCTCCTATTAATCCGTTACTAGTTACTCTTACCAACTGAGCTATACGGGAGAATGATTTTTCTCTGTCGTTACCGATAAAAATACCCCGAATCCAAGCTTCCAATCTTTTTCTACAAATCTAGTGAGCCAAATATATATAATATAATATATATATATATATATAATATATCACACAGCATAGAACTAGACCGAGAATTAACGCTTATAATTATAAAGTACTCAATGTGTGATTAATTAATAACAAATAAGACTAGTACTTAAAGACTTAAAGTAGGACTTAAAGTAAAAAAGAAATGTTTTAATCTGACTAAGTTATTTATTATTAATTGAAAATGTTTTCTTATAGGCAGCACACATGTGAAGAAACTGATATTTAATGATTAGGAGATAGAGAATTATGATATAAAATACACTTTTGAGAAATGTTTAGATTTAAGAAAAGGTTAGTTAATGTGTTTTTTTTTTTGTTTTTTTTGTTAAAATTTAAATTATATAATACAACAAACAGTTAGAGTTAGATGTTACATTATACTTCTTAAGGTTGTGTATAAAGTTGTATTTAATTTATTTTTTTGGAATTAATAACGTACAAATTATTTATTTTAGCTTGATAATGTCCCAAGGAGGGGTTGAAATATTCATTGAATAAAGTTACGGAAACTTAAAAGTTTTTAAATATACAAATACTCAATAGACCATTAAAAGATTTTCTTTTGAAACTAAAATATCGATTGAGGGTAATTCATAACTACTACGGAAATAACAAAGTGATGATACTTGAATATATTTCATAGGTTCTCTGAATGTCTACGTGAAAGGTGGAAGAGCTTTAGCATTATATATTAGGCAACAGTGTAAAGTGGTTGGAGTATGCCATCACGGTACTTTGAACTTAGCTTAGGGGGGAGCATTCAAGTCCCCATACTTTACAAAAGGTCATGACAAACTTAGAAGGGCAAATCCTCTTCAACAAAGAGATTTTTTAAACAATAAACAAAAAAACAAACTAAACCTTTATACAAATATATTTTCAAACAGTCTGTCTACATTTTCTTTTCTTCTCTGGTTACTTTCTCATATTCTTGTTATATATATATATATATATATATATATATATATATATATATATATATATATATATATATATATATATATATATATATATATTTGAAGGCAGTAGTATCTCAATTCACGAAAAAATGTATTTTGTTCTATAATTTTTTCCTCGATATTATTCAACCTTTAGTATCGAATAATAAATATGATAAGAAGAATAGAATAGAAAAGAAAACGCAGAGAAATAAACTTGGAAAATATTTTAACATTCAGTAAAAGTTTTAATGTGATGGTATAAAATAACGAAAAAGTTTTCCTTAGTCTTTTCTTAAGATTTGGTGTTTTCTTTTTCTTTCTTATATTTTGTTTTGTAAACTAATTTTGAGTTTTTATATTATATACAATATAAAAAACTCAGAAATAGGAAGGAGGAAGTAAAATGTGAGAGGATGAAGAAAAGGAAAAAAAAAAATAAAATAAAATAAAGAACAAAAAAGAAAGAAAAACTGAGAAGAAAGAAAAGAAAGATAAAAGAAAAGGTAGAGAACCAAGAAAAGAAAGAAATGAAAGAAAAAAGAAAAGAATGAATAAAATGAAAAGAAAGAAAAGAAAGAAAAAACAGAGAAGAAACTAATGAAAGAGAAGAAAGAGAAGAAAGAAAAGAAAGAAAAGAAAGAAAAGAAAGAAAAGAAAGAAAAGAAAGAAAAGAAAGAAAAGAAAGAAAAAAATATTAAGAAAGAAGAGAAAGAAAAAATATTAAGAAAGAAAAGAAAGAAAAAAATTCAAAGATTAAAAATTTAAGAAATTCAAAATAATATGGCTTGAAAGTGTGAATAAAGCTTCAAGCTCTGGGAATTAAAAGAGTGGTTGTTTAGACAGGTCACATTTATATTTATCTAACATTAAATATGAATTTAATGTTCTACCATTTAAATTTCATTAAAATCGGACAAATAGTTTTAAGAAATAGTGTTTCGCAAAAAATATCGACATAAATAATGTCCCTTAAATCTAAAACGGATTTCTTCCTAGGATTTTTTGAATTCAGAGACAAAAATAGTTTGTTCATCAAAATTATCTCAATGCTTTGATTACCTTCGGTTAACTCGTAAACAATGAACGTGAGAGAGAAAGCAATGTGCGTCAAGGATTAAAATGTATATGGAACATTCTGCGGGCTAATTTTAACGTACCATCTAAATATATGTAGTTAAAATACGTACAAGATTTTACGATAATATGGCGATTCACAAAAAAGTTGAGGATGGAACGACTGACTAAAACATGATTTCCGTTTCTGACACATGATTTCCATGTCTGAAATATGATTACTGTTTCTGAAACATGATTACCGTGTCTAAACCATGATTTCCGTGTCTGAAGCATGATTACCGTGTTTGAAACATGATTACCGTGTCTGAAACTTGATTTTTGGCTCTGAAACATGATTACCGTGTCTGAAACATGATTTCTGCGTCTGGAACTTGATTACCGTGTCTGAAACATGATTTCCGTCAAGGAAATGTTTGTCAATATAAAGTACGAGAAAATTAAAGGTATCATTTATTTTAAAAGCATAAAAAAGAACCTTTAACTCTTTTGTTAATAAAAAGCTGCTTGCTTTTCCTCCCCTAACCTTTCATAAAAACGAAAAAAAAGGCTGAAAAAGTTTTTGTTTTATAAAACAAAAGAACCCCTTTTTTAAAAATAAGAGATCTTTTTTTTAATTGGTAAAAAGTACCTTTTATGCAGTTAAAATCTATTGAATAGTTTGTTTTGTACTGCCCTAACACGACTTTTTATATAAAGTGTATGGAGCCGTTTTTACTTTTTCATATAAAGAGAAAGTATTGTGATGAAAAAAAATGTTCAAATAAAGAAGTTAGTTAATTCTTATGACATACAAATAATTTGATTCCATTCGGAATTGTAAGAGTACGTAACAAATATTAGACATTTTTGTGTGAAAATACAATGTGTTATGTAAAACGTAAAAAGATATTTTTTTTTATGTTTCGGTATTTTTCATTTTGATTTATTATCAATTTATTTAATGTATACTTACGGTTCGGAACCGTTGGTGCCGGATGTATTGATTAATTATTTTTAGTAACATTTTTGTTTTATTATTTGTTTTGTGAAAAACATCGGCATTACGGTACTTGAATTATTTTATGATAAAAACCAAAACAAAAGTGAAGGAAAACGGAAGTCCCTCCCGAGAAGCCGAAAAGAAAACATACTGTAGCGAACTTATTATGAACATTTTTTATGAACATGTGAGTCTGATTTATTTCTTTCAATCCAAACATACCAAAGATAACGTGACCTATGATGTGATCGTCCAAAGAACAACAAAAATGGTTGTCTTCGATTTCAAAAATTCCAAAACAGAAATCCGTTTCAGACATTAGGGAACATTTTAAGTTCCGTGTCTGTTTGTTGGTTTGTCGGTCTGTTTGTCGTACAATTTTTGGGAACCACCATATCTACAAAAGTACTCCTCCGATTTGAATGACTTGAATGGTATAAGTCATAATTAGCCCATTGTTGGTCCCATATGAGTTTCAACCTTCTGTGCTTATTTGTTTCTCTTCCACATGCGCACAAACATACATTTAGTTACATCTATAACTTCAAAAGTACTTATTTGATTTGTATGAAACTTTTATAGTTTATTGAAAGTAACCCGCAGATAGCACCTAATAAATTTCAACCTTTTGCTAACTTTTGCATAATTCATACTTTGCATTCATGTAAAACAAATTAGACAATAAATGCTTGTAAAAGTATAAAATCAATAAAGTACAAGATAGGATGCGAGGAAGCTATGTGCCACACCAATTAGGAGTCTATTTTTTTGTGAGTGTGAAAAACACCGGCACTACGGTATACTTGAATTATTTTATGATGAAAAAGTGAAGGAAAACTGGAGTAATATTGTGAAAATGTTGTACCGACACTTACTCGAACATGTATGTCATTACTCGAACATGTATGTCATTACTCGAACATGCATGTCATTACTCGAACATGTATGTCATTACTCGAACATGTATGTCATTACTCGAACATGTATGTCATTACTCGAACATGTATGTCATTACTCGAACATGTATGTCATTACTCGAACATGCATGTCATTACTCGAACATGTATGTCATTACTCGAACATGCATGTCATTACTCGAACATGTATGTCATTACTCGAACATGTATGTCATTACTCGAACATGTATGTCATTACTCGAACATGTATGTCATTACTCGAACATGTATGTCATTACTCGAACATGTATGTCATTACTCGAACATGTATGTCATTACTCGAACATGTATGTCATTACTCGAACATGTATGTCATTACTCGAACATGTATGTCATTACTCGAACATGCATGTCATTACTCGAACATGTATGTCATTACTCGAACATGCATGTCATTACTCGAACATGTATGTCATTACTCGAACATGTATGTCATTACTCGAACATGTATGTCATTACTCGAACATGTATGTCATTACTCGAACATGTATGTCATTACTCGAACATGTATGTCATTACTCGAACATGTATGTCATTACTCGAACATGTATGTCATTACTCGAACATGTATGTCATTACTCGAACATGTATGTCATTACTCGAACATGTATGTCATTACTCGAACATGTATGTCATTACTCGAACATGTATGTCATTACTCGAACATGTATGTCATTACTCGAACATGTATGTCATTACTCGAACATGTATGTCATTACTCGAACATGTATGTCATTACTCGAACATGTATGTCATTACTCGAACATGCATGTCATTACTCGAACATGTATGTCATTACTCGAACATGTATGTCATTACTCGAACATGTATGTCATTACTCGAACATGTATGTCATTACTCGAACATGTATGTCATTACTCGAACATGTATGTCATTACTCGAACATGTATGTCATTACTCGAACATGTATGTCATTACTCGAACATGCATGTCATTACTCGAACATGCATGTCATTACTCGAACATGTATGTCATTACTCGAACATGCATGTCATTACTCGAACATGCATGTCATTACTCGAACATGTATGTCATTACTCGAACATGTATGTCATTACTCGAACATGTATGTCATTACTCGAACATGTATGTCATTACTCGAACATGTATGTCATTACTCGAACATGTATGTCATTACTCGAACATGTATGTCATTACTCGAACATGTATGTCATTACTCGAACATGTATGTCATTACTCGAACATGTATGTCATTACTCGAACATGTATGTCATTACTCGAACATGTATGTCATTACTCGAACATGCATGTCATTACTCGAACATGTATGTCATTACTCGAACATGCATGTCATTACTCGAACATGCATGTCATTACTCGAACATGCATGTCATTACTCGAACATGTATGTCATTACTCGAACATGTATGTCATTACTCGAACATGTATGTCATTACTCGAACATGTATGTCATTACTCGAACATGTATGTCATTACTCGAACATGTATGTCATTACTCGAACATGTATGTCATTACTCGAACATGTATGTCATTACTCGAACATGTATGTCATTACTCGAACATGCATGTCATTACTCGAACATGCATGTCATTACTCGAACATGCATGTCATTACTCGAACATGTATGTCATTACTCGAACATGTATGTCATTACTCGAACATGTATGTCATTACTCGAACATGTATGTCATTACTCGAACATGTATGTCATTACTCGAGCATGTATGTCATTACTCGAACATGTATGTCATTACTCGAACATGTATGTCATTACTCGAACATGTATGTCATTACTCGAACATGTATGTCATTACTCGAACATGTATGTCATTACTCGAACATGTATGTCATTACTCGAACATGTATGTCATTACTCGAACATGTATGTCATTACTCGAACATGTATGTCATTACTCGAACATGTATGTCATTACTCGAACATGTATGTCATTACTCGAACATGTATGTCATTACTCGAACATGTATGTCATTACTCGAACATGTATGTCATTACTCGAACATGTATGTCATTACTCGAACATGTATGTCATTACTCGAACATGTATGTCATTACTCGAACATGTATGTCATTACTCGAACATGTATGTCATTACTCGAACATGTATGTCATTACTCGAACATGCATGTCATTACTCGAACATGCATGTCATTACTCGAACATGTATGTCATTACTCGAACATGCATGTCATTACTCGAACATGTATGTCATTACTCGAACATGCATGTCATTACTCGAACATGTATGTCATTACTCGAACATGTATGTCATTACTCGAACATGTATGTCATTACTCGAACATGTATGTCATTACTCGAACATGCATGTCATTACCCGAACATGTATGTCATTACTCGAACATGCATGTCATTACTCGAACATGTATGTCATTACTCGAACATGTATGTCATTACTCGAACATGTATGTCATTACTCGAACATGTATGTCATTACTCGAACATGTATGTCATTACTCGAACATGTATGTCATTACTCGAACATGTATGTCATTACTCGAACATGTATGTCATTACTCGAACATGTATGTCATTACTCGAACATGTATGTCATTACTCGAACATGTATGTCATTACTCGAACATGTATGTCATTACTCGAACATGTATGTCATTACTCGAACATGTATGTCATTACTCGAACATGCATGTCATTACTCGAACATGTATGTCATTACTCGAACATGTATGTCAAATTGATTGCTTCCGAGCTTACACAATTTTCACAGATTTAATAAAGAAGGGACAATTCAATAAATCTGACAATAATAAGTTGTAAAAGCATTAAATCATTGAAGTATACAAAATATGGCAAGAGGAAGCTATGTGCCACACTAATTGCCAGACTATTTTTGAAAGCGGCCCAGTAGTTAAAGGTGCACCACGCTTCTGTACATATTACAGACAACAGAAAGCAGAAGACAGGAACCTTTGACAGGCTACAGATGACAGACAACCGAAAAATCAGAAGACAGTAACCTTAGAATAATACTATATATAGAAGGAGCATAGAATCGGAATCCTAAGCAATTACTTACTTATAAGAGACTGAAGCCAACTTTTGCCGAGAGGTTGTGTCCTTAAGACCAGGCTGCCAACATAACAACACTAATTTTTTTCATTATACTGGAGAAGGTTGGACATACTTTTGTAACTATTCAAAGCCCGCTCACAAACAATCAAGAAGACAAACCCAGCCATTGGTTATTGTTTACGTTTCACTCTGACGTAATTTTTTTCACCTCGCACGGCATGATATAATAAACATTATTTTCAGCATATTTTAAACTAAAAATAAGATAAAACACTATAAAAATATTACAATAAACGAAACTAACTATCAATAATTAAAATTTACTAAAAATTAAATTAAAAAACCGAAGGCAAATAATTTTAGAGTTATGACGTCACAAATTTCAAAAATGAATTTTTAGAACGCGGATTAAGTGACACAACCAAAGTTGGCTTCAATGTTATCAGTGATCCTCCATCTATATATTGTATTATTCTAAGACAGTAACCTTTGACAGGCTACAGATGACAGGCAACAGAAAGCAGAAGACAGGAACCTTTGACAGGCTACAGATGACAGGCAACAGAAAGCAGAAGACAGGAACCTTTGACAGGCTACAGATGACAGGCAACAGGCTATAGACAGCAGAAAACAGAAGAATCTAGGCAACTTTGAAACATGTAAATTCATCAAAATTTCAAAAACAACGCTAGAGTGTACATTCGCAAATTTGCGCGCCCAGAGCTTCAATCCAAACACGAGGATTGACTTGTGGCCTTATTTATTGCAAGCCTCAGTGACGTGTACGTGTACATGAAGGCCGGGGTCACATTTAGACTCGCAGAGCAGGGCAACATAGTTTTTTAACCGCTCAAATATACGAAACCCCGCCAATTGAGACGCCATAGATTTACTGGTGTCGGGTAGGTCACGTGTGATGTATAGTACTGCTATGCCTTGATTTGCGTCTCAAATTGTGCTGTTTCGTATGTTTCTGCGGTAGAAAAAAAATTGCTGCCCTGCCTTGAGTCGCGTCCGTCTTAATGTGCGCTTGGGTGAAGGCGTCTTTAAAAGAGCGAACACGCACATCGCTCGATTGATAAATTAATAGTTATTGTTCAGGAGATCGCGAGAATCTGCAAATTTGGAACTGAAATTTTATAGGTATAAATCGTAACTTATATTACTTAAGATTATGAATGAGACCAGGCTAAAGTATTTAAAAGACAAGATGTTATTTCGCAATTTAAAAAAATTCCTTTTGAAAGAAGTGTTCTTACGAGATTCTTGCGGATGACATAATCGGACGAGTTGATTTATAAATGTGTCGTGGAGAGTGACGTAGAGGGGGATATTGGATGGTAACGAGTGACGGGGGTACAAACTGGTTCAAACATCTCGTTCTGAGTCCGACCCTTAGACCTGGTGTTGGGAAGGTTGGGATAGAAAGTGAGAATGGTCCGAAATGACTGCTGGAAGCTGGGTGTGTACTCTTGTGTGCGTGAACATGCCGAGGAAGGTGAAAGTGACCCCGCAATAGCCTTTTAGACTCTATAAACCCTCACTTGTTGGTTTCTTAACTTCACAAACACAAGAACAAAGTTTAGTAAACAAAATAATCTTGCAATTAGTGTGCCACATAGCTTCCTCTTTGTGCATTATTACCAATTATTGTCAAATTTATTTAATTCCCCCCCCCCCCTCTTTTTTTTGAAACTATATATTGGACAAACAATGGGTTAATTATGACCTAACATCCAAATTTCAATCAAATTGATCTAGTAGTTTTTAAGATATGTTGGTCTGCAAAAATTGAGTAACTGACCGACACGGAACCAAAAATATTGCCTAATGTTTCAAACTAATTTTTGTCTTCGAATTTTTGAAAATCGGAGACACAAAAAAATGATGCTCCTTCAGAGCGATCACATAGCTTCTGTTACCTTCGATAGCCCAAAGAAGCAAATGAAATAGTCCGCCAATTGATGTGGAACATAGCTTCCTCACTCCAACAGACCGACATACACACCGAGAGCCAAACACAGAACTAAAAATGTTCCATGATTTCTGAAACGGATTTCAGTATTAGATTTTTGAAATTGGAGACCTAAAAATTGTTTGTTCTTTAGAACGATCACATAGCTTCCGTTACCTTCGTTAGCCCGGAAGCAAATTAAATAGTACACCAATTGTTGTGGCACATAGCTTCCTCGCGTCCAATTTCTCATACAGTTTACTTTTACGACCTATTATTGTCAAATTCATTTATTTTTCTCCCCTTTTTATAAATCTCACGAAATTAATTTGATTTTTTACATGAATAGAAGTATCAAAAAGCAAAATTATAGAGCGCAGACGGTTGAAATTATTCTGGGGCTATCTGCGGACTATTTTGTTGACAAACCATCCAAATTTCATGAAAATTTGATGATTACTTTTGAAAATATAGGTGTAAATAAATGTATGTTTGTGCGCATGTAGCAGGGAAACAAATAGTGCAGAAGGTTGAAACTTTTATGATACCAACAATGGGCTAATTATGACCTATCATCCAAATTTCATAAAAAGCGAACGAGTAGTTTTTAAGATATGTTGGTTCGCAAAATATTGAGCGACAAAGAGACACACACGGAGCTGATGTCTGAAACGGATTTCTGTATTGGAATTTTTTAAATCGGATTCATAAAATATTTTCGTTCTTCAAAACGATCACATAGCAGCCGTTACCTTCGGTAACGGAAAAACTAAATAAGCAAAAAAAAAATAATATTCATTAAAAATAACAATAAATTAATCTAATTAAAAAATAAAAAAAACTCCAAAATATGCAGTAATAGAAAGAATGTGAATTGATAAAATCGTTTGGTTTTTTATAGTTAATGAAAGACTGAAGACGACCTTTACTTAGGATTGAAACGTTTCTAAACAACATGTTGTAACTCGTTTTATTCTTACCTACAATATCCAACAACATGAAAATCACAATATCCATAAATATAATCATCTTTTTATCCTTAGTATAGTTTTTATTTGTGTATTATAAATACATGTATTTTGATAGTGTATTTACGTAAAGGTTAATTGTGTTTAGTAAATATCCGGTGAAGAATAGATGAAAAGAAACATAAAAACCACAGAACATTTCGAAACGGCAATTTGTACAGAAGCTAACATTAGATTTTCTTTCAGCTCCTTTTTATAATTTCAACCTTGAAAAATTTCTGCTTTACAAGATTATGTTCTTGTAAATATCTCGTTATAATTATTTTATCTTTTATATGACAATAATTGTAAATTAAAAAATCATTTTAAGGCATAAAATAAGTAACAACGTAAATAACCGACGTATAACAAGCTTTAGCAAGCCATAACTAAAGGAATAATGAATTTTAAAATCAATATAAATTAGTTCCAATGAAGTAAATATTCGAACCATTCGGAACTATATCTATATATATTATAGTTTGTAGCAATATATTGTATTATATTAATTGTATCGACATTAAAAATGTTCACAAAAAAGTATTATCTGTGGTATAGGGTGTTTTATAAATTACGCAGGTTTTAAAAATGCATTTTTAAGCTACAAGAGAATTATGAGATTTATAAAATATAAAATCAAATTATATATACATGGTGACCTAGATTAAATGGTCAATAAAGAAAGAGCGTGTTCTACGAGTCAAATTCTACAAAAAAGGCAAGTAAGCATAAGCCCGATTCTCATTTGCTTTCGAGATTAAAAAAAGTGTTTGAAATTGAACGCTGAGGAGTAACAATTGAAGACAGGGGAGTAGCAATCTAAAGAAGGTGTAACAAATATTCTTCTTTAGACTGTTACACCCCTTATAAAAACAGAAGTGTGATATTCCTTTGTCCCAAAGTACATTAGTCTAAACATCCCTTTGTCTTAGTAGTTATCTTTATCTTAGTAGTTATTAAGGGTGATTTATATTCTAAAGCAATACTTTTCCTACTATAGGTAGTGATGAAAAGTAAAAACATAGGGGAGTAACAATCTAAAGAAGTACACATTTTTTATTGTTAGTAACACTTATTTTTATTTCTCTTTGAAGTTAGTCAACCAAATTGCATCCACTTTAATTTTAATAATTGTAAATGTAATTTCACATGTTCTAAAAGAGTTTGCAATTCGGATTTATTAATTTTAGTAATTTTTTGTCCCAATTGTGTCTTACCTCATATAATTATTTTAATTAACCTGAATAATCTTTTTTGACCATTTAATCAGGGTCATCTGTATAATTATTACATAAATTTATATATAGGTATATGCATATATAATATATTATATGTTTGGGATAAATATGATATAATTTTAGGCATATTTATGTTATTAATTTAGGCATATCTATGTGTGTGTGTGTGTTTCTAATTCTACAGATAAAATAGTCTGTATGTATATATATATATATATATATATATATATATATATATATATATATATATATATATATATATATATATATATATATATATATATAGAATTAGAAAGTAAAATCTACTTTTATTTATATTTAAAATTATATAAATGAACCGTTTAGTTCATAACAGCCTAATATAAAGGATTATTAAGATATTATTATGTTAATACTTTGATTCTAAAATACCGTGGAAAAATAACAAAAATACTTTCCAGCTTATCACAAGGATTAACAAAAAATATTATACACTGAAGAAAAAAAAAAAAAAAAAAAAAAAAAAATAGAATATAATTTACAACGATTTTACTTAGTCTAGAAGGCGATTATATATAATTTATTCAAGCAATTAAATAAGTAGCTGTTAGAACTAAATACTTAAAATAGACTTAGATATAATATTATACAACTAGCAGCATTTCCGTCCTTCGCTAAATTCTTTATTTATTTTCATTGATATTCTTATAAACTACTCGTACAGTTAAGAAGAATAAAATTATTTTTGAGAGATTATCGACATGCTAATGCATAAACCAAATTATTCTCATTGAGATAAAACTCCCTAAATATTTATTGATTTTGACTACACGAGAACTATTTTTAAATTTTAACTTTCCAGGACGGAGGGTTTGTGAGTGTTAGAGGTTTTGTCCACCTCCATGAGTATACCTCTGCAGTGTTTGTAATAAGAGAAAGATTCAGTTAAGTAAGACAGAGGTTCAAATCTGCCACTTCTTTCCTTTTTGGGTTTCCTTGGTAAAACCAAAAACAAGTCCAGTCCATGACATAATGAGCGAATTTCAAATAAAGCTGCGTATTATTGGCTTATAATAATATAGAAAAATTTGGTTTAGAATTTGGATGGGTGAAAAAAAAAAAAAAAAATTGGTACACATGGTGTGCAAAAGCCAACATCGTATTTACCCTTTAAGATGCATGTCGTTGGAAAGCTCTTTAAGAGTACAGTAATTGTTGTTATGTACACTTTTGTCATATTTTCATATTATAAGACGGGGGAAAAATGGAAAAAATACATATTTTTGACCCTAAATTGTCAAACTTTGACACCTAAATGAACTCCAAAAATGTTGGCCAACGAACTCATCCTTTCTTTTCATATAATTGACATTTTAAAATTTGTTTGAAATTTTTAAGTGCATCCTATAAGGGTAAATATCGTCTGGAGTGACACATATAATATTGTACATACATACATAAATTACAAACGCATTACAAAAATTTTGAAGCCATTGTATTAGCTTAATTCTTTTGAATAACGACCTCAAAATTCTCAGACGCTCAAATCCAAAATGGTGGATAGTTTCATGTCAAATTTTCAAAATTTTGATGTATCAAATTAAACGTATTAAAAAGTATATAATATAGCACTTATGAAAATTGTTTAATTTCCTCACGATTTTGTCAACAAACATCAAAAACATCCCCCCCCCCCTTCTAAACGTAATTTCCGCTATGGAAATGTAATTCAATACCAAATAAGAAGCACAACGTGTGGTTGTGCCACAGTAGAGTTAGTATAGAATTTGGATCTGATAAACATGAAATACAAAATGGTGGATAATTATTGACGTGATTTAATCAAATGCTGTTTGAGTAGATTACAGAAATACACAATACTTGATAAAGGTTTAATTTTTTTACGCGATTTTGTCAAAAACAATTTTTTTTCATTAGATTATTAGTCAGAAGACAGATCGCAGGTTCGAAGAACTATTTCCACCATTTAATTAGTTTTAAGTGTTAGTTATTCAGTAATTAATTGCTTAGAAATTCATTTTTAAGTTTTTGGTAGTATTCATACTACGGAAAGTTTAAATTTTAATTTAAATCGAATTATAATTATTATTAACATTCTCTATCTCCCGTTGTTAATAATAATCTTAGTCTCCGTGGTAAAGGCTGGAAGAATTCGCTGGCTTGGGCATGTAGCGCGTATGAGAGAAAATAGAGTCCCAAAAATAATGATGGATGGACGGCCAGGAGGAAGAAGATTAAGAGGACGTCCAAGACGATCTGAGGAGGCTTGGCGTTCGCTCTTGGAGAAGGATTGCGCAGGACAGGGAAGATTGGAGAGGAGTTGTGTCGGCGGCCGTAGCCCTCCATGGGCTGTAGCGCCGTGGATGTATGTATGTAGTATGAATACTACCAAAAATGTAAAAATTAATTTCTAATTGATTGTACAAGGAGCATTATAATTATTATTAGGACCTTTATAATTATATGCGATACTTCTCGGTCTAGTTCTATTGTCGTAAATGTTGACTCCTAGACTTGTGGAAAATTAAAAGCTTAATTCGAGACCTAGGTATCGTTATTGACAGAGGAAATTATTCTTCAGTGAAGCTCAGCTGGTTAGAGCACTATACTGGAAATATAGAGTCCCGTGGTTCGAGTCCCGGTGCTGGAGTCTATTTTTCTCTGTCTATCTCCCGTTGTTAATAATAATTATAATTTGATTTAAATTAAACACTTAGTTAAGTTTTTGTTTTATTTTATATATACTTTGGTTGGATATATAGATTTCTGTGATCTACTCTTACAACAGTTGTTTTCCGGTTTTTCTGCTATTATATATTATGATAACATTTAGTGCTTATTTTTGTTTAAACCTGCCATACATCTAAACCACAGTGGTTTATTATTTTCACAATACCAACGAAACCCTTTTTACGTGAGACTTCACGCAGAACAAAATATTATAATTATAAGGCAATTCAATTCTCTAAAAACTCTTCCAATAGTAAAGTTACTATTCGAAGAGAGACGTCTTTCTATTTATTCCTTATAAATATAAATTCCACAAAAGAATTTATATAAAACTAATATAATTATATATTTATAAAAATCAATAATTATTTTTAATTAATGATTAGAGGAGTTTTGACATAAAAATTCGTATTTTTTTGTTGTCAATTATGGAAGATAAAATAATTTTATTCAAGGTAAAATATTTATTATGGCTTCGTCTCACAAAAATACTGTACATCATTATTATTTTCAGTTTTTCTTTTTATTTTTGGCGGGAGTACTTGTGAGGTAAATGGCGCCAACTTACTATTATAGTTAAGCCATTATCTATATGGTTTTTTAAGACCTTGAATTTATTTTTATTATTTTTTTCATTACTTAATTTTTTTTTTTGTACTTTGTGTATAACCTGTACTTAGGAATGTTTTTAAAAAGTGTTTGTTGTTATTGCTTTTCGAAATATTTTTGTTTACACAATATTTTTTTTTTTTTAGTAATTATGTCTACGTAAAATGTTGTTAGGGTTAAAACAATATATATATATATATATATATATATATATATATATATATATATATATATATATATATATGTATATGCAAATTAATTTAAATTTAATAACGATAACTATAATTACAGGATGTCTAGTCTCTTGGTACACCAATTAAATAAAACCGGTCAGTGGTTTGAAAAAGTTTTTATTAATTCTGCTCTCAGTTTTGATACCTGCATCCGGTCATTACTTCAAATCTGCTGAAATATGTGACCCGTAAGGAAATCGGGTAATTTGCTTGAATTTAAACTGTATAGTTAAGTATGAAATATACTCAACAGAGTCATACACGTTATAATGAGACATGTTACACATTAAATATTAAAATCACGTCGAGACATTATTAACATTTATATTAAAACAGATTGGATGAGATATGCTAAAGATAAAAAATATTAGAAAATATGGACATTATGTTCAAGATAAAAATATTAAAAGATTGAGATATGTTAACGATAAAAGTATTTGAAAAAATCGGTCCGAGACAACGCAGACAAACTTTCTCATATACGAGTTCATAATAACAACCCAGTGTTTTCCATTTATTAGTTTTAGATAAATGTAATTATTATTGAACATTTCATCAAAATTTATCATAGAAATAACATCTTCTCGGCGGGGAATCGAACCCGACCTCTAACTGTCCGCGTTTTAAGCTATTTTCTCAGGAACTAGATTTTTTTCAGGGAAAACTGCTTATATCATTAGATTCGTATGTAAATGGACTTCATATTAGAATTTTTTAATCAAAGTTGTCAAAACCAATTTCGTTGAAAAAATTGTTTTCACGTTTTTTCAGAGTTTTTGGGGGATAGCGCTCTAAATTTGGAGCTAAAAACCCATTTCTCGATTTAGCCTCGGGGTTAGATTTTTCTGAACATGTACGTCAAATTTCGTCAAAATCGGCCCAGTAGTTTAGGCTCCAGGCGTCTGGACAGACAGACGACAGAAAGACATTTCTTAAAAAACACTTTTTTGGACTCATGGGACCTCAAAACGTGTAAATTAATCAAAATCTCTAAATCGAATTTTCGCGCCATTACAATACTTTATATGAGAAAGTGAATATAGAGATATGTTGAAGATACAAATATTAGAAAATATTGAGATATGTTAAAGAAAAAAGTATTGAGAAATCATAGATACAAATATTATAAAAAGCTTGATATATGTTAAGAATACAAATTTTAGAAAATATTGAGATAAGTTAAATATACAAAATATAATATAAGATTGAGGAATGTTAAGGTTAAAAAATATTATAAAAGATTAAAGTATATTTTACATTTATACTGCTAGTGGATTGAGACATCCTAAAGATCTAAATTTTATAAATGATAAAGCCATATTGAAGATAACATTATCATAAAAGGTACAAAAATGTTAAAAATGATATTATTATAACAGATTGAGACATTCTAAAGTTAAAAATATAACTGGTTGAGATATTTTTTTATATATTGATATTACAACAGATGAAGACATACTAAATATGAATATATTATCAAATATTCTGACATTTTGAAGATACAAATATTTTAACTTGTTGAGACACGCGAGATATGAATATATTTTAATTCTTTGATATGACTTATATTTATTTATTTATTTATATCTATCTATATATTATTAAAAATGTTTTGTAAACAAACAAATGTGTAAAATTGTGCGAAGGTTGGCAAAATGAATATGTGTACCAAATTTCATCTAACTCGGTCATCTTTTACTCAAGTTATCGTCATCGGTAGATTTCGTGGCACTCGGTTGCGCGACGGTGATTTTGGAAGGTTTTTCGGATTCATTCCCGGGCTCCAGAACGTGGTATAAGAAACTTCGTTCCAAAAACTTATTTTGTCAATAAAAAAACGATTTTCAAATTTCCAAAAAGTGTTATCTTTACATTGATGGATGAATCAGGATTTTTTTTGCCCTTTACATAAGCGAGATATAGGGGGGGGGGGGGGGGGAGCACTTTTCACATTCATCTTTAAACTACCATCTTCAAACTCGCTTATGCTCGCCCTATCAAAGCTTATAACCAAAAACTGATATATTCTTGTAATCAGCTCGACGAATCCTATCATATGATACCCCACTTGGTCTCTAAATATTATTGGCTTGATAATATAGGAACATTTTGGTTTAGAATTTGGATGGGTGAAAAAAAAAAATTGGTACACAGGGGTACGGGGTACAAAAGTCAAAATAATATAAATCCTTCAAGATGCATGTCGTTGGAAAGCTCTTTAAGAGTACAGTAATTGTTGTTATGTACACTTTTGTTTTATAAGAGGGAGGTAAAATGGAAAAACACGTTTTTTTATGCTATTTTTTTACCGTAAATTATCAAAATATGACCCCTAAATGGACTCAGAAAATTCTGGCCAACGAACTCACCCGTTCTTTTGATATTATTAACATTTTAAAATTTGTTTGGCATTTTTTAAGTGCATCCTAAGGGGGGATATCGTCTAGAGTGACACATACATACACATAAAAAAAAGTTAAAATTTTGGATTTTTAAGTGCATCCTAGCGTGAGATATCGTCTGGAGTGTCACATATATACAATATACATATATACAAATATAAAAAAAGTGTTACATTTTAGGAATCGATTCAGAATGGTCTAAAACGGATTTCCATGGAGAAAATTTTCAAAAATTCGCATTACAAAAATTTGGAAGCCATTGCAATAGCTTAATTTTCTTCGAAAATTCGCTAGGAAAAAAAAAATCTACATTTTTAAAATGTGTGAGTAGTTACTATACTTATATATGCCGAATTTTAAAGTGATTGGACAAAAGGTGTAGCTGTGAGAGCAGGCGACAGGCAGACGGACAAACAGAGGCAGACTCTATAAGTGTTTTGCCTAAGGACACTAAAAAAGTATTAGTAGAACAAAACACGAAAATCCAAAAATTTATATTCTAGTGGAAAAGGATAATTTCCTTGCATTTATTAGATGATTTTGTTCATTATATGAAATTAATTTACAGAGGTTCTACAAGAAGCGAACTTAATTTTTTTTTTTTTTTTTTTATTTCCTATCAGGTCTGTTTAAAGAAAAGGATTTTACGTGTGAAAAGTAAAAAGGGTCCTGACGAAAATCAGGAATTTCCCAGGATTCTTCTTTTAACATTCCCTACATTTTCTCTTTCGGTTGAGCAAATCGCAATTCTTCTAATGATAATCTTATTAAAGGATTCGTTAGAACGTACAAACGTTTATAAATATTGTAAAATTATAATTAGTTTTATCAATATTATTAAATAACAATAAATAATAACAGTTAACGTAAAAATTTATAATCAGGAGGTTTTCAAAATTTGAATTTGAAGAGATGAATATTTATCGTAATGTAAGAGCATTCGTTGAATGAACATAAACAGCAGCATTTATCTAAAATAGACGAATGGTCCTATGTGTCCTGTTTCGAACCCCAGTGGAGTCAGACTTATTTTTATTTTATATTAAATGTAAGCAGACAGTTAAAATGAATGTGAGACTTCCTTTGAGCTACTTCCGGTCACTCACATTCAACAAAATATGCATTCTGTCTGTCTGTTTGATAGTAACATTTACGTGTCCGACGATATCATGAGTAAAAGTTGGCCGATTTAGTTGAAATTTGGTATACATGTTCCTTTTACTAATTCTCAGGCTAAGTTCGTTGGACAGCGTTATCCGTCCAAGAGTTCACGCGCAACGCTCGTGTAAACGTGAGCTTCAAATGTAAAATTGGAATTTTTGGAGAGGAAAAAAGATTCTATCATCATTTAGTCGATGAGACAAACATTTTTTTACTCTGCAAAACCGTGGAGCCTAAATTACAGAGCAGATTTTGATAAAAATTTAGCAAGATGTTCATAAAAATCATACTACGACGAGAAATCAATTCTAGCTCTAAATTTTGGGGCACTACCCCCAAAAATTAAAAATAAATTCTCAGAAATGTGATCTATTAAAAAATCTAAAAATTTGTCCATTTAAATACGAATCTAACCGGTTTTTCCGGGAAAAATTTAGTTCCCGCGATATTGCTAAAAATAAATCTGATTTTGATGAATATCAAAAATAAACAGTCGACAACCACCTGAGATTTTTTAATACCTCACTAATCCGGAAATCTCGCTAATCCATACGACCCTGTTGAGTAAATTTTAAAAATAATAGTTATTTATGTAACTAGGCAGCAAAATGGAATTTTACTGACGAGTGATTAGATTGACAGGCTATGATAATTAACTGCCGAGGCGAAGCCGAGGCAGATAATTTACCTACTTGACTGTCGAGGCAAGCCGAGGCAGGCAATGAATAAACGAGGCAGAAATGTTTCCTTTGCTGCCTTGTTGCATACAATATTTTATCTACGAGCGGCAGAAAAATGAAACTGCTAACATACCATCTTTATTAATATAACATAGTTAATTACTATGTTACATTTAATAAGATAATAACATACGTATTAACTAAAATTAATGTTCATAAAGAAATCAAATAAGAAGCTTTGGAATAATAACAATAAGTGAATAGCAATCTGTATCTATAACAACAAAATACAAAACACACGTTTATAGCTCACAAAACTTCTGAATGAATAATGCACGCAATATAAACTATTTATTTATATTTTTACTAAAAAATTACTAAAAGTATTAAAGATATCTTCTATTGCTTAGAATAAAAGAAGTAAGTAGAATAAATCAAGAAAAGTAGCTAGTCTAATCTAGAATGACTTCAGTAATAATAATAATATGGATGTTGAATGTTTACATGATGCTGCAGTGTAGCCAGTGACTCCGCTATTTTTTTAATTAAAGATCTACTATTCATTGAACTTATTTAACAGAATTAACAAATGTAAACAAATTATTTTAATATTAAACCGTTTATTTATTAAATATTACGTATTGAACTATAATATATAATGTTATGTGGTAGAGATAATTGTATAAACTGTTATTGCCAACATTATAACAATTAAAATTTTGCTACCTAGGCATCAAAATTTATTTTTATGCCAAGGCAGTAAAATCACATTTCTCTGCCTGAAATCAGTTCAATAATGCCTCATTTTGCTGCCCCAAGTAGATATAAGCAATTAAAGAGTTGTTCAAGAAGTGTATAGTGTAAACAAGGTGGTTCCAATTTACGTTGAGAAAAAAATTGATGTTATTCCTTTAAACTAATTTAGTTTTCAAATATTAATAAGATTATGATGTCATAAATATCTCTTTAAAATTACAGCGTGTGAAAGTGTGTAAGAAAAACGAGAGTAAGAAGTGTAGGTGCTTTAAATGTAACGAGTATCAAATATGTTAATATGTCAATTTAATTTAGAAATTTAACAGTCAGATCTTTTCTCTTTAGAATTGCGTACTGTTACATTAAAAATAAAAAATTCTTTGAAGTATATTTATGTTTTCAACACCTTATTCAAATGACAATATAGAAACTTAATGAAGTAGGCGTTATTGTCTTCATTTTACATTTTATTACACCATCATATTGAATATATATATATATATTGAAAGCGTAACAACAGAAAGTATATATAACTCTATTTTTTACAAAAAAAAAATTATATAATTTAATAAATTTGCATCTTACATGAAAAAGGTGTAAAATTTTTGCTTTTCAATTTATTCAATTTTCTCAAAATTAAAAGTATAATTTGGAGATGCTAAACTTAGAAAGTAGGCTAAACTACGAATCACTAAACTTTATACGTGTTTTGAATAATAAAAAAAGCGAAAGTTTTTTTTTGATAATTAGAAAAAGACAAAAAAATAACCTTTATAATTTATGTAGTATAGTGTGACCCCTCGAAGGACCTTTTTGTGAAAGATGTTTCAAAAGAAGCTCCTTTATTTTATTTCCTACTTTGGTGTAAAAAGACGAAGGATCTGCTTTGATGTTTTTAAATGGAAATCCTTTAAGGATGTGGTTCCTGGTCATTCATTTTTTTTTAATAGTTATAAACTTGAAAAAAAAAAAAAAACTGTTCTGAGAAAACTCAGACGAATTTTTTTATAAATTTGTCAAGGTAAAAAAGTCAGTCATACATGTAGTTTCGCCATCAGGAAAATCATAAATTTGTGACGCCATTAAATTATTGTTCATTTTCCTGAGAAAACAAAGATTCGTGAAAAAAAAAAAAATCTAAATTTTTTCCAATTGTACTGAAATTTGCACTAATTATACCTCTTTATAAGACAAACATTTCTACGGAATTTAGTTTTTTAAAAATACCATTTTGAAAATGCTGCCATTTTGAAATATAGACTTTTGAACTTATAAATTTAACGATAATTTTGACATGCTATTTCGCTGATTGAGCTAAACTTTGCACCAGCTATACTTCTCCATATTTGCACTTGATATCTGACATAATTTTGAAATTATACGGTAAGGAAGATTCGAGTTGCCCCATGACCAAATTTGTAAACCTAAAACTATTTACTTATTATATTAGCTAATTATTTGATTTTTAAGTAATTTATTATATTTTAGTAAAAAAAAAAAAAATAGAAAAAAAGAAGATATTTCCACGTTATTTTGCAATTTATAATCAATTTTCTTAATAATATTTGTCGATACTATCAAAATTTAGAGTAGTTTGCGCTCTTGATATTGTTTTAAAAATTTTCATGAAAATGATCACCCTCTATAAGAAATAGAGAAAATAATAATATTATTTGATGTCAATGAACAATCAGCAGTTTTTATAAAGAATAACTTTTATTTCAACAACTAAAAATACGCTTTATTAGAACGAAGTTCCTTACGGCACGTTACAGCATCTGGAGCCCGGGAGTGAATTAATAAAAAACTGTCACAAAACCGACTGTCAAGAAATCGAAAACTTAAGTAAATGATTACCGATTTAGTTGAAATTTGGTACATATGTTTATATTACCAATGCCAAAGACGAGTTCGTTGGACAAAGTTATCCGCACAAGCATTCACGCGTAACGCTCGCGTAAACGTAAGCTTCAAATATAAAATTTGAATTTTAGAACGGGAAAAAATTCCAACTTCATCTATTCAATGAGAGAAACAACTTTTTTAAATATTTTTTTTTTAGTAAAACCAACACCGACACCACTATGAAGTGTTAAATATCGCTAAATTTATTAAAGCGGACCTAAACGTTTAAAATGGATAAGACAACGTTTTTACCGATATCTTACGTTCTCGTTCTAACGTAACGATTATAATAAAACTTCATCGTCTAAAGTACAATTGAAACAGGCATGTAAAATTTCAACCTGATACAAGTAGAAGTTTTTGTGTAGTGCAGAGTTTTATTTTATAATATTTTAAACTGAGTTGGCCGGGACGTGAGGGATAGTGTGATTTTATAAGCGCAAGGAACTTCGTTCCTACTGGGTGTCCCGCGACACCGCACTTATTTTTTCCTCTTGAATTCTCTATCTTGGGACACTATACGACATAGTATCTATACTACATATAAGAGTAAGTAAAAAGCACATAAAACAAATAAATTCCTTTGTTCTTTGAACTGAAATAAATTATCTTTTTCTTTATCTAAAAATAAGTTTTAAGTTCCTGTATAAGACAAAAAAAAAAGATAAAATAAAACTAGTTCGAATCGAATTTGAACCCGGATCTTTTAATCAATTTTTTATTTTCCAAATGCATTTAACTTGTAATGCTTTAGCAATATATAGAGACTTACAATGCGTTTTTTTTTAATCTTATTTATTTATTTATGTATGTAAGGTAACATTTGAATTACTTTTAATGATCAAGGTAATACGAGTACCAATGACACGAAACCTGATTTATTCGTACACAAATTGGTTCACACAAAATATAAATCTTCGCCTTTAATGGTACTTTGATACTAACCTTTTAATGGCAAATAAAAAGGATTTGCGGTTGAAACATTAAAAACCATTCTTTCATCCTGTTTTAAATAAGAATTAAAAGGTTTTTCATCATTCTTCTTTTAACTTAATCTCTCTCTCTCTCTCTCTGTATATATATATATATATATATATATATATATATATATATATATATATATATATATATATATATATATATATATATATATATATATATATATATATATTGGATATAAAAAAATAATTTTGTTCGATTTTTGACTTTTTTCTATACGGGTCAGAACGTGTTAAAATTTTTCTGTCATGAACTTAATGTAATTTACTTAATGCTTGGATTATTTGTATGATAATATCCATGAACACAAAAAACATCATATGATAACTGAGGTGATTTGTATGCTATTGCAGAATATTATTTGGTAAATGGTAAATATATTAATCAAACTTAATATTTAATTAATATTATAATTGTATGATAATTATTTTTAAACTGATGGCAATTAATGCCATTAATTTGATATATAAATTGAAAATGAATTATACATTCTTTAAAATAAAGAATACAAAATATTTATTTAAAATTGATTTAAATTAATATAATTAATTAATTAATTAAGTCAGTAAATAAACAAAAATAAAGCTTGACAAATAAAATATTCAAAAATAAATTACATTTGATGAGGATAAAATTAATGAAATAGATGAATGTTTGGAGAGATGGTCTTAACGTATATAATACACAAATAAAGTCAAGTATTTTCCACGCCTACACAAATCCAAGTTTATTTATTAATGTAACAAAATAAACGTGTATATAAATTTTATCTGTCATGTGTCAATACATTATGACAAATAGATGTGTCCGCCACAGTACTCCCCCTCCCCTTTAAGAAAATGTTACTTTTCTTGTCCTTGAAGGGGTAGACTGTTCTTCACCTTCTGCTAAAACATATGCAGGTTTTATTCTGTCTATAGAGACAATTTTTTCTTTACCATTTACTAAAATCGAAAATGTTTTTTGTCCCTTCTTCAACACCTTGTGGGGACCGGTGTATGGTGTATCTAGCGGTTTTCGAACGCTGTCGTCTCTTAGGAAGACATGAGAAGTTTCTTTCAAATCGGGATGAATGAAGACTTTTCTTTTAGTATGCCTTGAAGCTGAAATAGGTCTTAGATTTCCCATGGCTGAGCGTAAGCGTTCAACGAATTCATGTTGTGGTTGATCATTTTGCGTTGAAGCAACGATAAGCTCGCCAGGTAGTTTCAGTGCTCGTCCGTATACCAGCTCTGCAGGACTGGCTTGTAAATCTTCCTTCACGGCTGCTCGCATGCCTAGCAATACTGATGGTAGGGTTTCTAGCCAGTTGCTGTTTTCCTGACATTTGAGTGCTGTCTTTAGCTGTCGATGCATACGTTCCACCATGCCATTAGCTTCGGGATGGTAGGCCGTTGTTCTTGTTTTTCGCGCGCCAATTAATTTTGCTAAAGCTTGAAAAAGTTTTGACTCAAACTGTTTTCCCTGATCACTTATGACGGTTGATGGAACTCCGAATCTCGCAACCCAGTTACCAAAGAAAGCTTTTGCTACTGCTTCAGCCGTGATTTCCGTAAGCGGTATGACTTCAGCCCATTTCGTGTATCGATCTATGCAGGTGAGTAGGTATCGAAAACCGTTACGTTGTGGCAAAGGACCAACTAAATCGATATGGACTATGTTAAAACGTTCGGTATCCTGTGGAAAATCTGCAATTGGAGATTTGGTGTGACGATGTATTTTAGCTTTCTGACAGGCTTCACACGTTTTAACCCAATCCGCACAATCCTTGTCCATTCCTGGCCAGATAAAACGCTGTCTTACAAGTTTTGAAGTTGTTTTCCGACCTGGATGTGAAAGGTTATGGATTGTAGAGAATACGTTTTTTCTGTGTGAACGAGGGATGTAGGGTCTGATCTTATCCTTGTCAAGAGCACAATAGAGGGTACTTGTTTAGATGGTTACTCCCATTGTTGGTTACTCCCCAAAAGTGAGTAACCAAGTCCTGGTTACTCACCAAAAGGGAGTAACCAAGAAATTATTATCACAATAATGGAATAAAACAATGTTGAAATAATGAAAAACAAATATATGCTTTTATATTCAAAAATATATAAAGATACAAAAAAAATTAATCAATAAACGACGAGATTCCCTCCCACAAAGCCTTCAATCTTTGTGCCTGAGGGAAATCCCGCCGCCATAGAAACTCTGAAATATATGATGTAAACAACGATCTTGCGGTCCCATAATGCCGCTTATGGCGAGCCTTGAATTTCTGCCAGGTACTCTCAATAGTATTAGTATGATAACCAGACTCTGGGTCGACAAAATTTTGAGAGTGGTTAACCACATAATGAGAGTAACCCTCTGAAACCGAAAATCAGACGATATTAGTTATCGATTACCAATTTAAACTCTTCTAAATGTCAGAATTTGATTACACCATTGTTTAAATTTTTTATGCAAAGGAATATTTTTAGACTCAAACATGATTAGTAGGATATCAAAATTGTGTGTTGCAAAAAATTAAATTCGCAAATACCTGGCAAAGATTCAATCTCGCCATAAGCAGCCCATCCATCAGACACGACTATCGATCCTGGCAATACATGTTTTTTTAATATGTTTAGAAGAGTGTGAGCATCACGCATATCCACTGCTTCCAAGAAACACCGCCCACTACCTCGCTCCACACCTCCAAAGTACCATTGATCTCCTACCTAAAATCACCACAAAATAAAATTAAATCTAATAATAATTTTAAATAATAAATAATTTTAAATAATAAATAATTTTATATATTAAGAGTCGTAGTAATATTGGTATTATTATGAGTAGGTAAACTACGAATCAAAGTAAGATAATATTTAAAATACAGTCTGTTCGTCCAATAAGTTTTATATATTTAATAATGAATACATAAAATTCACTTACCAATCGACCACGATTATATTTCCTTCTTGATATAACCGTTTCGTCAATCTCGATTACCACACCTGGACCTCCAATCAAAATTTCATTTTTTTGATAATGTTTACAACATACATCTCTGTAAATAAATACATTTATAAATAAATTTATACAAAAATGTAGTCAACGGTTTTGACTAGAAAGATTTGTCGATATCTTAAAATTGATAATAATTTCTTTCTAACCGTGGATAATAATCATTACAATACATAATAATAATATAATAGCATAATTACCTAAAAAAATTACAATAATCTACAACAGTTGCTTGTGAAATTTTAGTGCCATCACTTCTTCTCAATTCACTTTTAATTGCATCATAGGTGTAAATTCCCAAACACCATAAGAAACTCAGATGAAAAATTTCTACAAGTCCCAATCTGGCTCCTTCAAAGAAAGTCCCAGACAGTGCACCTAATGTTTTTCTACAATTTTTTCTAGGACAACACCAAGTCCCATACTGTCGCCTTCCTACTGGTAGGCGAAGTTTCATATCTCGTCCACATCCATTTTCTGGGCATGCCCGATTTTTTTGAAAGACACCAATACCTATAAGCAACAATAAACGCTCAGATAAGAATACAATACAATACAATATTACTGTTACACTAAACACGCAATAGTAAAATAAAAAAAAAACTAAAGATATTAAAATAAATAGAACTTACCCTGTAAGAATTTGTAAAGATCCCAATTAGATTTATCTTCGGTTAATTTATAAACATCTCTTAGGGTTAAATCGATTAACACCATCCAACCGTCCATTTGAGTTTTATTTAAAAATATGAATAAATTTAAATCACACAATTAAACGCAGACAACTTCCAAATTTGAAAAGTCAAAGTTTTAAAAAAATAAAATTTGATATGACATGACATAAAAAAATAAAAAAAATAAAAATACATAAAATATTACAAATATGACCAAGGGAATAACAATAACATACAATCTTATAACCAACCATATATCAATCTAACATAGTCCTTATGTGTTTATAAATACTATAATAATCATTTTTTTATGTTTGTGTATGAACGAGATGCAATAGGATCAAAGACGGAAATAAAACAAAATCACATAACAAACATAAAACATCAATACCAAATCTAAATCTTATTAATAAAACACCTTAGACTAATTCAATTTGTTATTCCATTTGGAATTTTTCAAAGGGAGTAAATATCTGAATTAGTCTAAGGGGTATTCTTATTTAGATGGTTACTCCCTTTTAGAATATTATTAAAAGGGAGTAACCATCTGAATTAGTGTAAGGGGTGTCCTTATTTAGGTGGTTACTCCCCATGGTATTAATGTAGGGGAGTAACCATCTGAATTAGTCTAATGGGCAATCTTATTCAGATAGTTACTCCCTTTTAACGTATTATTGAAAGGGAGTAACCATCTGAATTAATCTAAAGGGTCTTCCTATTTAGACGGTTACTCCCCTCTCCCCTTGTTATTAGTGTAGGGGAGTAACTATCTGAATTAGTCTAAGGGGTATTCTTGTTCAGATGGTTACTCCCCTTTAATAATATTATTAAAGGGGAGTAACCATCTGAATTAGTCTAAGGGGTGTTCTAATTTAGATGGTTACTCCCTTCATAAATTCTTTGCGAATATTCTCTTTCCCCCTATTCTAACCCCAACAAAAGCCCCAATGCTTTTCTACATCCCCGGGTAAGAATGTATTAAATATTAAAATTGATAATAACTAAAAATAGAAATAGCCAAATCAAGAAATTAGGGGAGTAACCAAAAAAGGGAGTAACCAACTAAAATCAACAAAGGGGAGTAACCTACTAAACAAGGTCACATAAATAAAAAAACGAATTGGTTACTCCCTTAAAAGGGAGTAACCATCTAAACAAGTGCCCAATAGAGAGGTTTCGAAATATTAGGCAGGTTAGTCAGATGAAGTTTTAGAGATGACTTTCCCTCTAACAACATCTTGAGATCGTCGTCTACCTGACTCTCTGCGATCTGCTCGTAATCTATGGTCGAAGGTACATTGATGGCGTTGATTCTAGACAATGCGTCAGCTACGATGTTCTCTGGACCAGCTACATATTGTATATCAGTTGAAAACTGAGCTATAAAGTCTAGGTGTCTCAGTTGACGTGGAGAACACTTGTCAAGTTTCTGTCGAAAGGCAAACGTCAGTGGTTTGTGATCGGTGTATATTCTGAAGTCACGCCCTTCTAGCATATGCCGAAAGTACTTGACGCCAGAGTATACAGCGAGCAATTCCCTGTCATACGTGCTGTATCGTTTTTGCGTATCGGTGAGCTTTCCTGAAAAAAAACCAAGTGGTCTAGGACCTGTTTCTTCAATTTGGTGTAGTGCTGCGCCGATGGCAGTGTCTGAAGCATCAGTCGAGAGGTATATTTGACCATCTGGTTTCGGAAAAGCTAGTGTTGTAACGTCACCTAAAGCTTTCTTGCAAACTATAAATGCTTCTTCAGCAGCTTCCGACCATTTAACTTTTGTGTTGTCTTTCTTTTTCTTTGACCCTTTAATTAAATCAGTCAAAGGTGCTTGCAATCCTGATATGTTTGGAATGAATCTGTGATGGTAATTTACCAGTGCTAGGAAACGCCGAACCTCCTGCACGGTTTCAGGTTGCTTGAAGTCTTGAATTGCTTTGATTCTATCTGATAGTGGCTTTAAACCTTCTGACGATATCTCATGTCCAAGGAAGCAAATAGATGTTTTTCCAAAGGTACATTTTGATGCATTTAAAGCGATGCCGTATTCCGAGAGACGTTGGAAAACTTGTCTGACGTGGCTGAGATGTTCTTCTTCCGAAGTCGAGGCGATAAGAACGTCATCTATGTAAACATAAACAAAATCTAAACCTCGCAAGACATTGTTTATGAACCTTTGCATCGTCTGGCCAGCGTTGCGAAGGCCAAAGGGCATTCGGACAAACTCAAAAAGTCCAAATGGTGTGATGACTGCAGTTTTTGGAATGTCATCCGGTTCGACTGGAATTTGGTGATAAGCCTTAGTCAGATCTAATGATGAAAAAATTTTCTTACCGTCTAAACCTTGAGTTAAGTCGTGAATATGAGGCAATGGGTATCGATCGGGAATTGTGACTGCATTAAGCGCCCTATAATCACCACAGGGACGCCAGGTGTTGTTCTTTTTAGGCACCATATGTAATGCGCTAGCCCAATTACTGCTTGATGGACGACAGATACCTTGAGCGATCATGGACTCGAATTCGGCTTTAATGTCTTTCAGTTTCTTCGGACAAAGTCTACGAGCCTTTGCGTAAACTGGTTGACCTGAAGTGATTATACGGTGAGTTGTTGAATGCTCAATTTCGGTGGGAAGAAAATCTTTCATAATTTGCGGAAAAGAGGTTCGAAGTAATTGATAGTATATACTTTCTTCCTGCACAGCTCTTATCACAACTGCTTTCTCATTGGATATTGATACTGGAGTTTTGGTGTTCGTCAAACCATCTCTTAATTGTTTTCCTCTTAGATCGATGATGATGTTATGTTGTGTGAGGAAGTCTGCACCAAGAATCGGTGTGGTAACATCTGCTACGAGGAAGCTCCAAGTATACTTTCGACGGAGTCCAAGGTCGACCATAACACGATGTTCACCATAAGTCCGAATTCCAGTTCCATTGGCTGCAAATATTCTGAAGGATGGATCAGGTACTCTTCTACGAAGGCGGTTGGCTGGTAACACTGAAAGGTCAGCGCCCGTGTCGATTAAATATTTCCAGCCCATACTCTTATCGGTAATCCATAGGCGGCTCGATTTATGTTCACCCTGCTGCACCGCCGCGAGTGCAGGGCTTGTTAGTTTTTTGCTTCTGTGTTCTTATTGGCCATTGTACAAGGTTTTCTGCATTTGCGAGCATCCTTTCCATATTCTTGATGGTACCAGCATATATCTGACTCGTCATTGGTACTCTTCCTTGAAGCTGATCTTCTTCGGGAGTTACATCGATAGCGAGAACTACTTCGAAATCTTGGATTGTAACGGCCACGCACGATTGCCGCAAGTTCATTTACTTTAGTTAATGCAGATACTTCCGATTGCATTGATGTTGAAGGTGCATTGTTAGATGCATGATTGACAGTGCTCACCTGACTACCAGTAACTTCTGTTATTTTGTCTGCGAGTACGGCAATTTTTGAAAGGTCGGTCTCATCATCACTTACAGAAAGAATCGCTTGAGTTTGAGAAGGTAATCTTTGTAACCAGAGTGAACGCAAAAATTGGTCAGTTACTTTAGAACCAGCAAGCTCCCGCATACGTCTTAATAGTAGGCTTGGTTTATCATCACCAAGTTCTATGCTCGTCAACAGTTGGCGAATCTTTTTTTCTTCCGAATCGGCGAAAGAATTAACAATGCGCTTTTTTAGTGCTTCGTATGCTCCATCTCGAGGAGGGGAGGCTACAATGTCCGAAACATGGTCTAAAATGTCCATTTCCAGAGCTCCTACGATATGGTGGAATTTAGTTTCGTCTTCTTTAATGCCTGCAATTTTGAATTGGGATTCTATTTGGATAAACCAAAGGTGGGGCTTCGTTTTCCAAAAGGGTGGGATTTTGATAGATACTCGATTTAAATACGGTTGGTTTGTCGTTACATCTGATTGATTGATTTGAGAGAAACTTGAAGATGTATCGTTGGGATTAACGGGGTTTGGTTGCGGTAACATTTTCAGGTTTTTAAAAATATATTTTTTTAAATTTAATTTTTATTTTTAAAATGTCAATAATTTTATAAGGAGTCAAAAAATAAAACTTACAAGGGTAGAATTTTGAATGCTCGTTCGATTGTTCTAACTCACAAGTCGCGGGTCACCACTTTGGAGAGATGGTCTTAACGTATATAATACACAAATAAAGTCAAGTATTTTCCACGCCTACACAAATCCAAGTTTATTTATTAATGTAACAAAATAAACGTGTATATAAATTTTATCTGTCATGTGTCAATACATTATGACAAATAGATGTGTCCGCCACAAATGAAAATTTCATAAAGGAAGAAATAATTAAATTTGATGAATAAAAAAGACAAATTAAAATTTTGACGAATAAAAAAGACAAATTTAAATTTTGATGAATGTATTTAAGTATTAAAAAAATAGTACTTACATTGGAGGTAATTTGGTTTGATTGATTTTGGTGGTCGAATTTGTGGCATCGAAGTACTTATAAAGCTTATCAGTATTAAACATAATGGCATAAACGACATATTGACACAACTAAAGTTATTATTCACTTTAATTTATAAAGTTAAATAATTTATATACTAAAATAAATCTACACTAAAAAAAATTAAAATTAATAATAATTTAAAATATGAAAGAACACTTCATTGTCCTATGATGATTTAAAAAAATAAATTAATTTCTGTTTAAGTTCATTATTTTTTTTGTATAAAATTTATAAATGGGTATAAGTGAAGTTGGCGAAAGGAAATGAAAGAACGACGTTTCGTAAACTATGGTTTTTTTTAGACCGTCTTCAGTTGAAGTACAAGGTAAGACTGGATTGTTTAGAGACACTGTAAGTAGTTACCCCACCCTAGACTCTCCTCTCTCTACTTGTCCTTCTAAATCCAGTCTACAGGCTACAGGACCTTCCTATAATGTACTAAGTAACTTTGTTCTCAAACAATTCTCTATTATATATGCTACACACTCTATCTTTTACCTATTTCTAATCTTATCTCTTAAAGATCTTTTCAGAAAGTGCTTTAGCCTCTACAAAACTACCATCCATAAGTGCTCTTTAAGTAAATATTCATAAATATTAAATATATATACCTTAAATATATCAATTCAATCTAACAGATTTACTTATAAATATCCTATTTAATACAGATTATTATACAAATGTAATTTTTGATATCTTAATGAATTCATAAAGCATCCTTAAGTAAATTTACTTTAATCATAAATTAAATTTACATTAATTAAAGTAAATTACAGTAATAATAAAAAATTAAAATAAGCCCAAGTAAGGATAAAACTATCCCAATTAAATCCGACAGATTTTGTTAGTTATCTTATTTAATACAGATTATAATAAAATAGCAATTTGAAAATCTCGCAATGTATGTAAAAAAAAAGTCCAGTCATGCACTATGACTTAATGAGCGAATTTTCAAAGAAATCTGCGTATTATTGGCTTATGATAATATAGGAAAATTTTGGTTTAGAATTAGGATGTGTGAAAAAAATTGGTACACAGGGGTACGGGTACGGGGTAGATAAGATAAGATAAGATAATCCATTTAGTAAATTCAGTTATCTTTTACATTTACAAATCTATACAACATTCGAATTTAAATCAGCCAAAGCTGTGGGGTACGGGGTACAAAAGTCAAAATAGTATAAACACTTCAAGATGCATGTCGTTGGAAATCTCTTTAAGAGTACAGTAATTGTTGTTATGTACACTTTTGTCATATTTTCATATTATAAGAGAGGGGTAGGTTAAGTACGTGATAGGATGCGAGGAAGCTATGTGCCACACCAAATGACAGTCTATTTTTTTTATATTTTATGATAATTATTGATGGAAGGATGATATAGGTGTAGGTATGAAATAAAAAGCTTTACATGTTGTAAGGAAACGTTTCAACCCTTAATAAGCTCATCTCCAGTTCTTTATTAAATTGAGAAAATTAATCGTTGTGTGGAATTTTACAAAAACTAAAAACATATAATCTTTGTAGGAGAGTGTCTACTAATTAATAATTCGTGTGTAAACTTACTCAATTCATTAAATAGCGTGGACATTTGTTTAATACATTTTCTTGTCTGTATATAATAATTAACATAATTTTAAATTGATAAAAATAACAACAAGTAACAATAATGTGGATAAAACTAATATTCTTCATAATTAACAGTCATTAATAATAATAATTTGTAATCTTTCCTGCATGGAAAGATTACAAATTATTGGAACGAAGTTCTTTATCGAGTTATTCCGAAAGCGTCACCGAGTTATTTGAAATTTAGTACACATGTTCATTTTACCAATGCCCAGGATTAGTTCGTTGGACAACGTTATCCGCCCAAGCGTTCACGCGCAACGCTCGCGTAAACGTAAGCTTCAAATTTAAAATTGGAATTTTAGGACGGGAAAAAATTCTAACTTCATCTATTTAATGAGACAAACAACTTTTTTAAATAATGTTTTTTTAGTACAACGAACACCGACACTGCTATGAAGTGATAATGATCGCAAAATTTATTAAAGCGGACCCAAACGGTTAAAACAAAGAAAACAACGTTTTTACCGATTTCTTACGTTCTAACGTAACGATTTTAATAAAACTTCTTACACATCGTCTAAAGTTCAATTGAAACAGGCATGTAAAATTTCAACCTAATACAAGCAGAAGATTTAGGGTGTTGGTGTTTTATATTATCATATTTTAATTGGAGTAATACCCCGGTGGAGTCTGAGGGGACAGTCCTGTTTCGTCTCTACAACCATCTGCTTTAACCATAAACTTATCATAATTAACTTTTTTCTCAATATACTATACATTATTTATTGTAAGACGCTCGCTTCAAAGATATTAAAAAGTTGTTCTTTTAATTTTGCCTTAACTCCGCTAGTACAATTAGTTAGTTACTTTTAATTTTGTCTCTTTTCTAACTCCACCATGTATAAATAGGTAGTATCGTATACTTGGAACTGTGATTTTATCATTTATATTTAATGAAAAGCGTAAGGAACTTTATTCCTACCGGGTGTCCCGCGACACCACACTTATTTTTATTATTAATTAATTTAGTTAAACCACCTCTAACCATCTCAAACCACCTCTTACCATCTCAAACCACCTCTAACCACCTCTTACCATCTCAAACCGCCTCAAACCACCTCTAACCATCTCAAACCACCTTTAAAACTATTCATCCTTAACCACAGATATGTGAATGAGAATAATTAGACATAAAGTTGCAAGAAAAGTAATAAAAATGTTTTTTTATGAGTCTTGGCTAGTTTTTATTTGTATAAAACTGACCCCCATAAAGACTTATTAGCTTCCAGAATCGTGAGGGTATTTTACTATAATTTTAAATAATATTTGTTACTTGGACGGGGCATCTTAAATATGCATAATTGTAGATAAATTATCCTTCTTTAATAAGTGGTATATTTCAATACCAGGTAATAAACAATTCATAGTATTAAATAATGTCCGTCTAGGTAACACATAAATCTTCTTTAATTATTGGAAACTTCTACTGAATATGTTTGATGCTTTTTATTCCTAAACAATTTTTACTTATTATCTTCTCCTAGGAAGTTAAAGATACAAATTTAAATATTGACTGACCTAAAGCAAAAGGACGTTTTATGGAGTTATTACACAACATATTTTCAAATAAAAATAAAAACATATATTTTGATAAATACAAAGAAACTGTCTCTCCTCGTAATAAAATATGTACTTATGTTTATTTACCGAAGCAGCTTTCCACATTTAAAAAGCCATTATCAGTGCTTATGAATAAATACTAAGTGATAAAATTTATTATCATAAAAATAAACCGAAATAACAAGTAAAAAAATAAAAGCTTATAACAAAATCAGCAAATATAATAAATAAATAATAAGCTAATAGTCCAGGAGATAGCGTGCAAAAAAATGTCTGACTAACATCAAGCTAGAATTTTATTTAAAACTTAATCTTTTAGTGCCTTTAAAGAATAAGTGGTCGGCAAAGATCGTCTGCGGGACATAGCTTGGCAATAGGCATTTGAAAAAAACAAACCAGTGGAGAGCAGCCATGTATCGCCCGCGGACGAACTTAGCCGACCACATATTCTTATAAGGCACTAAAATATCAACTTTTACACAAAATTCTAGCTTGATGTTAGTCAGACACTTTTTTGCACGCTATCTCCTGGACTATAAGAAAAAGTTAAATAAGTAAATAAATAGGAAAATAATTAATAAAAAAAAGTCCAGTCATGCACCATGACTTAATGAGCGAATTTTCAAAGAAATATGCGTATTATTGGCATATGATAATATAGGAAAATTTTGGTTTTGTATTTGGATGGGTGAAAAAAAATGGTACACAGGGGTATGGGGTACAAAAGTCAAAATAGTATTTACCCTTCAAGATGCATGTCGTTGGAATGCTCTGTAAAAGTACAGTATTGTTGTTATGTACACTTTTATCATATTTTCATATATGAGGGGGGGAAAATGGAAAAAACACGTTTTTTGACCCTAAATGGTCAAAGTTTGACCCCTGAATGAAGTCCAAAATTTCTGGCCAACGAACTCATCCTTTCTTTTGATATTATTGACATTTTAAATTTGTTTGAAATTTTTAAGTGCATCCTAAGGGGAGATATCGACTTGAGTGACACATACAGGGTGGTCCAAAAGTCTCCCCCCCCCCCCCCCCCCCTCTTAACTTTTGAACGGTTCGAGATAAATTAATGAAACTTGGGGGATCTCTACCATGCAAAGTTAAGTTTATTTTCATGCAATCACCCACTAGGGGCAACCACCCACTTTGCCCCCAGGCCACCCAACTTCAAAATTTCAAATTGGAGTGTATATTTTTGATATCATATTTGGATTTTACGGTGAAAAATAATAAACTTTTACTTGAAACTTTTTTTTCTATTTCCAATATTTTGCCCTCTATAGGGGCAAAGATAGCAAAATAACCCTTCCGATAATACGTTGTAAAATCTAAACGGTTAGATATAAATTAATGAAACTTAGGGGATCCGTACCATGTAAAGGGAAGTTTGTTTTCATGCAATCGCGCAGTAGGAGCAACCACCCATTTTGCCCCCAGGCCACCTAACTTCAAAATGTTGTCCTAGAATGTATATTTTTGATAGCAGATTTAGATTCTACGGCAAAAAATAAAAATATTTTACTTCAAACTTTTTTTTCCATATCCAATATTTTGCCCCCTGTAGGAGGAAAAGTTATAAAAATGGTAAATTTCAGCGCCTGGGGGCAAAATGGTGGTTGCCCCTAGTACGCGAGTGGATGAATACACACTTCCCTTTACATGGTACAGATCCCCAAAGTTTCATTACTTTATTTCTAACCGTTTAGATTTTATTACGATCTAAGTGTTATTTTTTTACTATTTCGGAAGGGTTATTTTGCCATTTTTGCCCCCCTGTAGGGGGCAAAATATTGAAGATAGAAAAAAAAGTTTCAAGTAAAAGTTTATTATTTTTCACTGTAGAATCTAAATATGGTATCAAAACTATACATTGCAATTTGAAATTTTGAAGTTGGGTGGCCTGGGGCAAAGTGGGTGGTTGCCCCTAGTGGGCGATTGCATGAAAACAAAGTTCCCTTTGCATGGTAGAAATCCCCCAAGTTTCATTAATTTATCTCAAACCGTTCAAAAGTTAAGAGGGGGGGGGGGGAGACTTTTGGACCACCCTGTATATATATATACATACATACATACATAATATATACATACATACATATATACATACATACATATATACATACATACATATATACATACATACATACATACATATATACATACATACATATATACATATATACATATATACATACATACATATATAAATAAAGAAAGTGTTAATTTCAGGAATAGATTAAGAATGGTCTTAAACGGATTTCCATGGAGATAAATTTCAAAAATTCACATTACAAAAATGTTGAAGCCATTGCAATAGCTAAATTTTCTTCGAAAATTGGCTAAAAGTACCGTTTATGTTAGGTATATTATGTAGTTTAGAGATGTCAAAACTGCTTTTATCAAAGGTTATACGAGTTCTATACGTTATAAAAAGTCCATTCACTCTGATTTAGCTACATATGAAATATGTAAGTTCCACAGATTATGACTAAGTCCCATTCACTATGACGAATTTCAATACAGTATGGCTAAGTACATTGCACTATAAATGTGTCTTATGACTCTGTTCCATTCAATATGACTATGTTGTGGACACACTATGAGTACTTAGAAAATAATTGATCCGCTTCGTATAACCATCAGGTTAATCAGTTAGTAATCAGCAAGTAATAGATTATTATTAGTAAAATAATTGAGCCGCACTAGGACTGATTTATCCAGTGCAAGTAATGACGTTTGTCAGTCCAACCTCTCTATTCTCTGTCCTTCACAAACAAACATTTTCTTTCCCAAATTTTAAAAAAGTGTCTGACTTGAAAATACGTAGCACAAACTTATTAAACTACAACAAATCAAATAATAAATTTTAATTTTTAATTTTAGTGTCGTAGAACGAGGATATAATATTGTATAAGACATTGCATCTAATTTTAGCCTATTTGTGCCGCGAAAGTAGAACTTAGTTGGACGAGGGAAACTTGGCTAGACCTATGGTCTCACAACTGTTTACGCAAGACTTCTTTTTTGTTGGGATTTCACTTCTTTTTGTAAGTAATCTTTCGTTTCTTAGCCTCTTTTTCTGAGTGTTCAAATTAACTAAAAGAAATTTCTTGCATACGAGTCTGCAACACAGTGAGACATTTTCATGTAACGCTTTTGGTGTCGTTTTTTGGTAACGCATTTTAGTGTCGTTTTTTTGGTAACGCTTTTCGAGTTTTTGTGCCAAAGTAAAGACATGAAAATATCAAAAAAAATCGAACGTGCAGATTCTTTCGTTTGTAAACTAGGAATTAAATCGAACATATGTTGTGCACGAAGAAAGAAATTATTTTCTTCTTTTCCAGTTTATTAAGAAGTAATCTTTTAGCTTCTTCACCCATATCTTTATACATATATATAATAAATGCAAACAATTATAGTATAACAAAAATAAAAAATAATAAAATAAAAAATAAATTTTATGTATGTAAGTTTATTAGGAATTCAATTATACAATTTTAAGTGTTGTGGCGTTTGTCCGTTGCAAATCGGAGCAATAGAACAGAAGTTATCGTTGGGAGGGGTGGGGGGGGGGGGGGGGGGGGGAAGGGCGTCGCTGGGGTGCGCGAGCGACTGCTGGATCGGTAGAAAGTGAGAAGCGAAGAGAGTGAGACGTGGGGCAGGTAGCCGATCGGGAGGGGACGGGTGGTTGGCTCTACCGAGCGCGGTAGGGGGAGACCCTATACCAAATGCGGGCAGACTAGATTGCCTTCCTCCTATATCCTCCTAACTCCCTATTACACGTGTAACGCTTTTTGGTGTAGATTTTTAGTAACGCTTTTCAAGTATAGGTATGTAGCATAGCCAAGAAATGAAAATGTCAATAATTATATCGTACCATAGTGTCAATCTAAACAGTCAAATCAGTGTCAACTTCACCTATTCCAATACAAAATTCAATTAATGAGAGTAAAATAATACTTTACGTATTGAAGTTCTCTACTAGTAGAGAACTTCACTAGCGCTAGTAGAACAAGTTTATTTATTTATTTATTTATTTTATTATTAATTTTGCATAGACGGTTTTTCTATTAGCATTGAGAGGGGCAAAGAACCAGATTTTTTCAAATTTTGTTATTTTTCCCTTAATTGTTTATTAAACTTTACCTTTATACAAAATTTCAAGTTTCTAGGATTGCTCGAAGTACCTTAGAATTATGATGTCAGTCTATATATCAATGACAAAATAACAAAACTTTAGTCTCATATATCTTATGAACCAATATAGGTAGAGGTGTGAAATTTCTGGTTCAGTTTGCAATGAACTCTAACTTAAAATTAATTTTACATATCTAAGATAAAATAAAAATCGGTCCGAGACAACTCAGACAAACTTTCTCATATATGAGTTTATAATTACTTAGCCCAGTGTTTCCATTTATTAGTTTTCAAATGTACATTTAAATATTATTGAACATTTCATCAAAATTTATCATAAAAATAACTTCTCCTGGTCGGGGAATCGAACCCGGGCTCTCTCCGTCCGCGTTTTAAGCTAATATCTCAGGAACTAGATTTTTCCCGGGAAAACGGCTTATATCGTTGGATTCGTATTCAAATGGACTACATTTTAGAATTTTTTAATCAAAATCGTCGGAGCCGTATTCGAGAAATAATATTTTTTCAGAGTTTTTGGGGGGTAGCGCCCCCAAATTTAGAGCTAAAATTCATTTCTCGATTTCGCCTCGGGGTATGATTTTTCTGAACATGTATGCCAAATTTCGTCAAAATCGGCCCAGTAGTTTGGGCTCCAGGCGTCTGCACAGACGACAGACAGACGACAGACGACAGACAGACATTTTTTAAAAACCACTTTTTTGGACTCAGGGGACCTCAAAACGTGTAAATCCATCAAAATCTCAAAATCGAATTTTCGCGCCATCACAATACTTTCTCTTTATATGAGAAAGTAAAAATGGGATCTAAAATGCTTTGAGATGGTTCCAGTAAAGGATGGTACGGCTGTGCTCGACGTGGTCAAGGCACTGCTGTGCCCCCAGAAAATAGTATTTTCAAAACATCGTAGTATATATTTTTATTATTTTATACTGTAAATATAGAAGTAACTAACCAGTGCAGACATTATATTATATTCTGATCATCTGATTGAATGATGTAAGTACAAGAATTCAATGAAAGGAAAAGTGTATTCAATACGCAGCAAATATAACTATATGTCAATTAGTTTACATCGAATAATTACTTGCTTCCGTAATCAGTCGAAAAAACCTAGTATTAGTTTTAAGCTATATTCAAAGAGAACGCATTTGAATTCGCTAACATTGCTTCTAGCTTCTGATTATCTAATAAACAACTGCGTTTCTATCACAGTTACTTGTCAAACAAGTATTTGCTATTAATAATATGTTTTTCTTTACAAACAAAACCGAATGGAAATAACTTGGACATGAAACTATAGAATACATCATAAGCAGACCTCAAGGATGATTATATTAAATCAAGATTACCGTTATTCCTTTTTATTCATTTGATTACTTGTTTTAATCAATTATATCATAGAAAATGATAGGTTAATGAGTGTGTACAGAGGGGGTTAGAGGTGGTTAAAACCTCTAACCATCTCAGACCACCTTTAACAACCTCTAACCATCTCAGACCACCTTTAACAACCTCTAACCATCTCAGACCACCTTTAACAACCTCTAACCATCTCAGACCACCTTTAACTACCTCTAACCACCTGTAACCTCCTCTAGACACCTCCGTAACCACCTCTAAACACACCTTTAACCACCTCTAACTACTTCTAACCACCTCTATCCACCTCTATCCACCTTTAACCACCTCTAAACACACCTTTAACCACCTGTAACTACTTCTAACCACCTCTAACTACCTCTAACCATGTCAGACCACCTTTAACAACCTCTAACCATCTCAAACCACCTCTAATAATCTCAATCCACCTCTAACCATCTCAAACCACCTCTAACAATCTCAAACCACCTCTAACCATCTCAAACCACCTCTAACTACCTCTAACCACCTCTAACCACCTCTAGACACCTCCGTAACCACCTCTAAACACACCTTTAACCACCTCTAACTACTTCTAACCACCTCTATCCACCTCTATCCACCTTTATCCACCTCTAACCACTTCTAACCAGCTCTATCCACCTTTAACCATCTTTATGTCTGTCTGTCTGTCAAAGGTAAAAGGATTTCTCTAAAGTACTTTCAGCGTCTTGTTCTACGGGATGTAGAACCAGACGCTGAAAGTACTTTAGAGAAATCCTTTTATCTTTGACAGACAGACAGTCATAAAAATGGTTAGAGGTGGTTAAAGGTGGATAGAGGTGGATAGAGGTGGTTAGAAGTGGTTAGAGGTGGTCTGACATGGTTATTCTGACATGGACATTGGTTTTTTCTTCGTTGACGAGATGTCAACGAAGGAAAAAACTTCCAACTAAATTGTAAAGTTGATGAAGTTTGGCATAGTTGTTTATTAATGATTAAAAATGAACAAATCAAAAGACCTGATAATTTTAAAAAAGACTACCAATTGGCGTGGCAAATATCTTCCTCACGTCCTATTTCGTTTAATTTAATTCTGTCGTCTGTAGTTTATGGTCACGCGTGAATTCTAAAAGACTGCGGGCTTATTTCGATACGATTTGGCGAGCATGTTCAGAAAAAAGCATGATGTCCCTAGGTGAAATCAAGGAATTAAATTTAGCTCTAAATTTGGAGACAACATTGACAACATCATCTGAGTTCGCATTGACAACACTGAACTCAGAAAAATCTTAAATAATTGTTAGTAATAATAATAATAATAATAATAACAATAATAATAACAAATAATAATAGACTTTCAATTAGTGTAGCACAAATTTAAATCAATTAAATATAGCTTCCTCGCATCCTATCACGTACTTATTTTTTATTGATTTTATGAATTTACAAGCCATTATCGTCTAAATTACTTAATTGTTTCTCCTGTTTTTTAAATCTGTCACAATTGTTTTGATTTTTTACATGAATTAAAGTACAATTCAGCAATATCCAAGAGAGCGCGGATGGTTGAAATTAATCTGGGGCTATTTCCGGGTTACTTGCGATAAACTATAAAAATTTCAGAAAAATCAGAAAAATACTTTTGAAGCTTTAGATGTAAAGAAATTGTATGTTTCTGCGCATGTGAAAGACAAACGAATGAGTGCTGAAGGTTGAAACTTATATGGGACAAACAATGGGCTAATTATAACCAACCATACAAATTTCATTAAAATCGGAGGTGTAGTTTTTTGGATATATTGGTTCTCAAAAATTTAGCGATAGACAGGCAGACCGACAAACCAACAGACTGACAGACCGATACGGAATAAAAAATGTTCCTTGATGTCTCAAACGGATTTCTGTCGTAGAATTTTTGAAATCGGAAAATTCATCAAAGATTATAGAAAAGAAATTGTTAGAGATCAACATTTTTGTTCTTTAATATTTTGAAACGTGTATATCCATAGATTTGTTTTATGCTTTCAAAATACTTTTATGTTGAAGAAAGTGAAAAAGTGGAAATAATTTGAAAATGACAAAAACAAACCTACCCTTGAATAATTCATTCATAACTCAAAACTCCCTCAATCGTGAAAAAACACTAAAAACAATCATTTATAAAATTCTCACAACATTTCTACAGTTGTTTGAGAAATAACTCTATCTTTCTTTTCCTCTTTATGCTATTTCATCTTAAACCAGAGTGGAGAATTCGGTACATAAAATCACAAGTTAAAAAGAAAAAACAACAAAAAAGATGTTTCGAAAAACCACTAAAAACTTCCCACATTATACCTTTTTAACATTGTTCTCCCCCCCTTTTTTTATCTTTATCTTCTTATCTAATATCAAACAGTGAAAATCTTTAAATGTCTAAAGGAAAAATATCACAAGAAGTAACTTTAAAGATAAGTGAAAGGCTCAAAAAATCCAGTCTCGTTAAAAAACAATTTAACGTTAACCCAAAAAAAACCCATAAAAGTAATGTACGATTAAACCCATAGAGAACTACAAGAAGGACATGGGAAGCAATCAATTGTTCTGCCCATTTTATACTTAACGGATCAATCATTTTACCAGTGGTTGATGATTGATTTGACACAATATCTTTCTTTACCTTTACAGCTTTTTGTTTAATCTTTGTTTATTGTTTATTATCTTTTGATTTATTTCCCTTCAATTATTATTATTTTATTTTTCAATTTATTACGACACATAATGTTTATAAAGTATCTTTCTAACTTCAATCATAGCAAGATTGTTTTTTTTTTCCTTATAAAAATCTATAAGCAGTAAGAAATAAACAAAGTTAATTTACCTATCGAAATCATATTAAAATCTTAATCTTTATTTAATCTTTCCCACTAGTTAACAATCACTAATTGAATGAATTGATTAAATATTAAGCAATTTATTTTTTTTTTCAATTGTTATTTTTTTTTTCTCATTTCTTTCTTTTCTTATGATTACATTGAAAATTATCTTTTTAAGCTTAATTATTTTTATAAAAACAACAATCAATTGATAATTTAATTTTCCTACTAGTGGCAGCAAAATTACGCATTATTGAACTGTTATCAGGCATGAATCGTATTTTATTAATTTTTTGAAACGAAGTTCCTTATGACACGTTCTGGACCCCGGGAGTGAATCCGAAAAAAACGACTAATATCACCGTCACAAAACTATGCGTCACGAAATCTACCGATGACGATAACTCGAGTAAAAGATGACCGAGTGAGTTGAAATTTGGTACACATGTTTATTTTACCAATTCCCAGGCTGAGTTTGTTGCACAACGTTATCCGCCCAAGCGTTCCAAAATTGGAATTTTAGGACGGGAAAAAATTCTAACTTCATCTATTTAATGAGACAAACAACTTTTTAAATAATTTTTTTTTAGTAAAACAAACACCGTCACTGCTATGAAATGATAAAGATCGCTAAATTTATTAAAGCGGACTTAAACGTTTAAAATAATGAAAACGTTTTTACCGATATCTTACGTTCTAACGTAACGATTTTAACAAAACTTCTTACACATCGTCTAAAGTACAATTGAAACCGGCACGTAAAATTTCAACCTGATCCAAGCAGTCGTAGATTGAGTAGGGGATTTTATAATATTTTAAATTAGTAGGCCGGGTAGGTAGAAAACAGTTCTTTTCCCTCAGGCTATATACTACTAACATACTCATTAACTATAAACTCATCATGGTTAATTTTTTCTCAATATTCAACACACATTTATTGTAAGACGCTTGCTTTAATAATTCAAATAATGCTTCTTCTTACTTTTAATTTTTTCTGTTAACTCCGACATGTATAAGTAGTTAGCAATATGTATACGTACTTAGCAGTGTGCTTTTAAAATTTATATTTGATGAAAATTGTAAGGAACTTCGTTCCTACCGAGTGTCCCGCGACACTACACGTATTGTTTTGTCCCACATACGTGTTGCTTGTGTGCCTATTTTTAAATTTTATATTTGTATTATATTTTATTGTTAACTTGTACTCTTACTTGGGTAAAGCTCTGGATTCCTAAGAGAGAGGTGCCGGCGTGACGTCACAGACGTTGACAATATAAACTAAATAACGTTGTTTCCCCTCTCACATTTTTTATAAACACCCATGTTTTTAATATTAATCATACGATTAAAATAAATTTGGATGGTTTCTTCAAAATATTCCGTAGATGATACCATATTGATTTCAAACGTTTGTGCGAATTTTATAATGAATAAAAATAAATGTTACCCCACTTGGAGTCGAAACAGGTCGAACCATACCACACTTTCAATACCCAGTGAGGTCACTATTTTTTAATACTCGTAACTTTAGGCCAAGCGCCAAAGACTTTGAACGAGAAAAAATTCGGGGAAAGCTGAATTTTGGTTTATGGCTTTATTTTGGTCCCCTGATAAACATACTAAGTTTTCCCCCTCGAGGGAGGTCGGCGTTGGCAGCCATTTTGAAAAAAAGGGACCAAAATTCGGTTTTTGGCCAATAACTTCGTTCTCATCGACGACAAAAATAGTTATTATCAAATTTGTAGGGCTTTAAAATGTCTACAAAAAAAGTTCGATGCATTATACGCTAAAGTCAATAGTTTCGAAGCTATAGCGCTATATTTTGTCCCTCAGAAACAATAAATAATATGACAAGCAAAACCGGTAGGGGTAAAAATACGTAAATATACGCTAAAAGTGTCACACTTCGCGGCGCTATAGCTTCGACACTATTGACTTTAGCGTATAATGACATCGAACTTTTTTTATAGACAATTTAAAGCCCTACAAATTTGATAATAACTATTTTTGTCGTATCATCGATGAGAATGAAGATATTTGCCAAAAACCGAATTTTGGTGCCTTTTTTTCAAAATGGCGGCCAACGCCGACCTTCCTACGAGGGGGAAAACTTAGTATGTTCATCAGGGGACCAAAATAAAGCCATAAACCAAAATTCAGCTTTCCCCGAATTTTTTCCCGTTAAGGGCCATTTTTGAGCTAACGCTCTTGGCCTACTTAAGTTCTGAATAACATTAAGTTAGGACGCGAGGAAGCTATGTGCCACACTAATTGGCAGAGGTCATTTAGATAATAAAACACTTCAAAAAAATAAATACGAATTAAAATAATTATAGTATCCCCAAAAAATGCTTTATTATTATGATTTGTGTTGGAACAGAGTCTACAATCAAATAGAAAATTTATACCCAAGGGATCTGATTTAACATTTAAATGTAAAGACAAAGTTTGTCGAATTGATTTTTATACATTATTTTTAGGATTTCAATAAACCGATCATAAATCTAATAAGATTTGGTTTGTCAATTTGGGAATGTGGATTGAGTCATTGACCTTAATGTTCCATTAGTTGAAGGATTTTTGGTCATTAATGATTACAATTTTCTTGGCTAGAAGCGTGAGGAATGGCTTAAGCCTTTTATAATACCTTTCTTGCAAAACCAAAAAGAGAATTATAAGAGATTTATAAATATATATATTTCTAAACATTGAAGTGCTAATGCTTTTGTTTATTTATTAAAGAATAAAGATTTTTATAAGGAATGAAAGAAGAATGTAATCATAAAGTAGATGTCAGTTATTGAGAACTTAGATGTTTATCAAGGGCCCTCAATCCTTGATTGATGTGATCAAAAAATCAAAATTTGATTTTTTATCATTAGTGTGAATATCAATTTACACAATATATCTGTTCAATAAACATCGGATCTAGAAAATCAGTTATTAAAACTGATCCTTAAATATCAATATTCTCATAATATCAGTACAAAAAAATCAACTCAGACAAACTTTCTCATACACGAGTTCTTAATTAAATCCTTTATATTAACTTCACTTTTGTGGCTGGGTACCTGGGCGCCTAGGTACGGTGCCTGTCGTCAAATCTTTGGGAGGCTAGTTAACCCTCTTTCAGTTATCCAATCGAGCTGAAACTTGGCACATAGACTCTATACTCTATACCAATACAAAAACAGTCTAACAAATTAATTAATTAATTTAATTAATTTTTAAATAATTATTTAAAATTAGAATGAAATAATACGAATATTTCCTTTCACAACTAAATTGAAAAAATATAAAGGATTTATAATAAAAAATTGGTTTTTATGGGCTGGTATTATTTTATTACTTAGCACAGTGTTTTCCACTTATAAGTTTTCGAGTTTTCTTAAGTACATTTAATTATTTTTGAACATTTCATCAAAATATATCATAAAAATTACTTCTCCTTTATAGCAAGAACAGGATGTAATAGTGATCTTTCAGTCAGGTAGATATTATAAAAAGGCAATTTAATTATATGTATTATGTCACAAAATATAGCAAATTTACTGACAATAAATGTGGCTTTCAGCTTGAAGATGACCCAAAGAAGGGTCGAAATATTGCTGAAGTGAGCTTTTATTTTTTTCCTTTAGACCCTACTATCAATAAAAATCTGAAGGCATTTTATACTCGTATATTCCGAAATTTAATTCTATAAGAAAAATTACAGGACCGTACTTTACTGAAATTTATTTTGAACTGGTATTTTTCTTTGTGAAAAATATTGTTTTGATAGGTTAGAAGGGAAAGCGGCTTAGATTGATATACCTGTCAGATTCAGGTAAACTCTGCCAGCCAAACTCACTTCCCCTATATTTTCCAGTTTAATATTTTCTCTCCTATAGATATATATTTTTTAATTTCAATATTTAATTAAAACAACCAAAAAGTCCTTTTATTTTTATATAAAAATCCAGTTATATAATTTATATTACAAGTATATATATATATATATATATATATATATATATATATATATAACTTCTTTAGATTGTTACTATCCTTATAAAAAACAGAGGGGAGTAACAATCTAAAGAAGGTGTGTGAAATGTTCTTCTTTAGACTGTTATTCCCCTTATAAAAACACAAGTGTGGTATTCCTTTGTCCCAAAGTACATTGGACTAAACATACCTTTGCCTTACTAGTTATTAAGTCAAAATCATTTATATTCGAAATAAACATAGGGGAATAAAAAATATATTTCTACTAGTAATATAAATTCTTTATTAAATAATATAAATGTGATTTTCATAATTCAGAGTAAAAAATTAGTTAGTAGACCGAAAAAACTGGATGATGTTAGTTTATCCCTTGATAAGTTAGTTATTCAAATATTACTCTAAATCAAAGAGGTCACCTATCAAGAGACAAACTAACATCAACTTGATTTCTGGTCTACAAACTAATTTAGTACTCAGGATCATGAAAATCATATTGTCCACCATAAAGGGCAAGACATAGCCGCTCTCCACCGGTTTTTTTTTTTTTTTTTTTTTTTTTTCAAATGCTTATTGCCAAGTTATGTCCCGCAGACGAACTTTGCCGACCACATATTCTTAAAAGGCACCAAAAGATTATCTTGTACACAAAATTCTAGCTTGATATTTGTCAGATACTTTTTTGCACGCTATCTCCTGGATTATTATAAATTTTAATTTGATTACTTCAAAGATCCGTCAGTAACGGTGCGTGTAGGGTTGCCAGACGTCCCGGTTTCCCGGGATTGTCCCGGTTTTGGACTCAAAGTCCCGGTGTCCCGAAGACACTTTTCGGCAGTGGCGGATCTAGATCTTGCGGGGCCCTGGGCGAGATAAAATGGCGGGGCCCCCTAGGATAGAGCGGGGATTGCTGATAAAAAACAATAAAGTTAACTTAATAATAAACCACTTATAACTTGATCCTATTTTACGGCTAATTCCCTTCACTTAGGGCCAGCCAGTCAAACGTTTTTACTCTCAAAATAATTCAAAACTTTTAAAATAATTAAAATTCTGCTCATGATTTAATAACATATTATTTGAACATAAACCCCTCAAATTATATAGTTTTCATCTAATCGTCATTTTCTTTGCAAACGTAATCGAAAAGAAACTTTTTTATTGTAATAATTAAGCTCTGTAAACTTAACTATTTATTCTTCTTCATGATATTTTGGATTTATGGTTAAATTATTATTGTAAATTAAAAGTTAAGCTGTGTTATTTGTGATCAGTCCTATAATTTGAAATCTACACTCGAGCACTTTAAATTTACTCCCAAAATTCATATTCTCAGCTTATAACTTTCCATTTTTGTGCCGAGTTTTTAGTTTAATTTTCAAAGAAACATTGTAAGGGGGGTCCGGGGGTCCTCCCCCGGAAAATTTTGTAAATATGACCTCTCAAAACAGCGTTTTTATGCATCTCAGAGGTGAAGTTTCTCTTGGACATCAATTGGTAAAACTGCACTAATTGGCCCAATTATTTCGTACTGTACGATATACTTAGTTTCTTTTACTATTCCTTTTTACAGGATTTGTCTTTTTTACATATCTCTGTACATTGTCAAACGATTAAGGTTATGTAGTATCTCGATTAATTCAGTGTTTTATTTATTTGTTGAAAAAAAATTACCGAAATGTCACGTTTTATAGGGTAATGATAGAAGGTTATTGTTAGGTCAGCTCAAAAATTACTAAACTCAACCTAAACCTACCATACCATAACCTTCCATACTTTTCCCTAAAATTAAAAAAAATTGAATATATCGAGCTGCTACAACTGAAATCGTTTTTGTAATGTAAAAAGGAACAGTTTGAAAAAAAAAAAAAAAACTCATTAAATTGGACGTTTAGATATAGGTGGGGCACATAGATGAAGATTTACCCCACACAGTAAATAACAAATTCGTCATCATTTTGAAAAGGGGGAGGATGAGAAAACACTTGGACGTTAACTCACTTAATTTTATATGGAGCGGGGCCCCGCGGGCTATCTTAAACATAAAAAAAATTAATTTATATTTTATAACTTATTTGACTTTTTTATAGTGAGGGGCCCCGCGAATAGGTAGTTAGGTATTAGGCTCTACCATGTAAACTAAATTCGACTGAATTTTATCATTCTAATATTTCATGTGTTGTACATGGCACGGGTTCCGCGGACAATCTTCACTATGAACTATAAATTTGCCTGTAAAGTATAAGTATTTTATTTTAATTTTCTATGGCGCGGGGCCCTCCAAGGCGTGGGGCCCTGGGCGGTCGCCCCCCTCCCCCCCCCCTGGATCCGCCTCTGCTTTTCGGGACGCCAAAATGTCCCGGTTTTTACTGGAGACGTGATATAATAATAATAATTTAGGTGCAAGAAAAAGCTGATAATTTATGGATAAAATAATTCATAAATGCGTAGTTTTAGAAAGCAAAGGTACAATAGTTGAAGCGAGCGTAGCGAGCTTCCTACATTCAACGAAATATGCTCCGTGTCTGTCTGTCTGTCTGTCTGTCTGTCTGTCTGTCAGTAACGTTCACGCGTGTGACGATAACTTGAGTAAAAGTTGACCGATTTAGTTGAAATTTGGTATACATGATCCTCTTACTAATACTCAGGCTAAGTTCGTTGGACAGCGTGATCCGTCCAAGAGTTCGCGCGCAACGCTCGCGTAAACGAGAGGTACAAAAATTAAATTGGAATTTCAGGACGGGAAAAGATTCTATCATCATCTATTCGATGAGACGAACATTTTTTCCAAATAACATTTTTTACTAAAACCAACAGCGACACCGCTATGACTTAATAAAGATCGCTAAAACTATTAAAGCGGACCTAAACGTTTATAATAGAGAAAACAACCTTTTTACCGATATCTTACGTTCTAACGTAACGATTTTAATAAAACTTCATACACACCATCTAATGCACAATTGAAACAGGCATGCAAAATTTCAACTTGATACAAGCAGAATTATTTGCGTAGTGAAGAGATAGATTTATAATAATTGTTTAAAAGCTACCGCGGGTGGTGAGGATTGTTATAGTCGTATAGTGTATAGGTTTGTTTAGGATGTTAAGCTTTGTACCGAGTACCCCCACTCCACCACACTCCCCTCTTCCACTTATCTTCAACTATGACATTCATCATGATTAATAAATTTCAATATTCAGTATTTCATTGCAATACGCTCGCTTCAATGATAGAGCCACGCGATGCCTAGTTTTATAGAGAAGAAGTATTTTATAAATCTAAGACTCGGTTTTATATGATACCGATATTGTACTGTATTGAGGATCCATATATTATATGATAAGTTACAACTTACAGCAGGGGCGTCGTCGCCACGGAGACGCCCCCCCCCCCCCCCCCCCAATGTCAGGTTGGGGCAAAAACGAAATACGATTATCATAGAATGACTGATTATTATAGATTTTAAATAATATTGCATAATGGCTATTGACTGATCTATTTAATCTACAATGATTATGTGCACAACTTTTATTGTATTACAATTACTATTTTTTTTAAATTTTGTATTAAAAGAAAAATGTTTACTTATGTTAATACTTTTTTGCCAACGAACTACACCATACGTTTACTTTTATGACAAAGTATTAAAATCTAATGTCACCTCAGAAATGCATAAAAGCCGCTGCTTGAGAGGTCATATTTTCTAAATTTTCCGGGGGGGGAGGTGTCCCGGTTTTTACATTCAGAAATCTGGCAACCCTAGGTGCGTGACAGATGGAGAAACAGACAAGCTAAGGAATGTATGCGGGGTAAATCTTTTTGGCTACGGACCCTAAAAACAATTTAGTTTTCACGCTAAAGAGACAGACTTTATGCCTCCCCTGTGGGGGAGGTGTCTCCCCCCTTACTACTTTCTGTAGTCTGCGTCTTCTGTCCCTCTATATTTTCGTCGTAAACTCACCTTAAAGTTTCCCTCAACTAAATTATCAAATTTTGAATGCTTTATACTTTAAATCCGTTTAAAACTAGTTATCGAATAAAAAAAAAAGAGGTAATTGACCTTAAAAATATAAACCGATTTAATAAATATTGATTTAAACAGCACAACTTGTTCTTAAATGATTCATTTTATTTCTTTTTTCCTCTCTGTCGATACTTTTTATTTTTGTTTTGCTAAGTTCGTCGAACCTAGCAACCTTATAAATAAAAATTTACTTTTTTTTGTGTTTGAGGACAAAGACCTGTATTTAGCTTTAAGTTGAAAGACCTCCTTTACCGGTTTGACCATACTTTGTCTTTTTATTTTTAGTTTTTCTTACTCCCTATCTTTAGAATTTTCGGTCGTTGTTTTATTGGCGTTCGTGAACTTGTTAAAAAACGGCCTATCCTTAAGTATTAAAAAGTTAATGGATTCCAGGGCGACTGAAGAAGGATATTGCTGCGGGTAGCCCTGCCCTGCCCCCAGGGGAATACACGCCAAGCCCCCTCCCCCTCCCCCCCCCCCCACCAACACATTTTGAATTAATAAACAAGTGTTTTCTCTGTCACAAAACATCCTATGGGGCTTCATAAAAAGAACCTTTTTTTCTCTTTTCACTCTCCTCTCATGTAGCGTTTTCTTGTACGGTAGATTGCTTTTTTTCAAATTCTTCTTTTTTTAAGACTTTTATTCATTTACTTTCGTTTTTTTTTTTTTTTTTCAATGTCAAAAAATATGAAATGAAGTAAGTTTTAAAATATAAAGTTTTTTTCTAGTTTTTTTTTTCTTACATATGTTGTTATTAAAAAAAAAAAATAGTGTAAATTATTTTCTTTAAATTTTTCTTTGAATTTATTTTATTTTATTTATATTAATATTTTGTTACGAATCATTCCACTTCTTAAAGGATTAAATTAAAATTGTAAAAACATAAACTTCCAAGTTGCTCCAGGTTGATTTAAAAAAAAATTGTCTCTTTCATGTTGCCCCAAGCAGTTATAAAACAAAGCATGTCTGTGTCACAAATGAGAAAATTGTTCCCATACATATATGGCAACAAATTAATATTCAATTTGAAGCATTCAACCATGCATCCCAGCGCTGGAGTGTATTTTTCACTGTCTTTTTCCCGTAGTAAATAATAATTATAATTTGATTTAAATTAATATTTCTAGGTCATCACTAGTATAAAAATATTTGTTAATTACTTTTAAAAACCTATACCAACATTTTTAGCGAATTCTAGTTGAATTACAAATAAAAATGTTACTCCTGCAAATTTCTTTAACTTCTGTTTGTTTATCTAATTTCCTTACATTTCCTACTAGTCACTCTTACTTCCGTAAGTTTAACAACTTCCCTTGCCTTTACCAGTAGTCACTCTTACTTTATCTAGTAGTCACTCTTACTTTCGTAAGTTTATAACAACTACTTTCACTTTTTCTACTAGTCACTCTTACTTCCGTAAGTTTAACAACTCTCCTTGCCTTTTCCAGTGGTCACTCTTACTTTATCTAGTAGTCACTCTTACTTTCGTAAGTTTATAACAACTATTTTCACTTTTTCTACTAGTCACTCTTACTTCCGTAAGTTTAACACCTTCCCTTGCCTTTTCCAGTAGTCACTCTTACTTTCGTAAGTTTATAACAACTACTCTCATTTTTTTGTAGAAGTCACTCTTACTTTTGTAAGTTTATCTTCCTTTGCCTTTAAGTAGTCACTCTTAATTGTTTTGATCATCTACTTCACTTACTTTTTTTAGTAGTCGCACTCTTAACTCTTGTTTATTAATAAACCACTTCCACCTTTTATAGTATCTACTCTAATTTTGATTGATCATCTACTTCCCTTACATTTTTGGTTTTCACTCTTACATTAAAATAGACGTTGAACATACGAAATGTTCTATTATTTACACACACATATTACATCATTTTGAATTTAATTTTTACTACGTTTTTATTTGCTTGCATTCTTGTTTGTTTGTTTGTTTGTTTGTCCGGTACAAATCTGGCAATCGATTTCTAACTAACTTCCCGAATAGCTAGACATTAGAAACTTTTAGCATAGCTCAGAACACGATGATAATGCATTATTTTAATACTTTTAGCCATCTTTCAGCAGAATTTAATTAGTTTTCAGCAAATTTTGCTGTGCGGAAAGTTAGTTCGGAAAAAATCCGCAAGTTATTTTATTTGTTTTGCCATATCCAATATTTACGTAATCTTCATTTTGACAGGTCTCAAATCTGTGATAGATAAACATTGAATGACAGCAAAACAGGAAATATCGATTATATTATTTATCGATTATATTATTTATCGATTATATTATTTCTAATATATCGATGGCACGCTTAGATTTGGTGTTGGGGAGATCCGTTGTACAAAGATTTATCCTTTTATAGGTTTAAGATCAGCTCTCTGGATGGTTGTCATTTATGTGAAGTAAATAAATTGGGAACTATTTTTTTTTTCACTAACATTATATATTATATAACAATAACAATTATATTATCAACATTACATACGATTCAACAGAAAATTTAAAAACGTAGTATATAAAAAGTTCTTTTTATCTTGAAATTATTAATCTTCAAACGATAATATTATAAGGTTTTGAAAAAAGGTGTCCAAAAAAATAAATAAAATATAATGTTAAAGTTTCCGGTTATTATTGTTTGTTTATTACCATTATTAGTGAAAGTTAGTTAGTAAAATTTTTGTTTAAATTGTTATTTTAATATCTTTTATCATACGAGCAATGAGATGATACGTTATTAAATATTTACAGAACATTAATTATTTTTCTTCGGCTACGCCGATCTCCTGTTGCTCATTCAAGTCCTATAGTTCCCCTAAAGCCCATAAAGAGTATTTCCCCAAGAAAACTCTTATTTTTGGGAAATATAATCAAATAAATATGACACCGCTGGAAACAAAATAGGTTTTTTTTTTAATCAGCCTCCTCAAAATACTTGAAATACCTTTTAATACCTGAAAGTTCCATATTATTTGTTATGGTAAATGTTTTATTATAAATTGATAAAACGATATTTTGGGATAAAAATTCAATACCCCAAACATCCAAACATGTGTTGGACATTTTTTTTGCATTACAGTTGAGACGCGTTGAGGAAAAAAAATACTTACGGTGTCGCAAGACACCCGGTAGGAACGAAGTTCTTTACATTTTTCATTAAATATAAATTATAAAATCACACTGATAAGTACGCATACATTGCAAACTACTTATACATGGTGGAGTTAAGAGACAAAATTAAAAGTTACTAGCAAGCGTCTTACAATAAATATGTATTGAATATTGAGAAAAAGTTAATCATGATAAGTTTATAGTTAAAGAGTATGTTTGTAGTATATAGCCTGAGGGAAAAGAAATGTTTTCTACCTACCCGGCCTACTAATTTAAAATATTAAAAAATATATCTCTTCCCTACTCAAAAATGTCTGCTTGTATAAGGTTGAAATTTTACGTGCCTGCTTCAATTGTACTTTAGACTTAGACGATGTGTAAGTTATACTAAAATCGTTACGTTAGAACGTAAGATATCGGTAAAGACGTTGTCTTATCCATTTTAAACGTTTAGGTCTGTTTTAATAAATTTAGCTATCTTTATCACTTCATATATCTGTCGGTGTTCATTTTACTAAAAAAAAAATATTTAAAAAAGTTGTTTGTCTCCTTAAATAGATGAAGTTAGAATTTTTTTCCGTCCTAAAATTCCAATTTTAAATTTGAAGCTTACGTTTACGCGAGCGTTGTGCGTGAACACTTGGGCGGATAACGTTGTCCAACAAACTCAGCCTGAGCCATTGGTAAAATGAACATGTGTACCAAATTTCGAATCATCTTTTACTCAAGTTATCGTCATCGGTAGATTTCATGACGCTTGGTTTTGTGACGGTGATTTTGGACGGTAGTTTTTTTGGATTCACTCCCGGGCTCCAGAACGTGCCATAAGGAATTTCGTTCCGAAATAGGATAAAAGTTGATTTTGCCATCGATGAAAAAAGTTTGATTTTTTTAAATGAAATTTTTTTTCTTGAGAATGTATACATTAACTATTTATTTAACTCAGTTTTTAATTGTGTTAAACTTTTTTCCGCAAGGCACCTCAATGTATTGTTTAATTGAACGTTTAATAAATAGGATAAATTCGATTTGATATTTACTTTCACTAAAGCGACTAGAAATAATAAAAAAATATTCGAAAATCCTACACACTTATTCTAAACTTTCTTATGTACGTACATATTTACTTGGTCGAGTGTGTTCCATTTATTATTTGTTTCGAATTTTCGTGGATACGGATACATATAAGTATGATATTAAAGATTTTATCAAAATTTACCTTAAAAATAACTCCTCCCCAACGGGAATTCGAACACGGCCTATCACCGTCAGCGTTTATATAGCTATTTTCTCAGGAATTCAATTTTCCTAGGAAGACGACTTACATGGTTAGATATTTAAATAAATGTACTAAAATTCACAATTTTTTAATCTAAGGCGTCCGAACTGTTTTTGAGAAATAATTTCTTTATAAGTTTTCTTTAAACTTTTAGTATAAAACTTAACATTAGAGTTAACATTTATTTCTTGATTCTTTAGAAGTTGGGTCAATTAAAGAAATAATAGTCTCGGCACTTCTTTAGATTGTTACTCCCCTTATAAACAAAACAGAGGGGAGTGACAATCTAAAGAAGGTGTACGGAATGTTCTTCTTCAGACTGTTACTCCCCTTTTAAAAAAATGTGTGATATTCCTTTGTCCCAAAGTACATTGGACTTAGCATCCCTTTGTCTTAATAATAATTTAGTCAATGTCATTTATTCTAATAAAAACATAGGGGAGTAACAATCTAAAGAAGTACCATAGTCTCACATTTGCAATATTTGGATCCCTCCTTGCATCATTCTCAAGCTAAAATCATAATTTATTCTGATATAGACAATCGGTCACATAATTACAATTACTTCACATAACATTATCAATTACATTTAATTATCTTGATATTTTGTAAAGTAATTATAATTATGTCCAATTGTTAGTTTTATAATAAATTATGATATTAGCTTGAGAATGATTCAAGGAGGGATCGAAATATTGCAAAAGTAAGGCTATTATTTCCTTGATTGGACCCAACTTCTAAAGAATTGAAAACCACAAGCATCACATTCTCATAACATATTTTTATTCCTCGATTTCGCCGTGGGGTGTGATTGTTCTGAACATGTATGCCAAATTTGATCGAAATTGGCTCAATAGTTTAGAATCCAAGCGTCTGTACAGAGTACAGACAACAGACAACAGACAGACTGTTTATTATCTCAACGGGCATTAAAACGTGTTAATCCATCAAAAACGAATTATCGAACCATCACAACACTTTTTCTTTATACAACGTATATGAAAAAGTAAAAAAGCAAAAGTATATATTAATAGAAGAAAAGGGAAAGGTAAATATGTTTGAATTGTGGGACACTCACACTCACGTCTTGAAGGGATCTAAGTAGAGAGTGAAGGGGCCAACATTATACTAGCACAATCAAGTACCTTTCCAACTTGTTATGTGTATTCACTTTAAAACTAAATTCTAGCAATAGATCTACCAAGATCATGTTAAAAAGATCTGCATAATACCCACAGATTGCTAGCGAAAGAGGGATTTGGTTAGCTTAGAGAACATTAGCAACAAAAAATATAATTAATAAGTGCTACTAATAAATAAATCCATTTATTAGGGAGTAACAATCTAAAGAAGTACAATACTTTTAACCCTTGATGACGTTAATTTCACCGGATATCCAAGATATTATAATTATTATGAAACAACCAGCGGAAGCGGAAGTACTAAGTTAAACTAAGGGACTACTTTTAATAAATATATCGTTAAAATTAGATCTGAAAAAGTGCATTTTAATATACAATAACAGTGCAACTGTAATGGACTGAAGGAGAATGATTAAAACAAATTGTTGAGTCAAAAAGTTCTAGAGCAAACTTATTATAAGAATTAAGTTCAAAAGAAACTTATATTTTGAAAGAAAAGGGGGGGGGGGAATCTAAAATTGTACCTTTTAAAATTTATCATAGAGTGCGCCTTGGGAAAACCTGGATTTAGTGGCACTTATTTACTTTACACCCTCCGTTTGTGTGTTTGTCTCCCCAACACTCCTGGACTATTTGTATGCTTGACTCCTGGGACAGCTTTATATTTATTCCTTTATTAAATACTAACTTTCACCCCGCGCTCCACGCGGGGCTCATGCTAGGTATTAGTGGCTATGTTTCCTATAATCATGTAGGCCTAGCAATTAATTTAATTAAATCAAATTCCTAAATAGTTTTGTTTCCAAAGCCTTCTAGGTATATAATCAGGATTATATTACACATCATTAATTCCATTACTAATAATATAATACTCTCTAAATCGTAGTTTGGATACGATATCAATCTATATATTCAAAAAATTGCCAATAGAAATTAAGTAATATAGCAATAACTAACAATGCCAAAAAAGGTATAATAAATAAGAAAATAAACGTAGACAAAACCAATTAGACTGGGATGTCATTGAACAATCTTCAACCATGATGGTGCATTCATTTAATTACCAGCCTCTTCTCTCAATACGGCAGTTGCACCAGTAAATATTTAATAACTCTAGTTCTAGGAACAATAAATGAAATAATAAATAATCGATTTAAAGAGTATTAGGGTGAGGTTTAAGCCCCCAATCAGAAATTATATCGGTCAACAATTGCGGACGCCATAAGCACTCAAAGTCAAATTATTTTAAAAAAAATAAAATTTAGCTCTAATTAAGGTAGAACCGATGGAGGTACGACAAAAAGTCGTAAGATCAAAGTTGAAAATCTTTTAAAATCATTTACCACTGGCGCAGTCAGCTTGTCGATACGACTTACCGTTTAGCCACAATAAGCCTCCAAAAAATCTTTAAAGTGCAGATTAATTTCTTATTTGAAGTGTGTTGTTCTAACTTAAAAGTGTGTCTTTAATTTTTTTAAGGGGGTAAAATATTTTTTTTTTAGATTTTCGGATTTTTCCAACCAAACGCAAAAAACCGCGAGTCTCTAGGTGGTTTAGAGGTACCCAAACATTTTGATTAGCGAGACTGTTGGGTTTGGTTACGGTGGGTCAACCTAGTTTTTTATGTTTTTCATACATTTTTACTTTCTCATATAAAGAGAAAGTATTGTGATGGCGCGAAAATTCGATTTTGATGGATTTACACGTTTTGAGGTCCCCTGAGTCTAAAAAAGTGGTTTTTAAAAAATGTCTGTCTGTCGTCTGTCATCTGTCGTCTGTGCAGACGCCTGGAGCCGAAACTACTGGGCCGATTTTCACGAAATTTTGGATACATGTTCAGAAAAATCATACCCCGAGGCGAAATCGAGAAATGAATTTTAGCTCTAAATTTGGGGGTGCTATCCCCCAAAAACTCTGAAAAAACGTAAAAAAAAATGTATTTCTCGAAAACGGTTCCGACGATTTTGATTAAAAAAATTCTAAAATGTAGTCCATTTAAATACGAATCTATAACGATATAAGCCGTTTTCCCGGGAAAAATCTAGTTCCTGAGAAAATAGCTTGAAACGAGGACGGAGAGAGCCCGGGTTCGATTCCCCGCGCAGGGGAAGTTATTTTTATGATAACTATTCATGAAATGTTTAATAATAATTAAATGTACATACACACAAAACTAATAAATGGGATACACTGGGCTAAGTATTTATGAACTTTTAGGCTAACTCGGATTGTACGTGCCCCAGAAATTTTTCGTACTTTTTCCTACTTGATTTTAGAGAAATTATATATGTATGATTTGTTCATAGGAGAGTTTATATCCCTTTGTCTAAAAATATGTTGGAGTACAGAAAAGGGTACACAAAATTAAGGTTTTTAATATAATATACGGGATTTTATCACCTAACCTCAAAGTGAGGGCACGTACAATCCGATTTTACCGAACTTTTATATGAGAAAGTTTGTCTGAGTTGTCTCGGACCGATTTTGTTTTATAAAATTGTTAATAACTTTGGTTCTACTCAATATTTTTAGATGAAACCAAGCCTACAAATTGCGCAACATAATTCCGCTCTCCTCTGAAAGAAAATGAATCGATTTCACTCAGCCAGTTTTGCGCCTATAAAGTCGGACTGGGGCGACAGACACACATACCCACATATCCACGTATCCACATACGTACACGAAAAAAGTTATGGCCGGATTCGGTTTTTGGAATGTCTAAAATGAAAAATATGCCAAACATTTAATTTTATTCAATTAAATCAAAACAACTTAATTTAATAAGACAAAACTTTAATTTTGATTTTGACCTAGGCAGTTTAACGGGACTAAAACCAAAAAAATCCCTTTATCATAATAGTTACACTAAGGGATATTATCTCATTTATACACACATAACATGAGTGTAATATTCTTTTGTCCCAAGGTACATTGGAATAAATATCCCTTTGTCTCAATAACCGTTAAGACAAAGGGATGTAGGGAGGTGCAACACAAAGGTGCGTGTAAGTAAAAAAGTACCGATTTAGCAAGGATGCCGAGAATATCAAGAATACTTGGGTAATCATAATCATACTCATAAGCTAATGGATAAATACATTCTTATAATAAGAAAAAAAAAAATAATAATAATAATCGATGTCTACAAAGTGTATTTTGTTTCCAAGATACTATGTTTTAAGTAGGACATGGAGGGGCGATGAATTGCTGCAAGTTATGTCTGGGCCGCGGTGGCCAGCCTAGATTACAGATGATGTCTATGATACGGTGAGCCTCTCTGAAACCTGACAGTCTTGCGCCTTCCACAGTTCCAATATAGCCTCCGGAAGTAGCGTCACCTGCGTACAATCATTATATTATCAATCTATAATCATTTATATAATTAATAATGAGGCATAAGTGCATCTGAATGAACCCCAAAAAAACTAACTAACTCTGTGGTGTAAAAGCCCGTAAGGGACGAGGCTTGCCAAAGAGCTTTTACAACTATATAAGTATTGAATTACACGGGGTAGAAACGGGGAAGAAATAGTCTGGGCAATTATTAGTAAGCGTAAACACGCATCCTACTATTAAAAGATTGTTCATATAAGTATAAAATAATTTGTGAAATAACATAACTATATTATTATAAAATATATTCCTGCGTAGTCGCTGAGTTGTAACACTAGAGCTGGGGCCAAGAATGCACGGTCCGGGCATTTGTCCATCCAAGTTAGTTCTTGGCTGGGGTAGAAGTACATCGAGAATTAGATAAAACGCTCTAACACGGAGATTCAGGAATCCGTAGGGGAAATTTACTAATAAATAAAAACCCTTAGTTCGGGGTCGAAAGAAAGATGACCGAGTAAGCGCGATTGAATATAATGAAAACAATAAACAAACTAAACATTTAAGACCGATAAGGAAAAATGGGTTCTTTCAAACTATATTGGTCTTTCGTACGATTGCAAACAACCAATCTGTCAAAAGATTGCAAACCATTGTTGTTTCGAATGAATACAGACTATCGTTGTTTCGTAGGATTGCAAACTATCGTTCTTTCGTACGATTGCAAACAACCATTCTGTCAAAAGATTGCAAACCATTGTTGTTTCGAACGAATGCAGACTATCGTTCTTTCGAAAGATTGTAAACTTTCGTTCTTTCGAACCATTGTAAACTTTCGTTCTTTTAATTGATTGCATACTATTGTCCTTTCGTACGATTGTGAATACTCGTTCTTTCAAACGACTACAAAATATCGTTGTTTTTTAACGATTGTATTTTTAAACGATTGTGAATGCTTGTTCTTTTAGTAGATAGAGAATACTCATTCTTTATCGAATGATAGTGAATACTCATTCTTTATCGAATGATAGTGAATACTCATTCTTTATCGAATGATTATGAATGCTCGTTCTTTCAAACGATCTATAAATTTACCAGGGAACGAAGTCACTCATCTATTTACCTAATCTCCTATTCAAGCTTTAGTAAAGCTATACGTGTTGTTGCATCCATTGTAACTTAGTAAAAGTTCAAAATCTCATGTCCTTCTAGCAAAGCACCAAATCACACCGAGATTCCCCCCCCCCCCCACCCTTTTAACTTTGTAATTTATAGAGGTCAGAACTGGCTCTGCAAACCTTTACTTTGTAGGGTTACCCCCCATAAATTACTGTAGTTACCCCAAAAGTAAAATATAGCTGCCAGCAACCCCTTATATCTAACATCAATAGGGTGTGTAATTAATTTTTTTATGAAGATTGTAAATTTTATGGTTTTTTATTTTTATGAGACAGTAATATAAAAATAAACTATGATTGTAATTAAGTGCTTAGAGGTCTCACTAGACTCGCATTTAACATTAAGATAATGACCGGATGATGAGAGAGAAAATTAAGCAAATTTAATAGTTTAAAACAAATTTATAAACATGTAGCATAAAATGTAACACAGGTTTCTAAAGTACACTGAACAAAATTAATTTAAATAAACTATGTTAGCATTATATGTACCAGATGTAAGTAATCCAGAAAAAAATTAAAGTATTGCGAGGTAATGTAAAATTAAAATGTGGCACATAGTTTCCTCGCGTCCCATTTCGTAAATTTGAGCGACAGACAGACACGGAACCAAAAATGTTCCCTAATGTCTATAATGGATTTCTGTCTTGGAATTTTTAAAATCTGAGACCTAAACATTTTTCGTTCTTCAGAAGGATCATACACCTTCCGTTACCATCGGTAAACTTGGAAGCAAAAATCCTAAATTAAACAAAACTAAAATTAAAAGTTGAAATATCCAAAGGTGTCAACCGTCTTAATACTACTTATGACTTAGTCTCACATATTGATTTACCTGCGAAAAGAAGTTTAGGGATTGCTTGAAGAGTAGGTAGAGGTAGAGCTAAAATTGACAAGTGTCTCTTATTCGAATTCTTTCCCATGAAACTCATGCTGCCCATAAAATGTGGATCAGTCGACCATCTTGTCTTTGTCACTCCTGCAACATATCATTGTTGTTCAAAGTTGAAACATATGTTGTTGATAGTTACAACATATGCTGTTGAAAGTTACAACATATGAAATGAAAAATGCTTGCTGAAGGATGCTACTTAGCTAATGAATTCTCAACGAAGGATCTGAGAGCTTGCTTGGGTTGTTTACGATTGCATACGTCAGCAGCAAGATGTTCATAAACCTGCTACTTTTCTTCAACTAAATTTTTGATAAGACAGACTAGGAGAGAGTGACACACTTATAAATTATATATTCACGTGGATAAAACCAAATCATTAATATGTCTAAATGATCTAAATATGTATTACTAAACATCATTTGGCTCCTCGTAACTCACTGCTATTCATGCTTCAGCAATGATAATAAACTACCAACTACAGAAAATGTTTAAGCTTTCTTGCTTGGTTTTCTTATTTTCCACTCTCTTTACGTTCCGATAAATACAGTAGTTATTGCATATATTTATTACAGAAGTGAATGATCAGCCATCTAAGTGTTAATATAAACATGTAAATCGTAATTCACTTTTTTTCACCTCAATTAATAACATAGAACATTACAGGAGTGAAGGGTTAAGTCATAATACACTTTCTTTATATCCCAGTGAACAACAGATTAGGACATTACAGGATTGAAAGATTTTAGTAATCTTAGTATTAAGAAAGTAAGTCATAATACATTTTCTTTACATCCCAATTAACAATAAAGGACATTATAGGATAAGGTTTAATTCATAATACACTTTCTTTACGTCCCAGTTATCCAATATTAGGACATTACAGGACTGAATGATTAGCTATCTTAGTATTGAGAAAGTAATGCTTAATACACTCTCATTACGTCCCAATTAACAACATAATAGGACATTAAAGGACTCAGTTATGCTATTGTTGAGAGTTGAGAATGTGTCATAATATTTACTCTGAGACAATGCAGAGCAGAATTTAAATTCCTTTTTAAAATTATAATGAAATAGTATTGCGATTAAAAAAAAACTTTTACCACACCACCACCACGGATTTACATCCTTGTATCTAAGGGTAGTGACACACTTCACCACCCGGATAGCGCCACCTGGGTGGCGCCCACCTGGTTGATGCCACTTGCTCCCGCCTCCTGACTTGCGCCACCCACTTATATGAGGGATGCAGTCAGCCCCTTATTTGATTTCCCCTATATTTGATTGAAGGAGTGGGGGCTGAGTGGCAGGGACTTGGGTGGCACCGTGTGACAGGCTCAATTGAAAACAATGGGTTAACCGGGTGGCGCAACCTGTGGGTAGTGGCTAGACCGTCGGACGGTCGACCGTGTAGTGCCATCCGGCAGGTGGCGCCACCTCGTGTGACAGGTTCCATCTATTCTCATAGACGACCGGGTAGCGAAGTGTGTCACCCCCCTAAGCTGAAATGCCATAATACTGAGTTACGTATGGATCTTACAAGAACAGAAACAGTATGAATCATCGACTCACCAATTGGATAAGGCGTAATAGCGACACCAGTAAATTTCCTCAACAGTGGAGTGACTCTCTTTGCAATATCTTCTTCAGCAACGTATTCAATCTCTACAGCTGGTTGTCCACAGAGAGATATCTGCAGCGTATTTCTTCCTCCGCATATCTCACGCACCTAACAACAATCAAATGTCTTAATTAGTTTAAAATTTCCTTAAGTCAACTTGTGTAATTTAATGACTGTATATTCTGCAGTAAAATGCGCTCAAAGGTAGACAGGGAGGTAGTAAACAGGGCCCAGATAGCTGGTCTAACCAGGTTCCAACAAGAAATTATTCCCATTCGTTTTGCTAAAAGCACTGAATGCGTATTTAAACATTTTCCAAGTTTATTTAAACCTTAGGTTCATGGGTATTTAAAGGAAACTAGAACTGCTTCATTAACTTTTAAATTAAAGAACCAACTGTAAAGGACAAACATCTGAAGGTTTTAATCTGAGGTTGTCCGCTCACCCAAGGAAAGGGACTTTGTCGTAAAAGAGTTCCGCTTGGGCTTTCTTCAACAGCCATCTGTCTCGTTCTTTGATCATAAACAGACTCCACCAGATCAAAAGCCTTTATTTCTACTTCTTAAAATTCCCTCAAAGATAAATTATTCGGAGCAACTTCCACAATAATTAAATCTGATCGTTATAAGACTTAAAGATTATAATAAACTTTAGTATTACCTTTAGCATTATCATCAATGTAGATAATCTTTATTTCCGTAGCAATGTGTCTACATTAAACTCTTTTTTGTACATTTAGTCAAATGTATTAATCTTGTTTTGGAATGACCCGAATGTAAATTATCTCCTATCTCCTAAGCATTTCATGAGTTTTTCCATGAGTTTTCATGGGAGTTCCATGAAAACGAGTTGGGCATTCAAAACCCCAAGGAAACGATGATTTCAAAACGTTTTGAGTCCAAGGTCACTACAACAAATTTTTGGTTTTGTATTGAATCTGTTTTTTTTTTTTTTTAAAAATAGCATGGGAAAGGGTATTGAATTCAAAACATAATTGACACATGCGCAGTAGGTATGATAAGTAGGGATATGATAACCTGACGTCACTATAACTAGTTTGGGAGTTTATAGTTTTCAAAGTTGTTGTGAAAACTGGTTTTGAAAACTCATAAAAACACGTTTAGTCTGAAACCAAAACTGTTTTCAAAACGGTTTATAAAACTCATGGAAACGTAATACATGTGTACATCATTCGTTCTGTACATTTGAAGGCTTAAAGGTCTTAATCATGTCTTGAATTGGTTTTTGAATTACTTTGAAGATAGATGATCAGTAATCCTAAGGAAAGATAAGACTATCTTGAAGATATATAAAATATTAAGGCAACTCTTTTACACGGTTACCCACCTTAACAGAAAATAAGGTGGAAAGAAATTCGATTAGGTGCCCCCATCCGTCTCTTTTATTTTGTTACCCACCTATACCAAAACACCTATCCCAAACATATTGAAAATATGGATGGGTTATACAAAATTAATAACTATTAAGACAAAGAGGTATGTAGTCACAAGTACTTTGGGCCAAATAGACCACGGGATAGTGTGCAAAAGAGTGTCTGACTAATATCAAGCTAGAATTTTGTGTACAAGTTAATCTTTTGGTGGTATTTAAGAATATGTGGCCGGCTAAGTTAGTCTTCGGGACATAGCATGGCAATAGGCCTATCCCCCCCCCCCCCCAAGGCCAATGGCGCAAATTCCCCCAAAACTGCCTGTCACTTGGAATATTTACCCCCCCCCCCCCCAATCTCTGAAAATACCCCTAAATTTGATTCCCCCCTAAAAGTTCTGATGGCGAAAGTTGCGCTATCAATCCCCCCTGTGGTCACCCCTGATCTTGAAGATAGATTATCTATAATCTAAATAGCAATCATGGTTTGGGTTACCTCGAATATCGATGATTCCCAATCCTTAGCTTCATGGTTCATGCTCCTAGACAAGAACACTCTTCCATCGCCTCTAAGCCAAAATGGTTCGGCGTAGTCCAGGAATATCTTGTTCACCACATCGTACCCCGTGTGTTTGATCGCTTCTAGTTTGTTCTCTGGAAGTGCAGGTTCAAATAAAAACTCATCCTTCTTCAGAACACCCAGGGAGAAGGTTATAATGACGAAATCAGCTGTTTCTTCAGAGCAATCTTGAAACGTTATTTTAATCGGACATCTGTAAATAAAATGATATTGTAATTTTTTTTTTTTTTTAATTAAATTTGATGATAAAATTATTAATTAATTATTTAAACTGTTCCAACCAAGCAGTGTACCGTCCGCGAGATCGTCGTTGGCATGCGCAATGGATAAAAGCCGTTCCAAACCGACTTCTGACAGTGTTTCCGTCCTCCAAACTCTTCCAATTAAAATTACAATGATAATTTTACTTTCTCATAGAAAGAGAAAGTATTGTGATACATATATGTTCGTAGGCATACAAGTATTGGCATACATGTTCAGAAAAATCATACTCCGAAGCGAAATCGACACATGAATTTTAGTTCTAAATTTTGGGGTGCACTAAAAAACGAGAGAACAAATTATTTCTTGAAAACGGTTCCGACGATTTTAAGTAAATATAGTAGTCCATTTAAATACAAATATAAATAGGTATATAACGATGTATGCCGTTTTCCCGGAAAAATGTAGTTCCTGAGAAAATAGCTTTAAACGACGGAGAGAGGCAGGGTTCGATTCCCCGCCGAGGAGAAGTTATTTTTATGATAAATTCTGATGAAATGTTCAATAACAATTAAATGTACCTAGGAAAACTGATAAATGGAAAACACTAGGTAGGCTGAGTAATCATGAACTCGTATATGAGCAAGTTTGTCTAAGTTGTCTCGGACTAACTTTTTAATTTTTTACAAGTCTTAAGTAATAAACGCATTAATTTTAAATTTGTAAAAAAAGGAATTGTTATAATATGTTAATGACTGTGATAATTTTATTTGCAGATTAATAAACTATGACTAAAGATGACCTTTAAAAGGGTCGAAACGTCTCATATTTTATTTAATATTTATTGACCGAGCGAAGCGAGGTCTTAGTTTTAACTCGACTACTCGACCGTTAGCATTTCGTCTGTCTGTCTCTTAATGTTTGTAAATCGGCTGTCTTTGCGAGGGAGGCCGCAGGCCGACTGAGCTGTGGTGTGTGGCTTGGGTGCTAATGGGTTGACATTAAAAAACTTCTTATTACATTTGCCAATTAAGTATCGTTCTCTGTTTAAAATTTAAAAAAAAAATATAGTTCTAATTAAACATTACAAAATTTTTCTTAACATAAATTTTCTTAACATTACAATTTCAAAATTTTCATTTTGATTGGTACTTTTGTACCCTTTTGTACTTTTAGAGTGCCGTGTAGGGGGTAGGTTACCCCACTGTGTGGCTAATAGCGTCAAGGGATTTATTCTCGAAAATTTCCTTCGGTCAAAAGTTGCGCCAATTAACACTTGAACGCACTGTACCCTTTTCGTACCTGTACCTTTGCGGGTTCGGGTACAGAGGTACATTTATAGTACCACGGTAGTTGTAGGGTGCACTGTAAAAATAATAAATAAAAATTGACTGCCAATTGGTGTGGCACATAGCTCCCTCGCATCCTATCCACGTACTTTATTGATTTTATGCTTCTACAATCCATTATTATTTAATTGGTTTAATTGTTTCCCCCGTTTTTTTAATCTGTCAAAATTGTTTTGATTTATTACACGAATTTAAAGTATTAATTTAGCAAAAGTTAAAGAGCGCAGATGGTTCAAATTAATATGGGGCTATCTGCGGGTTACATTCGATAAACTATAAAAGTTTCATTCTAATCAGATAAGTATACCTTTGAAGTTATAGGTGTAAATAAATGTATGTTTGTGCGCATGTGGATGAGAAACAAATAGGCGCAGAGGGTTGAAACTTATATAGGACCAACAATGGGCTAATTATGACCTACCACTAAAAATTCATTAAAATTGGACGTGTAGTTTTTAAGATATGTTGGTTCGCAAAAATTGAACGACAGACCGACAGACAGACACGGAACCAAAAATGTTCCCTCATGTCTGAAACGGATTTATGTCTTGGAATTTTTGAAATCGGAGACCTAAATATTTTTCTTTCTTTAGAACGATCACATAGCTTTCGTTACCTTCGGTAAGCTCGGAAGCAAAATTGCAGCTTTTTACTCAAAAGTGTATGGGTTTTATTGATTTTGTACCCATTTCATTGAAATATATTTTTTATTTATACTTATTTTTGTACTTATTGTACCGGTTTGGAAAAATCGGTCGAAAAACGCTACTTTTTAGTCTTTGTACTGTACCGTTTTTGCATTTCATAGTATCGGGCTGAAACTCATATGGTATTTAGTACTTTATAGTAGAAAAGTGTACGTGAAAAGAAAACCTTAAATTTATTACTATACCGGGTACATGAGGGGTACAAAGTTGTGTACCTCTGTTTAAGAAAAGGTAAAAATAGTAGATGGCCGGCCGTATTTGGTATAGTTAGAAAGCCCTTAAAACGTACTTATCTACTTGATTATCTAAAAAAGTCAAGTTTCCGACCCTTTTTTGAACGATAAATAGTTTTTATGAATCTAAGCTCAAAATGCGATTTGATATTTTAACGAGCGAGGTCTATTGTTCACAGAACTTCTAGTTATGCCCGTTATTAGACCTCTTCAGCCGTCTATTACTGATATATTAAGTTATTATCCCATTATCTAATTTTAGCAAGCCAACATTCACTTCACATCTGATAACATCAGTGGTCAAACTATTCTCATAAATGTTTGGATGATTCGAGTTATTAAAAAATCTTTCTTATTGTGAAAACAAATTTATCCCCCAGAAATTTGATCCTTCTAAAAGTTTGTTAAAAAATCTACCTTGAGAATAGCATAGCTTAGTATATCTTTCACTTTCACAATAGTTATAATCCTTAAAAAAAACTCCATTCACTTCATTCTTTGAAATAAAATAAATGAAATATCCGAAAACAAAAAATAAAAAATCACTAAAAATAAAATTTAAAAAAACCATAAAAACATCAACACAGTGTACAGTATAAAGTACAATTCACTTAAAAATGCATTACGATTCGCTTTCAAATCTATATATTTGTAATTCCCATTTAATTTCAACATTATCTCGACATCTTTCAATGTCTTATCACCTTACGACACTCCAGAGCTTATAGTCCATTCACTTTAAAAAAAAAAAAAAAACTATTTCCAACATAGTTAACAAAATCTATGAAGTAATCATTTTGAAAACTATATTAACAATATATATATATATATATATATATATATATATATATATATATATATATATATATCGTAAATTGCTAATTGTAAGGTAGTTGCTACAAACGTAACTGATTACTTGCTTTTAAAAACAAGAGCAACTAACAAATTAATTTGATATATGATTGATGTTTAATAAATATATATATAATTTATTTGTAGGTCAGTCCAACTGAGCCTGTAATAAGTAAAAGAATAAAATTGCAATTCTATTCTCGTTTACAACTTAATTAGATCCAAATAAAAAAACTTGTGTAAAAAAATAAGCCGTCTCGCGTAAAAAGTTGTGAGATTATAGGGTTTAGTCATGTCTCCTCCTGTCAGTAAGTAACAAGGTGTAAGTAAGTTCTACTAGTTCTAATGTATCCAGTATAAATAAGTGATGTATGTCCCCCTACTTTATCCTCTGTCCCTCACAAACTTAAACCAGCCATTAACGGTCAAACTTTGTCGTACAGCACGAAGCGGGGCTTGTTGGATCTGTTGGATGTACGGGAAATCCTACTCGACATCCGTCGTACGACATGTTGCCAACCGCCAACCACAACACTCACAGTCTAACTGTACCATAATTTCGTACCACATTGGCTCGTTGGAGTGAGTGTTGTACGTCAATTTGGACCTTCAATGGCTAACATAAAACATTTTCTTTCCCAAATCACACATTTAAAAACAGAGGTAAAAATAAAAAATAAAAAAAGGAGAGATAAAAATTGAACAAATAAAGAGTTCATACGATAGATAGATATTTTTTGGTCAATCTTATATATTTCTGTGTATATATATTCTGTGTATATATGGAACAGCGAAATATCTCCGGAACTATGAAAGATAGTAAGATGCGGTTTGCAGGGTTCGATAATGACTATAAATGCCCTTCTAAAACATATGCTGAACATTTTCTGTGTTCAGCAAAAGTGTGTGCAATTTACATAATTAAAAACAAGTGAATAGGAAGCCATATTTTTAAGACTGGATTTAGATTCTATGGCTCAAAAATAAGAATTTTTACTTTTGGTAATATATCGCTCCGAGCATTAATTTGCCGTCTGGAGAGCCCTGAAATCGCTAAAACTGAAACTTTAAGTTCATATTACAGCTAAATGGATTTAGGAAAACAACTCAAGATACAAAAAGTTATTATTTTTTGACGTAAAATCCAAATCCAATCTAAAATGCATACCTTATATTGTAACTGTTTTTTGCCAAAAAATAGGTGTTCAGCAGGGCTCAAAAAGTGAAGAAAATTACCAATAATGCTGGTTTTTAAGAATGGATTTGGATTTTGCGTCCAAAAATAAGAAAGTTTTGTATTTTGAATTTTTTTCCTAAATCCATTAGTTTAGCTGTAAAATGGACTTAAAGTTACAATTTTAGCAAGTTCAGGGCTCTCCAGAGGGCAAACTAATGCTCGCTACTATCCAGGAGTAAAAAATTCTTATTTTTAGCCATAGAATCCAAATCCAGTCTTAAAATTATGGCTTCCTATTCAATTTTTTTAAATTATGTAAATTTCACACACTTAAGCTGAACATGTTCCGGAAGCGCATTTATAGTCATTATAGAACCCTGCAAACGCATCTTTCTATCTATTATAGTTCCGGAGATATTTCGCTGTTCCGCATTAACTGGGACACCCTGTATTATGTATTTTTGACATGTAAAACTCAATATCATGACTATGTTTAAAGATACATATGTTAGAAGTAAATAAATCTATCCTTGACTGTTAATGTCTAATTAAATGCAGTTTGTCTATTTTAAAACATTTTACGCTTAACGGTGTAAAATTAAAACATTCATCTATTAGTATTTAAATTTATTAGACGACCGTGGAATCAGGGACACTATTATTGGAAAAATATATTAAGCTTTAAAAGGAAATTAAGTAAGAAAAACATGCTTGTCTATTATACTCGTACACTTCCTATGCATTTTTTCTTCCTTAAACTTGCATAATACTAGGCGTCATAGCCTATATCATTGAATATAGTGGCTCTATCATTGAATATAGTTGCTCTGTCATTGAATATAGTGGCTCTATCATTGAATATAGTTGCTCTATCATTGAATATAGTGGCTCTATCATTGAATATAGTGGCTCTATCATTGAATATAGTGGCTCTATCATTGAATATAGTGGCTCTATCATTGAATATAGTGGCTCTATCATTGAATATAGTGGCTCTATCATTGAATATAGTGGCTCTATCATTGAATATAGTGGCTCTATCATTGAATATAGTGGCTCTATCATTGAATATAGTGGCTCTATCATTGAATATAGTGGCTCTATCATTGAATATAGTTGCTCTATCGTTGGATATAGTGGCTCTATCATTGAATATAGTGGCTCTATATCATTGAAGCGAGCGTAATGGAATAAATAGTTAGATAGTTAATTATTATGAGTTAATAGTTAAAGAATATGATTGGGGGAGAAGAGTTTTTCCACTATTCCTTAACTCACCTACACGTCCCGGTCATTCCACTTCAACTATTCTCAAATGTATCACTTCTCTACACAAAAACCTCTGCTTGTATCAAGTTGAAATTTTACATGCCTGTTTTAATTGTGCTTCAGATTATGTAGATGACGTTTTATTAAAATTGTTACGTTAGAACGTAAAATATCGGTAATAACGTTGTTTTCTCTATTATAAACGTTTAGGTCTGCTTTAATAGATAGTTTTTGGAACAAAGTTCCTGATGGCACGTTTTGCAGCCCGGGAGTATATCCGGAAATAAACAGGTCAAGTGTGTGCTAGTCAGCACACAGCGAGGGTCCGTAGGCAACCCTGTATAGTTTAAATTTAAATAGTACCCTATTGCTGGTGTTTTTTAAAATGCTAAAAAAAAATACTTTGAACTATCCTATGGGTCTGATATTCTCAAAAAACATAAACAAACTTCTGATAAAGTATTTTTTTGCCACTGAACCGAACTACAACCATATAAATACACCGAAAAGACCATAGTCATAAAAAAACGAATTTTGTCAATAAAAAATAAAATAATATTTTTTTCGAAATTTCCAAAAAGTGGTTTCTTTACTTTTGGTCGAAGAGTGTTCAGGAATTTTTTCAGATTTCTTGCACTTCACATAAGCGAGATAGAGGGGGGGGGGGGGGGGGACACGTTTCACACCCACTTCAAACTTGCCTACGCTCGCCCTATCAAAGTTATAACCAAAGAATTATATATTTTTGTAATCAGCTCGACGTACCCTTTCATGTGATACCCCTCACGGTGTCGAAAAAAAATGTAACATTTTTAACCCTTAAGTTTTTTTACCCTGATTTTTTTTAAAAATATTTTTTTTAAGTCGCAATATTTTTAAAATATGTGGGCAGGTACAAGACCCATACATGCCAAATTTCAAAGTGATCGGACGAAAGGTGTAACCGTGAGAGCACGCGAGAGGACGTACGGACAGACACACGCAGGAAAATATAAGGGAAGGGTCCTTGGTTTTGCCTACGGACCCTAAAAAACGACCGTCACAAAATCACCGTCACAAAACCAAGCGTCCGGGAATCTACTGATGACGATAACTTGAGTAAAAGATGACCGAGTTAGTTGAAATTTGGTACACATGTTCATTTTTTGCCCAGGCTGAGTTCGTTGTACAACGTTATCCCCCAAGCGCTCTAATTTAAAATTGGAATTCTAGAACGGGAAAAATTTTTTAACTTCATCTATTTAATAAGACAAACACCTTTTTTAAATAATTTGTTTTAGTAAAACGAACACCGACACTGCTATGATATGATTAAGATCGCTAAATTTATTAAAGCGGACCTAAACGTTTAAAATAAAGAAAACAACGTTTTTACCGATATCTTATGTTTTAACGTACCAATTTTAATAAAACTTCTTACACATCGTCTAAAGTACAATTGAAACAGGCATGTAAACTTTTAACCTGATAAAAGCAGACTTTTTGAGTAGGGAAGAGATATATTTTATAATATTTTAAATTAGTAGGCCGGGTAGGTAGTGAACAGTCCTATTTCCTACCCAACTACAAACATACTCTTTAACTATAAACTCAACATGATTAACTCTTTTCTCAATATTTAATACATTTTATTGTAAGACGCTTGCTTTAATGATATACCAATAATGTTTTTCTTTTAATTGTGCCTGAACTTTGTTAAGTACAAAAAGTTAGTTAGATTTAATTTTGTCTCTTTCCTAACTCCGCCATGTATAAGTAGTTAGCAATGTATACGTACTTAGCAGTGTGACTTTATAATTTATATATAATTAAAAATGTAAGGAACTTCGTTCCTACCGGGAGTCCCGATCACCACACGGATTTTTTAACGATCTTTATTACTTCATAGCGGTGTCGCTGTTGGTTTCACTAAAAATGTTATTGGAAAAAAAATGTACGTCTCATTGAATAGGTGATGGTAGAATCTTTTCCCGTCCTGCAGTTCCAATTTTACATTCGAAGCTTAAGTTTACGCGAGCGTTGAGCGCGAACACTTGGACGGATCACGCTGTCCAACGAACTTAGCCTGAGCAATAGTGAAAGGAACACGAATTCCAAATTTGAACCCAATCAAATTATCGTCAGACACGTAAATTTCTAGCCATGTCTAAGTTCTTTTAGGTCATAACACTTGGCATTTTTTGCTGAAAGCTTCTTTAGTGATAATTGTGACAAATCTATATTTATACTAAAGAGTGTTTTATTGGTTGTTTTTATAGGTACAAATCTACAATTTTACAATAGTCTTACAATTATAATTGATACTAACAGCATGGGAAAATCGAAAAAATCGGTCAGAGAACCCAGACAAACTTTCTCAAATACGAGTTTATATTTACTTAGCATAGGGTTTTATATTTATTAGTTTTCGTATTTTCATAGGTTCTTTTAATTTTTTAATTTTTTATTTAATTATTGTTGAACATTTCACCACAATTTATCTTAAAAACAACTTCTCCTCGGCGGGGAATCGAACCCAGCCTCTCTCCGTTCCCGTTTAAAGCTATTTTCTCAGAAACTAGATTTTTCCCTGTTAAACAGCTTATATCGTTAGATTCGAAATTAAATGGAATTCATTTTAAACATTTTTAATCAAAATTGTCAGAACCGTTTTTTTAATAAAAAAAAAATGTTTCATGTTGTTTTTGGGAGGTAGCGCCCCCAAATTCGGAGCTATAATTCATTTCCCGATTTCGCCTCGGGGTATATGATTTTTCTAAATATGCATCTAAACATTTTTCTAAACCGACTGACAGACACGGAACCAAAAATGTTCCCTGATGTCTGAAACGGATTACTGTCTTAGAATTTTTGACACAAGCTTGAATACCAAGTTGATTGTCCAATGCGGCCTATAACCTATAAATGATAAACGGTTCAGATAAAAGATTTTTGATTACAGTGACGTATTATATTTAAACCTATTTACCTATTCATGTAGCTGGTTATTTAATAACTTGTTAATTATAATAAGACACATTAGAATATTAGAAGCTTAAATCACCACTCTGTCCTCACGTTTGTTTATTATCTCATATCGGATTTTTTTTTTTTTAAGAAACGCAGTCCAATGATTTTTGTTTGAAAAAAGCCTTAAGAGGGATTTGCCATTGTGTTTTATTAAAAAACTTTGATATTGTCAGTCAAGTGTGAAGAATCCACACAATAGATGGTTTCACAGTAACTCCTCAGACAATGGACCTTTAGCAATCCGACTCCCCCGCCTTGGTAAAAAGATTTTTTTTAAACTATTCATTCCGTTTGACGAGAAATCAACGGTCATTTAAATATGTTTCGTACTAAAGGGAGATAATACCGTATTTCCTTGATTACCATTGAAGAAATCTAAAGAGGTACGCACTTGAAAGTCAGGGGTTGGAAAATTATTTCCACTCTAGTCGTCTCGTTAATACGTGATTTCATTCAGCCGACTTCTTTCATCGCAAATTGTTTCTTGAGCAACGAATTGATTAAAGGACGCACTGATAAATAGATCTTTTGCTCCACGAAATTGCACAATGTGGTTCGAGGTTCGAGAATAATCCATTAACGTTAAACAGGTTCATTATTGTATACTGAAATGAGATAGTTGAGTCTCAATAGCTTTATTAAGGCGGAACCTAATAACTGCAAATAGGTGTTATCAGCGCTGGAGAGACGGATTCAGCAACAACTAGAAGTCACCACTTTTGCGGAGCCAAAAGATTCAAAACCTGTATGAAACCTTCACTTCAAGGCCTCTTCTATTTTTAGGGTTTCGTTGGTAAATCCAAAAAAAAGAAACACTTTATAAAGTTTTGTTCCTGTGTCTGTCTGTCACTCTGTACGGTTCCAATAACTTTTTAATTAAAAGAGATACAAATATAAAACTTAACAGTAAAATCGTTTTGACGCGTACACAGAAAAAGTGATAGCACTGAAATTGATTACCTATTCAAATCCAAAATGGCGGATAATTCACGTCACGCGAAAAAAAAAAATTAAAAACTTTGAGTGGGGGTATCAAATAAAAGGTATTGAAGAGTAGATTACAAAAATATATAAAACTTGTGGAAATTATTCAATTTTTATTTTCATTTTGTTAAAAAAAACATCAATATTTGATCTGATTAACTGGGAATCCAAAATAACGGATAATTCCTGCCACGGGATTTTTTTTTTTACACATTTTGCGTGCAAGTTATTTTTATGATACATTTTGATGAAATGCTTAATAGTTATTAAATCTACATATGAAAACACGAAAACTAATAAACGGAAAACACTGTGCTAAGTAATTATGAACTCGTATATGAGAAAGTTTGTCTGAGTTGTCTCGGACCGATTTTTTTAAGTTGGTTTCAGTGGTATATTGTTCTACCACTCGCATTAAAGAAAAAAACGAAAGTGTCTTTAAGAGTTTTATAAAGATATCAATCAAGTACTTCTTTAGATTGTTACTCCCCTATGTTGTTTTTTAGAATATAAATGACTTTGACTAAATATAACTATTAAGAAAAAGGGATGTTTAGTCTAATTTACTGTGGGACAAGGACAAAGGAATACCACACTTGAGTTTTTATAAGGGGAGTAACAGTCTAAGAAAGAACATTCCGTACACCTTCTTTAGATTTTTATTCCCCTCTGTTTTTTTGTTTGTTTTTTTATAATGGGAGTAACAATCTAAAGAAGTGCCGACTTGATTTGGATTCTATGGCTAAAAATAAGAATTTTTTCGCTCTGAACCTGCTAAAATTGTAACTTTTAGTCCATTTTACAGCTAAACTAATGGATTTGGGGAAAAAAAATCAAGAGACAAAAAATCTTATTTTAAGTTATAGAATCTAAATCCAGTCTAAAATACATGCAATATTGGTATTTTCTTTCCCGTTTTGCTGAACACCATTTTCTTTGGCAAAAAACAGTTACAAGTAAGGTATGTATTTTAGACTGGATTTGGATTCTATGACTAAAAATAAGAATTTTTTGTCTCTTGAATTTTTTTTTCCTAAATCCATTAGTTTAGCTGTGAAATGGACTTAAAGTTACTATTTTAGCCAGGTTCAGTGTTCTCCAGACGGCAAACTATTGCTCGGAGCGAAAAATTTCCAAGAGTAAAAAAATAGTATATTATGTTACTAGGCTGTGAAGTGAGTTTTTTCTTTACCGCGGCAATTACATTTACGTAAATATTGCCAAGGTAAAGAAAAAACACTTCACAGTCGCGTAGCATATGCTTTTTTTTCCGAGGTAGCAGACAATGAAAAATCATTAAATATTAATAAATAATCAATATAATTATAACAAACATTAGTACATACTTGAGATTTAAAAAAAGAAACCTTAAAAAGAGGTTACACTATAAGAAAAGATAAATAAAACGCATTGACATCTAGCGGAATTAAATCGTTTTAAATCGAAATTACTAAGCATTTCTGCAAAGACTGCAGCGCTACTAACGGAAGTTTTGACTACTGCCAGCAGTACAATAAAAACTTTTTTCGTCCTAGGACGTAAAAAAATTTTTCTTTACAGCTAGGTGTAATGAAAAATTTTTTTAGTCCACGTAATGAAAAAATGGATTTTAGCTATGTTTTTTAGGCTCTAAAGTTACTATTTTACAGCCTACCACGGAAAAACTTATTTTTAGCCATAGAATCCAAAAATCTAGTCTAAAAAAACAAATATTACAAATATTAATCCTCCACACACTTTTGCTGAACACAAAAAATGTTCAGCATTTTTTCTGGAAGAGCATTTATAGCCATTATCGAACCCTGAAAACCGCATCTCTCTATCTATCATGGTTCCGGAGATATTTCGCTGTTCCATATTAGCTGGGACACCCTGTATAGATTAGTTAGCTTATATTAACGTCTAGCAATAAAGATACTGTTCTTAAACGAGGCGTAAATCGAAAATAAAAAAGTAATCATAAATGACTACTTACTCATCCCATTGAATACTTTGAACTCGATGTTTTAATTTCACTTTATCCGTTGGTATATCCTTCATCATTGGACCAAATACAGCGACAAGGCCTTCTCTGATTCTCTGACGGATTTCCGAACGGAATCTTAATGTGACGTCATTCAGTGAAATCTGATCAGCAGGTCCTCCTAGTTTACAAGTACCTCCACGTGTCATTGTGTTGAACAGATCCTGTAAGCAATGGTTGAGATTATTAAATCCACGATTGTATCAAAGTAATCACTATTAATTCACTCTTATAAGTATATTACAACTTAATGATGGGTAAATATGTCGTATCTTGCCCACTTTGACTAAATAGCTATTAAGAAAAAGCGATGTTTAGTGTTTAGTCTAATGTACATTGGGACAAAGGAATATCTCACTTTTGTATATAAAAGTGTGATATTCCTTTGTCCCAATATACATTAGACTAAATACCCCTTTATCGTAGTAGTTATTTAGACAAAGTGGGTCAGATACGACATATTTACCTGATGATGTAATTATTTTCTAAAAGATATTACCTTTGAAATTTTATCAAATTTAACTTCGGTAGTACCGTGAAGTTCGAATATTTTAGGATTATTCAAAAATGAAGTAGGAGATTTTTTGATGTTCTAAAAGATAATTTAAGTTCCTTGACTACATTTTCATTGTACAAATTGTGTTTTTGTTTGGTTTGGTTATGTTTTTTTTAGCGATTGTTGAAGAAAATTAAACTATTGCAATGGCTTCAAAAATTTTGTAATGCGAATTTTTGAAAATTTTCACCATGGAAATCCGTTTTAGACCATTCTGAATCGATTCCTAAAATGTATCACTTTTTTTATGTTATGTATGTATATAAGTATGTATATAAGTATGTATGTATGTATGTATCTATGTATATATATATATATATATGTGTGTCACTCCAGACGATATCTCCCCTTAGGATGAACTTAAAAATGTCATACAAATTTTAAAATGTCAATAACATATCAAAAGAAAGGATGAGTTCGTTGGCTAGAATTTTTAGTCCATTTTGGGGTCAAATTTTGACCATTTAGGGTCAAAAATAACAATAAAACATGTTATTATGTGGGTATTATAAAAACATGTTTTCCCCATTTTACCCCCCTCTTATATGAAAATATGACAAAAGTGTTCATAGCAACAATAACTGTAATCTTAAAGAGCTTTCCAACGACATGCATCTTGATGGGTTTATACTATTTTGACATTTTCTTCAAATGACGTTATTAAACTTAACACCTTCTTTAATTATTATCATATGTTAATTCTGTTTGACGGATTTTTTTCCCAGGTGTTTAATAAATACTCAAAAACTTATAGTTTTCATATATTTTTTTATTCAGAGACGTTTCGACCCTTCTCTAAGGTCATTTTCAATCCTTATAATTTTGATTCAAAAATACATTTAGATGATGTATGTAGAGAGTACTCCTATTAAAACTTGCTAAGTAGTAATATGTAATGTTGAAGTTTTATATATTTATTTTAATGTTTTTTTTTTTAATATTTGTGATATTAGTGGGTGTTATGTAAATTATTAGATTTTTATTAATTTAGACAAACTCTTTCTTTGAGGAATAACTTATACATCATCTAAATGTATTTTTGAATCAAAATTATAAGGATTGAAGGGTCGAAACGTCTCTGAATAAAAAAATATATGAAAACTATAAGTTTTTGAGTATTTATTAAACACCTGGGAAAAAAATCCGTCAAACAGAATTAACATATGATAATATTTTGACATTTGTACCCCGTACTCCTGTGTACCAATTTTTTTTTCACCCATCCAAATTCTAAACCAACATTTTTCTATATTATCCAAATACGCCAAATATATATATTAGCCAAATAATTCGCAGATTTCTTTGAAAATTCCCTCATTACTTTTTTTTAAATAATGTTAAAATGTATGTTATTGATAACGCTAAATAGATTATTGTTTTAGCTTGATAATGGCCCAAGCGAGGCTGAAATATCGCATATAGATATAAAAAACAGTTTTATTTATACCCTTAAGACCTGGAGTAGACGGCAGAGTTATTGAATATGTATAGTACAACCATTTTTAGACTATAGTATAATACTTAAGAACAAGGGGCAAATAACAGTAAATGCAGTTACCTATAAATATCTATGATTCTTTCCATATATCTATCTATCGATAACTATTATTTATAGTTTTTGTAATAGCTGAATAATAGTAATAGTAATTGTTTTTTTTGTGTGTTTTGTTTTTAAAATTGGAATCTATAATTATAGAGACTGTAAAAGTGGGTTCATAGGCTGCGTTTTATACGCGTTTCAGAATAATCTATAGGCTGCCATAACATGACGCGAGAAAATTTGGTTCCAAACCAAGTTTCTCGCGTCAAATCTATCCTGAATGAAGCCTTCCCGTTCTCTTCCCTCTTGTTTATTTTTTTATTTCATTTTTCGAGTCATCCATTTACATAGTAAATATTAAATACACACTTGTTCTTTATTTTTACAAGTCATAATTTTAGAAAGTTACTATTGTATTTTCAATAATAAATTCTACTTTGTTTATAACCTTAACGGAATATTGCGCAAGTGCAATAAAGGAGGGGTTGGGGAAATCACTCAGTGACGTCTCCCCGGCTTCATGAATGTATTTTTAGAAAACGTTGGCAAAACCAAAAACCCTTATATTTTCCTGCGTGTGTCGGTCTGTCCGTCCGGTCGTCAGTCGCCTTATCTCTTGCCTGCACCTTTTGTCCGATCACTTTGAAATTTGTCACATTATGTGTATAGTACATACCCTCACATTTTAAATATGTAGCGACTTATAAAAATAAAAATAAAAAAATAAGGTTAAAAAACGATGCATGATAGCCAATTGAACTATAATACTGATATGTAATAACAGCACTATCAATAGGAACTACTTAAACAATTCAGTGTTGCCTACAAGCCCTCGCTGTGTGCTCACTAGCACATACTTGACCTGTTTATAATCTATATATCCCGTGCGTTAAATGCTCTGAACTCCACTTTAAGTCAGCCTTATTATGCACTTAAATGTAAAAACTTCTGGAAGTAAATAAACATTTATAGAAAATTGTTTATATTATAATATTTCTGTGGTAACCAGACTCAATTTTAAATAAACAAAACAAACAGTATTACCACCAACAAAGAGTAAATTTTTAAACTTGTAGTGACGGCTATTTTGGAACAGATTTAGATAGAAAGCTCGGGTTGGCGGCAAATGTTTTTTTTTTTAAGATCTTTCCAAAAATGTATCACTTTATGTGTATCCCAATCTAAAATTTCATAGTTGAATCCAATGTGACGGAAAAAAATGATTATCCACCAAAAAAACTTAATATATCGCAACGCAAACCGGAACTTAATATATCAATTATAACCGGAGACATTTAAGCCGTTTCTGAGCTTTTGGACCATCCTGTATACTGATAATTATAATCTACCATCAAAGTCATTAATCACATCATACGCTTATACAGTTCTGTACTAATTAATTACGTACTGGTCCAACAAAATCTCTCTTCTACCTTTGCTATGGGATCCTTCCATTTCATTTTATGTTCATTCCTCTTAATAAAATCCAAAAGGCTAACTTCAAAGAAATCATCTTCTCTATTTTCACAGAAACTCTTGACAACATATTCCAATGTCATCTGCATTTTATCCTTGGCTTCTTCAACTATCGAACTTATCAGAGGTCTGCCGTCGTCTCCTAGATATATACCGCTGCTTGAGTCCTCCTCACAAGGTGTCAGTCCTTCGAGTGAAGCCAGTCTCAGGATGGGGTTCCATTCTCCTTCGAGCCACTCAGCTCCTAGCTCGTTCAAACCTTCCCCACACCATGCAGAGTGAATCCGACCTCCAACTCTAGATTGTTTACAAAAAGATGGGGCACTTCTTCAGATTGTTACTCCTCTTATAAATAAATTGAGGGGAGTAACTTTCTAAAAAAGGTGTGCGGAATGTTCTTCTTTACATTGTTACTCTCCTTATAAATAAATTGAGAGGAGTAACAATCTAAAGAAGGTGTACGGAATGTTCTTCTTTACATTGTTACTCTCCTTATAAATAAATTGAGAGGAGTAACAATCTAAAGAAGGTGTACGGAATGTTCTTCTTTACATTGTTACTCTCCTTATAAATAAATTGAGAGGAGTAACAATCTAAAGAAGGTGTACGGAATGTTCTTCTTTACATTGTTACTCTCCTTATAAATAAATTGAGAGGAGTAACAATCTAAAGAAGGTGTGCGGAATGTTCTTCTTTAGATTGTTACTCTCCTTATAAATAAATTGAGGGGAGTAACAAACTGAAGAAGGTGTAAGGAATGTTCTTCTTTAGATTGTTACTCTCCTTATAAATAAATTGAGGGGAGTAACATACTAAAGAAAGTGTATGGAATGTTCTTCTTTAGATTGTTACTCTCCTTATAAATAAATTGAGGGGAGTAACAAACTAAAGAAGGTGTAAGGAATGATCTTCTTTAGATTGTTACTCTCCTTATAAATAAATTGAGAGGAGTAACAATCTAAAGAAGGTGTGCGGAATGTTCTTCTTTAGATTGTTACTCTCCTTATAAATAAATTGAGGGGAGTAACAAACTGAAGAAGGTGTAAGGAATGTTCTTCTTTAGATTGTTACTCTCCTTATAAATAAATTGAGGGGAGTAACATACTAAAGAAGTTGCACAGAATGTTCTTCTTTAGACTGTTACTCCCCTTATAAATAAAACAGAGGGGAGTAACAATCTAAAGAAGGTGCGCGGAATGTTCTTCTTTAGACTTAGACTGTTACTCCGCTTATAGATACAGAAGTGTGATATTCCTTCGTCTCAAAGTACATTGGACTGAACATTCCTTTGCCTTAATTGTTATTTAGTCGAAGTCATTTATATTCTAAAAAAAACAAAAAAAACAGGGGAGTAACAATCTAAAGAAGTACCAAAACATTTATCTTTCAACAAACATTACATAAATAGCCATTATATATCATGAAACATTTTAAATTAAATAAGTTGTAGGTCTTAGTTTAGCAAATTAAAAAATTATAATATCTAAAACAAAGATGAAACAAGTATTTTAAATCTTCGAATGATAATTTAGATATAAAAATTACTCTGCCAATTAGTGTGGCATACATAGTTTTATACTATTAAAACCTAATGATGTGAAATGTATTTAATTTTCCTCCGACTTTTAAAAAGGTCAAAATTGTCTTGATTTGTTTCATTAATTTAAAGTATCAATTTAGCAAAATTTAAGGAGCACAGACTGTTGATATTAATCTGGGCTATCTACAAGCTACTTTCGACAAACCATCCAAATTTCATAAACATCTGACAAGTCCTTTTGATGATATAAGTGAAAATAAATGTATGTTTGTGCGCAAGTTAAAGAGAAACAAATAGGCGCAGAAGGTTTAAACTTATATGGGACTAACAATGGGCTAATTGTGACCTACAATTAAAATTTCAATAAAATCAGATGAGTAGTTTTTAAGATGTGTTGGTTCGCAAAAATTGACCGACAGACAGACACGAAACCAAAAATATTCCCTGATGTTTGAAACAGATTTCCTATTTCTTTCTTGGAATTTTTGAAATCGGAGACCTAACAAATTTTCGTTCCTCGGAACGATCACATAGCTTCCGTTACTATCGGTAAGCTCGGAAGCAAAATATCAGATCGTTATGATAATCAAATAGAAGCGAGACAACTTCAAAATATATTTTCTTTGGTTTATAACATTTAAATCCTGCTACTTCGTCATGAAAACTTAACAAATAGTTTAAATTTAAGTAATTATGACACTCTTATAGAAAAGGGGCCCCTTTTTGTATAGGAAATATGCAGAAGAGTTTATAATAACTCAAGCCTACAATAAGTTTATAATAACTCAAACCTATAATAATGACATCTCTCATTACCTGTTGTTAGCTTCGTACACTATGTAATTTTGCACTCCTGCTTTGTGCAGCTCACTAGCAGCTGACATACCAGCCATTCCAGCTCCAAGTATCGCAATTTTGGGACAGCAATGATCTTCACAAAGTTTCTCTACGGGTGGCTTTGGGATTTTCGCAGGTTTACAAGTACCAACAAACTTTCCATCGAATACACAAGGGGGACCCTTGCATCCGTCACCTTTTCCACCGCTACTTTTTCCGCTGCTTTCAGGTTTTTCAGAAGATACGTTACAAGTACCGTATCTTCTCCCGTATCCACGAACGACTCCCTGTGAAAAGCAGGAGCTATTAGAAGCTAGATACAGTTCCGAACGGATAAGCTTAAGTAATTCTATAGATCCTCCGCAGGCCACCACATATTAGTTTTTAGCGACCAGTTGCAAATGACTCCCTTAAGGTTCTAAGTCGGGATTGATAAAATCATTAGCAACCATTTGTTAATTGTTGGAGTTCTTTATGGGTTTCATTAGCAACCATTTGTTAGTTGATGGAGACTTAATAGCAACTATTTGTTAGTTGATGGAGTACTTGATGGGATTTATTTGCAACCATTTGTTTTTTTATAGAGTTCTAGATGGGATTTATTAGCAACCATTTGTTTGTTGATGGAGTTCTTAATGAGAACTCAATGATAATTAGCAACCAGATGCTGATGACTACTATCAAGAGGAACTCCTTTGAGAATGATCCCAACAATAGGTTCAAAACATGGGGATTCATACAATCTAAGACACTTTGCAAGTCATGAGCAATAATATGATTCTTGATACGAGTCATTAGCAACGGGATTCTTGTGACCTCTATCAAGAACAACTCCTTTGAGAAAAATCACTTAAATAGTTTCAAAAGATTGGCATACAAACAATCTCAGACTCGTTCTACTCCGAAATATCTATGATAATTATTAGATTCCTCTTAGGCAACGGAACCTCATACCTTTTTTAGGAGTAAAGAAAGAAGGATCTCCGCTATAAGTAATTTTAACACTGTCAGATACTAACCTCTGTCTCATCTCCTCACTGACTTTATATCTTATGCATTTCAACTCGTCTCACTGGTACTGAAGATGACCAAAAGTGGAGAGATGTCTTTCTTTATTCCTAATCAAGTACAGCTTATCTCTACAATACAGTTAGTTTTAGTTGATAGAAGCCTTTCTTTGTTCCTAATCAAGAAACTTCACTCCTTATCTCTACAGTAAAGTTACTTTTAGTGGAGAGAAGTCTTTCTTTATTCCTAATCAAGTAACTAAACTGCTCATCTATACAGTAAAGCTACTTTTAGTGGAGAGACGTCTTTCTTTGTTCCTAATCAAGTAACTCAACTGCTCATCTATACAATAAAGTTACTTTTAGTGGAGAGATGTCTTTCTTTATTCCTAATCAAGTAACTCCACTCCTCATCTAGAAATAAAATTATTTATTTATCAAAATATCTATCACATATTATTTCTTCAATGTGATCTCTTAAGACCCAAAATTATGTTGCTTTTTTATGAACAAATAACAAGGATTGACACTTATTTACTTGGTTACCCACCTAAAACTTGCTAAGCAAGTGAATTTGTACCGAAACAATGTTCAATAAAGGCATTTGCAATAACTGAGCTTGATCTTAACTTATATTGATACTAGGATGCTAACTTGGAAATATTGATACTAGGACGCAAAACTTGGCATTATCTACCATATTTGCTCATTTTTAAAAAAAATAATATTGCTACTTTTTATACTAAATTTAGTTCTAATAAAAAAAAACCAACACACGACTACCCGAATAATTGATCAAAAAAAATTTACTTACATTCCAAATTTTTGTAATGGGAATATTCCATAAAGTCATTATCCAGAATTTATTTTTTCTTTCTTTAATGTCATTGTCATAAAATAAAGCAATAAATAAATAAACTAATAATAAAATAACTAAAATTAATGTAGTACCTACTTATACATTTTTATTACATTTTGTAGTACTTATAAATCTTACTATTAGAGTTATATTTACTGTGTAGAGTACGTTATATGCCTATTTAATCCTTAATATATGCTTATTTAATTTTAATCCTTTTAAGCCTGTACAACTAAATCTTTTAGTGCCTTTAAAGAATGTGAGGTCGGCTAAGTTTGTCTGCAGGACATAGTTAGGCAATAGGCTTTTGAAAAACGAATCGGTGTAGAGCAGCCATATCCCGCAAATTGTCGTGGACAATGTTATTTTCATGATCCTGAGTACAAAATTAGATAGAAGACTAAAAAGAAAATTGGTGTTAATTTGTCATTTCATAGGTGACCTCTTTTATTTTAAGTAATATTTGAATAACCAACCTATCAAGTTGCAAACTAATATCAACTTAATTTTCGGTCTACTAACTAATATTGTACTCAGGATTATGAAAATCACATTGTCCACCATAATTGACGGGACATAGGCGCTCTTCACCTCTTTGTTTTTTCAAATGCTTATTGCCAAGGTATGTCCCGAACTTTGCCGACCACATATTCTTAAAAGGCACCAAAAGTATTACTTGTACACAAAATTCTAGTTTGATGTTAGCCATTCTCATGAGCGTTCTCCTAATTGAATAACAGGTACACGAAATTTTTATTAGCAGAAATTGGTCGTTCTTGGACGAATTAAGTGAAAAAGAATTGGTTTTTAGGGTCCGTAGGCAAAACCAAGGACCCTTATATTTTCCTGCGTGTGTTTGTCCGTCCGTCCGTTGTTTATGTGTTTTGAGAATATCAGACCCATAGGATAGTTCAAAGTAAGCTTTTTAGCATTTTAAAAAACACCATCAATAGGGTACTACTTAAACTATACAGTGTGGCCTACGGACCCTCGCTGTGTGCTGACTAGCACACACCTGACCTGTTTATTTAAAAATTATCCGGTGATGCAGTTTCTTTAGTGTTTAATTGGACAACCGTTTTTTCTCTCACCCGGATATGAAATTAACGGATTTTGAATGAACGGGTCGCAGACGACTAGTGTTTACTCTTGTTTTGTCCTATTTTCTAAATAAAATTATTGTATTTAAAAGCAATATATATATATTGCTTAAACGATTTTCACTATATATATATATATATATATATATATATATATATATATATATATATATATATATATATATATATATATATATAATATATTTTTAGGAAAAGAGGACAAAACAGAGAGGAAATTTTTATTTGGTTGTTTTCTAGGTAGTGCCAATTTTAATATTCAATAGTTTAATTGACCTAAAGTTTGTTAATTAATTTGTTCACAATTATTAATTATATTTTATATTATTACATACAATTTTGTATCAGTCAATTTGAAATAGACTGCCAATTAGTGTGGCACATAGCTTCCTCGCATCCTCCACGTACTATATTTTATTGCTTTTACAAGCCACTATTGTCTAATTTTTGTTTAATTTTTTCCCCCGTTTTTTTTTAATATTTCAAAATCGTTTTGATTTTTTACATTAATTAAAGTATCAATTCTGCAAAAGTAAGAGTGCAGACGGTTGAAATTAATCTGATTCTATCTGCGGTGTACTTTCGACAAACCATTTAAATTTCATAAAAATCAGATGACTTCTTTTGAAAATATAGATGTAAATAAATGTATGTTTGTGCGCATGGTGAAGAGAAACGAATGAGCGTAGAAAGTTGAAACTTATATGAGACCAACAATGGACTAATTAGTACCTACAATAAAATATTTATTAAAATCGGACGTTCAGTTTTTAAGATATGCTGTTTGCAAAACTTGAGGACAGACAGACTGACAGAAAGACACGGAACCAAAAAAAGTTCCCTGATGTCTGAAACGGATGTCTGTCTTCGAACTTTTAAAGTCGGAAACATAAATTATTTTCGATCTTAAGAACCATCACATAGCTTCGGTTGCCTTCGGTAAGTTCGAAAGCAAAAAACAGAAAATATTGAATTTATAGTTTATAAACTAAATAACTAAAAAACTAGGATGAATTGTACAAGGTCAATGGTATTAACAAAACAAACGGCTGATTTGAACGATTGATAACTCAGTAAAATAGCAACTGAATAAGCTTATATTCATATCTGCTAATGATTCGAACTGAAAATAATCCTGAAATGTACTTCCACATGTGAGAGTATCATCTCGGGCACAAACAAAACACTGAGATCACAAACTGATAACACACAAGTATTATAACACCGAATAAAAACTACGAAAAAAAAAAAAAATAATAATACTAATAAAAAATAAAAGCATGAAGTAATGAGCATACTTTATGACCGTACTTGTATAAAGATAATTACAATACTAATACAATTTTTCATTGTAAAAACAAGTGTATCTGACGAGTGTGAGTGAGTATTTAACACAAAGGACCAGGTTGTAATGACAATGTTGTTACTGACAGACAGGACAGGACATACAGACGTACAGACTGGTTTTGTCAGTCAACCGAGTCGCAACTATGTTTCATCGTCAGATTCTCTGTATTGCGGTGAGTTAGTTTTCTATTTATTACAAAATCGGTCCAACCTACTCGAGCTAAACTTATATGCATTACAATTCTGAATTTAATAATATCTTGTTTAAAATAATTAATTATTTACCATACTTATAAAGTGTTTAACAGATGGTTGTTTAAATTTTGTTATCAATTGTCAACTGAATCAGAATTATTTATACCAATATATCTCGGAAAAAATATTTTTCCCGGGTAAAATAAACTTACAAGTTATTATTCAAAATCATAGGAACTATGTTTGAAAAATGATTTTGTTTTTCACGATTTTCAGTGTTTTTAGAAAGCAGTGCTCTCAAAATTAGATCGATATGATTTTTCTAAACAAATATACCTAACTTCATCTAAATCGGCCCAGTTATTTTGGTTATTTTATTCTACAAGCGTCAGATAGAAATTGATTAAAAAACCACTAATTATGGACTCAGGGTACTTTAAAACGTGTAAATTTATAAAAATCTCAAAATCAAGTAATAAGCTAATATTTGAAGATTTTTTAGTTTTCTATATATGTATGTGTATAAAACTAAGAGTGACCGTGATCGACTGACTGATCACTATTTTTCCTGCTTCCAATTGACATAGAAATTTGAAATTTGTTGTGTAGAGAAAGTGTACCGTAAATAGAAAAGTGCGGCCGTTTTGATTTCGATATATAACCGCCATATATTAATTACAGCTGCCATCTGAGATTTTACTATTCTATATTATCTCAGCTTCCAGTGGACCAAGATAGATCTGAAATTTGGTGCATAAACTTATAGTACCTAAAAGTAACCGTGTGGTGTTAGTGTTGCGGGACACCCGGTAGGAACGAAGTTGCTTACGCTTTTCAATAAATATAAATTATAAAATCACTCTACTAACAATACGGTGCTAACTAGTTATACATGGAAAGGAGGCAAAATTAAAAGGTGTACTACGCTAACTACGTGCGTTCTTAGCGGCCTTAAGAAGAGGCAAATGAAAACAACAGACTTCTTTTTATCATTTATAGCATACCAAAAGCGAAACGTTCTATGTTATATTAGCCTAAGTTAGAGTAAGGAAAAGAAAAGAGAGTGGGGATGGGATTTCTATAGTACGGCAGTAACGTACACTCGTACACACTCAACATTTTACGTAATAACGTACACACCCAACATTTTCATGACGGTCGAATTTCATGAAGGTAGATGTTTGTGAATCCACTCTCCCGGCGCTGTGACGCGTGATGAGGAACTTGGTTTCAATAAAAAATTGAAGATAAATTGAAGAAATGGCCGCAATTTTGAATTACATTCACCATCTTGGGCAAATATTTAGATTTTCCAAAATATACTAGTATAGTCTTCCCTATTTTTTGGGACTCTGTATTGTAGGTAAGTTAAAATTGTTTTTTTTTACTGTTTCGGGCGTTTCCTATCTTCAGCAGTTCCCGTAAATGACCCAAAACCAAGTTCGAAGATTCTTCTTAGTCGCCATCTTGTATTGTTCAATGTCGAATCGCTTAGATTAATTCACTTCTACAAGACGGATCACTAAACGACGTCTGATCGGCCATCAATGAATCGATGGCAGCTCCTATTCGTGGGTTCGATCCCGCGCTACAATTTCTGATTTACATAGTTCACTGATGATCGCACCATACTCACTTTGGCGGTACATCGTACAATTATTGACGTATGTAAGTTCAAGTGAAATTTCAATTGTACATGAGTACCTATCCAAATTTCTTGGGTGAGTGGTGTGAAGGATATAGGGGTTAATAAAAAAAGAACCAAATGGTGCAGAAAGATGAAATTAGAATGGGACCAATGATGGGCTAATTATGTTCTACAATTTAAATAATTTATTAAAACCTAATGAGTGGTTTTTAAGTGACGGTTCGCTAAATTGCTAAAATACAAGAGACCAAAAAAAGGCTCTAAAAAAAGTTTCTAATTTTTGGAAAAGAGCTGTGAGATGTCTACATAGTTATGTATAAAGAAAATAAGACTGGCGCAGTGGTGTAAACATTTTTACACCACGTTTAAAGACTTTTTTCATAAAGAGCCATGCGATGCCTACTTGTGTTTTAAATTAAAGAATCTTAGGTCCTACGATCTTCACTCCCATTCAAAGAAAAAGAGCAGCGAAATGTCTGATTATATGTAAAAAAAAAAGTTATAAATATATATACAGAATAATTCACAGGATAATGTAGTTGTAAACAACTGGAAGAGCCATCTGATGTCAAAAAATCTTTGACGAGGTAGAGTCTTATATTGATTTTTTTAAAGTAAATACGAATCACACAAGAGAAATAGTGGGGAAAGTTTTATTTATATAGAAAGAGCCACGAGATGCCTATTTGAATTTTAAATTAAAGAACTTTCGTCCCTCGATCTTGACTTGCATTTAAAAAAAAGAGTGTCAGTCTCAAAGAGCGAGATGTCTAGTTATGTTGGCAAAATATGGTTAAATTATTATAAAGGCAAAATTGGCCGGACTTGCATATCTCACCCAAAAAACGGATAAATTGTAAATTCGAAGTTAGCTATACCCGCATATCTCATCCTTTCTGTAATAAAATTCTCACATATACCTTAATCTGAGTTTTTTTTAACGGAAACGGGTATCCCTTCATTTTGTGATGTTTGTTTCGCCAGCAATGCTTAAGCGTATTGTGGGCTCCCAAGTGCAACTTGTGGGCCAACAAGTTTAGTTCAACCGCAAGGATAGTAATTGTAATTAAGGACCTAATGCCCAACTGCTATAACTATCCACGCTTCCTTCATAAGGAGGACTACCGTCACCTTCCTACTCATATCGTCCTGACGTGGTTATGCCAAGACATTAGCGCCATCCACTGTCGTTCTTTCCGTAAGGAAAGCCGATTCCTTCAAGAAAGAGTGTCAGTGTATGGGGTTCAAGAGTCTTGCAAGATTATCTCAGTTAGGCAACGAAAGGTTTGTATGACACGACACGCTTTCCCTCGACGAGACAACATTCCCTTGGAAAGTGAGAGGAAAGAGACCACCCACACGCGTTCTTTCCTTCTGGCCTCACAACATTTAAAAACAAACAGGATTATGCTATTTCATATGGATGGGCAACGAAGATTGTAGTCACACGACAAGCCTGCAGGATGGAATGAGCGGATTGTCTCACAGGAAAGAATGCAGGAAAGTGGTTGTGTGGATGGTAATGAACATGATTATCAATCATGCCGTGCTTTCCTTCGCGATTAAGAAAAAGAAAAGTCTGTCGGGAAAGAACGACAGTAGTTGGGGCGCTATTCTCTTACTGCACTTCCATGCCACGACGAATGACATCGTCCTAACTTCTTTTAAACTCAAGTTGTGAAATATTTAACCAGAATGCCCACAAAACTATGTATATCAAATGAATCAATAAACATGCTAATTCTATTTTTAACGCTATAGTACGAAGTTCAGCTAATGTAACTTGTTTTCCTTGTTTTTGTTTCAGTTCTTAGTTTGCTTTGCATATTCGGAGCCTGCTGACGATGAAGCTGATACAGGAAGAGGTAAATAATATCCAATATTACTTTATTCATGCTTTTTACAAGATTTTTATTTATTTTGCAATTATTGTATGTATGTATGTATTTTCGGGTCAAATCTTGCAACTGAATTTTAAAGCAGTTATCCTCAACAGATTGAATTAAAATTTGGCATACACGTTTAGTTTGGATGACAATGCATGGTTAACTAAGTGACGTCATTCTAAATCTAATATGGCGGATTGCCCAAATGGCGCACTAGTTATTTATAAGCACGCCCATGATATGGGTATCAAATGAAAGGGTTTACTGAGGAGAATATGAATAAAAGATTGTTTTTTAAATAAAATTATTTTTATTTATCTTTTATATACTTGTATATTTATGATGCTGCGTTGTTAAAAAGTTTAATTATATACTCTTTCAACTAATACTAAAAATATGTGAAATCATTTGTTTTGATGTATATATTAAAATACGATTATTTGTATCAATAATAATCTAAAACATATTAAAATAAATTATACCATAATTAAATTACCATATTTAATTCAATAACAATTAATATATAATTAGATTTAATTTAATTTCGTTATAATTTTAATTAATTTCCACTCGTTTAATTTCATTTCAAATGTACGTTTAATTAAAAGTTCTAAATCATAAGGTTTGTGGAGTCAAAATAAAACAGATCTCATACAGTGGCGTAGGGTAAAGGCATATAGAGCCCTGTTTACTAAATTAACATAAAAAAGAAGAGGTTGCGTGGAGGGGGCAAGCGACCAGCTGCGCTACTGATCTTATCTCTTCGCACACTGATCGATTACTGTGCGATGAAACTATTAAGCGATTTCCCCTCCCTTCCCTGATGATTAGCAAACGTCGCGATCCTCTAGAGATTAGTAATCGGTGAGATTATGAAGCGATTTAATACCTGAGCGACGAGCAAGAGGAAGTGCGATTCTAATAGCGTAAAGAAATCGTAAGCAAGACTGAAGTGTTCAATATTAAACTCGTTTACGAATTAGTTTAGAATTAAATAAAGTGGTTCTTTTACTATATTTTTACTACGTTTTTATAGGTTTTAGCTTGCTTTCTTGTTAGTTTGTTTGTTTGTCCGGTACAAATCTGGCAATCGATTTCTAACTAACTTCCCGAATAGCTAGACATTTGAAACTTTTAGCATAGCTCAGAACACGATGACAATGCATTATTTTAATACTTTTAGCCATCTTTCAGCAAATTTTGCTGTATGGAAAGTTAGTTCGGAAAAAATCCGCCAGTTATTTTATTTATTTTGCCATGTCCTATATTTACGCAATCTTCATTTTGACGGGTTTCAAATTTGTGATTTTTATAAATAAAAGATAAACATTGAATGACAGCAAAACAGGAAATATATCGATTATATTATTCCAAATATATCGATGGCACGGTTTAGATTTGGTGTTGGGGAGATCCGTTGTACAAAGATTTGTCCTTTTATAGGTTTAAGATCAGCTCTCTAGATGGTTGTCATTTATGTGAAGTAAATAAATTCGGAGCTATTTTTTTTTTTTTTTTTTTTTTTTCACTAACATTATATATTATATAACAATAACAATTATATTATCAACATTACATACGATTTAACAGAAAATTTAAAAACGTAGTATATAAAAAGTTCTTTTTATCTTAAAATTATTATACAACTTGCGACAGTGTGTTTGCAAGGGAGTATTTATATTTTGATTTACTTGGCATCGCGTGGCTCTAACATTGAAGTAAGCATGCAGTATTAAATACATTTTATATATTTCGACTGTAGGTTATAATTATATTCAACATAGTTTAAGCTGATAAGTGTGAATATATAATAGGGGAAGGTAGGCAAGGAGTTGCATCTTCGATTGGATAAATTTGCAGCTATTTCTCGGCCTAAACTTCATACTTGGAAGCTCAAGTTTGTGCAAGTATTTGATTAACCAACTTAGCCTGAACATTGATGTACATAATAAGGAACCATGCATACTTAATTTTAAATTAGGGTGATGTATTAAAATACATCACCCTATAACAGCTAGTCCAAAAATTTTTAAATACCTTATTATATAGGGCGATGAAAATTAATTTACCTTGTTCAATACCGTGACCCCCCCGGGGGACCCTTTAATTTTTTGTTTGATTTTTGGAGCCTTCCGCTTAAATTTGTTTATATATTTTTATTTGCATATAGAGCAGGATGGGGAAATAGAAAAGTGTTATTTCATAATATAATAACGTGTATGCTTAATAATCTACGCAACCCTAAAAAGGATACAAGTACTTCTCTGGGATTTTTAAAACATTTAAATGTTTTAAATCAGATTTAAAACATTACACAGCTTAATAGTTTTAGCGATCTATATCACTTTATACTCGTGGCTCGCTGTTAGTTTAAATTTAAAAAATCTATGAAGTAAAGTAGTTGTTTCCTTGTATTTTTTAAATTAGTTGATTTTTGGTCTAAAGGAAAATTAAAACGCTCTCATTTGCGATATTTCGACCCCTCCTTGGGTCATTCTCAAGCTGACTGACTAGAAGATTACCCTACATAGATTATTTTACGTCAAATTAAACATTAATCAATCATAGAATCGTCTGATTCTCGTCAAACTTCTAAAATTCGATAATCTTTATTTCACTTCGAGATACTCAGTACAAATTTATTAATTTAATATATTTCTATTATCTAATAATTTATCCACTGTCCACTACAGGTAGGGGTCAAAAATCAACTAATTTAAAAAATCTATCTCATCGAATAGATGATGGTAGAATCTTTTCCCATCCTAAAATTCCAATTTTAAATGTGATGATCACGTTTCTGCGAGCGTTGAGCGCGAACGCGTGGACGGATAACCCTGTCCAACAAACTTAGCCTGAGTATTGGTAAAAGTAACATGTATGTATACCAACTGTCAACTAAATCAGTCTACCTTTTACTCGTTATCATCACACACGTGGACATTACTGTTGAACAAACATTTAGGGTGAATGTTATGTTGAATTTAAGAAGGTTGCATTTGCATTTATTCGTTAAATCATGCTCAATAGCAAAGGTAGGATAATAATATGATTTTAAAAGTTTAGTCTAAAATCTAAAACATGAAATTATTGTAATCTTGTATTATATCATTTTTAGGTTTAATTAGTGATTTTCTAACGAAATTCCATTTGTAGGTAAAATCTGGATGACTTCGGATCGGAAATGCTACTGCGGAAGTCTTTACTTACCTGATTATGATGAAGAAAGCAGGGGAAACATCTTCCAACGGAAATTCCGAGTTCTAACCGAAGATATCAACGCTTTAGAAAAGTTCAAAACGAAAAAGTTTAACAAGAAAACAAAAAAATGTTCTTGTTATAAAATTAGAGATATGGTGGACGGTGGAAGAGGAACTGTAAAGAATTACCGAGACAGTTATCAAATCGATAAATATCAAGATTCGACATCGGGACCTTTTGAATACGATACGGTAATGGCGCAGAGAGTAACTGATGATGGACTAACTTTAGAAAGAACGATCAAGAAAATTCGACAGAAGAGAGAAAGCGAATTAGATAAAGTACAAGGGATTACGATGAATTTAGAAGAAGCTGCAGATAAAAATGTAGCCGATGTTGTGATGAAAGAAACCGATGAAGTATTTAATATCATCAATAGGAATAAATCGGCTCAAGTCCTGGAAAAAATCGGCAATGGTTTAGGTGTTGCAAGCGATGTCGTGCAAAAAGTCGGTGATCAGGTTGGTTCCACTATCGGGGGTAGAATGGCACAAAGTGTGTTAAACCAAGTCAGCTTCGGTCTTGGATTGGCAAGTGAAGCTGCCAGAACTTTAGCAGAAAGTAAAAGATCTGGTAGTAAAAGGAAACGATCAATTGGAAAGACAAATTTTGATCTTATATCTTACCGATAATTTAGTTGAATTAGAAAACAAATTAGAAAATTAGATGCAAGAAAACTTAACACTATATTCTATTCTACTTGTTAATATATTTCAATCCAGCAACTTTATTATGAAAATTTAGATAACAATTTGAATCCTAATGTTACTTACTTATAAGACGCTACAGCCCATGCGGTGAACTCTTGAGTCTCCTCTACAATTTTTCTTCATTAAACACGCGCATGCCCATACTAGATCAATTCTGCAGAACACCGTCCATCCATTTGATGCAAGGATGTCCCCTCTTTCTCCTCAAGCACACTACTGATCTAGCAATGCTAATGGGCATTCTAGTGACACACATGACGCTGAACACGATCCAACCTCCTCGATCGCTAACTTTCTACAAACCGTACAATGCCTTTAACTCTTGTACGTTAAATTCCTGGTTTCTATGCCATCCCCAAACATTTCCTACTCTTAAGCCTGTACACGTGTAACTTCTTATCATTAATATTGCGTGTCATGCAAGAGTGACCGACAAGACTAACAAAAATCGAGCAGCTACCCTCTTCAAAATTTCTCTCAGTTTTTTGCTCATTTCTTTTCACTCAGTCGTTCCGAAATCGTTATGCGGATGAAGAGCAGTTAGTGACTCTTAAATTGAAGAAGAAAAAGTCTACACATCCTTTTACTTAATAACCAAACCGGCGAATGCCTGTTTTTTGTCTCGGTTGCTGTACTCCTTGCATTTTACATGCCAGAGGCAAGGAAAATTTTGGTTCAGCTCTAGGAACTCCGCGAAAACTTCTCGAGTCCATAGTCGTAGGTCTGCCATTTTCTTTCACCTCTACGACTACGTGTTCTAAAATAACAGATGGAACCTCCAGCGTCACCGATTGTAGACTGGCAGCAGAGCAAAGTTTGAGCGATAAGACCCACCCGCATCTACATGCATAAACTTTTCGGCTGTCTTGCATGTACACAAAGCTCCAGTCCATCAGTCTTTTACAAGTTTGTCGAACTTCATTCAGTTCATGCAAGGCTGCCTAACTTCCGTCCAATCGTAACGTTTAATATGACAAATCTGGCATGATCAAGTAAGACTGACGATAAAAAATTACATTTTACATACTTCCATATAACTCTGCTAAATTTCTATCATTTTTATTAACTCCATGTGAATTGAATAAAAACGAGCACAGCAAGGATAAGTAAGTAAGATCCACAGGAAAGAAAATCCTTGAAATTTTATAATACTTCATATACAAATCTAAAACAATTTTGAATCTGTTACTATTCCTTTTTTGTGGATTTGCTGCCATTTGGAGTAAATTTACTAACTTCTAACTTTTCTTATTTATACCTTGAAGAAGGAAATTCATAACTCCGAAACGTCAGAATTTGATATCTTATTTTTACTTTTGACTGATCCTTGCTATAATCATTTTAAATAATATTTGTTCATTTTAAAATTTCTTATTAACAATAATTCTATGATCTAACCATAATTTGATAATAATCTAAAACAAGTTATTTTTCAAAATGTTTAATTAATATTATATTTATTATATTATAGAGATTGTTAAGGAGATTATAAAATGATTTTTATAAAATTATATATATTTTTATTAATATATCTACAATTATCTTTTACCAAAACTCTAACACACACGTCTAGCACAAAGTTTGAGTTTTTTCATGATTTGTACAAATAATTAATTAAATCACATTTACAATACCTTGTCCAATTGTTTTATTTTAAATTAAATGTGTGAATATTTTGTGTTTATTTTACATCTTTTTATTTACACTCTCCTATAAGAGTAGTGATTTTCAGCAGAAATTGCTTTTGCAAGGTCCGTTGACTAGATTGATAAAAATTAAAAACCTATATCGTCTTAACTCAAATCTTAATTAAAACATCGAATTCGTCAAATTATCAATCATCAAAACGTTTTTGATGTTAAAATTAATTATAATAAATAATTATATGTTCACGAAGCACTTATTTACTTGGTTACCCACCCCAAATTACTTTTATGATTAAATATTCCCTTGTATTAGTAGTTAGACAAAGTGATATTAATTACAAAAGATAATAATAATTACAAGGTGGTAATAGTTGACAAGGTGATATTAATTAGCTAAGTAATATTATCACCTTTTCATGTATAAGAGTGGTGTTCCTTTGGACTAAATATTATCTTTGTCTTAGTAGATATTTAATAAGGGAATTCCTTATAATTGGTACACAAATACAGGGTGGGTAACCAATTAAGTTTTTGTTAATGTTACCTCAGTTGGTTACCAATCCACGTGTGTAACCATGTAGAGTTCCTTTGGACTGAATATTCCTTTGTCTTAGTAGTTATTTAATAAGGGAATTCCTTATAATTGGTACACAAATACAGGGTGGGTAACCAATTAAGTTTTTGTTAATGTTACCTCAGTTGGTTACCAATCCACGTGTGTAACCATGTAAAGTTCATTTGGACTGAATATTCCTTTGTCTTAGTAGTTATTTAATAAGGGAATTCCTTATAATTGGTACACAAATACAGGGTGGGTAACCAATTAAGTTTTTGTTAATGTTACCTCAGTTGGTTACCAATCCACGTGTGTAACCATGTAAAGTTCATTTGGACTGAATATTCCTTTGTCTTAGTAGTTATTTAATAAGGGAATTCCTTATAATTGGTACACAAATACAGGGTGGGTAACCAATTAAGTTTTTGTTAATGTTACCTCAGTTGGTTACCAATCCACGTGTGTAACCATGTAAAGTTCATTTGGACTGAATATTCCTTTGTCGTAGTAGTTATTTAATAAGGGAATTCCTTATAATTGGTACACAAATACAGGATGGGTAACCAATTAAGTTTTTGTTAATGTTACCTCAGTTGGTTACCAATCCACGTGTGTAACCATGTAGAGTTCATTTGGACTGAATATTCCTTTGTCGTAGTAGTTATTTAGTCCAGTCAATCTGTCGTCAAAAAGGGGTGTTCGCTTGCAAAAGGTCGGGTAGTTTTGATTTTTGGATATGTTGTAGGTGTAGGTTCAGTAATGAAAACCTTAAGTTTTCGACCTCGGTGGAGCGCCGCCGGCGCCGCTGGGGCCGAAATACCGCAAAATGTTGGACTTTTTTCCAGTTTTAGCCCGTTTTCTCCAAGAAGGAGTGGTTTAATCGAAAAAAAATATTGTATTATTTAATAAAGTAGACTAAATTTTGAACAATTATAGAAAAAAAATCACATTTCTAGCACTATTACTTTATAATGTACAGCCCTTCAAATATCGAGTATTTTTTTAATATTTACAAAATCTGCTTGTTTTTTCAATTTTCCACCCTGAAGACTTGATTTTCCATCAAAATTTTTAAGGATCAAGCTTTAAGTAGAATTAGTCATTCTATTATGTGCAACCAGTAACAGGTTTTTATTGTTAATAGTTTTCGTGGTACGGCTTATTGAAGTTGGAATCGTCTTTAGGGAAATAACATCAAGAAGTACATACGTTTGTAAATCAAAGAAATTTATATTTTTCCGTCAAAATAACATTTTAAACAAAGGATTATGTACACACTAAATGTTTGTAAAGTTATTATTGATAATATATGAAGTAGTAATATATTTACTTATTTTATGAGAACTTATTTACAATCGGCTTCGGAGCCGATTCTGTAACTTTTTAAACGCTTTTATTTAACTTGCAATGAAAAACCTGTTACTGGTTGCATATAATAGAATGATTAATTCTACTTAAAGCTTGATCTTTATAAATTTTGATGGAAAATCAAGTCTTCAGGGTGGAAAATTGATAAAACCAACAAAAAACAAGCATATTTTGAAAATATTAAAAAAATACTCGATATTTGAAGGTCTGTACATTATAAAGTAATAGTGCTAGAAAGGTGATTTTTTTCTATAATTGTACAAAATTTAGTCTACTTTATTAAATAATAGAACATTTTTTTCGATTAAACCATTCCTTCTTGGAGAAAATGGGCTAAAACTGGCAAAAAGTCCAACATTTTGCGGTATTTCGGCCCCAGCGGCGCCGGCGGCGCTCCACCGAGGTCGAAAACTTAGGGTTTTCATTAATGAACCTACACCTACAACATATCCAAAAATCTAAACTACCCGACCTTTTGCAAGGTAAAATGTTTAGTTTGACTGGACTAATTTAGGCAAGAGAATTCTTTATAAACAAATTTAGGCTGGGTCACCAATTTAATTTTTTTATATGGTACCTCACTTAATTGGTTACCAATCCACGTGTGTAACCGAGTAAATCAGTATCGTTTACGATTACTTATACGGCACACAGCTACCAAACAGGAACTGATTACTTTATAACCCCGGTTTAGCAAACCTTATAGTACTCTATCCACTAAGTTCGCTGGTAGACCACAGAAAGTTATATCTTTGCTTAGAGAATGCATCCTTAGTTGTTCAGTAAGCAGAATGGATAAGCCAAAGATTCCCCATCTCAGATGAATTGCAGGACAGTTGCTGATAAGATAAGAAGAATTTTTTTTAAATAGTTGTTATTGTATGATCATACAAATATATTACAATGGGTATGTAAATTCATACCACCACTAGAGGTGGGTTTCATCTTCATCCACTACCTCACACATCCTACACATTGGGCTTTTAGCGGGACTAAGCAGGTGTAGATGTCGATTAAATGCCTGTCAAAAGATGGCACGATTTTGGTGCGTAGGCTTCCGCTGGTAGACTCGTAATAAAGAGCTTGGTTTTCCGGTTAAATCCACGTCACGAAGGGGTTGAAGTCCTACGTTTCGCTACCACTACTAGAAGCATCTTAAAGGGTGTGGAGCGTCGTGATGTTTACTTGAAGCAACAAAAAAACATACACTTGGATTTACTTGGTTGCACAATTACACACATTGATTTACTTGATGTCTTGTTGTTGCTTCGATTAAACATCACGATATACCACACCCTCTGAAGATGCTACCAGTAGTGGAAGCGAAACGTTAGAGTTCAACCCTTTCGTGACGCGGATTTCACCGGAAAACCAGGCAGTTTATTTTTTTCTGGCATAGTCGTTTATATTTTGAGAGAATGGAGCGATTTGGTAAGATGCTGAGATGGTTGCTGGATTATATAATTTAGATATTCACTATAGTTGAAGCACTGTTCCATATTCTATGAAGATCTACATTTATGGAAGTTCTCTAATGTACCTAGTTCGAACTTTACTGTAGTACTCTATCACTAAATTTTAGCTTTGAGTGTGAAGCCAAGTTACTAAAACAGTTACTACTTAGTTTATTAGTTCAGTCAGAAACCAGTGATTCCGTTGAGCAGCTCCACCTGCGGAGAGGACCTAAACTGATTAAATGTATATTATCTATTATCACTACATCAGCTGTTTATACGGAACCTCGTTCTTTATCAGTTGAAGTTTGCTTGTGATTCCAGTCACTAACCTATTACGTGTCTGTTGAGAAGATGTGTGTAGCTACTGATAACCTAAGATTACCTCAACGAAACTTCTAATTTTTTGTAAAAAAGAACTGAGGATTTCTCCTTATGGTCAATCGGGTACTCAATAAATAGTTCAAGAATTTACATTCCCAAACCAGTTTCATCAAATGCTATATTTCAACACCTTGGGGTCATTTTCTAGCTTTTTACACCAGATTCCAGGCATTTACATTATTCATTTCTATTTCAAAACCTTTGATTATAATGAAATATATATTAAACAATTAAGATATTAAAATCTTTACTATAATTCTCGAGAGAATTTGAGTCTATGATACATAAACACATAATAGATACATAGACTCAAATTCTCTCGAGAATTATAGTAAAGATTTTAATATGTTAATTAAAATAAAGAATGTAAATGCCTGGAATCTGCTGTAAAAAGCTAGAAAATGGCCCTAAGGGGTTGAAATATAGTATTTGATGAAACTTGTGTGGAATGTAAACTCTTGAATTATTATTGAGTACCCGATAGACCATAAGAAGAAATCCTGAGTTTCTTTTTTACAAATATACTTAGAGAGGGTAATGAACTACTAAAGAAACTTCTAATAAAATAAATATTAATCTTCAAAATCACTTTCATTAAACTGTTATTTCCAACTTATCAACCAAAATATGTCATAATCTTTCACGTTACATCATTTTGTTAGCGATAAAGATAAAATAATAACTATTGGTGAGTTTTACACAAACCAGAAACAGAAAATCATCAACTAACATGGTTGTATCTTTTTTTAATCTGTTCAGACGTAGAAGAAGTCACCAGTCAGCCTTCTTCAGACGATGACTACGAAGATGATGACTGCCCTGAACCACTTTTCAAATTCCTAAACAAAATCCTTTGCTGGGTAAAAATTATCATGGGTTTTCTATTCGGAAATGCAGACCCATGCTGTCCTATTGAGATACCGTCATTTATTGGCTGAATAAAAACATAATTGTTATAATTTTGTTGACAATTTATTCCTTTTTAATTATTGAACAAAATTTAATTGTGATTCTGATGATTTAGTTGTGATTTGTGATGATAATAGTGCAAATTATTCATCCATTATAAGGAAATCGTTTTCAGTGACATTTTGGCAAATTTTAGACATAGGTTGGATCCTAAACCTCTTTTAGTAGAATATCTAATTTTCACTATATGGACTATTAGTTGGTATATAAAATAGTCTGCCATTTAGTGTGGTACTTACCTTCCTCGCGTCCTATTTCGTATAGGTACTTTAATGATTGTATGCTTTTACAACCTGTTTTTGTCAAATTTATTTAATTTTTCCCCGTTCTTTATATCCGTCAAATTATTTTATTTTTTTACAGTAATTAAAGTATCAATAAAGCAAAATTTAAAGATCACAGCCTGTTGAAATTAATCTGGGGCTGTCTGCGAGATACTTTCGACAAACCATCCAAATTTCAATCCTTTGCTGGGTAAAAATTATCATGGGTTTTCTATTTGGGAATGCAGACCCATGTTGTCCTATTGAGATAACTTCATTTATTGGCTGAATAAAAACATAATTGTTATAATTTTGTTGACAATTTATTCCTTTTTAATTATTGAACAAAATTTAATTGTGATTCTGATGATTTAATTGTGATTTGTGATGATAATAGTGCAAATTATTCATCTATTATAAGGAAATAGTTTTCAGTGACATGTTAGCAAATTCTTTGTCTGACTCTTTTGTTAGACACTCAAATTTTCTCTATAAGGACTATTAGTTATTAGTGTATAAAATAATCAATCAATTAGTGTGCCCATCTGCCAATTAGTGTGGCACATAACTACAGTGACGGATTAAGGTCTTGCCGGGCCCTAGGCCAAAGGCCAATTCCGGGCCCCCCTCCCCCCCCCCCTCCACTTACCTATGGCACATTTGGATGTTCTCAGTTAAAGAATTTAACATTAATTTTACTTTTTACTTAACAAATGTATTATCCACTAACTATTTAACAAATTTGGCGAGGTCCTAGGGGCTTTATATAGTTTCAAAATTGTCTATTGTTAAATCGCAGGCTTATTCATTTCATCATTTTAGATGTAAAATAGTGATAGGTTACTCAGTTTTTTTTGGGCTAATTTATTTCCTTGATTTTACTCTTTATAGCACAGAAAAAAATCCCAGCAAGTTACTAAAGGGTTTCTTCGGTTATAAGAATTAATTATTATTATTTTTAAACGAAAATATGTATAAAAAGTTTCACTTTTAAGAAGCAAGGTATACATATATTATCCTTTAGTATCTCCGGTATGCACTTATTATGTTATTTTAGGGGTACAATGGCCGCCATTTTGGAAACACAATATATTTTTGTGAACCAAATTCCAATACCTTTAAAATGATACCCAACTTCGAATTTTCGAAAATAATAATTTTGGGGCTCTTGAGTTACGGCCCCCTACATTTTTTAAAATTTTACTTTTTTATATCAACTCCCAGAAATGTCATTGGACTATAGAGATGCATATTTTTGTATTTTTGCCTTATTTTGGAAACATGATATATATTTGTGATCTACATCTCAGTACCTTTGAAATGATACCTAACTTGAAAATTACAAAAAAAAAAAAAATATTGTGATCTATTCCCAATTGATCGCATATCGCAGAAATTTCGAGTGTTTAAGACCGCAATAGTTTTTCTGTTTTTGGGCAAAAAAAGTTTAACTTGTACACCAAATTTCAAGTCTATAGGTTCAGGAGGTCGGGAGATATACTCCAAGTTGCGACGGACGGAAGAACTACCAAAAGCATAAGGGTTTCTAGGTTGACCTCGAAAAACTAAAAAGATCGCTCTCCTGAAGCATTACTTATGTTGAGTGTTAAATATATCGTAACATTTTTTTTAAATTATCTTAATTTTTTTTTCTTGTCTATTTTATAATCTTTGACTTTGGTTCTTTTAAAAGCTTCTGAATCTATGTCATCGAATTTGGTTCGGTAATAATTAATGAAGTCAAATAAACAGTTAAGTGTCACTATAGCACAAAATAAAATAGTGCTAGTATACTGTAAAACTTTTGCCGCTATTTTTTATCCTTTTCAAAATGTTATACCAAATTAATGATTAATGAAAGAATGAATGATTAATGAATTGAACGACTGAAGACTGGAAATATTTTCTATGATATTAAAATATTTTACTCCTTGCAAGGAAGATTCTGCTGCGCTGTTTCCAATTAGATTCAAAGAATGAGCATAAATTCAAAAAAGTAAGGGATGAAATAAATGCTCGTCACTACAGATTTCTTTAACTCGAGCCGGGGTAGCAGTAACCCCGGCAGTTGGTCCTATCAATTCCTAATTGTTCTAGGTACTTCAAGATCACTTCTTCAAAAGCCTTTCCTTAATTAGATTACATTGGTATAAATCCAAATAAAATTTCCACTGGCTCTCCGTCTTTGTTTAAATATCTTATAATAAATGTCAGTTAGTCCACATGAGTGAAATCAGGCGTCGAAAGGACAATTATAGAAAAATATTTTGCACTTATAACTTCGTTTGTTAAAGACTTCAAAAATTCCTTGCCCATAATTTAAATTAATTCGTCGCAAAATTTTCTGCTATAAAATCGTCAAATTCTTAAATATTCTAAAGCGGTAATGTAGTTACCAACTGAAACTGACGTATTAAAATCCTCTCTAGCTCCCCTGATCGCAAGTCCACATTTTGATACAAATTTTATTGTTGCCACTACTCTCTGCAAAACCTTCCTCATTATAGGCTTTTTCTCAGTGGCGTGATTATAGGCCCGCACGGGCCCCCAGTGCCAGGGGCCCCCAAATCCAGAAAACAAAAGAGAAACCTCGTATCAACATCGATAGGGGCCCCTTTAGAGCATAGCAAAATTTCATTAGGGGGCTATTCAGTTCTGAACACGCAAGTCCTTTTTTTGTTTTGCTCATCAATATTCTTTGGGGCGAGGGGCCCCCAAAAGAGATCTTGCGGCGGCCCACAATGCTAGCTACGCTTCTACTTTTTCTATATCAGTATCAATGCGCCCTTCAGATAGGTTTCTTTGTATAAATATTTTGACAGAGTCGATATGATCTTTTGAATTTTCATGTTTGTTCACTCTGATTGATACGTTTTTCCAATCCTAGTAACCCACTTCAAATACAGATTGTTTATTTGAAAATAGTTGCAGATGTAACAATAAACTGAAAAACTAATAGCACTATACATTAGCCACTTCTTATCTGACTTGTTTTTATTATTTCTTATAATTTTTGTAAACATCCATGTTTCATTTTTTTACAATTGTATTCTCATTCCCCTAATTACTTAATCGTGTTTTTTTTTTTTTTTTTTCCGGGCCCCCGTCTGTTGCGGGCCCTAAGCATTGGCCTTGTTGGCCTAGGCCTTAATCCGTCACTGCATAACTATCTCGTGTCCAATTTCATATACTTTAATGATTTTATGCTTTTACAACTTGTTTTTGTCAAATTTATTTAATTTTCTCCCCTCAGAGTAAGAAAGGGGTAGAGGGAACAATACTATAGAATCGGGGTCTCAAAAACTGGTTCATTATGCTACACCCCTATACTAAACCTCCCAAGCGGCAGTTTGGTGAAACAGTATCGATATCTCGATAAAAACTCGAAATTTATCTGATGTCAGATGATAAGGTAATGTGATATTTTCTTACGACATTTAATATTTTAATACAGTTTTATTTATAAATACATATGTACTTTAGTGTTTGTTGTTAACCGAATTAATTTTTTAAAGGCAGTTACGTTGTTAATAACATGTAATAGTTCCAGTTCCTATATAATCAAAAGCAATCTTATATAAAACAAAATCGTCTTCTAAAGAAATCACATCATAGTCCAGTCAAATGGTAGTTTGAAGGGGAAAGTTCTGGTGTAATTGTTGTTAGTGGTTTACTTAATGTTTTTTGGGGTGCTGAACACGAATCTGAAGTTGTCCAACAAAATTTCCCTCGGCAAATATGAGAAATCATCGAAAAACTACAAAAAAAAAAAATGTTTTTTATCGGTTTTCAGCTTATAACTTGCAAAGCAATCTACTCACGCAAAAAGTGGTCTAGGAGTAAAATAAAAAGGAGAAAATAATCTACAATTTATGTCAATAACATTTATTTGTACGTCGAATGGTTTTCACGCAAATGGGAGTTGAAATATTGGGAAGAGGTGGCGGGTGAAGGGTACAGGCTCAAGGGTAAACGGTTGGTGGCCAGACTGCGCTGGCAGTTAATTTTATGTTTTTGGGTGTGCTGAACACGAATCTAAAGTTGTCCAACAAAAATTTTGGTAAATTTGCACTTGAGCACCCACTTATTTATAATTGTCCGATTGACTTCGGGTTTTTTTTAAACTGTTCCTTTTTACATTTTAACAACTATTTACCATGTACCGTGTCGATAAAATCAATAGTTTATTTTTAAAAAAATATATAAAATATCCACTCACGTACATACGGGAAATGTTGGGAAAATAGGGGTTTTTAAGGGTGGGGGATTCACTTAGGATAGCTTAAAACATCAAAACTGGTAGTATAAACACGTAAAACAAAATAATAGCAACATAAAATTATAGAATAATATAAATAATTCAATGCATATTGTATAATTGTGATGGCGCGATGTTATAACTCATCATGTAAACAAAACAATTCTTCGGATTCTTCATTAAAAAGAAGAATAATTTGCGTTTTTTTAAATCCAGCAGACAAGAACACTCGCATACATACGCTATTCCCAGACATTGTACAATTGATATGATTAATCGATTATTACTTGTAGATCGATATTTACATATCAATAAAGAGCACACTTTTATATACAAAAGTGTGATGTTCCTTAGTCCCAATGTACATTAGGCTGAATATCCCTTTGTCTTAATAGTCATTAAGACAAAGGAATATAAAGAGGAGAGTTTATTGCCCTTAATCATCTAACAATCTTTTAGACTAAGGGATATCCAGTTCTATGTGTTTTGGGACTAAGGAACATCACACTTTTGTATACAAAAGTGTGATGTTCCTTAGTCCCAATGTACATTAGGCTGAATATCCCTTTGTCTTAATAGTCATTAAGAAATATAAAGAGGAGAGTTTATTGCCCTTAATCATCTAACAATCTTTTAGACTAAGGGATATCCAGTTCTATGTGTTTTGGGACTAAGGAACATCACACTTTTGTATACAAAAGTGTGATGTTCCTTTGTCCCAATGTACATTATACTGAATATCCCTTTGTCTTAATAGGCATTAAGACAAAGGAATTTAAATAGGAAAGTTTATTACCCTTAATCTAACAATACATTAGGATTAAGGGATATCTATTTATATGTGCTTTAGGACGAAGGACCATCACACTTTTGTATAAGAAAGTGCTGAAGATTTGAGCATAAGGACTGTGACAGAGCATAAAGAGAAACAGAAGGAGAATTCTTGATGTGACGAGTCTTAAATGTACCGCTACAAACCTGATGACTCTTTGAACTCACGTTTTGATATCGATATATATTCTCCTATTATATCGATAGTCACTGTTATCTTATCTACTAATAACGTTGTTTATAATGGCCGACGAAGATTTTTTGAGTGTTTTAACGATGTATTTTTTTCATTATAAAACATTTATTTACGAAGAATACTGTCTTTTTTTATAATTGGCATCCAATTCCAAGGTTTTTAGCTATCCTGAGTGAATCCCCCACCCTTAAAAACCCCTATTTTCCCAACATTTCCCGTATGTACGTGAGTGGATATTTTATATAATTTTTTAAAAATAAACTATTGATTTTATCGACACGGTACATGGTAAATAGTTGTTAAAATGTAAAAAGGAACAGTTTAAAAAAAACCCGAAGTCAATCGGACAATTATAAATAAGTGGGTGCTCAAGTGCAAATTTACCAAAATTTTTGTTGGACAACTTTAGATTCGTGTTCAGCACACCCAAAAACATAAAATTAACTGCCAGCGCAGTCTGGCCACCAACCGTTTACCCTTGAGCCTGTACCCTTCACCCGCCACCTCTTCCCAATATTTCAACTCCCATTTGCGTGAAAACCATTCGATGTACAAATAAATGTTATTGACATAAATTGTAGATTATTTTCTCCTTTTTATTTTACTCCTAGACCACTTTTTGCGTGAGTAGATTGCTTTGCAAGTTATAAGCTGAAAACCGATAAAAAACATTTTTTTTTTGTAGTTTTTCGATGATTTCTCATATTTGCCGAGGGAAATTTTGTTGGACAACTTCAGATTCGTGTTCAGCACCCCAAAAAACATAAAGTAAACCACTAACAACAATTACACCAGAACTTTCCACTTTGAGCTCTTTTCATGCACCATTTGACTGGACTAATCAGATTTTTCTCTTAAATAATTGATATTTTGACATATTTGACATTTCGACAGTAAAACAATCAAACAAAGCACATGACGTGTAAAGGTTTTGTTGACAAGCGTCCGTGGGCACGTAAGGACAAGGGATAGACCAATAAGACAAGGACCAGTGACCACGTGATCGTGCTGTTGTCACTTTAGTTCGGATTGAGCTCGCTTGAGAGGTTTAGTATATGGGTGTCGCATAATGAACCACTTTTCAAATCGCATTGATCACTCTACCCCTTCCTCACTCTGAGTTTCTCCCCGTTTTTTATAACCGTCAAATTATTTTATTTTTTTACAATAATTAAAATATCAATAAAGCAAAATTTAAAGAGCACAGCCTGTTGAAATTAATCTGGGGCTATCTGCGAGATACTTTCGACAAACCGTCAAAATTTCATAAAAATCAGATGAGTACTTTTAAATATATAGGTATAAACAAATGTATGTTTGAGCGCATGTAAAAGTGAAACAAATAGGCAAAGAAGGTTGAAACTTATATGAAACCAACAATGGGCTAATTATGACGTACCATACAAATTTCAATAAATTCAGATAAGCAGTTTTTAAGATATGTTGGTTAGCAAAAATTGAGCGAGACGTTCCCTGACGTATGAAATAAATAAATCCGTTAAGACATGTCTTAAAATTTTTGAAGACAGAGAAATAAAAAAAGTTTGGTCTTCGGAACGATCACATAGCTTATATAGCTTCCGTTACCTTCGGTAAGTTCGGAAGCAACATAATAGTTAGTTAGTATAATAAATATATAGGACAAATTTGAGGACCTTAATATATATTTTACAAAAAACTTGTACTAAAACTGTCTATTATCTATTTATATTCAATACTTAGAAGATGTTTAAAGTTTAATACATTTTCTCAACTTTTATCTTTAGTCAATATTAATGGCGGGAAGTACTGAGAAGGTGCCAAGACTTGCCGCTACCATCTATATAACTTTATACATGCTTAGATAAGATAAAGAGGACTTCTAACCTTATAATAAATGCTTTAAGCTTAACTATACTATAATTATAATATGTAGTCCTACTAAAATTATAAGTTTTAAGGAAAATTAAAAAAAAAAAAAAAATTGAAAATTATTTTTAAATGTAAATATATATAGGGTGATCCAGTTTTAATTGGACAAAAATGAAATCCTGATTCTATGGCCCAAGATGAACAGAAAAAATATATGCCTTATGCAATTCTCAATAGTTTCCGAGATATTTCGATTTATCGATTTTTTTTATGCATAGTTGTTTTCTCAAATAAAATGCGTAATAACTCAAAAACAAAAGAAGTTATAGAGTTTCGGTTTTCACCATTAGAAAGAGCATTAAATTTGCATTAAAATTACTCACAATATAACCCACGTGTTACATTTAAAAAGGAACCTACACTCATTTTCAATGTAAAATTAGAGTAGTTTAAAAAATTGAGCGACTTTGAAATCCACCATAACTTTGTTACTACCATTAGTCACCATTGAAGTCTGAAGAGCTTAAAAACTGACCCATTTCATTACCTTTAAAATGATATACATATATACAACATAACCTAAACATTGTTTAATCTTTCACTGAAATATGCTTAAAAAACTTCAATAAGGTAGCTACAATTTTCTATAAAACAAAAAAAATATAAACAAAACACTTCCTAAAATAAATAAAATGCAAAGTTAATCTAATACAAAGAAATGTTTTGTTTACATTTGTACTGCAAATTTTAGCTACCTCATTGAAGTTTTTTAAGCATATTTCAGAATAAGCAAGGCATATATACATTTTTTCTGTTCATCTTGGGCCATAGAATCAGGATTTATTTTTTGTCCCATTAAAACTGGGTATATTAAACTATTTTAAAGATTAAAGGTATTATAAAAGGAAGAAGAAAGAGGGTGAACAAGAAATTAAAAATAAAACATGTTACGAATTCTAGTAGCAGAAAGAGGAACTAAAAGCTGAATAGTTCCAGTAATCACCAACAGATCGCTCGTACCTCCAACTTCAACATATATGTACAACATACAAAATTATATCTTACAAACTAATACTTGCTCTTAAGGGTAAACTCAGTGGTTCAGTGGTTGCCATCTTAACAACATTGTTTTCTTAAAATGGTTGTAATTAATACATTTTAATTGGATAATATCTTAAATTGTTCCTTCAGAATTTACTTACCTACCAAAATATTTTTTTCATACAAATTAATATACATATTTTTCCAAAGCAAAAAATAACATTTGGGAAAAAAATAAGAAAAGAAAATGATAGCTTGAGCCAGTTTTTGGCACCCTATAGTCCAGAATAGAACTAGGCATCAAACTAGGCATCGCGTGGCTCTATCATTGAACCAAGCGTATTGCCATAAAAATATTGAATGTAAAAAAAAAAAAACTCAGAATTATTTCTGTAGAATGTTTTCCTGTCTCAAAATTCCAATTTTCCATTTGAACTAAGCATTTAAGTGAATGTTCTGTGCACTCTATTGGATAGATAAAGATGTCCAACAAACTTAGCATAAGCATTAGTCATAGAATCATGTTTACCAAATTTCAACTAAATCAATCCACGTTTCTGAGCTTACCGAAGGTAACGGAAGCTATGTGATCGTTCCGAACAACGAACATTTTTTATGACTCCTATTTAAAAAAATTCTAAAACAGAAATCCATTTCTGACTTCAGGTGTCTGGTTCTGTGTCTGTCTGCCGGGCTATCTGTCGGTCTGTAGGTTTATTATTTTCGAATAAAAACATATCTTAAAAACTACTCGTTCAATTTTAATGAAATTTGGATGGTAGGTCATAAAACCACAAGGATACAACGTTGAATATAACAATGCATAATATTTAATTAAAAAAAAATAATAATAAATAAAATCTTAATATAAACCATAGGGAAAATATAAATGAAGTAAAAACAAACTACTTAACCTATTTTTGTTGAGTAATTGCCAAATCAGAAAATATTTTTAAATTTAAATGTTTAGAGTGATTTGGGAAAGAAAATCTTTTTTCTTTTGAGAGTTTGTGATGGTCAGAAAAAAGAAAGGGGGAACAGGCAAACATCATCGTTTTTTTTTGTTTTTTTCTTTCTTAGAGTAATTGTCTTAGAAAGTGTATTGATCCATATGTCCCAATAATTATTACATATGTTAGCTATCATTTTAAAGATTAATGTAAATATATATATATAAGATGTTTAAATAATAAAATGGTTTAAGAAGACAACCGAATTTACATATCTAAAGTGAAAAAGAGACTAATTAACGATCACATAAATTTAGAGGTTTTGACTATATTGAAATGTAACGTTTATAATAAAATAATATAAAAGTTAGGGAGACAAATAAAAAAATAAAATAAAATAGACTGCCAATTGGTGTGGCACATAGCTTCCCCGCATCCTATTGTGTACTTTATTGATTTTATACTTTTACAAGCCATTATTGTATAATTGTTTCACCCGTTTTTTTTATCTCTCAAAATTGTTTGGATTTTTTAAATAAATTAAAGTATCAATTTTGCAAAAGTTAAAGAGCGCAGACGGTTCAAATTAATCTAGGGCTATCTGCGGACTACTTTTCATAAACTATAAAAGTTTCATACAAATCAGATAAGTACTTTTGAAGCTATAGGTGTAAAAAAATGTATGTTTGTGCGCATGTGGAAGAGAAACAAACTAGCGCAGAAAGTTGAAACTTATATGGGACCAATAATGAGCTAATTATGACCTACCATCCAAATTTCATTAAAATGGGACGTGTGGTTTTTAAGATATTAAAAAACTGAACGGCAGACCGACAGACAGACACGGAACCAAAAATGATTCCTGATATCTGAAACGGATTTCTGTGTTGGAATTTTATAAATTGGAGACCTAAATTTTTTTCGTTCTCCAGAACGATCACATATCTTCCGTTACCTTCGGTAAGCTCGGAAGCAAAAATAAAAATAAATAAATAATGGAATAAATAAATTATAACACGGTACTATTGTAGGTGTAATAAACAAATAAAAAGAAAAAAACACGTAAACTGAATATTTTATTCATTTTTTCATAAATTATTTTGTTACAAATTACTCAGTTTATGTGGAGAGACAATTTATATTATTCACTATAAGAATAATTTATTCAATATTAAATTAATACTGATTTATGATCATAGCATCAAATGAAATAAGAATAATGTATTATAATTATGGGCATAGTTTCATAATATATTAATAAAAGAAAATATATTAATAAAAGGGGTATATTAATAAAAGAAAATATATTAATAAAAGGGGTATATTAATAAAAGAAAATATATTAATAAAAGGGGTATATTAATAAAAGGGATCAACTAAAGAAAAAATAGACAGTAATAAGGTAGAATAGATATATGTTTTATTATATTAATAATAAAACAACTATGAACATGAGAGTAGTTCCATCATGTGTCACTAGAATGCGTACCCTGTCTAACATTCCAGTTTGGCTTTCTTAACTTTTTTTCCTTGTGTACTCGTACACGACGTCTTTTCCTTCGTCTTCAAACAATAGAATTTAGAATATATCATAGATTTTCGGAGATGAGGAAATATGTAGAAATCTAGAAAACATTCTACTGTGCTGTTCATCTATTAAGAGACAATGTTTTTTGTGTGAAGAGTCGTAATGTTTCTTTAAAAATTATATTTGACGTGGTGAGATTATACTTTCAAAAATTATTTTTTATCCTTTTAGGTTTCTGTACGAAGTAAAAAATGAAACTATATATAACGGCTCTGTCTGTCTGTCTGTCCGTTGGTGTCTGTCGGTTGCTTGTTTCAATTCATAAACTACTATAGCTAGGAACAAGAAATTCGGCTCACAGGTTCATCTTGGCATTTTTTGAGAACTGGACACTTTTTGGATTTTTCACACTTAATATTATCAAGATGGCGGCCAATATGGCGGGTGACTCAAATAAAAGTTTTTAGTCAACATGACATGTTACTGTTACACATCAATTTAAAGGTATTGAAGTGTACAAAAAGAATTTTACACTTAATAATTTTACACTCAATCGTACAGAAACCGGCGATTATCGTCTCACGTACTTACGTGAAGCGCGCCTTAATTGTTTAAATTTAAAATCAATCTTCGAATAACGTTCTCTTCAGTAATTTTTATTTTTTATTTTTTTTTATTCGTTACTTAGTTAACTTAAATATTAAAAGGTATGCTAATATCAAATCAGTTCTGTATTGAAGGTTTAGTATAATCATATTTACTGAAACAGAAGCTGTAAAAAGTTAAAACTGAAGCCGTATATGAACTAAAGATGAGATGATTTTCTTACTTAAGGTTTGATTAAGCCGGTCAATGCTTAGAGAATGTAAGTTGTTGTTATAAAAATAAACTGTCAATTAGTGTGGCACATAGCTTTCTCAAGTTCTATTATTAAATTAATATCGAATAGGCACACGAGTATAAAATTATGTGAATGTTAAATGTCCACAAACATTTAAAATTATAATGGGATTATGGGTAGAGGTGGTTACAGGTAATATAGAGGTGGTTAGAGATAGTTAGAGGTGGTTAGAGATAATTAGAGGTGGTTAGAGATAGTTAGAGGTGGTTAGAGATAGTTAGAGGTGGTTAGAGGTGTTTAATGTATGTAGACTGCTTTATACATAACGTAAAAACTCTTCAAAATCGTTTGAGGAGGTATTAGAGGTGGTTAGAGGTGGTTACAGGGGCGTAGCTAGGAAATTGGGGGCCCCCACAAGAACTTTTTGGGGGCCCCACTCCTCGCCAGAGAAAATTTATGAGCAAAAAAAAATGGATTTGTGGCGTTCAGAACTGAATGGGGCCCCCTGACAATGGTATAGAAGTATGAATCCCAGGTAGTTAGAATGTATCTCTTAGAATGTATGTCTTATGCTCGCAATATGGGCCCGTGAGGGCCCATAGTTACGCCACCACTGGTTACAGGTAGTATAAAGGTGATTAGAGATAGTTTGAGGTGGTTAGAGGTGGTCAGAGGTGCAAAATGTTTGAATTAAAAGAGGCCAACATTTGGCATATTATGACATCATCTACATGACATTAATATCGTAAGAATAGTATTTAAGATATGGTGGCACGCCAGAATATAGAACGTCAGACCGACAGAAATGCATGAGAGCAAACATATTTGTCCAGGATTATTTGAATTCAGAGACAAAAAATCACATGGCATATACAGTGTTATCTTATTATGGAATAACACAAATTTTAGTGCTTTAGATTTTTTTATGCTTTTAGAGCCACCTTTGTTTGAATTGCGGATGTGACTATTAAATTTTGACTTCTGCACATTTATTCTCTATGTGTGGGCCAAAAAGTTGCGCCAATATTTCTAATTTCAACTCTCTAGCCTCTAGCTTGAACGGTTCAGGAGATATGAAGCAAAGTACGACGGACAGACAGACACATCACCCTCGCCATAAGATGTAGGATGATATATGACTATGAGCGCCTAAAAATAGCTTCCGAATGATCTCAATTCTTCCGTATTACCTTTGGTAAAGTCGGAAACAAAATGTAAATAAATGCTTTTGTAACATAACATCGTAGATTCTTATTGAAAAGAGCACTAGTGTAGAAATTAGCCAAGCTAATTAATGTTTTCCATCTGACTTATCAAGTCTGTCTGTCTGTCAAACCCACATGAGGGCCGAGTGTTAACCGATAAGTACGTACTACTAGTTTTAAACTTCATTTTTACATCCTGCTATTGTCAAAGTATTCGACGAGTTCCAACAACTTATAGTCCAGGAGATAGCATGTAAAACAGGGTCTTACTAACATCAAGCTAGAATTTTGTACATAAGTTAATCTTTTTGTGCATTTTAAGAATATTTGGTTGGCTAAGTTTATCGGCGGGATATAGCTTGGCAATAGTCATTTGAAAAAAACAAACCGGTAGATAGCGGCCATAATACATCCATTTTAGTGGACAATGTGATTTTCATGATCCTGAGTACAAAATTAGTTTGTAGACCAAAAAAGTTGATGTTAGTTTGTCACTTGATAAGTAAGTTATTCAAATATTACTTCGAATCAAAGTGGTCACCTAAATTTTAATATTACTCAATTTTGGAAGCTTATAACTCAACTGGGGGGGGGGGGGGGGGGGGGGGGGGTCGAAAAATGTTGTCAGCAAAGTACCATCCCCAAAGTGTCCTCTACGAAATAAGATACTTTGTATTCGGTTTGGTCTTCACGTACAAAAGTACTCGTAATAACAGGCACACTACTAAAAACACACACGTACACTATTAAAAACACATTTTTTGGGTACTAGAGGGCGCTAGTGAGGTCGGATAAAAAAAAATACCTTTTTCCGTGGTAGGCTGTGAAATAGTAACGTTAGAGCCTAAATAACATAGCTAAAATCCTTTTTTTTTCAGTACGTGGACTTAAAAAATCTTTATCTACAATTGATACGAAATATAAACATTATATCTCTGTTTAGATGCGTAGAAAGTGATTATTTACATACTTGTATTCATTGTTCATGCGCGTCTCATAGTTCTGAAGAATTCCTCTTCTTTACCACGCTAGTGCGGTAAAGAAGAGGAATTCTTCAGTTTTACGCTCGATTAGCGAGTTTGTTTACATTTAACAAAACTAAGTTGCTGTTCTTTTATTAAAGTAACTGTTTATATCGATTTTTTAGTGAAAAACAATGAGTGAATTAAGTGACTTTGACGAAAATGTGGAGAATAATACTCCTTCAGAAATAATTAATTCGGCAAAAAATACAACTCAAGAATTAATGCCATCTTTCGAGAGAGACGAACTTACATACAGCAAGTTTATTTTTTTCTGTATTTATTATTTAAATCTAACAATCGTAGATAAAGTACGGTACGGAACTCGTGCGAAAACGGCATTTTGCATTGCTCGTGTGGTTTTACTACCCTCGCTATCGCTCGGGTGCAAACTCCACACTCGCATGCAAAATGCTACTTTCCGCACTCGACGCGTAATGTACTATTCCATTACTGCTAGCTGTAAAGAAAAAATGTTTTACGTCCCAGGACAGAAATTTTTTTTTCTTTACAGCTGGTAGTTAACAAAACTTACGATTTTAGCGCTGCAATCTTTGTAGAAATGCTTCTAGTACGATTAAAATCCGCTAGATGTCAGTGCGTTTTATTTATCTTTTTTTATAGTGTAACCTCTTTTTAAGGTTTCTTTTTTTAAGTCTTAAAAGTATGTACTAATATTTGTTATTATTATATTGATTAATATTTAATGTTTTTCATTGTCTGCTACCTCGGATATATAATAGCATATGCTACACGACTGTGAAGTGTTTTTTCTTTACCTTGGCAATATTTACTGTCTCGCTTCGCTCCACATTAAATGTAATTGCCGCGGTAAAGAAAAAACTCACTTCACATCCTAGTAACATAATATACTATTCATTACTGCTAGCTGTAAAGAAAAAATGTTTTGCGTCCTAGGACAGGACATTTTTTTCTTTAAAGCTGGTAGTTATCAAAACTTCCGTTTTTAGCGGTGCAATCTTTGTAGAAAATGCTTCTTTAGTACGATTAAACTCCGCTAGATGTCAATGCTTTTCTTATAGTGTAACCTCTTTTTAAGGTTTCTTTTTTTATATCTTAAGTAGGTACTAATATTTATTATTATATTGATTGGTGATTAATATTTAATGTTTTTTCATTGTCTGCTACGACGGAGAAAATAGCATACGCTACACGACTGTGAACAACCGTGGCAATTACTCTCTCTCGCTCGACAGTAAATTGCCAAGGTATAAGCTTAGTAACATAATATACTATTATTCGTCACTTCAAGTAAAAGATAGGCTAGTTAGTTTATTTCAAGAGTTACATGAAATCAGAAATATCTGCTGGAACAAAATTGTAGTGAAATTAATACAAGTTGAACACACAATATCAGTGTAGGATTTGAGACAGAGGTTACAATTAGAGATTATCAGAAAATTATTCATTTAGTATGTACAGGGTGACTGGCGATATAATGTGAAAATGAAGTAGGTTGTTTTTCGTCAAATCTTAACTGTTTTCCCACCAGGTCAAATTTTATCATTTCTTTAAGATCGCATATCTTTGCTTATAAAAACACTTATTGATGAAAAGTATAAAAGTGAGAACAACATTTTTAGTATCGTTGTAAACCTTGCAAAATTCCCAACAAGAAAAGTGTAAATCTAATTTTTATGCACTCAAATCAAAACAAAAAATATCAAAAAATGTATTCAAATTTTATTTTTAAGAAAAAAAAATTAAAAATATTTTTTGTGGTTCCATAACATGATAATGAACCGAGCTTAAACTTTTCGGACTTCAGGAAAAACTTCCTTATTTACTAACGTTTCGATCAATATTAATACTATTATCCATTCATTAGGCGGAATTTTTAGTAGACTTCGCTGAAATAATAAAGGAACATTTTTATTGTTAACTTACAGGTGAGTAAATAATTAAAAGCATATAATAGTACATTACGCGTCGAGTGCGGAAAGTAGCATTTTGCATGCGAGTGTGGAGTTTGCACCCGAGCGATAGCGAGGGTGGTAAAACCACACGAGCAATGCAAAATGCCGTTTTCGCACGAGTTGCGTACCGTACTTTATCTACGATTGTTAGATTTAAATAATAAATACAGAAAAAATAAACTTGCTGTATGTAAGTTCGTATCTCTCTCTTGATATGGCATTAATTCATTAGTTGTATTTTTTGCCGAATTAATTATTTCTGGAGGAGTATTATTCTCCACATTTTCGTCAAAGTCACTTGATTCACTCATTGTTTTTCACTAAAAACTCGATATAAACAGTTACTTTAATAAAAGAACAGCAAATTAGTTTTGTTAAATGTAAACAAACTTGCTAATCGTGCGTAAAGCTGAAGAATTCCTCTTCTTTACCGCACTAGTGTGGTAAAGAAGAGGAATTATTCAGAACTATGAGACGCGCATGCGCAATGAATACAAGTACGTAAAGAATCACTTTCTACGCATCTAAACAAAGATATAATGTTTATATTTCGTATCAACCGTAGATAAAATAATTAATATAAACATACCATTTTTAAAAACTGGTCTTATTTTCAACTTTTGTTTTTTTTCCTTCACCGAAATTGTTTCCAAGTGCAAAATTTGGGGAAGATTGAAAGACGAGAAGTGGTTCAAAATTGGGGTAATAGGTGTGCGATGAAACTTACAAAGCAAAGTAATATAAGACCAGGAATAAAAGGCAAGAATGGTTTAGTATACTCATCTAAATGTCAACAATAGCAACAAGTAACATTTTTCATTTTTTCACACATATCGCCAGTCACCCTGTATATATAGAGTAGTAAGCGTGCTTTTAATGTACACTCACACACACACACACACAAACACACACACACACACACATATATATATATATATATATATATATATATATATATATATATATATATATATATAAGATTAAATTTAATTATTAATCCAAGTGGTATTGAGTCAACCCTTCTTTTATATATCCTCTAAAAATTAATTTAATTTGCTCTCTATATCCATTTAAACATCCAATTTTGAAAAATAATCAAAACCTCCCCCTCCTCCCTACCCTCTATCGTCCTACGTACAACCGAGTCTCCTATAATTATAACCTTCCCTCCTCTCAGTTCATTGATAGGGAAGCTATGCGTGTACTAGTGTGTCGGATCTTGGTAGATGATAACGCCTACACACTGACGCAATCAAGTCTCCCTTTGCACCCTTAAAATAGGTTTCTATGGTTACAACGTGTTCTAACCTTGTCTAAGTGGGAGGGTAGAGTAAATTGAAGGGACAAAGTGGGTGGGGTTCGATCCCCTCCCCCCGTGTAAGCTAAGGTTTTCACAAGACAAACTTAGAAAGGGGCTTCTCTCTTATTTTGAAATTAAGTTACATGTCCTTCTACTTCAAATTGAGCTTCCTGAATTCAATTTGTGGGTAAGAAGAGCGGAGTGGGGGAACAACTTGGATGTTTCACCAATATTCAAACACAACATTTTCTTCAAACTTTTAAACTTTTTACTTTCTCATATACAGTAGTCTCACTAATCCGGATTTGATGGGCCGAGCATTGTCCGGATCATCGAAAGACCGGATTAAACATAATCAGTATAAAAATGTCTGTACAACTCGTAAAATCGATGTGCTTATAATAAAAATGGTCTAGTCTCAACGTAGGTCAATTTTTTAATCATGCAAATTGGTTAGGATACAAAAAAAAATTAACATCTTTTTGATACAAATTAAAATTTTATTAACAACTTGGAACGAGAATTGTACATTGTCAGAAAATGATTGAGGTTCTTCAGGATTAACCTGATGTCCGGCCTAGCGGGGTCTGGATTAGGTCTCTGCTGTACGTTGAATATATAGTGATATGAAACTATTGTGACGGACCAAAAATTCGATCTTGAGATTTTTATGGATCTACACGATTAAAGGTCCCCTGATTCCAAAAAAATTGTAAATTTGTAGGGCTTCAACCCAAGAGTCAAACCCGAAACACTTTCTTATTTTGCACTCGGCCAGGAATCATCGCCTTTATTAAGTCAAAATTGGTGGACAACTTTTCTTTACAAAATATCATTCCGATTCCGAGTCTAAAACACAATTTCTTTTTGTTAACTCGACCACGAATGGGCTTTTTTGCCTTTTTACATTCCTATATAAAGAGAAAGTATTGCGATAGCGCGAAAATTAGATTTTGAGATTTCGCTGGATCTACACGTTTTGAGGTCCCCCCGAGTCCAAAAATATTATTTTTAAAAACTGTCTGTCTGTGCAGACGCCTGGAGCCTTAACTACTGGGCCGATTTTGACGAAATTTGGTATAAATGTTCAGAAAAATCAAACCCAGAGGCGAAATCAAGAAATGAATTTTACCTCCAAATTCGGGGGCACTATCCCCCAAAAACTCTCAAAAAACGTGAAAAAAAATTATTTCTCGAAAACGGTTCCGACGATTTTGATTTTAAAAAAATCTAAAATGTAGCCCATTTAAATACGAATCTAACGATCCCGGGAAAAATATAGTTCCTGAGAAAATAGCTTTAAACGCGGAGGGAGAGATGCCGGGTACGATTCCCCGCCGAGGAGAGGTTATTTTGATGATATATTTTGATAAAAAGTTCAATATAATTAAATATACCAATGAAAAAAAAAATAAATGGAAATACTAGGCTAAGTAATTATGAACTCGTATATGAGAAAATTTGTGCGAGTTGTCTCGGACCGATTTTTAAAAAGATGTAGGTACTCTATTTCTTTTTTTTTTTTGACAATAAATAAGGCGTTCTGCAGCAGAACTCAAAGAGAGAAAGGTAATATTATGAAGAATTTGAACAATATTGAAGAATTTTTCTTTTTTTAGTAAATAAGAAAGGTGTATCCTTGTATATAATTTTTATTAATTGTAGGGTTTAAAGGAAAGAATTAAAAGCTAACTTTTGCAATATTTCAACCCCTCTTTGGGTCATCTTCAGACTGAAAACCACATTTATTATCAGTAAATCCAGTACATTTGCTATATTTTGTTATATAATACATAATTAAATTGCTTTCTATATCCACCTGACTAGATGATTCTATCCTGTTTTTGCTAAAACACAATCTTTTATTCTAATAAAGGTGGTTATTGTGAATCTGAAATCATTAATTCTGTTATAGGGGTAGTCCATGTTAAATATACTTGAGGTTCTTTTTATATTAAATATTTTATACTTACTGTTTGGGTTTAATTTTTTCTAAAATTCCACAGTTATTCTATGACTGTCACTATTTGTTAGTAAAGCATCAAAATTAAAAAAAATAAAAATAAAATAAAAATATTATGTAAGAATCGTATCATGTTATTTCTTTTTTTAATTAAAAACATATTAATTAATTATTTAAAATGAATTTGTCTATTGTTTAATTAATAGTGTAAATCTACTGTGTAAAATTTCAAAAAAAATTGTTATTTGAAATAGAAAATGGTGTTGGTAAAAAAAAAACTTAAAATCGTAACACCTGCTAACAATTTTATTCGCAATCACTAAAATGATCGTATAATGTAATATTTAATTGATGTTTCTTAGTAATAAATATATTAGGTAACAGTTAATATATATATACTTATAAATTTAAAAGTTTAACAAATTAAGTTTTAAACGGAACACATGCCGTTTATCGTAGTTATCTTTCCTCTCTTCTGCGGGAGCAGGAGGTTTTCTAAAACACAAGGTGGTACCTTAAAAGATCCAGGTGCTGAATTTGTTTTTTTGGTAGGAGTCTGTATATTGTACAAAGGATCTAATATAGTGGTATATATATTAGAATATGTAAGATTATATATATATATATATATATATATATATATATATATATATATATATATATATATATATATATATATATATATATATATATATGGTATAAGGAAAAGGCAGGTATATAGAAAGCGATGTTGTGTTAAGATTATGTACGTGGTTTGGTTTTAGCAGCTGTCGTACGAAGGCACGTGCTAAGGTACACCTGGCGCCTCCCTGTGAGGGACAACTTCTTGACGATCTAAGAAGCTTCCATCTAGAACAGAGAGCTGTTCTTTATACATCCTCACTTCCTTAAACAGCAACGCCATATTGTATACCAATGTAGAATTAATAAAAATACTTCCTAATGAGCAAATAAACTTCTTTTTTTTCGTGGGTGGCCTTCTGAACATGTCCATTTAATCAACAAATGGCAATTTTTAATAAAAAATATTGAAAACTAAACTTAAAAATTGAATTTCTAATTGATTGTACTAGGTACAGGTACTAATTGGGTACTTTATAATTATAAGCGTTACTTCTCGGTCTAATTCTATTGTCGTAAATGTTTGACTTCTAGACTTGTGGAAAAATTGAAAGCTTAAATTCGGGACTAGGTATCGTTAACGACCGAGGAAATTATCCTTCAGTGTAGCTTAGTTGGTTAGAATGCCTGTACTGGAAATATAGGATGCCCGTGGTTCAAATCCCGGCGCTGGAGTCTATTTTTCTCTGTTTGTCTCCAATTTTATTTACATTTATTGTTAATATTAATTAGTTTATAATTGTTATATTGTGTTAGTTTAGTTTTTTTCGTGTATTGTGTTTATTTAAGGACAATTTATAACCGTGGGTAGGGTAGGTTAGGGTTAGCTTTTTTCAGCTTTCATTGCAATTTTATTTACTTTTATTTTAAATCAAATTATAATTATTATTAACTACGGGAAACAGACAGAGAAAAATACACTCCAGCGCCGGGATTTAAACCACGGGCCTCTATATTTCCAGTATAGCGCTCTACCAACTAAGCTACGCAGGAGAATGGTTTTCTCTGACGTTAATCACACCTTGTCCCGAATTTAAGCTTTCAATTTTCCACATAAGTCTTAGAAGTCAACATTAATGACATAGAACTAGACTGAGAAATAACGCTTATAATTAATTATAAAGTAGGTACCCAATTAGTACCTGTACCTAGTAGAAGCAATTATAAATTCATTTTTTACGATTTTGGATGTATTCATACTACGGAAAAATTAAATTTGAATTTAAATCAAATTATAATTATTATTAACTACGGGAAACAGACAGAGAATAATACACTCCAGCGCCGGGATTTGAACCACGGGCCCAGTGGCGTAGGAAGGGGGGGGCTATCGGGCTTGAGCTCCCCCGTCAGATTTGAAGGGGCTATAAAATTACAAATAAAATAAAAATTAGTACATGGGTTTATGTCTAAAACTGCTTAAAATGCTGTATTTAAACGTTTATTTTCCAAAATTTTCCCGGGGGAGGACCCCCGGACCCCCCTCCTATAGGGGGGGGGAGGGGCGGGGGGGGGGGGGGGGGGGGGGGTAGAAAGAGGGTAGGTTGTAGTCTGGCACCTTAATTTCTAGAAATCGAGCACTGATAAAGAGTATGTAACCCCCCCTTTTAATAATGTCTCTTTGTGAAGACGATGTCTCCGGTGCTAAATTTGTATTTGAAAATATTGAAGACTATTCGGTACAATACAAGTTGTAAAAAGATGGTTATACTGTAGAAACAGACTGGACGGAAGTTTGAACGTATTGAGAGGTCCACCAAGTCAGGCTTCGGAAATGGAATAAAATACACATTTTTCATGTAGTCTTTATGACTGTATCGCGAGTCACTATTACAAACACCATAACAACACCTCGGCATCCTATCAAAAGTACTATAACTATCCACAGCAATTACCTGATTTAGAAATAATTGGAAATTTATAAAACTAAATACTATTGAGACAAATTGATATATATATCTAATAAATGGTTATTAATTTATTCATAACACTATAAATCTCTTTTCAACACTTCTTATTTTAATAATAAATAAAAACGAGGCACATTGTTGAAAAAAAAAATCATAACACAACTCAATTTTTGTTAAACATATCTCGAACTTGCTATTTATGTTATGAGATAGTATATATAAAAATAACTTAATCCTGATTAATAGCATTTAAATTTGCCAATTACGTTGTTAATTAATAATATTATAAGAAAAGATACTGACAATATCAATGTAAATAAATAAAAGCAAAATTCTAACACAGCGATCATAGAATCCTTAAACGGAAAGATTTCCAACTCCCCTCTTTATCTACCTGTGTTAGACTACTAGCGCTCCACGGGAATTCCGGTTAATATTGTAACTAAATCTTTTACACCATTCAAAAGATTTCGAGCTTCTTAATTCAAAGAAATAAATTAATTTGTCAATTTACTAGATTCGAACCCGGGAACTTTCTCATTCTGAGCTATCACGCATCTCATTCGGCCACCGAGGCTGTTTATTTTTTTGTATTGTTTATTTACAAAATAGTACAAATGTCAAAAGATCATAAGTAGTTTACAATTTTAACCACCATATTCTCGTGGAGCGCTAGTGCTCTTACACCTCTAGAATACTGGAGTTGGATACCCTTGTTCTAACATTTCTTCTATCCTTCCAATGTAAAATAAGAGTTTGTTGTTTGTTTTAGTTCTTGAAACTGGCCGTTGACAGGTGAGCGCGCCACCATCGATGTTCTATTGGAATTCGTCCATTGTAAGTGCTTTATATAAGTATATTTAAATTTGGTCCTTAACTGATTAATATTTTCAAATTGGGATGGTATGTAATCAAATTTGATTTACTGATCTAAATTATAATAAACTAAGTTAAACAACAAATAAAATAATTTTTATTATTAACAGTAGGTTGGATTTGCTTGGATGGACGGTATTGGATAGAAAAGTCTTGATAATTTTCTTGAGAGGAAGAAAATAGTTAATCATGAGTTGATTGAGAGGATGATTGTAGTAAAGATCCGTGTAGTGAGAGAACAGGACTATTTCTTAACCCTATGGGCTTACTTCATTTAAGCTATTATAATATGTATCACTTTACTACACAGAAACTTCCGCTTGTATCCGTTGTTTCAATAGAACATTAAATGATTCAAGTTTTATCATTAAAATCGATACGTTAGAGCGTCAGATATTGGTGAAAACGTTATTTTCTTTATTTTATACGTTTAGTTTTAATAGTAACGTCCGCTTTAATAGTTTTAACGATCTTTATAATTTCATAGCGTTGTTGCAGTTAGTTTATAGTTTATCTAACTGCTCTATTTGTTAAAAATGTTTGCCTCGTCGAATGGGGGAAGATAATAGAATCTTTTCCTAATCCTGAAATTCCAATTTTTACATTTAAAGTTTACGTTTACGCGAGCGTTGCGCGCGAAGTCTTAGACGGATAACGCTGTCCAACGAACTTAGCCTGAGAATTAGTAAAAGGAACATGTATACCAAATTTCAACTATATCGGTTAAATTTTACCCAAGTTATCGTCTGACGCGTAAACGTTACTGACAGACAGACAAACAGACAGGATGCATATTTTGTTGAAATAAGAAGCTCGCTTCAATTAATACTAGGCATCGCGTGGCTCTATCATTGAAGCGAGCGTATAGTAATAAATATGTATTGAATATTGAAAAAATAGATAATCATGAATCATGATGAGTTGATAGATTAAGGGTATGATAGTAGTACAGCGGCTAGTGGTAAGGGAACCACCCCGCATTCTTACTATTCCTCTAACCACACATCTCCTTTTCAATTATTATAAAATGTATCATTTTGCTACAAAAAAAACTACTGCATGAATCAAATTGAAATTTTGCATGCTTGCTTCAATTGTGCATTCGATGGTGCATTTGACGTTGCGTTAGAACGTAAGATATCGGTAAAAAGGTTGTTTTCTCTATTAAAAACGTTTAGGTCCGCTTGTCGCGTTGGTTTTACTAAAAAAATGTTCAACTCATCGAATAGATGACGATAGAATCTTTTCCCGTTCTGAAATTCCAATTTAATTTTTGAACCTCACGTTTACGCGAGCGTTGCGCGCGAATTCTTTGACGGATCACGCTGTCCAACGAACTTAGCCTGAGTAGTATAGACAGACAGACAAGATGCATATTTCGTTGAATGTAAGAAGCTCGCTTACGCTCGCTTCAATTATATTTCAGTATAAAAAGAAAACCATAATATGTTTCCAATAGTGTAACTAACTATTTTCTTGGTTCGGACATTATTGTAAGTTAGTTTATTTTTTTGCAAGGAGCATCCATTAAGGACTTATTTTTTGGGATCTAGATGTTCTTATTGTCTTATTGTCTTATTGAATAGCTTAATTCATATTTAAATGATAGAAATGTAAGTTCTAAGTACAATTGTCTTATTTGATAAAGGCCAAAAACATTGTAATGGAATATCACCTTTTAACCCGGACACAATCATAATAAATGTCAGACCGAACACAAGTGAACCGATATCTGCCTTGTAGGAAGCTTCCAATGACGTAAGCAAACGATAATATTTGTAGACCCCCCCCCCCCCCCCCCCCCGGTGGCCTCATTATTATCTACAAGTGTAGATTATTTCCCTTCTCATACTGAGATACAGTAGATGGGTTTTTTAAATGGACTCAGAACTCTTATCAACGTCTCCTTACGGGTTAACCTTATCACATACCTTATCACTAGTCATTCTTAAGCTTTTATCACTGTGTTTTTTTTTATTATTAAAATCCAATTGGTTGGTTTTTTAAAAAAAATAAATATGTTCGAGTATAGTACAGTATAAGTTGTATATCTTTTTAAATACAAACGGAAATGGAAGGTGACGTATGAAACAGATTAAAAGAAAATACCTTTTTTATTATTTACATATTACTTTTGAATGAATGCGATTATTCTCAAGTAAAAAATCTGTCCGAGATAACTCAGACAAACTTTCTAATATCACCTGTGTACCTGCAAAAATACCTTTTAACCCTCAAAATCGAGATTTTTTTTTTTTTTATTGAATTTTTTGATAGATATTATTAATATCTACCTATGTGCAAAAGCTAGTAAGCCTAAAGCAATTATTTTTTATAGAAATTATTGTAATACTTCGTATTCATCATTTAACTAAAGTGTACAAAAATCCTCGTATACGACAAGGTTTCAAAACCCTCGTTACCCCCCATGCATTGTAAGTCTTTAACTAGTTGTGGGATACGTGTAAGTGTTTCAGTAAAATTAATTAAAATCAAAATAAATATAAAGAAAATATAAAAGTTTTTTCCATTTATTAATTTTCGTAGGTTACATATAATTAAATGTACAATAATAAATGGAAAACACTTTTATATTTTCTTTATATTTATTTTGATTTTTAATTAATTTTATTAAAATGTATCATAAAAAAAACTTATCTTTAGTGGGGAATCGAATACCGCTGTCCGAGTTCAAAGCTATTTTCTCAGGAACTAGATTTTTCCTGGGAAAAACGGCTTCTATCGTTAGATTCGTATTTAAATGGACTACATTCTAGAATTTTTTAAATCAAAATCGTCGGAGCCGTTTTCGAGAAATACATTTATTTCACGTTTTTTCGAGTTTTTAGGGGGTAGCGCCCAAATTTGGAGGTAAAATTCATTTCTCGATTTCACCTCGGGATATGATTTTTCTGTACATGTACGCCAAAATTCGTCAAAATCGGCCCAGTAGTTTATGCTCCTCGTGTCTGCACATAGACAGGCGGCAGACAGCCATTTTTTAAAAACGTTTTGGACTCAGGGGACTTCAAAACGTGTAAATCGCTCAAAATCGAATTTTCGAGCCATCACAATACTTTCTCTTTATATGAGAAAGTAAAAATCAACTTTCTCTTAAACATTTATCAAGAATTTAGTGTTCTTAGTAACACGAAAACAAAAAGAAATGTCCCGCAGACGAACTTAGCCGACCTCTATTAACCTTGTTTTTAAAAGGTACTAAAAGATTTACTTATACATAAAATTCTAGCTTGATGTTAGTCAAACACTTTTTTGCACGCTATCTCCTGGACTAATTGTTGTGTTATTATTTACTAACCTATCTATAGTCATAATTATGAAGTTGTATCACAAAATCTCAGTCGAAAAAACGAATTCCATATTTGTAATCACCTTTTAACCGATTTTAAATTATAAATCAATTAAATTTGATGTTATGGGACCTCGACACCTCTTAAAAGGAGTGGAGTTGGCTCATTTAATAAATAAAGTTAAACAGCATCGGGCTCGGTATCAACTTGGATGGGTGAACACAGATATGGGTTAGTTCCTGCTCATTGTTATATCCCAGCATCACCATATGAAGGGTGGCTGGTTATGTGAAATGAAGAGAGGTCACTTAAGGCGGAAACACACTACCATCACGTCACGTGACATCACGTGATGTGATATCACGCAAAAAAAGAGTGCCGTGTTGATTTAGTAAGGTTTGTATACATTGTAGCTACACTATTATCACGTCACGTGACATCACATGACATCACGTGACATCACATGACATCACGTGACGTGATAACAGTGTAGCTGCAATGTATATAAACCTTACTAAATCAGCACCGCACACTTTTTTCGCGTGATATCACATCACGTGATGTTACGTGATGTCACGTGGCGTGATGGTAGTGTGTTTCCACCTTTAAGGCGGAAACACACTACCATCACGTCACGTGACATCACGTGAAAAATGTGTGCGGTGCTGATTTAGTAAGGTTTGTATAGATTGCAGCTACACTATTATCACGTGACGTGACGTCACATGATGTCACGTTACGTGATACTAGTGTAGCTGCAATGTATACAAACCTTACTAAATCAGCACCGCACACTTTTATCACGTGATATAACGTCACGTGATGTCACGTGACGTGATGGTAGTGTGTTTCCGCCTTAACTGGTTACGTTGGTCAATTGAAAGGCTGATACAGCTGAGGAAGTGACTCACTAACCCAATGTTACTCAGTACTCATTACTCATTACAAATGAGTTGTATGAGTCCTTTGACAGGTCTAGTTCCTCTACGGCCTGTCATACCAAGCAGTTAGTTATTATGGAATCGTTTTAAAAGCGACAAGACTTCGTTTAGTAGGAAAAACGTAACTTTCAATGATTTAAAAAAGAAAACATTTCATTTTTATGATCACTTTAAAAAATATTTAGGTCAAAATACTCGTAACTTTTTAAAAAAAAAAACAAAAAAAAACAAAACATGTACAAGACATTTGTCAGATAGAAGTAGGTTGAAAAAAACATATTGGCATGATATTACCGACGTGCCGTCTGGGGCCTCAAGTCAAAAATAGACTTTTTAGAAAAGAAATAAAAAAAGAAGATAGGAACTCGGCTAAAGGGGGGCCAGTATGGGAAATCCGAAATATAGACTGTAGATGTTTCAAACGGAGCCCAACATAGACTATTCTAAACATTCGAAATATCTTAGCTATGTCCTACATTAGTTAAATGACCTTCTCTTTGACTAACCGGACATAGATAATGAATAAATATGAATTATCTATAGAAGAGGAGCTCGTTTGAAACCAAAATCCGAACATATTCGAATATCCGGTAAGAATTCTATAGATTTAACCTATGTTTTACATAGATAATCATCATCGAGTAGATAATGTGTAAATAGATTGTAATAATCTTATTAGGTTTGTTCCAACCACCAGTTCCGAATCAGTTTCGGATTAGTCCGTGATTGACGGCACCCTAAAATTTCTAAAATTTTAATTTTTTTATATCAACTCCCGGAAATATCATTGGACCCCAGAGATGTATATTTTTGTATTTTTAGGATCTTTTCTAATGGGGTAGCAAGGGGAAGGGGGCATTTTTTTTGCAGTTTGTATTCTTTGTTTGGCTACGATGGCCACCATTTTGGAAACGCGAAATAGGTATATTTGTTAACCAATTTTCAATACCTTTAAAATGATACCCAACTTAAAAATTACAAAACAATATAAAATATTGCGTTCAATTCGCAATTGATCGCTGATCGCAGAAAGTTTGAGTGGTTAAGTCCGCAATAATTTTTTCTGTTTTTGGGCAAAAAAAATTAACTTTTATACCAAATTTCAAATCTCTAGCTACAATAGACCGGGAGATATACTCCAAGATGCGACGGACGGACGAACTACTAAAAGCATAAGGGTTTCTAGGATGACCTCGAAACCCTATAAAAACGGGGGAAATTATTAAATAAATTAGACAACAATGGCTTGTAAAAGCATAAAATCAATAAAGTAGGAGATAGGATGCGAGGAAGCTATGTGCCACACTAATTGGCAGTCTATTTTAATACCACTTACATGATACATTTTATAATAATAAACTGTAGCTACTTAAACTCTTAACAGAATGAGAATTGTCTCACACGAGACCGAAAAAAGTTGCCTGATGTTTAGAACTGATTATTTTTGCTAATTCGGAGACATAAATAAAATTCGTTTTACACTACTTCTGCTACCTTCGTGAAGTTTGGAAGCACAAAAGGAATCATAAAATTAATTAGTAACCAGTTTTCACACTTAATATTTTCAAGATGGCGGCCAATATGGCGGGTGACTGAAAAAAAAAATGTTTTTAGTCACCATGACATGTTCTACATCAAATTAAAGGTCTCAAAATGTAGAAAAAGAATATGCAACTATTAAAATTTCACACCTAATATTTACAAGATGGCGGCCAATATGGCGGGCGACTAAAAACGTTTTTAGTCACCATGAAACCGGCGATTATGGGTTTATTACGACGATTATCGATCCGGTTTATTACTTGGTTAAAATGCAAAAAAGCTTACTTTGAACTATCCTACGGGTCTGGTATTCTCAAAACACATAAACAAACTTCTGATAAAGTATTTTTTTGAACCGGGCTTTAAACATATAAATACATTGAAAAGAGCATATAATTATAAATAAAACGTATTTTGTCAATAAAATAATGTTTTTCTTTTTTTTTCGAAATTTCCAAAAAGTAGTAGTTATATTTACTTTTGGTTGAAGAATGTTCAGGAATTTTTTCAGATTTTTTACAAAAGCGAGATAGAAGGGGGGGGGATACTTTTCACACCAACTTCAAACTCACCTACGCTCGCCCTATCAAAGCTTATAAGCAAAATATTATATATTTTTGTAATCAGCTCGACGTACCTTTTCATATACCCCACAAGGTCTCCAAAATAATTAACCCTTAAGTTGTTAACCCTTAATTTTTTGAATTTTTTTTTTTTAAGTCGCTACATTTTTAAAATCTGTGTGTAGGTACTATTCACATATATGCCAAATTTCAAAGTGATCGGACAAAAGGTGTAGCCATGAGAGCAGGCGATTGGCTGACGGACGGACAGACAGATACACGCAGGAAAATTAAGGGTCCTTGGTTTTGCCTACGGACCCTAATAAAAAGTTGTGGATTTGCAGACGTTTCGAAAAACAAAAAATCCTTCTTCAAGGTATAGAACAAGAATATCCTCAATTTCTATCTTAATTTTTTATGATCAAGTGAAAAGCTATCCTCAATTTCTATCTCAATCTTTATGATCAAGTGAAAAGCTATCCTCAATGTCTATACACAATATTTTATGATCAAGTGAGAAGCTATCCTCAATGTCTATACACAATATTTTATGATCAAGTGAGAAGCTATCCTCAATGTCTATACACAATATTTTATGATCAAGTGAGAAGCTATCCTCAATGTCTATACACAATATTTTATGATCAAGTGAGAAGCTATCCTCAATGTCTATACACAATATTATATGATAAGATAAGCAAAAAGGGGAAAGAAAGTTGTAGCAAAAAGAAAAAAAAAGTTACCGTTGAAACAAAAGAACGTTGATTGATTACGAAATGACAAAACTGTTCGGACCAATGAACATCGACTCGGGTCAATGAATCTCAATTCTGAATAAACTGTTTTCTTAACTTGTCTTACTTTGAGATATTGGTCATAGTTTGACGTCAGCCAAGTAACAAACTTATAGTTTTCAAGAATTTGTTTCATATATTCATTTTCATTTTTTCTTCAGTTTTCTATTCCTTTACAAATTATAGTTTAAGTATAGTTTTACTATAGTTATAGTTCTGCGTGAAGTCTCACGTAAAAAGGGTTTCGTTGGTATTGCGTGAACATGAAATTTTGATGTTTTTTGACAAAATGGCATACAAAATTGAAAACACTTTCCACAAGTGTTTAATATATTTTTGGAATCTACTCTCCAATACCTTTCATTTGACACCCCACTAAAAATTTAAAAAAAAACTTATTTTTTTTCGCGCGACATGAATTATCCGCCATTTTGGATTTGAACAGCTGATAAATTTCAGTGCTATATTTTTCCTGTGTGCACGTCAAAACGATCTTTAATACTGCAAAGTTTCATGTTTTATCTCTTTTGATTCAAAAGTTATTGAACCGTACAGAGTGACAGACAGATAGACAGACAGACACAGGAACGAAACTATAGGCGTTTCTTTTTTTTGGTTTTACCAACGAAACCTTAAAAAATAACTAAGTTTTCCCTGTTAAAATCGATTATAAAATACATTTAAATTTTGATAATTTACTTCAATTGTGGAATTATCTTTAGAGATGTTACAGGGATCGCAATTTCGATTCAAAGCCATCAACAAATTAAAGCAATTTAATGTAAAAATTAATCCAATATCTTAATATCTACTTACTTAGATCTGCTATTTGTTGCAACAATAGATCAATTCCACTACATAACTTAAATCTTTTACCGTTACCTTGCTTACTCAAAAGACTACATCTTATATATGAGTTCTTCAATATATACCTATCTATAACAATAAACCCATCGACTAAATACCTTAAATCTACCATCAAAAGAGATCAAGACCAGAAGATAGTTGCTTGCATCAATTCCACGGACGATCCACCAACAAATAGTAAAGATCTACTGATCATATCGTGGTTCAACGATCACAGACCACAACCGAAACATAGTTCGATTCCTTGCATTAACTCTCCGAAAGTTATATTTTCATATTTCACAAATTTACTAAACAATAACATGAGTTTGTGTGCACTACTAATATTGTTTCTAAATTTTAATTTTGATATTACGTCTGCGGTCAGAAAGAACCATTTTTAAATGGGAAAATTTTCTCTCAACGTCACACGGTACTACAGGAACATATTTCAATGAAGCGATGTTAGCTCGCGTCAGATCTTTAATATCTTTGCACTCTGCCCCTTCTAGGATTCGGGTGACATTCTCTACTGTTAATCCAGCCCAAATTACGTTGGAGAACTGCGTCCATTTTATGTTTAAGCCTTTCCCCAATTGGACCCGGCCAAACCTCACTCTTTTCCTATGGTCCCTCGCGGAGGGCTACAGTCTTTGTAAGCCCTAAACCGCGAGTCTCCATTTTTTACTTTCTCATATAAAGAGAAAGTATTGTGATGGCGCGAAAATTCGATTTTGAGATTTTGATGGATTTACACGTTTTGAGGTCCCCTGAGTCCAAAAAAGTGGTTTTTAAAAAATGTCTGTCTGTCTGTCGTCTGTCTGTCGTCTGTCGTCTGTGCAGACGCCTGGAGCCTAAACTACTGGGCCGATTTTGACAAAATTTGGCATACATGTTCAGAAAAATCATACCCCGAGGCGAAATCGAGAAATGAATTTTAGCTCCAAATTTAGGGGCGCTACCTCCCAAAAACTCTGAAAAAACGTGAAAAAAAAAATTATTTCTCGAAAACGGTTCCGACGATTTTGATTAAAAAATTCTATATTATAGTCCATTTAAATACGAATCCAACGATATAAGCTGTTTCCCCGGGAAAAATCTAGTTCTTGAGAAAAGAGCTTAAAACGCGGACCGACAGTGCCCGGGTTCGATTCCCCGCCCGGGAGAAATTATTTTTATGATAAATTTTAATGAAATGCTCAATAATAATTAAATTTACATACGAAAACTAGTAAATGGAAAACACTGGGCTAAATAATTATGAACTCGTATATGAGAAAGTTTGTTCGAGTTGTCTCGGACCGATTTTTCGATGATATTATACAAGTGACTATAGCGAATGAACTTTAATCCTTAAAAAAAAAACATATGCACTTTATTGAAATTTCTATTTCTATACTACTAGGCTAGGAGGGCTACAGCTTTTGTAAGCTCTAAACCGCGAGTCTCCATTTTTTCGATGATATACTAGTGACTATAGTGAATGAACTTTAATCCTAAAAAAAAACATATGCACTTTATTGAAATTTCTATTTCTATACTACTAGGCTAGGAGGGCTACAGCCTTTGTAAGCTCTAAACCGCGAGTCTCCATTTTTTCGATGATATACTAGTGACTATAGTGAATGAACTTTAATCCTTAAAAAAAACATATGCACTTTATTGAAATTTCTATTTCTATACCACTAGGCTAGGAGGGCTACAGCCTTTGTAAGCTCTAAACCGCGAGTCTCCATTTTTTCGATGATATACTATAGTGACTATAGTGAATGAACTTTAATTCTTAAAAAAAAACATATGCACTTTATTGAAATTTCTATTTCTATACTACTAGGCTAGGAGGGCTACAGCTTTTGTAAGCTCTAAACCGCGAGTCTCCATTTTTTCGATGATATACTAGTGACTATAGTGAATGAACTTTAATCCTAAAAAAAAACATATGCACTTTATTGAAATTTCTATTTCTATACTACTAGGCTAGGAGGGCTACAGCCTTTGTAAGCTCTAAACCGCGAGTCTCCATTTTTTCGATGATATACTAGTGACTATAGTGAATGAACTTTAATCCTTAAAAAAAACATATGCACTTTATTGAAATTTCTATTTCTATACTACTAGGCTAGGAGGGCTACAGCCTTTGTAAGCTCTAAACCGCGAGTCTCCATTTTTTCGATGATATACTAGTGACTAAAGTGAATGAACTTTAATCCTTAAAAACATATGCACTTTATTGAAATTTCTATTTCTATACTACTAGGCTAGGAGGGCTACAGCCTTTGTAAGCCCTAAACAGCGAGTTTCCATTATTTCGATGATATACTAGTGACTATAGTGAATGAACTTTAATCCTTAAAAACATATGCACTTTATTGAAATTTCTATTTCTATACTACTAGGCTAGGAGGGCTACAGCCTTTGTAAGCCCTAAACAGCGAGTTTCCATTATTTCGATGATATACTAGTGACTATAGTGAATGAACTTTAATCCTTAAAAACATATGCACTTTATTGAAATTTCTATTTCTATACTACTAGGCTTAAGTCATAAGGGATCACAACCGGCCCATTTAGACGCCTACGAACTATTAAAGATCTAAATCACCAGTTAAGCAGTCCATTAATATCTAATCATCAGTTAAATAATTTAATTTTCATTGAGACTGGTATTTTCATAATACCACTAAAATGATGATCAAACTTGTGTTTTTAGTGGCATATTTAAGAATAAGCATTAATTTGTAATAGCGATTCATTATTTATTTTTTCTATTCCTAATATCTTTATAATCAATTATAATAAAGATAAAATGATAATTTACTTTTATAACAACAGGAAACGAGTCAGAATTTTGATCCCATTAATATCCATTTTTTTGTTATGAAAAGGAAATTAAAATTCGCCTTTCACCTTCTTCTATATTTATGGATTTATCATTGAGACTGATAAGATGTCCAAACTATTCTTTGTGAATGTTTATGAAATTATTTGGGAGTTAAAAACTGGATTTATAAAATAGTTTGTCTTCCATTAGCAGATTTATATGTTGCTTTTGGTCCTTTCGGCATAATTAGAACTGATTTATTCTTCAGACTATTACTCACACTGATTTAAATACTGCTAATTAGTGTGGCACATAGCTTCCTCATGTGCTATTTTGTATACTTTAATGATTTTATACTATTAAAAGCTATTATTGTCAAATTTATTTAAGTTTCCACTATTTTTTAAAACGGTCAAAATTGTTTTGAATTTTTACATTAATTAAAGTATCAATTTAGAACAATTTAAGGACTGCTGACCTTTCGACAAACCATACAAATTTCATAAAAATTAGATATGTACTTTTGAATATATAAGTGTAAATAAATGTATGTTTGTGCGCATGTGGAAGAGAAACAAATAGGCGCAGAAAGTTAAAACTTATATGGGACCAACACATAGCTAGTGGCGCATAGCTTCCTCGCATCCTATTCACGTATTTTTATTAATTTTATGCTTTTACAAGCCATTATTGACCAATTGGTTTAATTGTTTCCCCCGTTTTTTTTAATCTGTCAAAATTGTTTTGATTTTTTACATGAATTAAAGTATCAATTTACCAAAATTTAAAGAGCGCAGCCGGTTCAAATTAATCTGGGGCTATCTGCGGGTTACTTTCGATAAACTATAAAAGTTTCATTCAAGTCTGATAAGTACTTTTGAAGTTATAGGAGTAAATAAATGTATGTTTGTGCGCATCTAGAAGAGAAACAAATAGGCGCAAAAGGTGGAAACTTATATGGGACCAACAATGGGCTAATTATGACCTACCACCCTAATTTCATTGAAATTGGACGTGTAGTTTTTAAGATTATGGTGGTTCGCAAAAATTGAACGACAGACCGACAGACAACCGACAGACAGACACGGAACCAAAAATGTTCCCTGATGTCTGAAACGGATTTCTGTCTTGGAATTTTTGAAATCGGAGACCTAACAATTTTTCGTTCTTCAGAACGATCACATAGCTTCCGTTACCTTCAGTAAGCTCAGAAACAAAAAAGTGAATCAGAATATATAACATATGAATAAATTAGAATTAAACAGATTCAATAGCATTATTTGTTTCTACGAAGTGTCGAAATTTTTTTAAAAAATAATATGATACGTAGCTATGTAGTATTGATAGAGAAATATCCGATCGGGTTGAACATAATGGCTTCCTATTCTTAGCTCATATCTTTCGCGTTCTTTCCGGTCTCACCGATAAAAAGAACAAAATACCCGCAGCGCAGACATCAAATAAATTCCTACGTAGTAATATTTAAATCATGAGTAACTTGAGAATAAATAAGAATTTTTGATGACCTAAGGGAAAACGAATAACAGTATACACGTATATAAGAAGAATTACAGAAACAGGAATAGACTAAAACCTACACGTTAATTATAACCAAAAATATGGCTACTGGTTGAAGTTACAATAAAATTGTTAGAGTAGTCTTTAAGGAAAGGACAATCAAGAAGATAATATCAAAATTATTCTAAAAGTTAGATCATTAAACTGGAAACTGTAGACGAATGTAAAACAATAAGATATCTAATGTTTCTAGAGTATTTTTACACTTATACTCCAGGAGATAGCTTGCAAAAAAATATCTGACTATAACATCAAGCTAGAATTTTGTGTATAAGTAAATCTTTTGGTGCCTTTTAAGAATATGAGGTCGGCTAAGGTCGTCTGCGGGACATAGCTTGGCTATAGGCATTTGAAAAAAAAAAAAAAAAAAAAAAAAAACCGTGAAGAGTAGCCTTGTCCCGCCCTTTTAAGTGGACAATGTGACTTTCATGTTCCTGAGTACGAAAGTAGTTAGTAGACCAAAAATCAAGTTGATGATAGTTCGTCATTTAATAGGTTAGTTAGTCAAATATTACTCCAAATCAAAGAGGTCACCTTTTAAAAGACAAACTACCATCAACTTGATATTAGGTCTACTAACTAAGTTAGTTGTCAGGATCACGAAAATCACGTTGTCCGCCAAAAAGGGCGTGACATGGCCGCTCTCCACCGGTTGTTTTTTTTCAAATGCCCATTGTCAAGCTATGTGCCAGACGAACTTAGCCAACCACATATTCTTAAAAGGCACCAAAAGATTTACTTATGCACAAAATTCTAGATTGATGTTAGTCAGACCCTTTTTTGCATGCTATCTCCTGAACTATTTGATAGTAACTTGTAAACAAATGTAAAAGAGATAGTACTTGCAATTACAAGTAGTTTACAAGTAGAGTACTATGTATTACAATTACATTGTGTCCGGAAAACAAATGTAAAACAGAAAGGTAACTTGTCTTTGTATAGAGTATTCTTATACTTAAATAGTAACTTGTAAACAAATGGAAAACAAAAAGATAAATAAAGTTACTATAGAGTATTTTTACACTTACATTGTGTCCTAAAAATAAATGTAAAATAGAAGGATATTTAATTTTTGTAGAGTATTTTTACAAATACATTGTGTCCTTTAAACGCATGTAAACCAAACAGATATTAAAGTTTCTAAAGTATTCTTAAACTTACATTGCAACCTGTAAACGAATGTAAAACAAAAAGATATCCAGAGCATGCTTACACAATGTAACCTGCAAATGAATGTAACAAATGAAGATATCTTCAGAGTATTCTTACAGTTACAATGTAACCTGTGAAACAAGACGATATCTAGAGTATTCTTACACTTACAATGTAACCTGCAAACGAATGTAACAAATGAAGATATCTATAGAGTATTCTTACAGTTACAATGTAACCTGTGAAACAAGAAGATATCTAGAGTATTCTTACACTTACAATGTAACGTGCAAACGAACGTAACAAATGAAGATATCTTCAGAGTATTCTTACAGTTACAATGTAACCTGTGAAACAAGAAGATATCTAGAGTATTCTTACACTTACAATGTAACCTGCAAATGAATGTAACAAATGAAGATATCTATAGAGTATTCTTACAGTTACAATGTAACCTGTGAAACAAGACGATATCTAGAGTATTCTTACACTTACAATGTAACGTGCAAACGAATGTAACAAATGAAGATATCTATAGAGTATTCTTACAGTTACAATGTAACCTGTGAAACAAGAAGATATCTAGAAGATCCTTGTACTTACATTGTAACCTGTAAACGAATGTAAAACAAGAAGATATCTAGAATCTAGAGTATTATTACACTTACATTGTAACCTGAAAACGTATGTAAACCAAACAGATATCTAGAATTTCTTGATTATTCTTCCACTTGCAATGTAACTTGAAATCAAATGTAAACCATACAGATATCTAGAGTATCTAGAGTATTCTTACACTTACATTGTAACCTGTGAAACAAGAAGATATCTAGAAGATCCTTGTACTTACATTGCAACCTGTAAACGAATGTAACAAATGAAGATATCTATAGAGTATTCTTACAGTTACAATGTAACCTGTGAAACAAGAAGATATCTAGAGTATTCTTACACCTACAATGTAACCTGCAAATGAATGTAACAAATGAAGATATCTATAGAGTATTCTTACAGTTACAATGTAACCTGTGAAACAAGAAGATATCTAGAGTATTCTTACACTTACAATGTAACCTGCAAACGAATGTAACAAATGAAGATATCTATAGAGTATTCTTACAGTTACAATGTAACCTGTGAAACAAGAAGATATCTAGAGTAATCTTACACTTACAATGTAACCTGCAAACGAATGTAACAAATGAAGATATCTATAGAGTATTCTTACAGTTACAATGTAACCTGTGAAACAAGAAGATATCTAGAGTATTCTTACACTTACAATGTAACCTGCAAATGAATGTAACAAATGAAGATATCTATAGAGTATTCTTACAGTTACAATGTAACCTGTGAAACAAGAAGATATCTAGAAGATCCTTGTACTTACATTGTAACCTGTAAACGAATGTAACAAATGAAGATATCTATAGAGTATTCTTACAGTTACAATGTAACCTGTGAAACAAGACGATATCTAGAGTATTCTTACACTTACAATGTAACGTGCAAACGAATGTAACAAATGAAGATATCTTCAGAGTATTCTTACAGTTACAATGTAACCTGTGAAACAAGACGATATCTAGAGTATTCTTACACTTACAATGTAACGTGCAAACGAATGTAACAAATGAAGATATCTTCAGAGTATTCTTACAGTTACAATGTAACCTGTGAAACAAGAAGATATCTAGAGTATTCTTACACTTACAATGTAACCTGCAAATGAATGTAACAAATGAAGATATCTATAGAGTATTCTTACAGTTACAATGTAACCTGTGAAACAAGAAGATATCTAGAGTATTCTTACACTTACAATGTAACCTGCAAACGAATGTAACTAATGAAGATATCTTCAGAGTATTCTTACAGTTACCATGTAACCTGTGAAACAAGAAGATATCTAGAAGATCCTTGTACTTACATTGTAACCTGTAAACGAATTTAAAACAAGAAGATATCTAGAATCTAGAGTATTATTACACTTACATTGTAACCTGAAAACGTATGTAAATGTAAACCAAACAGATATCTAGAGTTTCTTGATTATTCTTCCACTTGCAATGTAACTTGAAATCAAATGTAAACCATACAGATATCTAGAGTATCTAGAGTATTCTTACACTTACATTGTAACCTGAAAACGAAGGTAAGCTAAACAGATATCTAGAGTTTCTAGATTATTCTTCCACTTGCAATGTAACCAGAAATCAAATGTAAACCAAACAGATATCTAGAGTATATAGGGTATTTCACACACTTACATTTCTCTTCTTTCACACTTACATTGTACCCTTCTTACACTTCTTGTACATTCTTACATTGCATTCACCCTTACATACACACACCTTCTTTCACTTCTTCTTGTACACTTACACTTACACTTACATTGTAACCTTAATCGAATGTATCATTTTTTTTTTTTTTATAACCTATCATTTCCATAATTTGAGATACTAGATATCTATTATTTGAACCATTACTTATTATTTTTTCTTTTTAAATGAATTTGCTAATTTTACTGATTTGAACACGAGTAAATGTTAGCTTCAGAACACAATAAAATAATATGAAACGGTTACATTTTTAGGGATATTTTTTAACTTAACTTAGGCCAAACATTTGCCAAACCTGCTTTTTTCCAAATAACAAAAAATAAAATAATCGTTTAGTTTAAAATCTAAATACATAGAGGGCGGTATTTTCAAAGCGAATAAAGTTGTTAACCAACATGCATATATATATATATATATATATATATATATATATATATATATATATATATATATATATATATATTTAGGCGGCGGGGTGTTGGAGTGCGTCGCCCTTGGGGCCCGGTGTCAGGGGTGCCACTAGACTGTCCCGAATTCCACAGCATCCTCTTCTTGACTGTATCTCCCATCTCTGCGTTAGTATTAGTGTGGGGGCGCTATGCTTCATCTGCCTTTCACTTCCTATTTCACTTTCATAATTCTGAACTAGTTCACTTAGACAACACTTAACTGCGCCACCAGTACTCAATGTTAAGTTGTTAGCAAATAATGAGTGTATTTTATTTATTTTTTAATTCTTTAATTAATTTTATATTTATTCCATTTAGTGATTAAAAGTTTTGGAATATAAATTATTAATATTATAGTTCTTCAAATATAACCTTTAAACTGAAAAGTAACAAGTAGGCATACAACAACAAAACAAACAGGTATTGACTGTGTTTTACATGAACAAAGTAAGAAGTTGCTACACCGAAAATATTACCATTAATCGAAAAATAACAAGATGACAATATATTTTACAGTAAAAAACAATATTTTTGATGACATGTAGCAAAGTAAGAAGTTGATGCACCGAAAATATAACCTTTAAACGAAAAATAACAAGAATACAATATGTTTTAGATGAAATGTAACAAAGAAAGAAGTTGCTACACGGAAAAGAAAATCTTATCACGAAAATTTAATAACCTAATTTAATTTAACCTTTAACCTTTAATTAATTAATTAATCAGGTTAATTTAACCTTTAACCTTTAATTAATTAATTAATCAGGTTAATTTAACCTTTAAGCTTTAATTAATTAATTAATTTGGTTAATTTAACCTTTAAACCGAAAAATAACGAGAACAAGAAGACAATATATCAGATAAAATGTAACAACGTAAGAAGTTGCTACACCGATAACATAACCTTTGGCGAAAATTTAACCTTTAAATAGAAAAATAACAAGAAGACGATATATTTTAGTGAAATGTAGCAAAGCAAGAAGTTGCTTCACCGAAAAGAATAACTTATCACGAAAATTAACTTATAAACTGTTAAATAACAAGAAGACATGATTGATATGTTCACTTCTATAACAAAAAATATTGAAAACATAACCTAACAGAAAAAACACAACCTATTTACGGAAGAAAAATGAAAAGATATCAGCTGTTAAATGCCTTTGACATTAATATGACTGAATTGTACGTTATTAAAATTAATTGAAATCACTGAGTTAGGAATAAAGTATTCACTTATTGGAGTTTAAACAAACGTTTTTCCGAGTAGTTTTTTGGGGGAGGGGGGGGGGGATGAATAATGACATAGAAGTAGGTAGTTGTTTAATCCTACCAGTATGAAGTGTTAAAAACGGGTTTAAAATGAAACACGTATTAAAACTAAAAGCAGTGTTTAGTGTTTAGCCTGGTCTCAAAACCACCCGTTCTTATAAAAGAACAATCTGACACAGTACTTTAGTTTGTTTTGAATTCAACCCCGCTCAATGTCTGCTCCCGCGTTTTTCCTGTGTTTTTTTCACTTTTTATGGATAACAATTTTTAGATACTATAATTAGTCATAATAATATATATATTTATATATAATAATAGTATTAAAGTTTAAGAAATTACTTAATATTTCCCGAAATTGAGTGAACGTTAAGTCCAATACTTTACTCCTCAATTTTTTTATTGAAAAACAAATACTGCCAATTGGTGTGCCACATAGCTTCCTCCTATCCTACGTCCACGTACTTTATAGATTTTATCCTTTCACACGCCATTATTGTCTAATTTGTTCCATTGTTCAATTGGTGTGGCACATAGCTTCCTCTTATCCTACGTCCACGTACTTTATAGATTTTATCCTTTCACACGCCATTTATTGTTTTCCCTCTTTACGAGTATTTTAATCTGTCAAAATTGTTTTGATGTTTTACATGAATTAAAGTATCAATTTAGCAAAAGTTAAAGATCCAGAAGGTTCAAATTAATATGGGGCTATCTGCGGGTTACTTTTGGTAAACTACAAAAGTTTCATACAAATCAGATAAGTGCTTTTGAAGCTATTGGTACGAATAAATGTATGTTTGTGCGCATGTGGAAGAGAAACAAATGGGCGCAGAAGGTTGAAACTTATATGGGGGACCCACAATGAGCTTATTATGACCAACCATACAAATTTTATTAAAATAGGTCGTGTATTTTTTAAGATATGTTTCTTCGCAATCATCGAGTGACAGACCGACAGACCGGCAGACAAACAAACCGACGGAAAAAAATGTTACCTGATGTCTGAAAAGAATTTCTGTCTTCGACTTTTTTTAAATCGGAGACATAAAATACTTCAGAACGATCACATAGTTACTTCCGCGTTACCTTTATTAAGCTCGCTAGCAAAAATTTATGAAAAAAGAAAATTTTTAAGTAATTAGATAACGACTGGTACTATAATTATTTCGGATTATCGAGGATGTATTGTTTATGATCATTTACGGTGTTTCTAAGAGGATTATTTGTTAATAAAAAATGTCAGCAATTGGATTTAAAAATTGTTTGTACTTTTGTGTTGGGATTTGGCGTTGCAGTATTGTACTCTAGACGGAGTTATGCGGCTAGCTTTGTATAAGTCGAGACCGGTGGTTTTGTGTCGGGCCGAGGATATTAGAAAGACGTCTGGATGTAACGGTACGTTCCGCCGGAGGAAGGAAAGGATTCGCCGAGCCGGAGGAAGAAGTCAGACCGGAGTAAAGCAAGGAGCCCAATTAGTCGGCCTTGCCGAGCATATCCATCCTCTCCCACTATCGTACAACGGCATCTTCACCGAGGAGGATGTTATAGGTGGATAGTTCACCCATTCCTTAAGACAACCCAACCATAAGGATAGAAGGAAGCCGAGAATTAAGACCCCCTCGTCTAATATCCATCTTCCAACGATCCACTGCTCCATGCGAAAATAAATCTTTAAAACTCTTTTTACGTTATTCGCTAAACAAAATAGAGTGATATGACCACTCTACACATGAACTGTTCTCCAGTTTAGATTTAACCATCTCAAAAGGATTTTAAACTTAAGAGCTGTTCTAGCTTTATGAAATTTGAATGGTATCTAGTTATAGTCAAACAGTACGGCACAAGGGGACATTGGTAACATAGAAGTTGGGAGCGTGGTTGAATGTGCGCCCACGGTTATAATTAATATGATGTCATCTGTGGGCTGCTTCCTACATCTGACAAACCATCCTAATTTTGACAAACCATCCTACTTTTGACAAAGCATCCTACTCTTGATAAACCATCTTACTGTTGAGAAAGCATTCTACTTTTGACAAATCATCCTACTTTTGACAAACCATCCTACTCTTGATAAACTATCTTACTGTTCACAAACCATCTTACTGTTGACAAACCATCCTACTTTTGACAAACCATCCTACTTTTGACAAACCATCCTACTTTTGACAAAGAATCCTACTTTTGACAAACCATCCTACTCTTGATAAACCATCTTACTGTTGACAAAGCATTCTATTTTTGACAAATCATCCTACTTTTGACAAACCATCCTACTCTTGATAAACCATCTTACTGTTGACAAACCATCTTACTGTTGACAAACCATCCTACTTTTGACAAACCATCCTACTTTTGACAAACCATCCTACTTTTGACGAAGCATCCTACTTTTGACAAACCATCCTACTCTTGATAAACCATCTTACTGTTGACAAAGCATTCTACTTTTGACAAATCATCCTACTTTTGACAAACCATCCTACTCTTGATAAACCATCTTACTGTTGACAAACCATCCTACTTTTGACAAACCATCCTACTTTTGACAAACCATCCTACTTTTGAAAAACCATCCTAGTCTTGATAAACCATCCTACTTTTGGCAAACCTTCCTACTCTTGATAAACCGTCTTACTGTTGACAAACCATCCTACTTTTGACAAACCATTCTAGTATTGACAAACCATCCTACTGTTGACAAACCATCCTACTTTTGACAACCATCCTACTCTTGATAAACCATCTTACTGTTGACAAACCATCCTACTTAGAGAGCAATGTCCTTTAAAGTTACAATGAATACGGGACTAACAATGGATTAAATATAACCTACCATCTATTCATCGATCATCATCGAACCATTTATTCATCGACCATCGAAAACGTTACAGTGGTTTTAAAGTTATGGCGGTTTAGCAGTATAGATCAACACGAAACAAAAAATGTACCCGATGTCTAAAATGGATTTTATTTTTAGAAATTGTTGCATTTTCAGACATACGAGTATAATATTTACCGTAATAAATCATTTCAAACTAAGATGAAGGTATTTATTTGGAATAAAAGTCCTGTTTTTGAAGATAGGTTTTCATAACATCAAAGCTTTCGCCCAGGGAACCTGAGCTTCATCAGTGATAATCAAGTGGTGAAAATCAGTTAAAATAAAATCAAAAGGTTATGTAGGCATTGGAGGTTGTGGTTTAAATATAAAAATAAAAGATGAAAAAACTAAAATCAAATTTTCACATCGATGGCTAAGAAGTGATACTTCGTAACTACCCAAATGGGGATTTTGAGGGTTTCATTATATTGGCCTTGGGAGGCTTGTCTGCAAGTACAAGTGAAAAAAAAATCCTTCACATAGAAAATGGGCAGTCGTGACATCTCGTATCAGATTCGCAAACTATTTGTTATGTGATGGCTTGTAACTACACCTCGTATGTGTTTCTGGTTTATGTGTTTTGGTGAAGGTTAGTTGTGACACCTCAAAACTGAGCTGCTAATTCGTAAGTGAGACCTCGTATGTGTTCAATTTATCTTTATTAAAGAAGTGACATAGTGAGAACTCGTAACTACATTATTATGGTTATATTTTATGCGAACTGTTATAATTTGACAGTTACCAATATTACAGAAGGGTTTCATGTTATACAAATTTATAAAACACGTAAAAAAACTTAGTCAGTTAAAGTAAATTTATATTTTTAAATAGTTTCTTGTTCCTCCTGTAAACCTGACATTTTGAAGATGTGAGGTATCACTTCTTAGCCATCGACATAATGTCTAAACGGTTTTGATGGAAGTGAACAAGTGAGTGGAAATCACTTCCATCCTAACCGTTTAGACATTATGTGTAAATTTTATTTTATTTTTTTCATATTTCATTCTTATATTTAAACCACAACCTCCAATGCCTACATATCCATTTTATTTTAATTGATTTTCACCACTTGATTTTGACCAATTGATTTTTATTTTCTTCGAAAACAGGACTTTTATTCCAAATACCTAAATACCTTCGTCTTAGTTTGAAATTCTAAAGAAGTCCACTATAATACATCTTTACAATTGGATAAATCATTTGTTTCATTAGAATGATAACACTGCTTCTGTTATCTTTGGTAACTTATTTGCTTATAACAATAAAGTCATTTTTGCAGGAAAAATTTAAGTTTTTTTTCGAAACATGAGGACCCAATGAATTATGGCATAGGTAAAGGATGTTTATTTAATACGTATTTAATTAAATATATAATATTTAATGACATATAATATATACATATCATTTAATAAAATTTAAAATCTTTAATTTAAAAAATCTCCTCTGATTAGTTGGGTTGTTAAATAAAAACTTCAGACAGATGAATTGGTTTTGAATTAATAATATTAATCGGATCATATTACGAAAACCCGGAATTGATGCTCTAGCCTTTAATTATTATAGATATAATGGTTTTGTGTGTTTAGTTTTTTTAAAAAAAATATTAAAATGATATAAAGAAGGAAGCACGAAGATATATTCCAAGAAGTTAGTAGGGCGCAGGCGCAGGTGGTACCTGAAGATGCAGGTGGTAAGGTAACACCTGTGGAGTAGTCAGTGACTAACACCTGTGGAGTAGTCACTGACTAACACCTTTGTCTTGCGTTCATCAGTAAAGAGTAAAGGGTTGAAAAGGATGTGTATTCAAGACAAGTCATTACATGGTTGTAGCAACTATTAAAAGAAACGCGCAACTGAAGAAACTTCCGCAGTAACAGCTATAAAGTTTTTGAGTTTGCATTTGATAAAAGTAACAATTTGGGGGGAAAAAATGTGCAGGTTTCTCATACAGGTATCTAATTACTTAATACATTCAAGACAAGCCTAACTAAGAGCAAAACCTGCAACTACCTTTACAAAAAATGTTAAATTGGTCATTTAAAAAAAAATGACTCAGGAACGAAAATATAAGTGTTTCTTTTTTTGGTTTTACCAACAAAACCCTAAAGAGGGGTATACATATTTAATTTTGAACATTAGTTAAAAGAAATGTACCTTCAATTATATATCTAAATTCAGATATTTCCCTACCCACAGTATACAATCCCTCTAAATACATTTACTTGTTGTTAGATGTGCAATGAGTACAAGAAATTTGATAATCCATGCCATAAATCCTATTTTCTATTTGTTTTCAAAACGATGTACTAATCCTGACTGTTTTTTTACAAATATCTTTTTACAATATCTAGTAGAGTAAAGATTTACAGCTCAAACAACTAGATAAATGAATTTAGCGAAAATAGTAAAGTACGCAATGTGAGGAGCAACTATAGATAATGGAGTGAGGACCTAGTAGGAAAACTAATCTAGATAAAAACTTGATGATTGGATCCATCAATAAACTCTAACCTAGATAACCTTGATGTTAGGATCTGTCACTGAAACTAACCTAGATAACTTTGATGTTAGGATCTGTCACTGAAACTAACCTAGATAACCTTGATGTTAGGATCTGTCACTGAAACTAACCTAGATAACCTTGATGTTAGGACCTGTCACTGAAACTAACCTAGATAACTTTGATGTCATAGGATATATCAGTTGAAACTAACCTAGATATAACTTTGATGTTAGGATCTGTCATTGAAACTAACCTAGATAACTTTGATATTAGGATCTGTCACTGAAACTAACCTAGATAACTCTCATGTTAGGATCTGTCACTGAAACTAACCTAGATATCTTTGATGTTGGGATCTGTCACTGAAACTAACCTAGATAACTCTCATGTTAGGATCTGTCACTGTAATTAACCTAGATAACTCTCATGTTAGGATCTGTCACTGAAACTAACCTAGATAACTCTCATGTTAGGATCTGTCACTGAAACTAACCTAGATATCTTTGATGTTGGGATCTGTCACTGAAACTAACCTAGATAACCTTGATGTTAGGATCTGTCACTGAAACTAACCTAGATAACCTTGATGTTAGGATCTGTCACTGAAACTAACCTAGATAACTTTGATGTTATAGGATATATCAGTTGTAACTAACCTAGATAACTTTGATGTTAGGATCTGTCACTGAAACTAACCTAGATAATTTTGATGTTAGGATCATTCATTGAAACTAACCAAGATAACTCTCATATTAGGATCTGTCACTGAAACTAACCTAAATAATTTAATGTTTGGATTTTTTTTTTCATGACAATAACATCTTGAATGTACCGGAAACATATATATTTCAATGAAAGAAATTTTACTTCATAAGCCGCCATATGATTTGATCGTATGATATTTTCAAAATATTTCTTTATAAATGTTTTTGCTTCCGAGCTTACCGAAAGTAACGGAAGCATTGTATGATCGTTCTGAAAAGCATATTTTTCGGTTTCCTTTATTAATACAATTCAAAAGAACTAATCTACGATTGTGTTCTTTACAGGTCTTCTTTAGAGAAATGTGCTTTCAACTTTTTTTTTCCTGTCCCTTCATCCTCGGATCATAATGCAAATGTTTTTGAAACAGCGCTGAATGCTGTTTGTACTTTGGCCGTCTCCCCTCTATGGAAGACAGGAAGATGAAGACCACGTGTTCCTGAGCACGTGCTAAGACCGGAGCTTATCACCTGCCTACTTCTTCTTCTATTCAAGCTGTTGTTTTCTGTCCCTTCCTCGTTTTCAGAGAACACCTGGACACCAACATCCATCTAAAGACCTTTTTCTTCCCTTCTTAATAATTCTTCTATTCATTTTGATCCTGGGGAAGCACCAAGGACCTCATTATGTCTTGAACGCATTAACTCCTTTTAGATCCAATTCCACCACTATTTATTCTCTCTTACAATTATATAGCTCAGTCTAGTCAGTATATCAAATATTAAAATGTTTAACACGTTTTAACAAGGATTCTTAAATCACATTTTCCAAGCAACTTTATTTATCTGTTTCCTAAAATCAATGGAATCAACATTTTCCAACTAATTTTGTCCATCTGTATCCTAAAATAAATGGAAACAACCTTTTCAATTAATTTTGCCATCTGTTTACTGAAATAAATGGAATCAACTTTTTCAAAGTATTGTGTCGATCTTTTTCTCAAAATAAATGGAATCAACATTTTCCAAATAATTTTGTCCATCTGTATCCCAAAATAAATGGAATCAACATTTGCCAAATAATTTAGTCCATCTTTTTCCTTAAAATAAATGGAATCAACATTTTCCAAATATTTTTGTTCATTTGTTTCCTAAAATTAATAGAATCGATAGTTTCCAAATATTTTTGTTCATTTGTTTCCTAAAATTAATAGAATTGACATTTTCCAAGTAATTTTTTCGATCGGTTTCCTAAAATAAATGGAATCAACATTTCCCATGCCACTTTGTTAATCTGTTTCCTAAGAATCCCACATTAGCGTCCCATCCACTGTCGTTCTTTCCCGACAAACTTTCCTTTTTCTTAATCGCGAAGGAAAGCACGGCGTGATTGATAATCATGTTCATTGCCATCCACACAACCACTTTCCTGCACTCTTTCCTGTGAGACAATCCGCTCATTCCATCCTGCAGGCTTGTCGTGTGACTACAATCCCTTCGTTGCCCATCCACATGAAATAGCATACACCTGTTTGCTTTTAAATTTTGCGTGCCAGAAGGAAAGAACGCGTGTGGGTGGTCTCTTTCCTCTCACTTTCCAAGGGAATGTTGTCTCGTCGAGGGAAAGCGTGTCGTGTCATACAAACCTTTGGGATTCGTTGCCTAACTGGGATAATCTTGCAAGATTGTAATCCTGCCGTTCTTTCCTCTTGAGCCCCATACACTGACACTCTTTCTTGACGGAATCGGCTTTCCTTACGGAAAGAACGACAGTGAATCTCTACAGTTATCTCTATCCCATCCACATGAAACTATCGGTTTACAAGAATGGAGAGGATGGCGCGACGGGATGAACTTGTAAGATTATAATCCTGCCGTTCTTTCCTCTTGAACCCCATACACTAACACTCTTTCTTGACGAAATCGGCTTTCCTTACGGAAAGAACGACAGTGGATGGGGTGCTATTCTTGTAAGCAACGCAAAACAAGGTAGATTTATGCAACATTCGTAATCTTAACATTATTGAAATCTTATCAGTTAATAGTAATCTTAAAATTAATGCAACGTTATAAATGGGGACTACCACAATAAAAGAAATATTTTGTAAATGAGAAAGTTTTTTTTTCTAGATTTTATAAATGATATTAATTTGAAATGAAATAATTGTTGAGTTTTATATTAGTACTGTATGATATTTTTCTTATAATTACACGTGGTTTAGAGTTGTTAGCACGTGGTTAGATATGGTATAACCACGTGTTGTATAGTATCTGCTAGAAGCCACCCCTTGTATATACGAGTAGCTTGTTGCTATAAGGTCCAGATGTTACAATATGTCAGGTATCATGGTATAGACTCTGCTTCATCCTTCCGTTCAAGAGTAGACGTGTCAATAACCCAACTGCTACCCCATAGACACACCATTAACTGTTGACTTAGACTAGTGGCACGTGGTAACACTTCATATAACCATTTATTTTTAAGCATTATTCTATTTGTGAATATAACCCAAAGTTGTTGAGTTTAATGTAAAAAAAAAAACTCATCAAAATTTAACTTTCAACAGCTACTTAAATTAACAAACTTTCCACAACTTCTTACCTCAAATCAAAATTTAACTTTCAACAGCTACTTAAATTAACAAACTTTCCACAACTTCTTGCCTCAAATCAAAATTTAACTTTCAACAGCTACTTAAATTAACGAACTTTCCACAACTTCTTACCTCAAATCAAAATTTAACTTTCAACAGCTACTTAAATTAACAAACTTTCCACAACTTCTTACCTCAAATCAAAATTTGACAGCTTCTTAAATCAAATAAACAATCTTTTGACAGCTTCTTACCTTAAATAAAAATTAAACAACTTCTGAAATCAAATCAATTAACTCTCCACATCTTACCGTAAATCAAAATTATACAGCTTCTTAACTAAAATAAATTAACCTTCCACACCTTCCTAATTCAAATAAAAATTTCATAGCTCCTTTAATCAAATAAATTAAATTTCCAGAGCTTCTAAAATCAAATAAACAAACTTTCCACAGCTTCTTACCTCAAATAAAAATTTGGCAGCTTCTTCGATCAAATAAATTAACTTTTCACAGCTTCTTAAATCAAAACAAAATTTGACAGCTTCTTTGATCAAACAAATTAACTTTCTACAGCTTCTTACCTCAAATACAAATTTCATAGCTCCTTTAATCAAATAAATTAAATTTCCAGAGCTTCTAAAATAAAATAAACAAACTTTCCACAGCTTCTTATCTCAAATAAAAATTTGAGAGCTTCTTAAATCAAATAAATTAACTTTCCACAGCTTCTTAAATCAAAACAAAATTTGACAGCTTCTTTGATCAAACAAATTAACTTTCTACAGCTTCTTACCTCAAATACAAATTTCATAGCTCCTTTAATCAAATAAATTAAATTTCCAGAGCTTCTAAAATAAAATAAACAAACTTTCCACAGCTTCTTATCTCAAATAAAAATTTGAGAGCTTCTTAAATCAAATAAATTAACTTTCCACAGCTTTTTAAATCAAAACAAAATTTGACAGCTTCTTACCTCAAATCAAAATTTAACAGCTTCTTAAATCAAATAAATTAACTTTTCACAGCTTCTTACCTCATATCAAAATTTGACAGCTTTTTAATTGTAAAATTGTAAATTATTTATTGTGTTGTAAATAATTTATTGTATTAGTTATTGTAAGTATTAATTGTAATTCTTCGTAATTATTGTAATTGAATTGGTAAGACTGGTTCTGTTAGTGTTTAATATTTAAAACTATGTCTACACTTTTGCCTGCGTCACTATGTATTTATTCCTTTCCATACTTTCGCCTTTAAATAGACCAATTATCATATCGAATTTACATCTAATTTAAACTTCTTCTTTTTCTGACTCTCCATTTTGTATTATCTTCTATTTCTAAGTGATTCCTTATCATTTTACAATTCAAATTTGACCTTCTTTCTCCTTTCTCGAACCAAAAACGAAAAAAACAAAACAAAAAAAAGCAACTATACAAATTTTGGCGTCTTAAAGATTTTCCTTAAAGACGCCACTCTGAATATATTCTTGTCTGGCGTCTATGCAACGTTTTACAAAGGTAAATTGGTTTCCAAATTCGTTTTTTTTTTCAGTCGGAGGAAAAAAATTAGCAATTCTATTGTAAATTTTAGATCAATGTTAGTCCTTGATCTTCTGACGTCTAAAGATGGCAAAATGTTTTAACCTTAAACTTCTACAACTTCTATGTTTTACTTACTTAAATAAAGATGAAATATTTACTACTAGTCCAGGAGATAGCGTGCAAAAAAGTGTCTGACTAACATCAAGCTAGAATTTTGTGTATAAGTAATTCTTTTAGTGCCTTTTAAGAATATGTGGTCGACTAAGTTCTTCTGCGGGACATAGCTTGGCAATAGGCATTTGAAAAAACAAACCGGTGGAGAGCGGCCATGTCCCGCCCTTTTTGGTGGACAATGTGATTTTCATGATTCTGAGTACGAAATTAGTTAGTAGACCAAAAATCAAGTTGATGGTAATTTGTCATTTAATAGTTGACCTCTTTGATTTGGAGTTATATTTGATAAACTAACCTACCTCAGACACCTTTTTGCACGCTATCTCCTGGGCTATTAATACGTTTTCTTGAGTTTTCAAATCCGTTTTTATATCTGTTTTGGTTTCATACCAAAAGTGTTTTTATGAGGAGTTCACTAAACAGTTTTTCACATCAATTTTGAAAACTATAAACTCCCAGACTATTTAAGTCAGGTTATCATATCTCTGTTCATCATACTACTGCGCATGTCTCAATTCTGTTTTCAATTCAACACCTTTTTTCCATGCTATTTATTCAAAACCATAAATTTGCTGTGATGACCTTGAACTCAAAACGTTTTGAAATCACTGTTTCCATGGGGTTTCTAATGCCAAAACCGTTTTTAAAACGGTTTTGAAAACTTATGAAATCGTAGTAATTATAAGATAACCATCATTATAAGCGAGCAAGGAGACCTAGCTATACTTGAAATGTTCACTATTTGACACTTATAAGTTAGTTTATAAAAATGGTAGATCGAAATTTGGCTGAATTTTGTTAATTAAAACAAAAAAATCTTATTAATATTAATAATCCATGAAGTAACTTCCCGTCTTCCGCATTGCTCGAGGTAGAATGGCAAATCAATAAAGCAATCATGTAAAAACTGACTACCTTTGACGCTTATATAATACTGCAGCGCTATGAGCAGCGGCAATGGCTAAATGTAAACGAGGAAATCTTATTTAAATATCCTGCATTTGGTGTAAGTTGATAGCTTATTCGACCTCCAAATTGAGCAAAGTTATGCAAATGCTTTTTCCTTTTTGGAACGAAGTTCCTTATGGCACGTTCTGGAGCCCGGGAGTGAATCCGAAAAAACGACCAAAATCACCGTCACAAAATAACCGTCACAAAATCACCGTAACAAAATCACCGTCACGCAAAATCCGTCACAAAATCTACAGATAACGATAATTTGAGTAAAAGATCACCGAGTTAGATGAAATTTGGTACACATGTTCATTTTCCTAATGCCCAGGCTGAGTTCGTCGGAAAACGTTATCCACCCAAGCGTTCACGCGCAACGCTCGTGTAAACGTAAGCTTCAAATGACGGGAACAAGTGTTATTAAGGAAGCCTGTAACTTGACTTGTTTTGATTATTTTTGTTATGTATGTCAAAAATGTCACTTTGTTTTGTAGATAAATAAAATACAATCATGTAAAATTTCACCCTGATACAAGCAGAAGCTGTAGAGTAGGGAAGAGATATATTTTATAATATTTTAAATTAATTGGCTGGGTAGGTAGAAAACAGTCCTATTTCAATCCAACATCCTTTAACAAACATACTTTTTCACTATAAACTCATCATGATCTTGATTTTTTTCTTTTATTCAATATATATTTATAGTAAGATGCTTGCTTTAATTATACAAATAATGATCTTCTTTTAATTTTGCCTTAACTCTGCCAGGTGCAAACAGTTCGTTACTTTAAATTTTGTCTCTTTTTTTTTAACTCCACCATGTATAAGTAGTTAGCAATGTATACGTACTTAGCAGTGTGATTTTATAATTATATTTAATGAAAAATGTAAGGAACTTCGTTCCTACCGGGTGTCCCGCGACACCACACGTATTTTTTTTTTATTCGATACAATACTTCCGAGGAAACGAAATTCAGATACCAATCTCCTCTCCAATTTTCTCGAAATTTAGACTCTATAAAAAAGTTTGACTAGTTTTACCTAAGTAAATTACCAAACCTTTATCTCTAAATTGTAAACTTTAATTTTTAAAAATGTGATAATATCAAATCATTAACCATATCTTACCATCTAACGGTCTTGAAAAATAACTAACCACCTCCTTCCATTACCCTATTTCTGCGAATTTTCGTTTCTTTAATTTATTTATGTTACAACTGTTACCTTTTTTTGTGTTACTTTCCTTGCTTGCTCTTTATTCTATAAAGCAGGTCAATGTTCTGTTAAAGTTAAAAAGGGACGAAGGGTCCATGAATAGGACTCGTTGCTATGGTTCAACAACTTGGGCAACGCTATTGTTACTTTGCATGAAAGCATGAAAGCGAAAATCAACCATGGTTTTTGCAACGTTCTTTTTTTGCTAGAAAATAAATGAGTATGAGGATCTGCTCTTATATTGCAGAATTTTTATTTTCACATTCGCTTATAATCTTTTAAATTTAACAATAAATTAAAAAAGAAATAAAATAACAAATAATTAATATAATAGTCGAGGAGATAGCGTGGAAAAAAGTGTCTGACTAACATCAAGCTAGAATTTTGTGTATAAGTTAATCTTTGTGTGTCTTTTAATAATATGTGGTCGGCTAAGTTCGTCTGCGGGACATAGCTTGGCAATAGGCGTTTGAAAAAAACAAACCCGTCGAGAGTGGCCATGTCCCGTCCTTTTTGGTGGACAATGTGATTTTCATGATTCTGAGTACGAAATTAGTTAGTAGACCAATAATCAAGTTGATGGTAGTTTGTCACGTTTGTCATATGGCGGGCGACTAAAAGAAGTTCTTAGTAACTATGACATGTTATATATATCAATTTTAAGGTCTTGAAGCGTAGAAAAATAATATGCAATTATTAAAATTTTACACTTAAAAGTTTCAAGATGGCGGCCAATATGGCGAGTGAATAAAAACAAGTTTTTAGTGACCGTGACATGTTATATATCAATTTAAAGGTCTTGAAATGTAGAAAAAGAATATGCAACTATTAAAATTCACATAATATTTTCAAGATGGTGGCCAATATGGTGGGTGACTAACGTTGTTTTAGTTACCATATCATGTTATTCATCAATTTAAAAGTCTTTAAGAGTAGAAAAATAATATTACTATTAAAATTAGTGTAATTATATTACACTTAATAATTTTAACTTTAATGCACAGAAACCGGCGATTATCGCCCCCACGTACTTACGTGAAGCGTGCCTTACTTGTTGTTTTTATGAATATGTATGTTAAATTTCGTCAAAATTGGCCCCTCAAAATTGTTTAGGCTTCACACGTCTTTACAGACGACAGACAAACATAATTTTTCACTTCTTTGGACTAAAAAAAAAAATGGATGTCAAAACATGTGTTACACGCAAAATTGATGTGTGTTAATATATCAAAATCTCAAAATCAAATTATTGTGTCATCTCAATACTTTCTCTTTATATGAGAAAGAAAAAAGTTAGAAAAATTCATCACAAAACTATTTAAAAAAATATAATAAAAATAATGAAATTTAACTATGAGACTAAAAAAAATGCATTTATTTGCAATATGTTGAGAATTACGCATTAAAAACCTATTATTAATTGCAACATCTTTAGTATCTCTTTAATATAAAATTAATTTAATACACATGTACGAGACTACGTGTGTAACAAATTTCAAACAATTCTCGTGAGAATTTTTCACTTGTCTAGTTCAGTCTAGAACATATAAGTTTCTGTTTTGAAATGGCGTTGGAAAAACGAAACGAACAATGGCGCACTATTATTGTAATAGTGAACCGTTTAAACAATTATCGTTATAATACTTACGCCTTATCAATTACGATTGCAGTTGAAATGCATTTTAGTTGTGGGAGGTGAATAAAACCTTTTTTCTTATCACAACTAAACCAAATGGATTCTCGACTAATTTTCAACTTTAAATACGCCCATTTTATCGCCATTTTTTAAAAATATTTATATATTTATTTTTTAATTGTTTAAATGGTGTTATTAATAAATCTATACAACAGTTATTACCCGTGTTTTTTTTTGTTTCTCAAAGTTAAATGTAGAATGCGCTAGTGTAGATTTAAAATGGAGTTTATTATAAATGGTAAATGTAATATTATGTACGAGGAAAATAAGCAACTTTAAACTATAATATTTATTGCTTTCGAGCTTAACAAAGAAAAAGGAAATATTGTAATGACTCGTTCGTTGTAATCAAGTTCTAGATAGAAATACACATAAAACAGACCGGAGAATATTTTTGCATATTTTAATGAAATTTTCAACAGTTGTTATCGGTCAACTGTTGAAAATTGAAAAGTGGTGGTTATCGCACTTAAAATAGTACGAAAAACAGCAGATTCCTGCGCTTACTACTTTACCGCACTCCAGTGTTCCAGACCATAAAGAACTTAAATCTAAACAAAGATTAAATAATCCAAATTATAATAATAATGACAACTAATGATTATTATTTAACTAACAACATGATTTAAACACTAAATATCAAATATAAAAATGTTAAAATATAAAAAAGAAAATATAAACAATCTAAAAAATAAGAATCAAATGTGATGAGTAAGTGTTATGATGAAAAATAATAACAGCGCTTGGTCAGTTTTGCTGAATCAACACTGGCTATATACAGAACAGCTGGTTTAGTTGATATTGTAATAGTACATTACGCGTCGAGTGCGGAAAGTAGCATTTTGCATGCGAGTGTGGAGTTTGCACCCGAGCGACAGCGAGGGTAGTAAAAGCACACGAGCAATGCAAAATGTCGTTTTCGCATGAGTTGCGTACCGTACTTTATCTACGATTGTTAGATTTAAATAATAAATACAGAAAAAATAAACTTTCTGTATATAAGTTCGTATCTCTCTCTTGATAAAGATGGCATTAATTCATTAGTTGTATTTTTTGCCGAATTAATTATTTCTGGAGGAGTATTATTCTCCACATTTGCGTCAAAGTCACTTGATTCACTCATTGTTTTTCACTAAAAACTCGATATAAACAGTTACTTTAATAAAAGAACAGCAAATTAGTTTTGTTAAATGTAAACAAACTCGCTAATCGTGCGTAAAGCTGAAGAATTCCTCTTCTTTACCGCGCTAGCGTGGTAAAGAAGAGGAATTATTCAGAACTATGAGACGCGCATGCGCAATGAATACAAGTACGTAAATAATCACTTTCTACGCATCTAAACAAAGATATATAATGTTTATATTTCGTATCAATCGTAGATAAAACCTTTTACATGTTGATGAACACTATTATTTTATATTTTATTTACAGATTAAAAACTAACTGTAGGAAAAATTTAATGTGCAACTCAAGCCTAAAGTGTCTTTGCTGCACTCGAGAAACCTTTCCGCCCTCGCCTGCAGCTCGTGCGTAAATATTTCTCTCGAGTGCAGCAAATTGCGCTTTGTGCACTAGTTGCACAAATAACTATTGTTGTGTTTTACACTTATTCCAATATGGTCAGAATCAATTTCTCAGCAACTATTACCGTAAAATTTCTGATACCAAGAGAAAGTATTGTGATGGTGCGATAATCCGATTTTGATGGATTTACACGTTTTGAGGTCCCCTGAGTTCAAACAAGTGATTTTATTTAAGAAAAAATCTGTCTGTCGTATGTTGTCAATGCAGACTAAAATACTTGGCGGATTTTGACGAAATTTGGCATTCATGTTTAGAAAAATCATACCCTGAGGCGAAATCAAGAAATGAATTATAGCTCCAAATTTGGGGGCGCTACCTCCCAAAAACTCTGAAACATAACTTGAAAACAAAATATTTTCTCGATAACTGTTCTGACGATTTTGATTAAACAATTCTAAAATGTAGTCCATTAAAATACGAATTTATCGATGTACGCCGTTTCCCGGGAAAAATCTAGTTCCTGAGAAAATAGCTTTAAACGTGGACGGAGAGAGGCCGGGTTCGATTCCCCGCCAAGGAAAAGTTATTTTTATGATACATTTTCAATAATAATAATTAAATGTATCTATGAAAACTAATAAATGGAAAACACCGAGCTAAGTAATAATGAACTTATGTAAGTTTGTTTGTCTCGTGCTAAATAATAGTAATACGCGAGTCAAAATAATTATCTTTTGATTTTTTGCAACTTGACTTTTTGCCGTTATGGGTAGATTATTGCAAAATAAATAAAAGAAATACATACTTGCTATAACACATTCGTAAATATGTCTGCGTATAAGAATATATATGAACGTAATTGTTTCTTATAACATAATAAATTACTCTTCACACCTGATTTCGTCTCTCTATTTTATTTTACACTTAAGTAATCAAATGAAACTGCTTAAATATTATTGTGTGTTTATTTGATACTTTAATTCATGTAAAAAAACCAAAACAATTTTGACACATTAAAAGAACGGGGTAAACAAATAAATTAGATAATAATGTCTTGTAAAAGCATAATAGTAAGTTATGTACCTAGGGAGTAAAGTAAGCCATTATTCCATGAGCGAAAAAGTTGGTTTTTGAGGCGAAGCCGAAGGAACTATGGTCCCTAAATCCCGAGGTGAAGCCGAGGGAATAACTCTAATTAGCTCCCGAGGCGCAGCCCAGGGAGATAATTATCGCGAGGGGAATAATAGCACTTTACTCCCGAGGTACATACAATATTTTATCTCCAGTAGAAAGAAAATACACATTTTCGTCCATTGTACAGTTTTTATTTATTATTTTAATAAATAACAATAATTATTAGCACTTTTAATAGCAGATATATGAGATTCAATATTAAATACAAATAAGAATTGGAATTAAACTCAAATAGAAAGTTATTTAGATGCAGGTTATAAACAAAGATAAACATGGTCGAAAAAGCAAGTGTCGCCAACCTGATTTCAACAACTTCATTACATTAGCCATTCGCATTCTCTAATATTTATAAAATAATTAAGTTAGCAATCCTTCTTTTTATCCCTACTTTACTTTTTCGCCCCACTTTTACTTTTTCTACCTACTTTTGAGTTCAGGGAAGAAAAGACTTACTTTAGTCCCTCTAAACTAATCCAAAATCATAACTTTTTCTCCCTGATGGAGATAAAACTAATATTGCACGGCCTAGGATGCGAGGTAGCCATGTGCCACACTAATTGTCAGTCTATTTTTAAACAAGTTTTTTCCTGAAATTTCAACCCTAAATTCAGCCTATATATAATATGCGAGATTTTACGGTATATATAATATTCTAGGTGGTGCCATTAATGGTGATACAAGTTCTTTGTCTTTGTACTCTATTTTCATCTATATTGCATTACCTGTCGTCTTTCACCGACAGTGATAATTAGGAAGATTTGTGACGACTAGACTGTCTGTTTCTAGGTCTACGATATAATTGGGTTAAGAGGGGGGGTTAGTCCTGTTTGCTATATCGGTATTTAGACACAGGGTCTATTCCGGTAGTATTATGCTCAAGCCAAGAGGTCTATTTGTGAAACATGGTGAGACTATATAGACCGGCTAGTCTACACATCAATACATTGTTAATAGCCTAGATTACTACATCAAACTAGACTAGTCCGATATTTGTAATCAACAAATTTCATATTTTTCTTTTTTCCCCCCTATTCTTAAGAAAAAATCTCAAACATAACAAAGAAATTTGGAGAAGAAAATCAACAAAAGATCAGTCAATGATGTAACTCAAAACGTTTTTTAAAAAATCTCTATCTGCAAGATATAAAAAAGCAAAATCTATCACTGTCTATAAATTCTCGAATAGGTAGAGAGTTAAAATTTGGCTTCAGTCTTCAGTATGATGTATTTTAGAAATACTAATAAATAATTCTTTATTTCGATCCCAAAGTGGGTTAAAGGGTTCCGATTGTTTGCAAGTTTGGTTTTGCGCACGTGGAATAGAAACAAATGGGTGCAGAAAGTTGAAACTTATATGCAGGACCAACAATAAGCTAATTAATTATGACCTACCATTAAAATCAGACTAGTAGTTTTTAAGATTGGTTGGTCCGCAAAATTTGAACGACAGACAGACCAATAGACAGATACTGAACCAAAAATGTTCCCTGATGTCTGAAAAATATCACCGATGGTAACAGAAGCTTTCTGGTCGTTCTGGAGAAAAAAAAACTATGTTTATTCTTTCGATTTCCAAAAATTCCAAGACAGAAATTAGTTTTTAGACATCAGGGAACTTGCTTAAAGCATCGTTTCCACTCAAAACATTCCAAAACCGTAATTTTTAACTTATTTATCCGTTTTGGGTGGTTTTTAGCTGGATGTCTGTGTGTCTATCTGTCTATATCACGCATAACTCCTACAGTTTTTACTGGTTTTTTTAGGGTCCGTAGGCAAAACCAAGGACCCTTATATTTTCCTGCGTGTGTCTGTCCGTCCGTCCTCTCGCGTGCTCTCACGGCTACACCTTTCGTCCGATCACTTTGAAATTTGGCATGTATGTGTCTTGTACCTACCCACATATTTTAAAAATATAGCGACTTAAAAAAAAAATATTTTTCAAAAATATTAGGCTAAAAAAACTTAAGGGTTAACATTTTTTTATTTTTTTTCGACACCGTGAGGGGTATCATATGAAAGGGTACGTCGAGCTGATAACAAAAATATAAAATTCTTTGGATATAACTTTGATAGGGCGAGCGTAGGCAAGTTTGAAGTGGGTGTGAAACGTGTCCCCCCCCCCTTCTATCTCGCTTATGTGAAGTGCAAAAAATCTGAAAAAAAACCTGAACATTCTTCGACCTAAAGTAAAGATACCACTTTTTTGAAATTTCGAAAAAAATATTATTTTATTTTTTATTGACAAAATACGTTTTTTTTATAATTATGGTCTTTTCGATGTATTTATATGGTTGTAGTCCGGTTCAGTGGCATAAAAATACTTTATCAGAGTGTGTTTTGAGAATATCAGACCTGAATGATTCAAAGAATCATTAGAATGGTTCAAAGTAAGCTTTTTAGCATTTTTAAAAAACACTGTTTATACACTTTACAGTTAAACACTATATAGTGTGGCCTACGGACCCTCGCTGTGTGCTGACTAGCACACACTTGACCTGTTTATTATTATTTTGCTTTGTAAGTTTCATCGCACACCTATTACCCCAATTTTGAACCATTTCCAGTCTTTCAATCTTCCCCAAATTTTGCACATGGAAACAATTTAGGTGAAAAATACAAAAAACAAAAAAGAAGTTGAAAATAAGACCAGTTTTTAAAAATGGTATTTTATATAAATTATTAGTTGGAGCAGTGTTTTCCAAACTTTTTTAGCCCGTGGCACACCATAAGAAAATAGTCTACTGGGCCCCCTATAACCGAGGAGGGGGGGGGGGGGGGGGTTCGAGGCCACCTCCGGGAAATTTGAGAAAATTACTCATCTGGAAATCACTTTTACCCATCATATACCTACAGTTAATTATTACGTTGCTAAATTACAAACTTATTTATGGTAAATAAATACTTGATAGTAAAGCCCCTATTATCAAGTATTTATTAACCATTAATAAGTTTTAATTAAAATACTTCTTCTTCATCAGGACTGATGAATAAATAATATTTATAGTTCTAGTGTACGATTTTTGTTACTTTTATATTTAGTTATTTTTAGCGTGGCTTGTCTCCCAAATTCGTGTTTAGTAGTAAGATGACATTTTAGCTTTTACTAGGATCCATGGCTTAATTCGAAAGCTGTTCTCCACTGATGACACACTGTGGTATAGGTGTCTCTTTTTTCAATGTTAAAGTAAATCCAAAAGGCAAATACGTTTCATGATATTCTGAATAGTTTGGTTTTTAATCTGGAACCCGCGGCACACCTGGCCGATCTCGTGGCACACAAGTGTGCCGCGGCAAACAGTTTGGTAAACCCTGAGTTAAATAGATGAAACTTGGTACAAAAATCAGTCCTTACACGTAGTTGTGCTGCCCGGATAATCATACGATTATTAAAATATTAGTTAATGACCCATTTGGCTATCAACAAAAATCGTAAAAAAAAAAAAAAATCCAATGGCACAATTATACCTTTTTATAAGACACACTGAATTTCCCACTGAATTTCGTTTTGATATTTGCCATCATTTTGAAAATATCGACTTTATATTTTTAAATATCGACATTTAACGAATTTTCGAAGAAAATGAAGCTATTGCAATGGCTTCAAAATTTTTGTAATGCGAATTTTTGAAAATTTTCTTCATGGAAATCCGTTTTATGTATGTATATATGTATATATATATATATATATATATATATATATATATATATATATATATATATATATATATATATATATATATAATATATATATAGGTGTATCACTCCAGACGATATCTCCCCTTAGGATGCACTTAAAAATTTCAAACAAATTTTAAAATGTCAATAATATCAAAAGAAAGGATGAATTTGTGGCCAGAATTTTTTGAGTCCATTTAGGAGTCAAATTTTGACCATTTAGGGTCAAAAATAGCATAAAAACATGCTTTTTCCATTTTACTCCCCTCTTATATGAAAATATGACAAAAGTGTCATAACAACAATTATTGTACTCTTAAAGAGCTTTCCAACGACAAGCATCTTGAAGGGTTTTACTAAATGTTACCAAATTTTTTTTTTCACCCATCCAAATTTTAAACCAAAATTTTTCCAATATTATTATAAGCCAATAATACGCAGATTTCTTTGAAAATTCTCTTATTAAGTCATGGTGCATGACTGGACTTTTTTATATCGGATTTTAACTTTTTTACTTAAACGCTAAATTATTTCTCAACTATTGCACTGGCTGAGCTGAAATTCACACCAATTATTCCTTAAGGTGGTTAGAGATGGTTAGAGGTGGTTAGAGGTGTTTAGAGGTGGTTGGAGGTGGTTAGAAGTGGTTAGAGGTGGTTAGAGGTGTTTAGAGGTGGTTAGAGGTGTTTAGAGGTGGTTAGAGGTAGTTAGAGGTGTTTAGAGGTGGTTAGAGTAATAATAAGTCCTCCGTATTTCAATTTAATATCTGCCCCAGATTGATATTTTTAGATTGCCCCTGCGTCGTATTTTTTTTATTTCTTCCTTATTATAATCAAGGCAGCAATGGTTCAAGTTATAATAATTAGTTTTAAAAAGTATAAAGTGTGTCAAGACTTAAAATCTTACTTTGTGTCAATATGAAGTCGAGACAGTAGAAGAAAAGTAAATAAGCGACTATCTGTTTCTACATGAAAGATAGGAGACTGGAGACAGTCTGGGGCTTTGTGCTTACCATGAGAAAGTACCTGTCGACCTAATGTAACTTCATTTCTCCGCATACCTTCCACCAGACTTACAGCTTACTTGACTCTACTTGCAACGTCTTATCAACCTGTAAAGGCCTTTAACTTAACCGTTATCTATATATGTATTTCCTTTTTCTTTATGACTTAAGTCTAGGAAACTTTTTAAGTACTAGCAGGCAGTACTCTTAAATAAATAGTTGTTCGTGAAGTCTCACGTAAAAAGGGTTTCGTTGGTATCCTTAACATAAAACTAGTTATATTAAGGAGGGGGGGGGGAGACCTGGAAATTAAACAATTAACACGTGATATACATTTTTGTAATCTACTCTTTAATACCTTTAATTTGTTACCCCACACAAAATTTTAAAAAAATATTATTTTTTGTGGTGGGAATTATCCGCCATATTGGATTCCCAGTAAATCAGTTAAAATTGCTATTCTTATTTTTCCTATGGTCCAGCAGACTGCTTGGCATATTTTTTTATACTTCTAGTAACGCAGATAATTAAACAATATTCACGTGTTACTGAGGAAGAGGTTCGTTGTTCAATCCCCCGGGGGTCACAATGTTTTTTGTCGGTAATAACGAAAAGGTACATTAATTTTTTTCCGGAAATATTCATCTTTCCACTATAGTGAATTATTTCAAAATTTTAAGAATAGCCGTTATAGGGTAATTGGTGATGAGAAACAAATAGGCGCAGAAAATTGAAACTTATATGGGACCAACAATGGGCTAATTATGACCTACCACCTAAAATTCATTAAAATTGGACGTGTAGTTTTTAAGATATGTTAGTTCGCAAAAATTGAACGACAGACGGACAGACCGACAGACAGACACGGAACCAAAAATGTTCCCTGGTGTCTGAAACAGATGTCTGTCTTGGAATTTTTGAAATCGGAGACCTAAATATTTTTCTTTCTTCAGGACGATCACATAGCTTCCGTTACCTTCGGTAAGCTCGGAAGCAATATTTATTTCCGAGTGACATGAATTATCCGCTATCTTGGATTCCCAGTAAATCAGATCAAATTGCAAATATTATTTTTTTATGGCCTGCCAGACCGCACATTTTGCATATTTTTCTATATTTTTAGTAAGAGTGGAAGTACGATTTAAGGGGGGGGGGGGGGGGGGGGCACGCAAAATGTCGATGTTTTTTGATAAAATGGCGCCGAAAATTAAATACTTTCCCTAAGTGGTATATAGTTTTGTAATCGACTCTTTACATTTCATTTGATACCCCACTCAAAATTTTATAAACATTTTTTTTTCACGTGACATGAATTATCCGCCATTTTGGATTTTAACGGATGATAATATTGAGTTCGCTATATTTTTACTGTGTGCGCGTCAAAACGATCTTTAATACTTCAAAGTTTCATACTTTTATTTAAGTTATTGGAACCGTTCAGAGTGACAGACAGACAGACACAGGAACGAAACTATAAGGGTTTCTTTTTTGGGTTTACCAACGAAACCCTAAAAATAAATATTAATACAACTTATTTACCGTATTACTTCGAACATAAGACGCACATTTTTCCCTTTTTTGACATCGCAAAAATCGGGATACCTCTTTTTATTTGAGGTGCGTCATATAATATCGATGTATTCTAATGTTTTTTAGTCGTTTTTACTTTTTATTTCCAATTATTTGAATTTTGCCGGAATATCATTGTCGGGCCCTCCTATTTCGTCAATTTTCAGGAATTTTAACGTGTTCAATATCTGATGTGATTTTGGGTTAGAGGGATTCCGTTTAATCTATTTATTTCTTATTAGCTGCGAAATTTTATTTTCAAACTCTAACCTCGGTATTTCGCTGCAAGCATAGCAGCATGTCTGTCTTACATTAAAAAAAAGATTCAATATCCATGGGAGGCTGCCTAAATTTGAGGTCTGAACAAGTTGTTAAAAAAAAGAACGGAACATTTTCCCTTTGAAAAAATTCAATGCATTTTTGATTTTTTTCCAAATATTTGGTTCGAAAAATCGGGATGCGAAAAACTACATCTTTTTCTTTACTTCTTTTGTAAACCTGGTTCATTCTAAGTAATAGTATATTATGTTACTAGGCTGTGAAGTGAGTTTCTTCTTTACCGCGGCAATTACATTTACTGTCGAGCGGAGCGAGAAAGTAAATATTGCCAAGATAAAGAAAAAACACTTCACAGTCGCGTAGCATATGCTATTTTTTCCGTGGTAGCAGACAATGAAAAAACATTAAATATTAATAAATAATCTATATAATAATAACAAATACTAGTACATACTTAAGATTTAAAAAAAGAAACCTTAAAAAGAGGTTACACTATAAGAAAAGATAAATAAAACGCATTGACATCTAGCGGAATTTAATAGTACCAAACATTTCTACAAAGACTGCAGCGCTACTAACGGAAGTTTTGACAACTGCCAGCAGTACAATAAAAACTTTTTTCGTCCTAGGACGTAAACATTTTTTCTTTACAGCTAAGAGTAATGAAAAGATTTTTTAAGTCCACGTAAGGAAAAAATGGATTTTAGCTATGTTTTTTAGGCTCTAATGTTACTATTTCACAGCCTACCACGGAAAAAATATGTTTATTAGAAATTTGTAAAATAGAAAAATACGTTAGTTGGATTAATGTTGGAAATAGCATTGAGAGCACTCTATCTCCGGTCATCTTAATGATCATACGACCGGAGATATAGAGACCGGAAGTAATATCTGCCAATTAGTGTGGCACATAGCTTCCTCGAGGATATATAAGGTGGATATAATATATAGGTTTGGCAACTTATATGTACTACCTAAAATTTTACCGGTGGAGGGCACCAGAACCCCCACTATTATGATGGGGGTTAATACCCCCCCCCAAACCCCCTGGAAATTAGCCCCCCCCCCCCCTGGATAAGCTGAAAAAAGATGAAATCCTGGATAAGCCACTGTACTCACCTAATAATTTAATATCCTTTCTTTAAATTTTGAATAACTTGTTAGATATAAAGTTTTAAGTTTTGATTCTTTAAGTGCAGAAGACTTTGTCGGACTTAGAGTGTAGCTAAAGGAGAGACTCCTGGTTAGGGAACGGAAGGTAAGAGGTACCGCCGCATTCCAGAGTCTCTAAACCTCTCTCGACCTGTACGAGTGAAAACCAGGACTTGGGCTGCACATTCCTCTAAGTCTCCCCCTTCCCCTCCACCCTCCCCCCCTACACCCAACACAACGCTTTCTTCAGTTCAACAACTTCACAATCAGCCAACTTCTCATTAACTGAGAAACTGATTGTGGTAAAGCATACAAAATCAATAAGCTACAGTTCTAAGTACAGTTGAAAATAACTGAGATTGACTAAACCTTCATAAACATTTTCTTCATAAAAATATACAATTAATACGCGCTTCACGTAAATACGCGAGGCGATAATCGCCGGTTTCTGAAAGATTAAGTTAAAATTATTAAGTGTAAAATTTTAATAATTGCATATTCTTTTTCTACACTTCAAGACCTTTAAATTGATGTATAACATGTCATGGGGACTAAAAATTTTTTTTTAATCACCCGCCATATTGGCCGCCATCTTGGAAATATTAAGTGTGAAAACTCCAAAAAGTGTACAGTTGCCACAAATTTCCTAGCTAAAGTAGTTTATGAATTGAAACATGCCAACGGACAGACAGACAGAGCCGTTACATAAGGTTTGTTTTCGTACTTCATACAGAAACCTAAAACTAAAAGAATAAGATTGTAAATAACAAGAAACTAGACTAGGAACAAAGTTTACTTACAAGAGTGAGTAATAGTACATTACGCGTCGAGTGCGAAAAGTAGCATTTTGCATGCGAGTGTGGAGTTTGCACCTGAGCGATAGCGAGGGTAGTATAACCACACGAGCTAAGCAAAATGCAGTTTTCCCACGAGTTGCGTACCGTACGTTATCTACGATACAGTACTTTATCTTAATCTTAAATACAGAAAAACAGTTACTTTAATTTAGCTAACAGCAAAATAGTTTTGTTAAATGTAAACAAACACGTTAATCGTGCGATAAGATGAAGAATTGTGAAACGCTCATGCGCAATGAATACAACTTCGATCAGCAGATTCGTATCAATCGTAGATAAACTAACATAAACGTCTTCTCATGAAGATAATATCATCTGCCCTCGACTAGTTTTGTAATTTAGTGTTACTTTTAAATGAAAAATAATAATTACAAGATAAAAAGAACTTTTTATATACTACGTTTTTAAATTTTCTGACATAAATCATAAATTTGAAACCCGTCAAAATGAAGATTGTAAATATGGGATATGTCAAAACAAATAAAATAACTTGCGGATTTTTTCCGAACTAACTTTCTATACAGCAAAAATTGCTGAAAAAGAATTAAATTCTGCTGAAAGATGGCTAAAAGTATTAAAATAATGCATTGCCATCGTGTTCTGAGCTATTCTAAAAGTTTCAAATGTCTAGCTGCTCGGGAAGTTAGTTAAAAATCGATTGCAAGATTTTTACTGGACAAACAAACAAACAAGAAAGCAAGCTAATAAAAACGTAGTAAATACATTTATTAAGTAAATTAACATTTATTATCTATATTATATAAAAGTCAACGTATGTGTTTGTGTATATATTATGTGTGTGTGTGTATGTACTTCATACAAATCTACAGTTTTAGTCCGATCTCGATGAAAATTTGCACACTTGACCTTCGAAGCAAGGGAAAATTCACTGTCCCCATGAATTTTCGAAATTTAAATAAAAATATTTAAATAAAAATATGTACAGTTTTGTCATATTTTCATTTAGGGGGGGGGGTGGTTATATTTTGGATATTTAAAAATTTTCTTATCAAAAAGGAGGGGGTATAGAAATAAGTGGGAGGGATAGAATCTAGATATTCTCGCATAGTAAAATAATTTATATGTTTCTTTATGGTAGTTTATAAACTTATCAAATTAAAATAACACTCCGTAGCGAAGTACGGGTATCCAGCTAAGTATAAGTTAATAAATAAGTAACTTTCTCCAATTATTTTTTGTAACGTTTAAATATCTAAAACTATAATTCTTTGTTTTTAAAGATTATTTTATATATTTTTTTTTTTTCTTCAACAAATGTTGTTAAAATTAACACCTTTTTAAATTGTAAATTATAATTAATTTTTGATGGATTTTTAGGTGTGTATTTAAAAATAAAAACTAGATGATTTTCATTTCTTTATTAATTTGTGAGACGTTTCGACCCTCTAAGGTCATCTTCCCATCACATCCTTTTTCATTCTACAATTGAAAAACATATACAATAATATTATTACTAATCTTTCAACAATTCCTTATTTCTTTCATTATTTAACATTATTTTACAATTTGAATTCACATAAAGCTTCAAAAATACATGTATAATTACAAACATCATTACTTACAATTGATGTGTTGTGTAGTCACATTGAATTTTTTTTTGTCAATTAGTTTAGATTAATAATAAAATCATAATCCTCTGTAAGATTCGTCAATTTTTTACATAATAAAATTAGCTAAACTAATTAAAAATTGTATGTATGTGTGTGTATGTGTATGTATGTATATATATATATGTATATGTATATGTATATATGTGTGTATATATATACATATATATGTATGTATTTGTATGTATGTCTATGTATATTTTATAATTTCATTGTTAAATATTTCAGTTTTTAATCAAAAATTTTTAATTAGTTTAGCTAATTTTATTATGTAAAAAATTGACGAATCTTACAGAGGATTATGATTTTATTATTAATCTAAATTAATTGACAAAAAAAAATTCAATGTGACTACACAACACATCAATTGTAAGTAATGATGTTTGTAATTATACATGTATTTTTGAAGCTTTATGTGAATTCAAATTGTAAAATAATGTTAAATAATGAAAGAAATAAGGAATTGTTGAAAGATTAGTAATAATATTATTGTATATGTTTTTCAATTGTAGAATGAAAAAGGATGTGATGGGAAGATGACCTTAGAGGGTCGAAACGTCTCACAAATTAATAAAGAAATGAAAATCATCTAGTTTTTATTTTTAAATACACACCTAAAAATCCATCAAAAATTAATTATAATTTACAGATTATTTTATATAAAATTAAAGCCTTATTAGAATATTCTGGTTGGCTAGTCCAGTTAAACATATAAGATTTACAAGAATGACGTAAATCCAGTTAAAAACTATTATTCTATAATATCGGAACAATTATTTCTTTCTAGAAGTCAATGTACTCAACAGCTTGAACTTATGCAAAAAAATAACTATAAACCAACAGTAACTAAACTGTTTTAAAACAATGAATTATACAAGAGGGTTCAAAAGTTACCCCCCCCCCCCTTAACTTTTGAACGGTTTTACATACATTAATGAAACTTGAGGGATCTGTGTAATCATCCACTCGCGTACAAGGGGCAACCACCCACTTTGCCCCTGTCCACCCAATTTCAAAATTTCACATTGGAGTGTATATTTTTGATAGTAGACTTGGATTCTACGGTGGAAAATAAGAATATATATTCAAACTTTTTTTTTATTTCCAATATTTTGCCCACCATATTGGGACAAAAGTATGAATGGTAGATTTTAGCACCTGGGCAAAATAGGTGGTTGCCCCTAGTGCGCGATTGCATGAAAACAAAATTCCCTTTATATGGTACGGATCCCCCAAGTTTTATTAATTTATCTCAAACCGTTCAAAAGTTAAGAGGGGGGGGGGGGGGGGGAGACTTTTCGACCACCCTGTATTTAGGTAGGGTTACCATACGTCCGAATCTGAAACATCTGTCCGGTTTTGAGTCCGGATTTTACTAAGAAGGACGGAAAACGCAGAAGAAGAAGGGAAATTTTATTCTCTATGACTTAAATTTTCGAATATGATAATAAATAAATATTAATAAATAAATAATATTAATAAATAAATATTAATAAAAAAATAATATTAATAAATAAATATTAATAAATAAATATTAATAAATAAATATTAAAAAATATTATATTAATAAATAATATAACGTAATTATATATTTGTAACTTATTTATTTTCTAATTAAAAAAAAAAAAAAAAAAAAAAAAAAATATATATATATATATATATATATATATATATATATATATATATATATATATATATATATATATAGGAATATATGTGTACATATTTCTTTTCTCTTTTTACAATTTTCCCCCCAGTCACCCCCCGTTTGTGCTTTATAAATCTTAATTTATAAAGCACTAGTACAAATAAAAAGTTAGAAATCAAACAATGTATGAAAACAGGCTGCTTTCTTTCGTTTTGAATTAAATATATTTCAATTGGCTATTACTAAAAAATTATTAAAAATAGTAAAGGGTGATTTTTGAGGGGTCCGTAATGTCAACATAAATAATAATTAAAGGGGTCCTCGAATAAAGCAAGTTTGAGATCCCCTGCCCTACGCAAAATGGCATTAGGCAAATCTATTCTTAACAAAATTAAATTATCTAAATTATAACTTATTGCCTTAATCTATAAATTAATTATTCTGTCAATTTTGTTGTGGCACATAGCTTTCCACTGTTCTATCATTGGACGAAAAGGTCACATGATTATAAAATAAATAATGAGACAGATTCCAAAATATAATTTATACTTCAATATTAGGACGACAACATTTTAAAAAATACTCTGCCAATTAGTGTGGCACATAGCTTCCTCGCGTTCTATTTTGTATACTTAAATTATTTTTCCCAATTATATTCTTGGTTCTATTTCTTTAAATGTATACAATTATAACCTATTATTGTCAAATTGATTTCATTTTCGCCCGTTTTTTAAAACTGTCAAAATTATTTTGATTTTTTACATTAATTAAAGTATGTATCAATTTAGCAAAATTTTAGGAGCACAGAGAATTTAATCTGAAGGCTACTTTCGACAAACCATCGAAATATCATAAAAATCAGATAAGTGCTTTTGATGTTATAGGTGTAAATAAATGAATGTTTGTGCGCATGTGGAAGATAATCAAATAGGCGCAGAAGGTTGTAGCTTATATGGGACCAACAATGGGCTAATTATGACCTACCATACAAATGTCAATAAAATCGAATGTTAGTTTTTAAGATATTTTGGTTGAAAAATTGAGGGACAGACCGAGAGACAGACACAATGTTGACAAAAATGTTCCCTGTTGTCTAAAACGGATTTCTGTCTAGGAATTTTTGAAATCTGAGACATAAAATATTTTCGTTCTTCGGAACGATCACGTAGCTTCCGTTACCTTCGGTAAGCTCGGAAGCCAAATTAACTTAGTAACGTAAAAATAAACTTATATTAAATAACCATAGCCGGCCAGCTAAATACGAATAACATTGCAAAAATACATGATATAATCCTCTATAACCTATAATATCTTGCCTCTATAAACCAATTCTAACCACCTCTAATAACCTCTAATCACCTTCAAGCACCTCAAACCACCTCCAACCACCTCTAACCACCTCCAAACACCTCTAACCACCTCCAACCACTTGCAACCACCTCTAATAACCTCTAATCACCTCCAAGCACCTCAAACCACCTCCAACCACCTCTAACCACCTCCAAACACCTCTAACCACCTCCAACCACTTGTAACCACCTCTAACTACCTCCAACCACTTCTAGCCACCTCTGTTATTCCAGGCTTTCCATCCAACCATTTAAACAAATCACATTATCCTTTGAAAAATCTATAATATCTAGCATGTCTTTCCACAGACCAAAAACACTTCACTCAAACAAAATAATTAAAATTCCACTGCTAAGGAATGTATTTTTATTTTGTTTCATTCTGTTTTTCTCTTATCACTTATAAGTGATAATTTGTTTTCTCTCTCATTTGTTTCCATGTTAGTTTGTGTTTGTGTACTTTGTTCCATTGAAGAAGTGATAAGAAGGGTGGGGTTTTTTTCGATAAAGTAAAGTGGTTGTCTGTTATCACTAATTGCTTATCAACTCTTAGTCTTTCTCATCCTCTCTAGTTGATTGCGCTATAGTGTGGAATGTTGTTTAGGATTTTTTTTTTTTTTTTTTCGTTTCCCATTCATAGTTTTTAAAGTTTAGGATCTCTATTCCATTCCATCCTATGTCACTGTGTCAATGAATCGCACGAGATAATAGAGGGGGGGGGGGACCGGCAGTTTTTAACTCATCCTCTGATTCATTGTTTTTAATTGTCTTTTGTCGGTTGTTTGTCCCTATTTTTTTGTACATTGTTGTCGTCTCTACACAGCGGTCAATACAACGATTTGCTCATCATGAGTATATGTTGAACTACACTGTAAAACTCATAGTTACAAACTCTGACCATTTATAAAATTTTAAAAAAAAAGTTTTCATCCTAACGCTACGCTTTAATAGGAAACATCCTGTTTTAATTTTTGTTTTCACCTTTCAATAATTATTATTGTCGCTGAAGTTCACCTGTTTTCATTTTGCATTTAAACTACATTAAGAGGAATATATTCACTTTAGATAGTTTGATCGCCATGCACACATTTGCGAGGTTTTTTTTTAGCGCAGCAATTAAGAGTAAATGCTGTAGCAAATATAGAATGTGTTAATTTCATTTTGATTGTGTTTTTAGCGAATTTTTCGAAGAAAATTAAGCTATTGTAATGGCTTCAAAAAAATTTTGAAAATTTTCTCCATGGCAATCGGTTTTAGACCATTCTTAAATCGATTCCTGAAATAACACTTTTATTATGTATGTATGTATGTATATTTATATGAGTCACTCCAGACGATATCTCCCATAAGATGGACTTAAAAAATCCAATCAAATGTTAAAATGTCAATAATAAGCTAATAATAAGCTAATAATAAGCTAATAATAAGCTAATAATAAGCTGTCCCCTATTGTCCGGTGTGTAAACGCTTCCAACTCCCTTTTAGAATGTCCCCAGATCCTGTCCTTAAATAGCCTTAAGTCCGTGTTCCCGTACCTGTAGTTTCCTTTTCCCTTTAAGTATTCACCTCTCCAACTTTAAATTTATTATCGCGTATAATTTTTACTTATTTATTAAATCTTTATACATGTTTGTCTAAGTGTTATCTAATTTAATTGTTATCTAATGTTATCTAATTGTTATTATAAGTTTTTGTTATCTAATTGCTAATTTAAATTTTTTCTATTAATTTGATTATTTATTTATTCTCTTTAAAATTATGTATTGAATTTGGATCCTGTGCTGTTTCCCTGATGAAATATTGTTAAATAGCTTTTTTTCTAGTTACGTATTGTATTTTTATTTATTTCATGTATGTATTTTATGTAAATGTTCATTCAAGAGTGTCTCTCCTGTGGCTCTGCTGTCGGAGGACTCTTTTAAAAAATTAAAATAAATATATAAATAAATAAATAAATATCAAAAGAAAGGATGAGTTCGTTGGCCTGAATTTTTAGAATACATTTAGGGGTAAACTTTTGAAAATTTAGGGTCAAAAATAGCATAAAAACGTGTTCCTTCCATTTTACCTCTTATATGAGAAAAAAAAATTATATGAGAAAAAAAAAATATTAATAATGATAAAAGTGTACATAATTACAATTACTGTACATAAGTGTACGTAATAACAATTACTGTACTCTTAACGCGCTTTCCAACGACATGCATCTTGAAGGGTATATACTATTTTGACTTTTGTACCCCGTACCCCTGTGTACCATTTTCTTTTTCATTTTTTTCTCTTTAGACAAAAAATGTCTATTTTTTTAATTTGTTTTATCTTTTATAATATGCAGATTTCTTTGAAAAGTAGCTCATTAAGTCATAATGCATGACTGGACTTTTTTAAATTTAAATTGCAGTCTGCAACAAACCTTAGTAGTAGAAGTAGTAAGGTCCTAGTACTAGACGGGTAGGACAAACCACTTGTTGGAATCTAGCAATTAGGCCATCTTTTTGGTCCATTTTACTATCCACGTAATAGAGAGTTGCAGCCACTTCACACATCATACCTCTGTACATTGTACCGCAGAAGGGAGTATGATGTGATTAGTGATTATTTGTGAGCCATATAAATCAGAGCATCACGGCGAGGAATCGAACCCACGACCTCGTACCGCTCTTGATTCAGTAATGGCCGAGGTAAGTAATTTAATCCCCACGGCCACGCCGACCTAAGTTAAATCTTAGCATTAATTTAGCATTTTATTCCTGAGGATTTAGACTTTGCAAATGAACAAAAGAGTAATTAACGTTTCCTGTTTAACAAAAGAGTGGATTATTCCTAAAGTTAAAAAAAAGAACAATGACCCGCTACTTCGTTGTAAAACACCTTACCTGTTTTAAATAAAGTTGGAAAATGAAGAAAGAAGTTCACGGATCATTACGACGACCGGAGTATTATATTAAGCTACAATGTCTGGAAAGAACGGAATTAATAAGAGGAATATAGAAGCTTCGTACATGAGCATCTACTAATTAATTTAAACGGATCTAAAGGAAGTGGAAATAGCTAATGAGTTTAGAAAAACCGTTGTCTTAATTCGCCTCTTAAACTTAACAGTCAATTAAATGTTTTTATAAAATTTAATAAATTGTATTAATTAATTGTTACTTTCATCCAAGAAGTGTTGAGAATTCGGTTCAACAAAATCGTACAGAGAAACTAAATTTTTACTTCACGTTTGTCGATGTTACCATTGTTTTATTGAATTAAAATTTAAAATGTTTTTGAAAAATATCTTTTTAAATTAATAAAATTGAAATGGTTTGCAAAAATATAAAATTATAATTATTATAAAATTATATATTTAAATTATATAATTAAACAGATTCGAACAAAAGTAGGGGGACTAGAAAATGTATAAATAGATAATGGTAAATAGATGACTGAGAAGAAGAGGAAGGTTAAAGATGGTCTAGAAGCAGGAGATTGTACTATATTAAACGCTGCCGAGGAGGAACTTTTGACTCTTGGAATCCTGGAAAACTGTTTTAGAGCTGTATTTTAGCCCAATATAGAGAGGCAGGCAAATGTTCTAGAGGCAAGGTTCTACTAGGGTCTGAAGTTCAAGAGAGAGTTAGATAACAGGCAAATGTTCTAAGGCAAAGTTCTACGAGGGACTGAAGTTCAAGAGAGAGTTAGATGAAGTCTTATGTCCATCTCCGACATGATATAGGCTCACCTCTCACAATAAATAAAATTCTTATTTGTTCATGTAACTCTTTTCTTCCTCAATCGGCACTGATGATGGCCTTATGGAGGCTGAAAGCTGCTTTGTTAAATAGACCAGTTTGAATTTACGTGGAGAGACAATTTTTGTTATTCCTTTTAGATCGCAGGCAAATATTCGAGAGGCAAGGTTCTACCAGGGGCAGAAGGCCAAGAGAGAGTTAGATGACAGGAAAATGTTTGAGAGACAAGGTTCTACCAGGGGCAGAAGCCCAAGAGAGAGTTAGATGACAGGAAAATGTTTGAGAGAAAAGGTTCTACCAGGGACAGAAGCCCGAGAGAGAGTTAGATGACAGGAAAATGTTCGAGAGGCAAGGTTCTACCAGGAGCAGAAGCCCAAGAGAGAGTTAGATGACAGGAAAATGTTCGAGAGGCAAGGTTCTACCAGGAGCAGAAGCCCAAGAGAGAGTTAGATGACAGGAAAATGTTCGAGAGGCAAGGTTCTACCAGGAGCAGAAGCCCAAGAGAGAGTTAGATGACAGGAAAATGTTCGAGAGACAAGGTTCTACCAGAGACAGAAGCCCAAGAGAGAGTTAGATATCAGGCAATTGTTCGAATGGCAAGGTTTTACCGGGGACTGAAGCCCAAGAAAGTGTTAGATGACAGGAAAATGTTCTAGAGGCAAAGTTCTACCAGGGGCTGAAGTTCAAGAGAGAGTTAGATAACAGGTAAATGTTCTAGAGGCAAGGTTCTAGCAGGGGCAGAAGCCTAAGAGAGAGTTAGATGACAGGCAATTGTTCGGGAGACATGGTTTTATTAGGGACTCAAGCCCAAGAAAGAGTTTGATGGCAGGCAAATGTTCGAGAGGACTGAAGCCCGAAGCGAATGTTCGCGAGTCCAAGTTCAATATGGGACTGCAGTCAATGATAGAGAGTTTGATTTAGAGATTTTAATGTTAAATAGGATTCTATCAAGGGCTTAGACAAAGTAAGAGTAAGCTTCACAATCCAATTAATAGTTAGTATAGGTTAATAGTTTTTATTTTATTTTAGAATTGATAAATGGAACAATTATTAATTTTCACAAAACCAACCTCACTACTTCATAAAGAGAGTTTACTTTTAAGCAGGCTACATATAATTGCTAGTAGGAGTAACAGTTCTTCGTAAGATATATTTCGGCTACTTTTAGAAAATTGCGTTAAGCTTATTTTATAGTCATGGTAAAAATTCCTAGGAAGTACAATTTTAATTGTGGCGCCGTCGCTATACTTTATAGAGCTGATATATTTAGATATTATCAAATATAGCAGTTCCAAGAATAGAACTAAAAGAGAAAAAAAAATGTCTAATGTTTACATTTAATTTTGGGAAATTATGCGTTTTCCCAGTGTAAAAATACATTAGCAAGGCCGCTAGAAGTTCTAGAATAAATATAGCTCCCGGAATAGCAATGCTCACGCTTAAAGCTGTGAAAATTAAAAGAAACCCACGAAAATATGCGAATGTAAAAATAAAAAGTTGATTATTTTTACCATTTTTGCAGCTTCAAGAATATTTATGGTGCTATGTACGTCAGTTTGAAAAACCAAAAATATACTACGTTCACACATCGTTTTGAAAGCGTTTCGGATCCAATTCGTTTTCAAAACGATACGCGTTCATACAACAAAAAATACTGGTGATCGAAATATTTGTTTTCGAAATCTCGTAACGGTGACGTCACGAGTAAAACCTTCTTTCTTGTTACCCAATATGTCCGCGAATTTTTACATTTTATTTACAAGTTATTAAAAGTTTTTACAGGTTCTTTATAGTATTAACTTTTGTTTAAAAACGTTTTTGCAGTTAAAAAAAAAGAAACGGAAGCTCACGAAAACAAAGAACTTAAAAAGTGGAAAAGAGTAAAATAACCTGAAACCTCGATTCCCTCCACGACCTGTTCACACGAGCGTTTTGAATTCGATCCCCCGTTCCGATCACGTATTTTTGGTGGATCGGATCTAACCCGATACGATCCGTCGATCTCCGTTCGTACAGCGTTTTGAACTAGCAGATCGTTTTTAAAACCGTTTCTAAAACGATGTGTGAACGTAGTAATAGAAGAAAAGTTTTGTTTGTGGACGGGTTTCTCTAGATGATTAGTTATCCATCGATTTCTGATGATTTATCTGTTTACTTACCAAGTCAGTTAGGGAATTATAAAATATTGACATTAAATCGAAAAGTATAGAAAGGACAGAGGTGGTTAGATGTGGTTAGGAGCAGAGTTTTAATTAGTGTGGCACATATCTTCCTCGCGTTCTACTATTGTACGAATGGTTAAATTTATAATTATTCAATATTCAATGTTTGCAGACGGTAAACATTAATATGGAATCATCTGTATAGTCCAGAAGATAGTGTGCACAAAAGTGTCTTACTAACATCAAGATCATGAGTACAAAATTAGTTAGTAGACCAAAATTCAAGTTAATGATAGTTTGTCATTTGATATGTGACCACTTTGATTTGGAATAATATTTGAATAAATAACCTATTAAGTGGCAAACTAACATCAACTTGATTTTTGGTCTACTAATTTTGTTTTTCATGATCATGAAAATCTAATTGTCCACCAAAATGAGCGGGACATGGCAGCTCTCCTCCGGGTTTTTTTTTTTTAAAAAACCCTATTGCCTAGCTATGTCTTGAAGACCACATATTCTTAAAAGGCTTCAAAAGATTTACTTATACACTAAATTCTAGCTTGATGTTAGTCAGACTTTTTTCCAAGCTATCTCCTTGACTCTTAAGCCTCTTTTGACAAACCATTCAATTTAAGAGTGCTTTTAAAGATGGACAAAAATTTCTTTTAAATGCTATGAAAAACTTAACAGAATATGAATTGTTTTGCCTATGATTGAACTCGGAATTATAGTTATTTTGAGAGGGGAAAAGTCGTTCATTTTATCGAACGGGGTCACTAAAATTATTCAGGTCTCTTCTCCGTTCATCTTTTTCCCAACTAAATATCTTCCAATTCTATCGTTCTCCACCTGTTCTTATATGACCAGTTTACCAGTTCACTTCAGATACGATTCTTTTGAGAACCGATTCCTTTGTAACCCGTTCCTTTGAGATTCGGTTAATTTGTGACTAGTTCATTTGAGATCCGAGATTGAACAAACAGTGAACTAGATCATTTAGCACACCCGTTCATTAAAGAACGATAGTTTGGTAAATCTGCTCTATTTGGCCCACCAATTTCTAATTGTCCAATTTGCTTGCAATTATTTTTAAACTATTCCTTTTTATATAATAAAAACTATTCCGGTTTTACCATCTTGATGAATTCAATAGTTAATTCAATAGGGAAGGTTATGGTTAGTTTTTGGTTAAGATTTTAATTTTTCCCCTAACCTAAGCATTACCTTTCATGATGTCCCTAAGAAAGTGACACTTTAAATATTTAAAAAAAAATTGAATTTATCAAGATGGTACAATCAGAATAGTTTTTAAAATGTAATAAGGAACAGTTTAAAGGAACAATACTCTGCCAAGTAGTGTGGCATATAGCTTCCTCGCGTCCAATTTCGTAAAATTTAATGATTTTATACTTTAAACCCCATTATCCAATTATAATATTTTATTTCATTTTCCCTCCTTTTTTAAATCTGTCAAAATTGTTCTGATTTTTTTACGCATGTATTATAATCTCAATTTAGCAAAATTTAAAGAGCGCAGTCAGTTAAAATTAATCTGGGCCTATCTGCAGGCAACTTTCAACGAACCATCAAAATTTTTATGAAATTATAGTGTAATGACCTATTAAATATAGGTGTAAATAAATGAATTTTTTTGTGCATTTATAAGTCAAACAAATGAGCGCAGAAAGTCGTAACTTATATGAGACCAACAGTAGGCTAATTATGACCTACCATCCAAATTTCAATAAAATCAGACGAGTAGTTTTTAAGACATGTTGGTTCGCAAAAATTGAGAACAGACGTCATGTCTGTCGGTCGAGACACCGAACCAAGAATGTTCCCTGATGTCTGAAAACCAGACAATTAGAAATTGGTTAGCCAAATTTAGCAAATTTACCCATGGTTTCTTTGATAGACGCCGAGTGATTAATAGTGGTTAAAAGCGGCTTGTTATAGTAAAGTTACTTTAGCGGAAAGACGTCTAGTTGTTGAAAGTCAGCTCTGTAAAGTTACTTTTAGTGGAGAGAACTATTTTCTATTTCAAACATGTATTTATTAGCTCTAGAATTGATCAGTTCCGTACTTTTCAGCAAACCAATTTCTTTGAAAGCAAAAATGTAAATTTAGAAAAATAGATTTTTTTTTTTACTTCACTAATATACTAATTAGAAAGAATGAAAAAAGGATGGAAGGCGTTTCGGGCGCCATCTGGAGAGCGACGAGGGAGGGATTTCAGTGATAAGTGATAAGTGATAAAAAAGAGGTTGAATGGTTGTTACTACATGGGTGAGAGACTGACTGCTCTACATTTTAAATCAAAAGGAAGAAGTGAGTGAGATGAAACCGACATCCACAAATACAGTTGGACAGGAAATGACTGATAGAGTCTGTGTACCCCTTCCTCTCTAGTCTCCAGTCTCACCGCTAGAAGCAGCACAGGGGGGCTCCTAGTCTCCATCTACAGTACCCAGCGCCAGACTAGACATCCCACTACTGGCCTCAACCTACCAACACATAGACTCACCTTACCCCATGTCTTTGTCCTATCCTATTACCTGATAAAGCTATTTATACAACCGGTGAAACGTCATCCATAATTAAAAACATCACCTGTTTTGGTTTAGCCAATGTCTCAAATCTGCAGTAAAAAGTAGCATGATAATATAAATTCATTTCATCGAAAAGTTGAAAGACAAACCTGTTGAAAAATGACGTTGTGTCATGCCTACTTTTAAGTATAATCAAAAGTCTCAAATCTGCAATAAAACGTCGCACTATAATATAAATTCATTTTATAGTGTCGAGTCGAAAGTCAAATCTGCTGATAAACGTCGTTGTAGAATTAATAATGCCTACTTTTTGGTATAAACAAAATAAAACGTCGTTGGCACAGTAATAAAAAACACTTTATAGTATTGTCGAAATATCAAATCTACTGTAAAACGTCGTTGCACAATAATAAAACCTACTTTATGTTATTGTCAAAAGGCTGAAATATGCATTAAAACGTTGTATAGTATTATCAAATCTGCAGTAAATCGTTAATGCATGTTTCACAGTATCATCAATTTATCATAGTCTCAAATCTGCAATAAAATGTCGATACAAGTTTTGTAGTATCATCATAGACTCAAATCTGTGGTAAAAACGTCGAAAAATGTTTTGTACTATCATCATAGTCTCAAATCTGCAATAAAACGTTGAAACATGTTTTATAGAATCATCATAGTCTCAAATCTGCGCTAAAATGTCGATATAAGTTTTGTAGCTTCATCATAGACTCAAATCTGCAGTGAAATCGTCGAAACATGTTTTATAGCATCATCATAGACTCAAATCTGCAATAAAACGTCGATACATGTTATATAGCATCATCATAATCTCAAATCTGCGGTAAAATGTCGATACAAGTTTTGTAGCATCATCATAGTCTCAAATCTGCTGTAAAACGTCAACGCATGTTTTGTACTATCATCATAGACACAAATCTGCGGTATAACGTCGATACATGTTTTATACTATCATAATATTCTCAAAATATTCGACGTCTTGTTTAAGACAAGTGCAACTGCGTTAAAGACTCGACTAAACCAATACGAACATAGCCAAATTTGAAGCTATAAAGATCTAAAAAATATATGAGCAGGTGGTCATCGTAATATTCTTCCGATATTCTTCTCGAGTTGTAATTATACTCGAGGCAGGAAATGGCTCTAAAGTCTAAAGCATGGACATACAACTGTTATTGACCTCTAAAGAGATTTTCTAATATCAATAACCTTGGTTTCATTCGATCATGTTCTTTTTACTTTAAATGACCATAGCCAGAGAGGATTTAAAACCAGGCCCAGTTATGTATCAGCGTCACCCACTCATTTTAAATTGGAAAAAAAACACACTCGACTCGAGTGGAGTCGAAGAACAGAGGCGTCTACCTCCGACGTATTGCCTACACGCCGCGACCTACATTTAACCATTCATAATTTTATTTTTTTTTCTTCTTCAATGAAATCTAAACTAGACGTAGTGCCTTTACAAATAGGTCGTTCAGAAAAAAAAACATGAATGCTGTTATCAGACTGGAGACAGGAAGGAGTGACTGATAAAAACCCTGTGAACCATTCAAATAACATTGAGGGCAAAGAACTAACCATTTAAAAATAAATGTCAAGGAATTTAAAAAAAAAAAAAAAAATTAAACTTTTCATACCTAAACTTTAAGGAATTTCCGGCTAAAAGCTTTAAATTCAACCCTTGACTTTTTAAATTCAATCTTTTACACTTGCAATTCGATTTTTTAAATTGTAATTCAACCAAATACACTCTAAATTCAACCTTTTACTCATAAAAATCATGTTTTACTCTTCAAATTCAACCTTTTACACTTTACATTCAACTTTTTAAACTTCAAATTCAACCTTTTATTCATAAAAATCAAATTTTACTCTTCAAATTCAACCTTTTAAACTTCAAAATCAACCTATTTCAACACTTCAAATTCCACTTTTAAAACTGTAACTCAACCAATTACACTTTAAATTTAACATTTTACACTTCAAATTCAACCTTTTGCACTTCAAATCCATCCTTTAACTATTAAAGTTCAACCTATTGCACTTCAAATGCATCTTTTTAATAAAACTGTAACTCAACCAATTACACTTTAAATTCAACCTTTTACAATTCAAATTCAACCTATTGCACTTCAAATTCATCCTTTTACAATTCAAATTCAACCTATTGGAACTAACAAATGGAACTGATTAAAAACAACAGTTAATTATAAATTTCGACGTTAGTAACAGATATTTAAATTAAAACTGATGTAAATTGTGTAAAAAAAATAAATAAAAAAAATATTAAAAGTATGGAAGGTGGGAGTTTGATTTCCTACCGGGGAGGATTATTTTTACAGTAATTTTTTTATGAAATGTTCAACAGTATTTACATTTTAGCACGAAACCACTAACAACCCTTAAAACAAAACCCTTAAAACGAAACCCCTTAAAACGAAACCCCTTAAAACGAAAACCCTTAAAAACCCTTACAAATGAAAAACACTAGACTGTAATTTTTATGCGAGAAATAGAGACCATTTTTACTTATACCTTGAAAAAAGAAATGCATTTAAATGAAACCTTCAGTAAATGGACGTTTTCTTTTGCTTCCGAGCTTACCGAAGGTAACGGAAACTATTTAATCGTTCTGAAGAACGAAAAAGTTTTAGGTCTCCGATTTCATAAATTCCAAGACAGAATTCCGTTTCAGACATCAGGGAACATTTTTGGTTCCGTGTCTGTCTGTCGGTCTGTCGCTCAATTTTTTTGAACCATCATATCTTAAAAACAACTCATCTCATGTTATTGAAATTTGTATGGTAGGTCATAATTAGCCCATTGTTGATCACATATAAGTTTTAGCTTTCTGCCCTTATTTGATTTTCTTTCACATGCACACAAACATACATTTATTTATACCTATATCATCAAAAGCACTCATCTGAGTTTTATGAAATTTGGATGGTTTGTCGAAAGTAGCCTGCAGATGGTGCCAGATTATTCGAACCGTCTACGCTCCTACAATTTTGCTAAATTGATACTTCAATTAATGTATAAAATCAAAACAATATTGACTGTTTAGAAAATGTGAGAAAATTAAATAAATTTTACAATAGTTAGGTTTTAATAGTATAAAATCATTATAGTAAATAAAATTGAACGCGAGGAAGCTATGTGCCACACTAATTTGCAGAGTATTTTCTACGAATTTATATAAATGACTAACTAACTAACCCCGTGGCTCAATAGCTCGTGAAGGGCCTACTCAACTATTTAATTTATATAATGAATTAATTAAAATAAATAGTTTATACAAATAAAGTTTCATAAATATGTTAGAACTTCAACAATACTTTATTTATTGTTTTAATCTATCGTCCACCCAACCTAATTGAGGTTTTCTGTGGTTTCCCTAAATTTACTAGGCAAATGCCAGGTTGGTCCACTCTTAAGTCAGTCCACAAACTGCCTATGATACCCGTTTAAATACCTGCAAACAACCCTAACAAAAATCCAATCAAAAACTTCCGTTTAGAAAAATAAAAAAATATAAATAATATACTCCAAAATTGTCCATTATCCCCTTTCCCAAATTTGATTAAAAAGCTCCAATCCCTTACAAAATATAAAAATTTAAAAAAGGCACAAAATAACATTATGGCTCCGGTAAACACAAATATTTTTTTGTTACTTATGCCAATAAAGGATTTGTTTAAAAAAAAAAAATAAATAATAAATGTTAAATTTAAATGATATGTTAGATTTAAATTATATGTTAAATTTAAATGATATGTTAGATTTAAATTTAAATGATATGTTAGATTTAAATTTAAATTATATGTTAGATTTAAATTTAAATGATATGTTAGATTTAAATTTAAATGATATGTTAGATTTAAATGATATGTTAGATTTAAAGTTTAGAAGGAGTTAAATAAAATGAATCATTGAGGAATAAGTTGGCACTTTAAAGTTTCGTTTAGTTTCTTCTTGATAGATGTTACTGATCGTGATTTAAAAACAGTTGAAGGTCAAACGGATTTAAGATTTAAAGGTATTCTTTGAGTTCAAATAATTTAAAAGTATTCACACAGTTTAGTATCGCATAATACTCTAAGTCCGATTTTTTTTTGTTTTTTTTTATTTTGGCAAAGTAAAAATACATAAGTAGGATCTTAAAAAAAATAAAACCTTTGCGTGTCTTTATTTAAACATATACTCCCAAGATTTACTTTGGAATTAGCGTGTTAAACAAAAAAGATAATTCCTTCATTAACATCGCTAACTTTATTCATACGAGATTAAAAAAAAAAAAAAATCTTTTTCTAATTTTCGTTCGGCGATAAAGAAAATTCCAAGGTTTAAAGTTAACACTTCTGTGAAAGATTTTCGTAAGTTTTCTTCCACAAACACCTAATTTTAAAGACGTTTCCATGTGTAGTTCCATAAACACCAACTAGCTTTGAGACAATTCATTTTTCCAGCTCTAGAAAATAAAAAAAAGTACATCTAAGTTATTATAAATTTGTTTAATAGTTATAATTTATAATAAATTAGATTCCATTTTAATTTTAGCACAGTAACAGCAGTTTTGGAATAAATTTACTTTTAATATATATGTACATATACATATATTATATCCAGCATAATTTCAAACATCTCTCAACTACAAGGTATTTGAAGAAGTACTTTCAATCAAACTAGAAGGTGTGTGTAGTCTTTTAAGTTTCGAAGTGTAGTGTCATCTACAATCTACACTTCAAAACTTAATAGATATTTATCTATGTTTATACGCATTGAACAACGTTGTGGCATCAAAATAAATCTATGTTTTATACGCTTTGAACAGCGTCGTGGCGTCAACATAAATCCATGTTTTATATGAACAACGTTGTGGTATCAAAATGTATCCATGTTTTAAACGCTTTGAACAACGTTGTCGTATCAAAATGAATCCATGTTTTAAAAGCTTTGAACAACGTTGTGGTATCAAAATGAATCCATGTTTTATACGCTTTAAACAACGTTGTGGTATCAAAATGAATCCATGTTTTATACGCTTTAAACAACGTTGTGGTATCAAAATGAATCCATGTTTTATACGCTTTGAACAACGTTGTGGTAACGAAATGAATCCATGTTTTATACGCTTTGAACAACGTTGTGGTAACGAAATGTATCCAAGTTTTAAACGCTTTGAACAACGTTGTGGTAACAAAATGAAAGTCCAAGTTTTAAAAGCTTTGGAAGAAGTCGTGTTGCCAAAATGAATCCATGTTTTAAAGGCCTTGGTAAAACGTAAAAAAGAGTTTGAATGCAAAAAAGGTTTTGTTATCGGGAGCGGCACGATGAGTTCTGGAATGCCTGAGCCGGCTTTTGCCTTTTTAGTTTCCGTTCGACCCCGAGTGAGAAGATATAGAGGGGGGGTAAGACCGGGCGGGACGTCTACAACCTCCCCCACCCGGCGGCTCACATATTTTAACATCCAGCGGGCTCGTGGTAGGGGAGAAGTGAAAGACCATGGTGGGGGTCTTCATTCATGAAAAGAGGGATTCAGCAAGGAGGAATTGTCGGGTAAGTTATAGTTGTTTTGTAGTCTTGAGCTGGATGATGGAGAGTTTTTAAAGGTCCTACCCAGCACTACCACCCCCGTCGACGGAGAGTATTGCGGTACGCTCAGGTCGGTTTGTGTTGTGCAGTAGATCTGTGTTTAGAGGAGTGGGAATCTGCCGTGAGATGCTCTCTGGTGGAGGGAAGTTTGGCCTTCTAGCGAGGCAGGCCCCCGTGCGACTCATGCCCAGCCACTGCTCCCACGGAGTTCTGTACAACGCTATCGCCACTGTACTCTTCACTCTGTCTGAAATATCATTCGCTAAAAACTTCTCCTTTTAAAAACCTTTACTCCTACATCCTACTTCTCTTTCCTTTCTCTTTATGTTTCAATACTTTGCACTTCTTATTCAACTTGAACCACCAAATCATTTTTGTCAAGCTGACAATGTTAGTTCGTTTATTAAAGAATCATGTTTAAAATAATCTGCCAATTAGTGTGGCACATAGCTTCCTCGTATCCTATTACGAATTTTATTGATTTTATGCTTTTACAACCCAACAATGTCTAATTTATTTATGTCATCTGTAAAAATTGTTTTGATTTTTTTTACGTTCACCACAGAACGGAACCTATAATGTTCCCTGATGTCTGAAACGGATTTCTGTATGGAAATTTTGAAATCGTAGACATAAAAATTTGTCTTTCATCAGAACGATCACATAGCTTCCGTTACCTTCGGTAAGCTCAAAAGCAAATCTAATAATTGTGTTGAAACGGGTTGGAATAAATCGAATCTGTACCTTTAATTATACGTTTGACAGTAAAAATATTCGTCCAACTAGTGTGGCACATAGCTTTCTCGTGTCCTATTTATACTTTAATGATTTTTTTGCTTTTACATCCTATTATTGTCAAATTTTTTCAGCTCTTCCGTTGAAAAAATTTGAAAGTACTATACAACCAGCTATGAGCTACTTTCGACAAAACATTATAATTTCTTAAAAATCGCATGACATTTCAATAGGGATTTGCTCAGAAGGTTAAGAGTAAGCCGAAGGGTAATAAGCAGCTTGGTTTGAGGTGAAATCTACGTCACGAATGGTTTGAAGTCTGACGTTTTGCTTCCACTACTGGAAGCATCTTCTGGGTTCACGGTTTCCTGGACCTAGAAAACCTCTGGTCAGCACCTGGACCTAGCAGAAGCCTAGAGGCGCTACAGTCACATCCCGACAAAAGAACACCGACGAAGGCAGCTCCTGCCCTGATTGTATCATTCCGACAAAGGATTATGTACTTCTTTAGATTGTTACTCCCCTATGTGTTTTTAGAATAGGTATATATGACCAACAAAATAACTATTAAGACAAAGTAATGTTTAGTCCAATGTACTTTGGGACAAAGGAATATCACTCTTTTGTTTTTATAAAAGCCGCGTCCACACCGGACGTGCATTCGCAAACAGGGTTTGCAAACGATTGCAAACGTTTGCAAACAACTGCAAACACGACGTCCTCACCGGCCGCGCGTTCTTGACAAACAGGTGTTTGCAAACGTTTGTCCTTGTTCCCAGTTATTTTTCATTATTTTCTTACACACTACATCATCAAGTACTAAATAAAACTATATTGCACTTGCATTAACTTTGTAATATGGTTTTATCAAAACGCGGTATAAGCACCGGCTTATTTATTATCACCAATGATAAGTTAGTAAAAAATGGCAATAATAAAAGATGACGAAGAGTCTGGATGTCAAAAAAATGTTCTCCCCGATCATCCCTGATTTTAGATAATTATTTCTACAAAAATACAACGCCAAAACATATAGAAATTTTATACAAATAGAAATCTGTTCTTTTGGTGGAAAAAAGATAAATATCAATGTAATATTTCGTCTTATGAGACCCCATAGGAGGCTCGGGCCCATAGGCCTGTGCCTTAAGTAATAAGCTTGGAAGCAATATAATTATTTTGTGGCGGACCTGGAATAGCTTTGCTCCCTTAACCTGGGTTATGTTTAGTTTACATTTTATTTATATTTAGTTTGTTCTGTTTTCTTATTGACTCAGTCGTTCGTGTCAACCCAAAAATAAATATATTCTTAATTTATCGACAGTTTAATTTGTTTCTAATTTATCATTATTTATATATATATTTGGGTGTACCCTATAACGGACACCCATAATTTTAAAAAATAGTAAGACGCATTTTTGGACTTTTATGTCATATATATATTTATCTATTTAATCCAGTTATTTTTAATATTGGATTTACATAAACTCATCTCTAGTTTCAATCACTATTTATTAATTAGTATATATTATTAATTATATTTAGTTATTTGATGCTATAGTCATAAATAATACGAATGAAAAAAATATACATTTAACGGGTTTCCAAGTCAAACCACAGGCTGTTTGCGAATGCTCAAGGAGTTTGCTCAAAAAGCGTCCACACCAAACGCGCACAAACAGCAAACATCCTTTGATGTACCGACTCTTCCCGGAGCGCCCGCGAACACAAACAAGCATTCGTTCGTGCGCGCGGTGCCGTCCACACCGGCCGCGCATCCCTGTTTGCAAACACGATAAGCGTCCGGTGTGGACGCGGCTTAAGGGGAGTAACAATCTAAAGAAGAACATTCCATACACCTTCTTTAGATTGTTACTACCCTCTGTTTTATTTTGAGGGGAGTAACAATCTGAAGATGTGCCAAGGATAAAACCTTTCCTCTTCAGACTCCAAACTCACTGAGATACATTTCTATCTTGAGACATACTGTAGATTGTAGATGGTAGGCAGGGCCGGTGCGACCATATAGGCGAACTAGGCGACCGCCTAGTGCGCTAGGGCCTGAGGGGCGCTGCAAGATACATGCCCACTAAGAAGTCAATGTTTTTTCAAAGAAAGATAGATGAATAACTTAAATTAGATGAGACTCGGGGGCGGATCCATAGACGGGGGAAATCCCCCCCCCCCCCAAAAAAAAAAATACAACAAAATTTCGAAGAAATATCAATTGAAGAAAATATATTTGAATATTTCTTATGTTTTATTATTTTTTATTCCCATTTTAAACTAATAATATAATTATTTTGCTAATAAATGATTTTGGTTTATGGAGCAATAGTCAAGTTGATATTAACATTTAAAACTGGGATTCCCACTTGCATGTTTATGTGGGATACAGATATTAACCTATTTTGTGTTTGTTTATTTGCATACTGTTATAGCTTAAGTTAGTAAAGAGATAATAATAAAATAATAAGTATTAAGAAACGGTGAAGTCCATTATTGATTATATTAACATCAATGACACTTGACAGTTGACAAAACAAATATATAAACAAAACAAGCAGGTTAAGTAATATAAAAATACACCAATCAAGAAAACATTAAATTAAACTATATAACAACTCTCCCCCCATAATTTGAAGACAATATTTGATTAATGTGTCGTCGCCACACACAACCATTGTCCATTTGAATTAAGTAATGAAGTGAGCCCTCTTTCTTCACCACTCTACCGAATTCCCATTTAACGTTTTTGGAGGAGTAGCTGCGAACCTGAACTCTCTCTCCCTCTTTGAATGTCCTTTTGGTGGCTTTTTCTACGAGATGTACTTTTGAATTTTCTTTCATCAGATCTAATCGAGTCCTTATACCGCGTCCGAACATCAGGGTGTAGGCAGATTTCCCCGAGGCGTTGGGTGTTCTTCTTAATTGACATAAAATCTTGTATAATTTCTCGTCAGCTCCCCCTTCGTCTTCTTTAACGGCATGTAATGCTTTTTTGATAGTTTGCACGAACCTCTCAGCCTGTCCGTTGGATGACGGGTGGAACGGTGCAGTCGTCCTGTGCTTCACACCGCTTTCTTTTAAAAACAACTCCATTTTGTACGAGGTAAACTGAGGACCGTTGTCCGTTACGATGACAACAGGTAATCCAAAAATACTAAAGAGATGGCGTTGTTGTTTGATGCACCAGTCGGTGGTAGTGTTTTTTGTCGGTATCGCATCTACCCACTTGCTGTAACTATCCACTACAATGAGATAAGAGGTACCTTGTAAAGGGCCGGCGAAGTCCAGGTGCACTCTTTGCCAAGGGCCGGAGGGTGTCTCCCAAGGATGAATATCTTCTTTCTCCGGTTGATTTTGTTTGAGACAACACGGTTTGCACTCCTTCACCATAGCTTCGATGTCTCCGTCTATGCCGATCCAGCTACAGTAGCTTCTCGCTAAGGCTTTCATCTTCCACATCCCTATGTGCCCTGTGTGTAACTCGTGTAGTACTTCTATTTTTAACGACTGAGGTATCAATATTCTGTTCCCACGAAATATACATCCGTCTTGTAGTGTTAATTCATTATCTTTGAAACCTAATTTTTTTACTGATAATCCCGACTGTAAACAAACCTTTATTTTTCTTAGAAAGTCGTCCTTTTCTGTTTCTTCACTTATCGTATCTCTCGTCATGGGCATTTTTTCTAGTTGATTTAACTGAAATTTTTCACTCTGGTCCATATAATTATTATTTGGCGTTTCAAAAGGGAACCTCGAGAAAAAATCGGCGTTAGCGTGTTCCTGAGTCCTCCTAAATTCTATTTCGTAGTTAAAGCCCGAAAGAAAATGAGCGTAATTGAAAAGTCGAGTAGTCGAAATCGTCGGTAATGTTTTTGAAGGATGAAAAATAGATACTAAAGGTTTATGGTCCGTTATTAAAATAAATTTTCGTCCGTAGCAGTACTGAAAAAAATTTGTGTAGTCCCCAGTAGATTCCGGTCGCTTCTTTGTCTATTTGACTGTATTTTTGTTCGGTAGGAGTTAACGATCGAGAAGCGAACGCTATAGGTCTCTCAGATCCGTCTCTGTAACGATGGGAGAGTACAGCACCCAGACCTACTGGTGACGCATCCGTCGCTAAAACTAGTGGTAAACAAGGATCATAATGTGCCAGGGTCTTGGTATTTGCAATTTCTAATTTAATCTTTTCAAAACTGTTGTCGCAATTCTTCGTCCAATCGAAATTAACATTCTTTTTTAGTAACTTATTCAACGGGTTAGTAATTGTAGCTAAATTTGGGATAAATTTGTTGTAATAATTAGCTAGGCCCAAGAATGTTCTAAGTTCGTTTACGTTGCTCGGTCTTTTTGCTTGTAGTAACGCTTTAACTTTGTCATTCGATGTTTGTAAACCGTGCTCGTTGATGATGTGCCCCAAATACTGTATACTCTTTTTAAAAAAATTACATTTTTCCCTGTTTAGTTTCAAGTTATTATCTCGCAGTCGTTGAAATACTAATCGCAACCTTTCGATCATTTCTTCTTGGTTTGAACCTTGCACAATAATATCATCGAAGAAACTAGCCACTCCTTTTATTCCTAGCAGCATCTTTGACATAAAACCGTTCCATAAGGCAGGAGCGACCTTCACACCAAACATCAAACGATTGACCTTATATATTCCTTTGTGGGTACTTAATGATTGTAAATGTGCACTTTCGTTATCCATCTGCATGTGTAAATATGCGTTGCTAATGTCCAAGGTGGTGAAATATTTTCCGTCCTTCATTTCAGCGAATATATCGTCGATTCTTGGTATTGGGTGATTCTCCTCATCGATCCATCGGTTCAGGGTAACTTTGTAGTCCGCACAAATTCGCACGTTTCCATTTGGTTTTAAGACAGGTACTATAGGGGTACCCCATTGAGAATTTTCTACTTTAGTAATAATTTTAGTTTTTTCGAGTCTATCTAGCTCTTCTTCGACTTTTTCTTTTATGGAAAAGGGGACCGGTCTAGGTTTTATAAAAATTGGTCTCGCGTCAGGTTTCGTATGTAGTTTTGCCTCATAATTTGGGATAACCCCGATTTCTTTCTTAAATATATCTTCAAATTCAGTGATTAATGATTCCAGTTCGACTGTAGAAGGTTCAACGTTCAGTAGTTTAATTTCTGCCCAATTTAATTTTATTTCGCGCAGCCAATCCCTGCCAAATATGGTGTCGACATCTTGATTTATGACATAGAGTTTGCCGTAAAACGTTTCGTTTTTGTATTCACATTTCACAAACAAAACACCTCTCGGTTTAATAGATTCCCCAGTATAAGTCCTCATTTCTATGCCCGTGTGAAACAGTTTTTTATTTATTCCCAACCTTTTAAAATTTGCCCAGGAAATACAAGTGAGTGACGACCCCGTATCGACCTCCATTGTTACCTGTTTTCCTTCGATATCAATATTTATCATAAGTTTATCACTTTTCCTACACCGAACTTGCTTAATTTCGAACGATTCGTTTTCTGAATCCGAGTCATTTTCAAATTGTCGAACGTCCCGTCTAGGGTTCTTATGTAAACAAACTTTTGCCAGATGTCCGATTTTGTTGCAATTATTACAAGTGGATCTGATGAAGCGGCACGTGTTAGCACGATGCGACGCGTCTCCACAACGATAACATTTTCCTCGTAGTTTATCGAACAGCGGATTGTACGTTTTAGTAGAGGTAGTTATTTCTTTTCTTGGGGTGATACGTGAACGGGATTGCCCGATTTGATGTATGCTCGTTTCAAATTTACTTGTTCGGTTTGGATTAATTAATTTATTTTCCGCTTTTGATAATTCGATACTTTTTGCAGTTTCTAAAAGTTCATTAAAGTTTGTTTCTCTTCTGTCCTGTAAAATCCTTGTTCTGATATCAGAGTCACTTAATCCTCTTAAAAATTGTAAACATAACAGGATTTCCGATATAGATTTGCCGCAAGCGCACTTAAACTCACAGTTTGTACAAAGTTTTTTCAATTCGGCCGAATATTCTATCACAGATTCGTGTTCCGCTTGAATTCTAGTTACAAAGTTGTGTTGCCTTGCCCAGACGCTCGGTTTCGGATCCAGGTAGTCAGTTAGTAACTTTACCAGTTCGTTGTAACTTTTATCCAGAGGTTCGTCAGGTGTACACAAATCTCTAAGTTTTTCGTGAATTCTGGGCGTTAATGTATTTAGTAATATAAGTATCTTAGTCTTAGGATCGTCCTCGTTTTTCAACATCATAAATATTTCAAATCGTTTTATAAAATTTGAAAAAGATTCGTCCTCTTGATGAGGAATGAAATGTAAATATTTTGATGATTGAGCTTTATCGTCGGATCTATTACTTTTATTGTTTTCATCCATTGTCTTTTTGACACTAACTAACTGACAGTAACTTCATTTTGGAATCTAAGTATAAATTTTCTATATCCATCCGGTAATTAATTTCGTCTTCTAATAATTGTTCATTGGTTAATTCGTCAATCATGTTCTGTAAATTTTCATACTTTTCCCAGTTACTTTGTAACTGTTCAAGCCGGACACTAGCTTCATCATAAGATAAATTAATGTGAATTTTTAAATAGTTCGATGTTGTTGTAAAATGTCTTTTAACGATCGAACGTAGTTTTTTGTACTTACGTAAATCTTCGGTTTCACTGCTTCCTTGTCCGGTTTCCATTTTTACACTCGTCGCCAGTTGTTATAGCTTAAGTTAGTAAAGAGATAATAATAAGTATTAAGAAAAGGTAAAGTCCATTATTGATTATATTAACATCAATGACACTTGACAGTTGACAAAACAAATATATAAACAAAACAAGCAGGTTAAGTAATATAAAAATACACCAATCAAGAAAACATTAAATTAAACTATATAACACATACTTTAATAGTTGTTTGTTTATAAACCCCCCCTTTGGCTGGGGTCATGTATTACAGAAGAGAAATTAGTAGGTCTGGCAACTGAATCGGAGTTAGCAAGTTATTTACATTGTAGCAGTGATTAAATAGTAATTTTTGGATAAATTGTGTTTTATTTGTTTTGTTCTTATATTTCCTAAAAGTGAGTTGCTGAATTAACTGATCGGTGTTGGCTTATAATGATGGGGGGGGGGTGCACCTTATAATAGTTTTGCCTAGGGCGCCAAATCCTCTTGCGCCGGCCCTGATGGTAGATCATTATTATTTTATTTTATTATATATATAAAGTGGCTAATCAGCTGATCGGGTTATCAAAATGTTTAGGCCCTTCCAGACCACCTAGAGACTCGCGGTTTTTTGCGTTTGGTCCAGAATCGGCCCAAACCGACTAGAAAAATCTGAAAAGTCGAAAAAAATTATTTTTACCCCCTTAAAAAAATAAAATCGGGAGACGCGAATTGAAGGGTTTCTTCGAAGGGCTATAGCGGCTAAACAGTAAGTCGTATCGAAAAGCGGATAGCACCAACAGTAACTGATTTTAAAAGATCTACAATTTTGGTTCTATGACTTTTTGTCGTACGACCATCGGTTCTACCTTAAATCGAGTAAATTTGGTCATTTTTGGTCAAAGTTTGACTTTTAGCTCTCATGGCGTCCGCGATTTTTGCCCGATTTAATTTTCGATTGGGGTATTTAAACCCCACACTAATGCTCTTTAAAACGAGTATTTATTTTTCAAATTATCTGCTTTCTTTGCCGAGAAAAATGAATATATATAGAGAAAAAACTAATTTAAAATACCGTAAATAACGTCATGTTTACGTTTTTTTTTTAAATAAATAATACTTTTTATAAGCTTAGGTTTATGGTTATGTTATAGTTAAAAACAAGAATAAATAAATATAAACAAATATTGAATAATAAAGTATGTTGTTCGCTAGGTAAAAGATAATAAATACATTAGTTTCCGCGAAAACACACTTTGTAAACAAATGCCCCCTCTCTTTCTCCGTCAGTCTCCCTGACCAGTCTTACGTGTCCAGCCGTGGTGTGCACTTCTACTCCCCAGATCTTTTGTTATACTACCGACATTTTTTAAGGTATAATTTTATTCTTATTTATTTAATTGTTTTTATTACCATATTATTGTTACTAGAATTGTTTTTAATAGGTTGTTAAATTCTATATTAAGAAAATGTTTTAATTTATTTAAATGAATATTTTAGTTTATTTAAATGAATTATTTACATTATTTTAATGAATATTTTACTTTATTTAAATGTATGTTTTATTTTATTTAAATGAATGTTTGTTTATTTAAATGATTTTTTTTACTTTATTTAAATGAATTTTTATGTTTATTTAAATGATTTATTTACTTTATTTAAATAAATGTTTTACTTTTTTATTGAGTCGAAACGTCTCTTCACTAATAAAATAACTTCTGAGTTTAGTATCTTCTTACAACTCACCGTCCATCATAACTACGTATAATAAATGTTTTACTTTTTTTTAATTGTATTATTATCATATTATTATTACTAGAATGAACTGATTTATAGTTTGTTAAATTCTATATTAAGTTGGTATATTTAAGTTTATTTATATGAATGTTTTTACTTTATTTAAATGAATGTTTAAGTTTATTTAGGGAAATTTATAGTTTAGTTGTGTGTATGGCAAATTATTTCGACGACATTGTTTTCATTTTTATATATGATGTAGCTAAATTTATATATAGAATTATTATTTCTCCTTGACTTTAACTACTTATGTTTCAATTAATCTCGAGTACTAATAAATAATAAAATAAATTGACAAAGGTTCTATGTTTATTTTTATTATTCTGTAATTTAACTAATCAAATATAATGAAATTTATTTCATGACAGGGCCTACAGTTTACTCTAATATATTAACACTGTGACACAGCCAGCGATTCCTAGCATGAACCTCACGGTTACGACAATCGATTCTACTGCTTTTTAAGAACTTCAAAGAAAATTTGTATATATACGCTTTATTTAACATCAGAAAAAATAATGTGGAAGAATTTTTGAAAAAATAAAGAATTAAATATTTCTTATACACGTAACACATATATTAGAAGGTTATTTTAGGTTGTAACCTTCTGCAGGATATTTTAATATTTTTTTAAATTACATAAATGTATGTGTCACTCAATATATAATTTGGGTCAGAAAATTGTTTTCATTACCTATCGGTGTAAACATTAATTAGCTGTAATTAATTAATTAGAGATTTATATTTGAGTTTGATCCATGTTGGAAAGTACTTATAGCGTGCTTATGTGAGATCTTCGTAAAATTTTGAAAATATAGATTATTATTTGCATATTTCTGTATAGTGTAAAATTAAATGTGTTTGATTGTAGAGTAGTAAATATATTTATTTTACACGTTTTAGTTTATTTAGCAAAATAAAGAATAAAGTAATCTAAAAATTAAAGATGGTGGCTCAATCTTAAAAAGAGTGAGACATTTTTTTAATAAGTGGCGAATTAACACCTCTCATGGAGTTGCATATGTAACAGATTTAAATGACCTTATTGATTTCGTGTATCCTCCCCTGAATCCTCCCTGTATCCTTTCCTGAAGTTCTTTTTAATAGTGAGCAAGCAGCCAATGAGCGATATTAGTAGGCACAAATGAAAATGTAAATGAAATAAGTAAATAAATATTAGAAAATTAAATGGATCACAAAGTGTATGTTACAGTTCGGATACAGAAGTTGATAGTGAAATTACCCTGGGGGGGGGGGGGGGGTCTATACATAGATGTGTCAATATTGAATTGTGTAAGCCATTCAGGTTTACCAGAACATAGGTTAACTTTTAAAGAGGATGCAGATGTCATATTAATGAGAAATTTAAATTCCACTGATCAATTCATTAGTTAATGGAAAGAAACTATTATAGTTAAGATATCTAAATATTTTTTTCAAGTTAGAAAACCGTCTTCGGAGAAACAATATTAATTCCAAGAATAACTTTAAACTTAAAGTTGGAAATAGAGGTGTGGAAACTATGCGTAGACAGTTCCCTCTGAAAGCAGCTTACTCGATGACAATAAATAAACCCCGGAGTCAAAAATTATCTTTAGTTGGTGTGGATCTCAAAGTTTGTAGTATTATATTTGATGAAATAGCCTTCTCAATTAACCAATATGATAGTAATAGGTATAATATAGTAATATTATAGCCACTGATTGAAAATTAAAGATGGTTGCTCATTGTTCAATCTTAAGATAGAGGAAGAAATTGTATACGAAGTGACGTATTAATACCTCTTAATGGAATTGCATATGTAACAGATTAAAATGACCTTATTGATTTCGTGTATCCTCCTGAAGTACTTTTTAATAGCGAGCAATATCTCCAATATTTTAAGGTATATCTCTAATATGTATCTAAATATTATTTTCAAGTTAAAAACCCATCATTGTTATATATTATCAGAGTTCATTAGAAATAAATCCCTGGGTCAAACATTATCTTTTATTGGTGTGGATCTCAGAAAAATGTCTTTAGCGCCGGCCAATTTTACGTCATAGTAAGAAGTAGCTTCTTCATTCAAGTTTTGGTACCATGTGAGAGGGTTACAGATGGAATTGCTTATACACGGAACATTCTTTACTATCCATTACTACATAGTTAAAGTATTTTGTGTAATTATATTATAGTTTTGAGTGTGGCCTAGCTATATGTTTCCTCCGGTTGGCGAGGAAATTCCTATTAGGGAGGCGGAGTTAATTTTTTTCCTTATTTTATAATGATTTTGGGAAAAGTCCTGCGATATTGTGGGAGGACCCATTTTCAAGTAATTTATTTTATTTTAATATTTAAGCCATTTTCATTTTCTATATTAAGCTAAACAAATAATGAAGTATAAAGTATTATCCGAAGAAAAGTGAAGTATAAGTGTTATTCGATGAAATGGCCTACTCAATTAACCAATATGATAGTAATAGATATAAAATAGTAATAATACAGCCACTGATTGCAAGCATGAACCCCGAATGCTTGTAAAGTATAAAGCCTATCTCTTATCTAAGAATTTAATCAGAGATATACTGTCAGCATTCTGACAAATGATGTGTTAGGAGTTCCTTTATATCACTGATTACAAATTTCTAACCTTATTAAAGTCACTGTATAACAATTAAAAATAGTATTTCTTATTACTATTATAATTTTTTTTAAAAACAAGTTATTTATTGGCGTAAGAAGCAAAAAATTATTTGTATTTACCGGAGCCATAATGTTATTTTTTAATTTTTGATATTTTGTAAAGGATTGGAGCTTTTTATTCAAATTTGTGGAAGGGTTTAAAGTTTAAAGGATCATTTTGGACTAATATATTTTAATTTGATTTTTTAAAATGGAAGCTTTTGATTGGATATTTATTAGGGTTGTTTGCAGTTATTTAAACGACCAAATATCAACCAACCTGACATTTGCCTGGTAAATTGAGGGAAACCACAGAAAACCACAATTAGGTTGGGTGGACACAAGCCCTTCCAGTCCTTTCAGTTTCTATTGGCAGTTTTTTACTTTTTTTAAGGGTTTCTGTTGGTGAGTGGTCTCCAGATTTGTGGATTTGAGGCTAAGGGGAGTAATTTATTTATTTTACGAATTTTAGTGTGAGTGTAATATTATTTTAATATTAAGGAAAAGTAGAAAAGTATGGTCTTGATTTTATCTTTTTCATTTTGAATTTCTTTGATTTTAAATTCTTGGTATAATTTATTAAGTTCGGATTTATATTTTGGACATTTCAATAGGTTGTGAGTCATATTTTCTTCTTTATTTGGGCATTTATAACATATAGGTGAATCACTTAGTCCTATATAGTCATATCATATAGTTGTATTGAAAGCATTTTATTATAATTACATTGTCATCTTCGAAACTATTGAACCCTGAAAACATTTCCCTTCACAAATAAGTCCACTAGCTACGTAAGATAAAAGATAAGGGCCGCCGGATTTCCGATAGACAAAACGGGGATAAATACACTATTTATTCGTCCAAGTAACAACAACTGTGTTAAAACATATTCGTTACAAAATGTTAAATGTTACAATTGTATTTTAGTCAAATTGAACTGGAACTTTTACCTTGTAATATGTCTGCGGTAGTTCTGATATCTTGATATCTTGTACTAGGTGAAGGCACCCTATAATGAAAAGCCTAAGTTTAATTTCGACGAAGCGCCACCGATGCCGAAAAACCACAAGCTTTTCGACCCATTTTTAAAATGAATTATTTATTATTATTATTATTTTTAATTAATCAATGTTAATTTTATAAACGTTTGTATGTAATTTCTTTTAAAAACTATTTACGTAATTTATCAAAAAACAGCTGTAGCTCAGAAGCTATTTAAAATATAAATTTAATACCATATATAAATATAATTAATCAGAATAATAAATTATAGTTTGTATTTTAAGAGATTCAAAATTATATATTTACGACGCCTTCGTTGAAAACCGGGTCATTTTGGTGTCCCAAAAAGTTTCTTCGGGTCACCGGGATTCTATGACCAAAACCGGGAAGCCTGGCAACCCTATAAAAAATAACTAATGGACATTATTAGATGATTATTTTGAGTTGATCATGTTGCAATGTTAGGAAAAGAGTGGGGGTAAATAGAAGACTAGTGAGTCAATTCTAAAAGTTTAACATGGCTAAAATTAATTTGGTATGCCCACGACGGCCCCCTCAAGGACTCCCAGCTACCGGGTCAACGACTCCGACGCCCAGTCGACGTATCTCACTTAGAATAAATATTATATTTAAACATCCAACCATTTACCTTTAACTTGGCCTTTTAAATTTTAAATACTAATATTACCCTGAGCAGGTTTATATATTTCAATCAGGGATATTGTTTTGTTCTACAATGATTTTAATGACAAAAATGAGCAATCAGGGATATTGTTTTGTTCTACAATTATTTAAATGACCAAAAACAGAAATATTGTTTTGTTCTACAATGATTTAAATGACCAAAAACAGAAATATTGTTTTGTTCTACAATGATTTAAATGACCAAAAACAGAAATATTCCTTTTTTCTACAATATTTTAAATGACAAAAATTAGCTATCACAAATATTATTTTGTTTATATCAATGATTTAAATTACTAAAATGAGCAATCAGGAATACTCTTTTGTTCTACAATGATTTAAATGACAAAAATGAGCTATCTGAGATTTTTTTTTATCTACAATGATTTAAATGACAAAAAGTGATCAGAGATATCGTTTTGTTCTATATTGATATAAATGATAAAAATTATCAATCAGGAATACTTTTTTGTACTACAATTATTTAAATAAGAAAAATGAGCAATCAGAGATGCGGTTTCGGTCATTCTTTATTAATTAATGACCAAAAGTAGCAACCACAGATGATATTTTGGTCATTATTCAATAATTTAAATGAAAAAAATAGCAATCAAAGATGTTTTGGTTGTCCTACAATGACCTAAAGTACAATAATTTCAAGATAAAAAGAACTTTTTATATACTACGATTTTAAATTTTCTGTTGAATCGTATGTAATGTTGATAATATAATTGTTATTGTTATATAATATATAATGTTAGTGAAAAAAAAAAGTTCCGAATTTATTTACTTCACATAAATGACAACCATCCAGAGAGCTGATCTTAAACCTATAAAAGGATAAATCTTTGTACAACGGATCTCTCCAACACCAAATCTAAAGCATGCCATCGATATATTTGAAATAATATAATAGATAAATAATATAATAGATATTTCCTGTTTAGCTGTCATTCAATGTTTACCTATCACAAATTTGAGACCCGTTAAAATGAAGATAGCGTAAATATTGGATATGGCAAAACAAATAAAATAACTTGCGGATTTTTTCCGAACTAACTTTCAGCACAGCAAAATTTGCTGAAAACTAATTAAATTTTGCTGAAAGATGGCTAAAAGTATTAAAATAATGCATTGTCATCGTGTTCTGAGCTATGCTAAAAGTTTCAAATGTCTAGCTATTCGGGAAGTTAGTTAGAAATCGATTGCCAGATTTGTACCGGACAAACAAACAAACAAACAAGAATGCAAGCTAATAAAAACGTAGTAAAAAATTAAAACAGTCGAGTTGCGTAATGTGTCAAGAACATAATCCTAATTTTTTTCACACACAGAATTCAATAGTATGTGATCCTTCGATTGTGTAGAAACACGAAGCTCAATCTAACACATTGATTTCAATGAAATTTATTGTTGAAGTGAATTCGAAAAATTGCATTTCCGCTAGAAATTTGGGTGTTGGTCAACCAAGTAGCTATGAACGAAATTTTTTTTATTTTATTTTTTTTTTCTATTTAATACAGTTATAAATGTAAAATAACACAATGAAATGGTAATTTAAGCTCTAGAAATTTATAAACGAAAGTAATTATTAAAAAAAGGAAGGATTTTAATATTTTTATGGAGCATTTTTAAAACGGAAAATTTCTATCTAACAAAAAATATATTATTTTGTGCATGTGTGTGTAATTGATATATGTTTAATATTTATTGTACTTTTATAGTTCAATAAATTAATAGTCAGTACTTTCAATTAGTACACACATAATATATAATACTACCTAATAAATAAATGTAATATATAGTATATTCATTTAATGTATAATTAAATGCTTTAGGTAAATTAATAGTTATTATCCATTAACGTATTATACTATTAGTAATTAAGTATTAATTTATTTGATAATAATTTCATTATTAGCTAGTTTATTAAAGAAGAAGAAAAAGAAAATAAAAGGAAACAATAAATCAAAGAGGAATAAGAATATGAATATATAATTGAATAGAACATATAATTATTGTAATAAAATGTCTAATTATTTCTTTTGTCTAGATTTTCTTTTTTTTCCGTTGCGATCACCAGCATACGTTATTAAAGGACCGATACTATTATTTCGACTACAATTTAATTTTTTAAATGTGGAGAATAATACTCCTCCAGAAGTAATTAATTCGGCAAAAAATACAACTCAAGAATTAATGCCATCTTTATCAAGAGAGAGATACGAACTTACGTACAGCAAGTGTATTTTTTTTCTGTATTTATTATTTAAATCTAACAATCGTAGATAAAGTACGGTACGCAACTCGTGCGAAAACGGCATTTTGCATTGCTCGTGTGGTTTTACTACCCTCGCTGTCGCTCGGGTGCAAACTCCACACTCGCATGCAAAATGCTACTTTCCGCACTCGACGCGTAATGTACTATTGTTTGATTTTTGAGCCTTTCTGCCTTAATTTGTTTATATTTTTTTTATTTTCATACAGAGCAGGATGGGGGAAATAAAAAAAAAAATGTTGATATTATAATAAAGAATAATCTAAGAAACCCTAAAACGTATTTGGAGTGAAGTACTTCCCTGTGATTTTTTTTAATTACTTGCTTTTGAACTTTCTTCTGACTCAACTCCATCTAAATTGTCTCTTAAAAGTGTGGGCCGCTTTCACATAAACCCTAATAAATTGGTTGTGCGTGAAGTCTCACGTAAAAAGGGTTTCTTTGGTATTGTGAACATGAAATTAGTATAAAGGGGGGGGGGGGGGCGTAAATGTTTTTGTTTTTTGACAAAATGGTATTGAAAAGTTAACACTTTCCAAAATAAAGAGTTATATATTTTTGTGATCTACTCGTCAAAACCTTTCATTTAATACCCCACTCAAATTTAAAAAAAAAAAAAAAAAAATCGCGTGACGTAAATTATCCACCATTTTGGATTTGAACATAAGATAATTTTAAGTTCACTATATATTTTCTGTGTGCTTGTCAAAGCGATATTTAACACTGGAAAGTTTCATGTTTTTATCTCTTTTGATTTCAAAGTTATTGGAACCGTAGAGAGTGACAGACGCAGACAACAGGAACGAAACTATAAGGGTTTCTTTTTTTGGTTTTACCAACGAAACCCTTACTATGACTTAATGATTTAAATCGAAGGGTAGTAATAGTGTTAATGAACCCTAAGCAACCTTTCTGATTCACCACTAAATAACTATCCGTGGAGGGTCTGCCAAAATGGTACAGGGTTAGTGGCTCCATGTGCTGTATACAGGGTGGTCCAAAAGTCTCCCCCCCCCCCCCCCTCTTAACTTTTGAACGGTTTGAGATAAATTAATGAAACTAGGGGGATCTCTACCATGTAAAGGGAAGTTTGTTTTCATGCAATCACCCTCTAGGGGCAACCGCCCACTTTGCCCCCTGGCCACCCAACTTCAAAATTTCAAATTGGAGTGTATATTTTTGATAGCATATTAGGATTCTACGGTTAAAAATAATAAACTTTTACTTGAAACTTATTTTTCTTTTTTAAACTTATATTTCCAATATTTTATTTTTTATTGGGGGCAAAGATAGCAAAATAACCCTTCCGATAATACGTTGTAAAATCTAAACGGTTAGAGATAAATTAATGAAACTTAGGGGATCCGTATACCATGTAAAGGGAAGTTTGTTTTCATGCAATCGCGCAGTAGGGGCAACCACCCATTTTGCTCCCAGGCCACCTAACTTAAAAAATTTAAACTTAAGTGTATATTTTTGATAGCAGATTTAGATTCTACAGCAAAAAATAAAAATATTTTACTTGAAACTTTTTTTCCATCTCCAATTTTAAAAAAAAGGTAGGGAAAGGTATAAAAATGGTAGATTTCAGCGCCTGGGGGCAAAATGGTGGTTGCCCCTAGTACGCGAGTGGATGAATACACACTTCCCTTTACATGGTTCAGATCCCTCAAGTTTCATTACTTTATTTCTAACCGTTTAGATTTTATTACGATCTAAGTGTTATTTTCTTACTATTTCGGAAGGGTTATTTTGCCATCTTTGCCCCCCCCCCCCCCCCCTGTAGGGGGCAAAATATTGGAAATAGAAAAAAAAGTTTCAAGTAAAAGTTTATTATTTTTCACCGTAGAATCCAAATATGCTATCAAAAATATACATTCCAATTTGAAATTTAGAAGTTGGGTGGCCTGGGGGCAAAGTGGGTGGTTGCCCCTAGTGGGCGATTGCATGAAAACAAACTTCCCTTTGCATGGTAGAGATCCCCCAAGTTTCATTAATTTATCTCAAACCGTTCAAAAGTTAAGGGGGGGGGAGACTTTTGGACCACCCTGTATAATCCTTATAATTGGCATTCACTACGAGATAGTCGCCACTTCCCATAAGCAGCTACCCATGTAAATGGCGAAGATGGGTGAACACTGAGTGAGGAAGGGGGGGTCACCCATCCAAATGGTGATCATAGTCGATACTGCTTAACTTCATTAATAGGAAAGCCCGAACTCTCCTATCCGAGATACCAAGATACCCCTTCTAGTTCTAGTCTCCCCACACAATTACATTTTCGTGTTAATTTCACGTTAAAGCCACGTCACAAAGCGAATCGTCAGATGACGCTCGTAACACGTCAGAGTTTAGACAATGCAACTATTTAAAAGACAATAGGAATTACCGATTAAAGTTTGACGTATGGACACGTCATTTTTAGCGTAACATTGTGGAATTACCTTTATCATCGTGTTCATTTCTAATCATATAATAGATGTATTACCGAGAATTATTGCTTAATAAAATGTTTCTAGCATGGCGCCAAAAAACTTCTCAATAGTATAATAGTTTTAGATAAAACAGGTGGCTTTAATATCCATATCTACATGTAAAATTAAAGTTCTGTCTGTACGTTGGTCGGAATTGAACATTTTTTACTACTAGATACTTTTTACTACGTTTTTATTAGCTTGCTTTCTTGTTTGTTGGTTTGTTTGTCCAGTACAAATCTTGCAATCGATTTTTAACTAACTTCCCGAATAGCTCAGAGCACAATTACAATGCAATATTTTAATTCTTTTAGCCATCTTTCAGCAGAATTTAATTTGTTTCCAGCAAATTTTGCTATATGGAAAGTTAATTCGGAAAAAATCCGCAAGTTATTTTATTTGTTTTGACATGTCCCATATTTACAATCTTCATTTTGATGGGGTTTCAAATTTGTGATTTTTTATTAAAGAGATTAACATTGAATGACAGCGAAAAAGGAAAAGTAAACAAAGAAATAAATTAATTGACGTGTGACAACCAGGTTTGTTTACACTTGTGTCCTAGGTATCGGTTTAATTTTTCTGCATCTGTACTTCTTTACTTGTACACATTTTTCTTTTTCTTCTCTTACTGTCCCTACACGGGGACATATCGATGGCACGGTTTTGATTCGGTGTTGGGGAGATCTGTAGTACAAAGATTTGTCCTTTTATAGGTTTAAGATCAGCTCTCTAGATGGTTGTCATTTAAGTGAAGTAAATAAATTCGGAACTATTTTTTTTTTTCACTAACATTATATTATAACAATGACAATTATATTATCAATATTACATATTATGATTCAACAGAACATTTAAAAACGTAGTATATAAAAAGTTCTTTTTATCTTGTAATTTTTATTTCATACATTTCGAAAACCGAATCTGGCCTTAACTATTTCCGTATATGTATGTGTGTCTGTCACCATCAGTCCGATTTTATATTATTGGCGCAAAACTGGCATAAAGAAATCGATTTTTTTTTTTTTTTTTTTTTTTTTTTCAGAGGTGAGCGCAAATATGTTGCACATTTTGTAGGCTTGTTTTCATCAAAATGTATTGATTAGAACCAAATTTATTAATAATTTTATAACAAGAAAAATATTTTTAAAAAAGTATAAAAATGATAACCTAAAAAAATTAGGTTGACCCATCATAACCAAAACCTTCAGACTCGCTCATCTAAATGTTTGGGTACTTCTAAAACCACCTAGAGACTCGCGGTTTTTTGAGTTTGGTCGGTAATTGGCCCATACCGACAGGAAAAATCAGATAATTAAAAAAAAAAAATGTATCCCCCTTAAAAAATTAAAGATGGCGGAAGCAATTTTAAAGTTTTTTTGGAGGCTTATTGCGGCTAAACTGTAAATTCAATCAAAAAGCAGATTGCACCAGCGGTATCTACTGATTTTAAAAGATCTACAACTTTGGTCCTATATGACTTTTTGTCGCAACTCCATCGGTTCTACCTTAAATAGAGCTGAATTTTATATCTTTTAAAAATTTTTTTAACTTTGAGCTCTTATGGCGTCCGCAATTGTTGACCGATTTAATTTCTGATTGGGTTGCTTAAACCTTACATTAATGCTCTATTTTATTAATTTGTCCTAGAACTAGAGTTATTAAATATTTACTGGTGCAACAGCCGTATTAAAAGGAGAGACTGATAATTAAATTACTACAATAATAATAGTAGTTGATTATTGTTCAATGATTTCGCAGTTCAATTGGTTTTGACTACGTTTATTTTCTCATTATATCATACATACTTCCTCTTTATATGAAAAAGTCCAGTCATGCGCCATGACTTAATGAGCGAATTTTCAAAGAAATCTGCATATTATTGGCTTATGATAATATAAGAAAATTTTGGTTTAGAATTGAAAAAAAAAAAAAAAAATTTGGTACACAGGGGTACGAGGTACAAAAGTCAAAATCGTATTTACCCTTCAAGATGCATGTCGTTGGAAAGCTCTTTAAGAGTTCAGTAATTGTTGTTATGTTCACTTTTATCATATTTTCATGTAAAAGGGGGGTAAAATGGAAAAAACACGTTTTTATGCTTTATTTGACCCTAAATTGTAAATATATGACCCCTAAATGAACTCCAAAAATTCTGGCCAACGAACTCATCCTTTCTTTTGATATTATTGATATTTTAAAATTTGTTTGAAATTTTTAAGTGCATCCTAAGGGGAGATATCGTCTGGAGTGACACATATATACATACATATATACATACATAAAAAAAGTGTTAAATTTTAGGAATCGATTCAGAATGGTCTAAAACGGATTTCTATGGAAAATTTTTTCAAAAATTCGCATTACAAAAATTTTGAAGCCATTGCAATAGCGTAATTTTCTTTGAAAATTCGCTAAAAGAAAATAATTAAAACTTGAACATCTCTCAAATACCTGAAAATCTTCATTGATATCTTTACCTGAAAAATGTCAAACTTGTAAACACAAAGATCCACATGAAACTAATGTACAAAAAGGTACCCAAACATTTTATATTTTCTTCTAAATTTTGTTTTCATTGTTATTAACAAGAAAAGGTATATTTTACTTTAAAAATAGTAAGAAAACTTGTTGAAAATTATTACTTTCCTTTTTAAAAGTAACAAGGGAGTTGTTAAAAGACGAGACCCTAAAGAAGGTTCATTATTAGAAGAATCTTCATTTCTTTTTTTTCTTTTTTTTTTTCGTTTTTAAGTGTTTGCGAAGTTTTTTTTTTGTAAGTTGTTTGTTGTCGGGGCGTGTACTTTGATTGTTAAGACGAGAGTAGCTACAAGGTGATGTTAGGTGTCAGGAGACCAAGCTATAAAGGCAACAACAACGGCAACGGCAACATCCTCTCCGCTTCGACTTAATTGGAGTTCCGACTCTTTACTATAACTGTTTCTCTTTTCACTAATTGGAGTCTTAATTTCCGGTGTAGTTCTTTAACTATATACACGTATATTTATTTTTTATATTTCTAAAAATAATAATAATTTATTTCTTTATTATTAATATTAAGAAGAAAAAAAAAATGCTAACTGAGTCGGAACGGACTTTTTCTATACGCTTAACAAGACAAAAACTATCAATTCTTTATTCTTCTCTGTTATTATTTTTTTAAGACTACTCATTAAAAAAATATATGATAAATAAATACATAATAAGTAAATACATTTTTATAAAATAGTCTGCTAATTAGAGTTAGCTCAAAAGCTTTTATCGCGTTCTTTTTATTAGAAGAATGGTCACATGGAAATTGAAAGTGTGGTTTTTTGGTTCCTGTTTCGATTCCCAGTAGGGTCGCAATTATTTTTATTCAATATTATGTGTGCAAAGTCGGTTAAAATTAATATAAGACCATCTGGCCTACTTTAAACAATCATTAAAATTTCTTCAAAATCGAATGAGTACTTTTAAAAATGTATTTGATAACAAAATAAGGACCTGATTCGATTCCCAGTGGGAGATCACATAAAAATTTATTCTATAACTTATGCGGTGCATAAAGAACTCTTGTAGAATTGTGGTCTTACATCGGCCATACTATGTTCTCAATATTGATACCAGGATAATATTTCGGTGAAAACCTGACATATATTCAACCTGAAAAGAGCTATGATAGTACATTACGCGTCGAGTGCGGAAAGTAGCAATTTGTATGCGAGTGTGGAGTTTGCACCCGAGCTACAGCGAGGGTACTAAAAACACATGAGCAATGCAAAATGCCTTTTTCGCACGAGTTGCGTACCGTACTTTATCTACGATTGTTAGATTTAAATAATAAATACAGAAAAAAATAAACTTGCTGTATGTAAGTTCTTATCTCTCTCTTGATAAAGATGGCATTAATTCTTGATTTGTATTTTTTGCCGAATTAATTATTTCTGGAGGAGTATTATTCTCCACATTTTCATCAAAGTCACTTGATTCACTCATTGTTTTTCACTAAAAACTCGATATAAACAGTTACTAGAACAGCAAATTAGTTTTGATAAATGTAAACAAACTCGTTAATCGTGCGTAAAGCTGAAGAATTCGTTTCTTATTGTGTTTCTGATTTCGAAGAATTCAGAACCTAGAGGTTCTGACTAGCCGTTATAGAGTGGTGGGGGGGGGGGATTTTTTGGGAGTATATTTTTTCTCATAAAACACATAATAAATGCAAAATTTAAAAATTGTATATATATTTGTAACCTACTCAGCAGCAGCTTTCATTTGATACCCCACTCAAAAATTCGAGTTTACTTCATGTTTGCAAATTGCGCATGCGCATATTAAATTTTAATCTTCTATATACTTTTCCTATGTGTGGGTCGAAAAGTTTCACCAATATTTCTAATTTCAACTTTTTAGGTTAAACGGTTCAGGACATATGAACAGTAGAAGGGACGGATGGACAGACGCATCTCCCTCGGCATAAGAGTTTCGAGAAGGATCTTCGAAACCCTAAAAAGGTATCTTATAGATTACGCTACTAAAAACATTATTTAAATCATATCTTTTTTTTGGGGTTTTAGTCCCGATCAACGGCCAGAGTTATTACAGGACGGGGGTTATCCGGCCACTTTACTCATCTAATCGATAAGATCATCAGTGTGAAACATGTCTTACCCCGCTGGGATTCGAACTCACACCCGGGGTTTAGACCTTGGTTTCAGAGTCGAGTGCGCTAACCCCTCGGCTACACCGGCCCCCTTTGAATCATATTATATATTTTTTTTAAAAAAAACATCTTTCTTTGGGGGGGGGGGGGGTCTCCAGAATCTCAAGTACGAAGGCGCGTCCCCGTTTTCCCCTGTAAATCAGCGACATATCAGGTTGCTGATTATATGAAGTTGCTGCTTGCTGCGTCAGCTTTGCGATGCATCTCTGCGACTGTGGCAGAAAAATGTCAAAAGGTATTTCCTGCTCAACGTCTCAGCAACGTAGCAATAACTGCGTCACCATTCGGACCGCTGCGTTGCTCCATGGCTTGTATGAAGTAGCTAACGTCTAAAATATACAATCAAAGGGATTAATACAAAAAAATAACTATTATTAGAAGAAATTAATTTAAATAAATTAAATTATTAGTTCTTAGCAAAAAAATTAAATGGAGGTAATTGTCAATGCGATTAATACGACAAAATTAACTTTAATATGAAAAAATTTAATTAATTTTAATCGAAATTGATTTTTAAGAATAAAATTAAAATAGTCGAGATATCGTGCAAAAAAGGGTCTGACTAACATCAAGCTAGAATTTTGTGTAATAAGTTAATTTTTAAGTGCATTTTAAGAATATGTGGTCGGTAAGTGAGACATAGCTTGGCAATAAATAGGCATTTGAAAAAAAAAAGCTGGTTAAGAGTGGCCATGTTCCACCTTATATGGTGGACAATGTGACTTTCATGATCCTAAGTACAAAATTAGTTAGTAGACCAAAAATCAAGTTAATGATTGTTCGTCACTTAATAGGATTAGTTAGTCAAATATTACTCGAAATCAAAGAGGTCACCTATTTAAGTGACAAACTACCATCAACTTGATTTTTGGTCTACTAACTAAGCTAGTACTCAGGATCATGAAAATCACATTGTCCACCTAAAAGGAGGCGACATGGCCGCTCACCACCGGATTGTTTTTTTTTTTTGTTTTTTTTTTTCAAATGTCTATTTCCAAGCTATGTCCCGCAGATGAACTTCTCTCATATTCTTAAAAGGCACCAAAAGATTTAACTTATACACAAATATCTAGCTTGATCTTTATCAGACACTTTCTGCAGGCTATCTCCTGGACTATAATTTTTTTTTTTTTTTTTTTTTTAATTTTGAATACAGAAATAACAAGTTACTTAACGGTAAGTCCTGTACAGAACTTCTTGGTCTGATGGCGTGAAGATTAAGAGCGTCGATCCAGAGATATTTGTTCTTTACACTTAAGTGGGGTACTTTTTATTTTTTGAATGTGATATGGGAGGTTTGGGAATGATTTGTTTTGTGGAGAGGTGGGTCAAAGCTAAACGGGTGGGCCAGTGAAGGTTATGAGGGGTCTCCTAGTTTAGGCTGAGGGTTATGAATGAGTGCGGTGTTTATATTACGAAGAAGGGAGAAACATGGGGTCGAAGATCCGACCGTCTTCAAGCCTGAAGCAGGAAAAATAGTTCCGGTAAAGTCTTTTGTCCAACAAGGCTTCGCCATACCAAACAACTCTCCCACCACGACCCAACTCCAGGCCTTTCCACTTTAGTTGGAATTCCGTCCGTTACCATTCCAGACAGCGCCACTTGTAGTTTGAGTTCCAGGAACTTATAAAGACGGGAGGGAGTTTCTCTTTGGTCGTCACACCCGTCTGCTTGACCCCCCTACTAAGGCAACAGATCGTCTCGTTCTAACCTAGAATCTCTACCCGGGCAACCCTCTTTAAGCATCGACCTCCGACTTACCCACAGCAAAATATCTGTCCCATTTAACTTCCCCCATGTACACAGTCATTTCCACTAGAGTTTTTCCATTAGTTTAGTGGATATAATTGGTTATTAGTGGTTAAATTAATTATTATTAAACATTGATCAAAATTTCAATGTCCTCCGCTTTCCCAACAGGAAACGTCTGTCAGATTTAACTTTCCAATTTAAGTTTCCATTAGTTTAGTAAAGTAAAGTTCTCCATTAGTTCAGTTTACTAAAATTTTCCATTATTTTAGGAAGTTTTCCATTAATTCAGTAAAGTAAAGTTTTTAATTAGTTTTGTAAAGTTAAGTTTTCCATTAGTTCAGTTTACTAAAGTTTTCCATTAGTTTAGCAAGTTTTCCATTAATTCAGTAAAGTAAAGTTTTCCATTAGTTTAGCAAAGTTTTCCATTAGTTTGTAGGTACAACAAGTTTAAATTTAATTTTAAACATTCGTCAAAATTTCCATGTCCTCTACCTTCCCAATTCCCAATAGGAAAAGTTTGTCCGATATCTTTACCATTCAAAGTTCCATTAGTTTAGTAAAGTAATGATTTCCATTAGATTAGTAGGTATGATAGAAGTTTGGTGGTTAAATTTAATTATAATGAACATTTTATCAACATTTACAAATAAAAAAAACTCTCTTCACGGAGAATCGAACACCAAACTTGCTCATTCAATTACTCAAAACCTAAACCTTCCCTTTGAAAACGATCTATTCCATTACTTAGATATTAAGGATGGCTTTATGAATTAGTCAAAGGTAAAATTCCAAGCTATGAATTTACCAAGCTTATGGAAAAATTTAATTGTATCTTCAAAGTATAAGATTCTTGTCTCTATGCACTGAAGATAGAAATATTTTTTCCCGAAACATCAGTAAATTTTTAAGTTTGATATTTATTTCAAACTGGTCCTTCAAACTATCCTTAATTTGGTTTAGTATTTAATTATTATAATTGCAAATTAAAAATAATCTATCCCAACGGAGAATCGAACCCCAAAAAACATTCAAATATTCACATTCATAAATAAAACATTCTTACAATATAATTCGAAAGACCTACATTTAAAATTGTGACAAAAAAAAAGTTCTTCTAATATTTTCTAGAGGGGGGGGGAGGGAGAGGGGGGGGGGTCACATACTTATTTAAAACTTAAAGCATATTTCATTTTATTTTTGAGAAGGATTTTCCTGATTACGAACGTCAAAATCGGTTCAGCTGTTTAATCTCCACTATTTCCTTTTAAGACAGAATTCTTTATCATATTTTTAGGGTTTGGTAGATATTTCTCGAAACCCTTATGCCGAGGGTGATGTGTCTGTCTGTCCGTCGCTCTTTGGTTTATTAGGGCCCGAACTCTTTATTATTAACTTTTTTCATCAACTTTTTTACCCAACCATAGGAAAAATATGAAGACATTAAGATTTAAATATGCGCATGCGCATTTTTAATATGCAACATTTTTTTAAATGTTGCATTCTTTATTGGTTTTATAAGTTGAAGATTACCCAACAAAAAAATCACTCCTCCAACCTCTTTATAACCGCTGGTCATGCAATTTTTGTAATAATTCATGGTAATACCTTATGGTGGGGCGATGAAAATTCCCTGAAAAAAATGTAATTTACCTTGTCGTTATTACCGATAAAAACATTGTGACCCCCCTGGGGATCGAACCAGAGACCTCTGAGGTAGAAAAAAAAATCATAATTATAAAACGGGTATGTTTAATCGTCTACGAAACCCTAAAAAGTACTTGGTCGCAAGTACTTCCCTGTGATTATTTTATTTCAATTGCGATCCACATTCTCAAATAAACAAATTTCAAATAGAATTAATAATTTCTAATTTCCCACACGCTGGACTTATTATATTGAAAAACTAAATTCTATTTGTATCTAATATTTTATTATTTCCACGAGGATCAAATATCAACATCCTCAAAATTACATATTATAATAATAAAGTTAAATTTTCTCGTTTCCCACATCTATCACTATGTAATAACTGATATTTTATGTATTTTTCAAACTGATTTTCATGCATTTTATAAATGACATTTATCCATTTACCAATTCGTTCTTATAATTAAAATAAAATATTTCATTAAATTTTAATAAATATTTTGCTTATGTTATTTTATGAATATATCTTAAAAGCTTATTATAGATTTCTATTTGAAAGTTGTAGATGATCTAATCGCTGATGATTAAGCACCTCAGATTAAATAAATAATATATTTTCAAATTTTCTCGTCTCCCTCATCTTTCACTATAAAATAACTGATATTTTTGTATTTTCCGAACTGATGATCATGCAATTTATAAAATGCATTCATCCATTTAATAATTTGTTCTTATATATTTAAACTAAAATATTTCTAAATTCCTCCTTTCTATATTACATTCTATAAACGTAACATACTTATTTAATTTTAAAAAACGAGAAACGAGAGAGAAACAAGATTTAATTTAGTTAAGTATTAACAATAAAGTATATTTAATATTAATTTTACTTTGACAGGCAAGTTTAGGCGTCCCATAATGCAACGCACCGCCTCTAATAAATCTTATTTAAATGTGCCGCGTTCCGACAGGCCTTGCTCCCATTCCCACGGTATTAGGCATCGGCCCCGAGACTAGAACAATTTCACAACTAACTCAAATATATATATATATATATATATATATATATATATATATATATATATATATATATATATATATATATATATATATATATATATACATATATATGTATATATGTATATATATATATATATATATATATATATATATATATATATATATATTAAAAATATATACAAGAATATGTATAAGAGTATTTTATATGTATAAGGGCCTCATGCTAGTGTATCCTGTTATCATGTAGGCCTAGCTAATAAATGAAATGCGTAAATAGTTTTGGTTTCCAAAGCCTTCTAGGATTAGAATGAAGACTCTATTATACATCATTCATTCCATTACTAAGAATAAAATACTCTCCGAATTGTAGTTTGGAGTCAATTTGAATAATTGCAAAAATAGAGGAATTTTTATAATTAGGCACCATAAACTTTTTTTTTTTTTTTTTTTAATCAATATTTAATTTAATATTACAATAATTGTAAGTGTGCGTACAAAAATATATTCTTAATCTATAAGCCTTAAGAACTATCATCCTTTGACCTTCATATAATATGAGTAAAAAAACGTAAATTATGTAAAATTAGTTCTTTTTAGCGAATTTTCAAAGAAATTTAAGCTAATGCAATGGCTTCAAAATTTTTGAAAATTTTCTCCATGGAAATCCGTTTTGGACCATTCTTAATCGATTCCTGAAATTTAACACTTTTTTATGTTTGTATGTATATATGTATTTATATACAGTAGAACCTCGCTTACACGACCCTCAATAACACGACTATTATTATCCAAACAACCTCAATAACACGGATTTTTTTCCAATGCACAACGTAACTCAGAACCTCTATAACATGTCGTTTTGAGAAGTCAACCTCTATAACGCGACTACACAGGAATGGGTCGACCTTGAACAAGTCTAGACTTGAAAACACCGCCCCACCCCCTCCCGCTCCCGTTATGAGAAGTCAACCTCTATAACACGTCCCCCAACAAAAAGAGCACCTTGATAACAAGACTGTTTCCCTAATCCTCTTGAGACACTTCTTATCGAGGTTCTACTATATATATATATATATATATATATATATATATATATATATATATATATATATATATATATATATATATATATATATATATATATATATATATATGTGTGTGTGTGTGTGTGTGTGTGTCACTTCAGACGATTTCCAATAATATCAAGAAAGGATGAGTTCGTTAGCCAGAATTTTTGTCCATTGACGGGTCAAATTTTGACAATTTAGGCTCAAAAATAGCATAAAAACGTGTTTCTCCTATTTTACCCCCCTTTTATATAAAAATATGACAAAAGTGTACATCACAACAATTTCTGTACTCTTAAAGAGCTTTCCAACGACATACATCTTGAAGGGAAAATACTATTTTGTCTTTTTCACCCCGTACGTACCTCTGTGTACCAATTTTTTTTTTTTCACCCATCCATTCTTTCCTATATAATCATAAGCCAATAATACGCAGATTTCTTTGAAAATTCGTTCATTAAGTCATGGTGCATGACTGGTCTTTTTTTAAGAAAAGCTAATTAAATTATTAAATTATTATTATTATTATTATTATACTACGATATTAACCGTGCAAACGTAAACGCAAGTGATTGGAAGTATTAGTTTTGAAAATGTATGTTTTGATTTTAAAATCAATACCCAACATGGTTATGAAAAGTTTTCTTTTTTGGGTTTCGAGGTCATCCTAGATGACCTTATGCATTTGCTTGTTCGTCTGTCTGTCGCATCTTAGAGTAGATCTCCCGACCTATTGTACTAACAGATTTGAAATTTGGTGTTTTTTTTTAAAGTTTCCTTTATTCACATAATAAATACCACGTTTTTTTAATACTACAAGGTACAATTAAAATAGTTAATATTTGTAGGATAGTCATAATACAGTTGTAGTATTATTGCGGAACATCCTCCACTAAAGTATACAATTCAAATAGTTAATATCTGTAGGATAGTCATCGTACAGTTGTAGTATTATTGCGGAACATCCTCCACTAAAGTATACAATTAAAATAGTTAATATTTGTAGGATAGTCATCATACAGTTGTAGCATTATTGCAGAACATCCTCCACTAAAGTATACAATTAAAAAAGTTAATATTTGTAGGATATTCATCATACAGTTGTAGTATTATTGCGGAACATCCTCCACTAAAGTATACAATTAAAATAGTAAATATTTGTAGGATAGTCATCGTACAGTTGTAGTATTATTGCGGAGCATCCTCCACTAAAGTATACAATTAAAATAGTTAATATTTGTAGGATAGACATCATACAGTTGTAGTATTATTGCGGAACATCTTCCACTAAAGTATACAATTAAAATAGTTAATATTTGTAGGATAGTCATCGTACAGTTGTAGTATTATTGCGGAGCATCCTCCACTAAAGTATACAATTAAAATAGTTAATATTTGTAGGATAGCCATCATACAGTTATAGTATTATTGCGGAACATCTTCCACTAAAGTATACAATTAAAATAGTTAATATTTGTAGGATAGTCATCATACAGTTGTAGTATTATTGCGGAACATCCTCCACTAAAGTATACAATTAAAACTTTTTTGCCCGAAAACAGAAAACATTTTGCAAACTTCACAGCTCAACATTTTATAATTTACATAAATATAAATCTCTAAGGGCAAATGTGCAAATGATATTTCTTATTTAATATAAAACAGTCAAATTTTAGAAAATTTAGGTGGCTGTAACTAAGGTGAACCAAAATTTTCATTTTTTATAATTTTTTGTGTGGGTATCATTTTAAAATTAATTAAATGAAGACCCTCAAATAATACTGCTTTTCAAAAGGACTCCCAAAAGGACCAAATAAGTGCATACCCAAGATGGTAAAGGATAGTAAAAAAAACTTTTTATACATATTTTATTAAAAATAAAATGTTACAAATATAAATATTTATGGCTGAAGAAACCCTTTTTAGTAGCTTGCTGGTAAGTACTTGACGGCCACGATCATAATACTTCCTTTCGAAGTATTCTTCGTTCGTAAGAAAGTAAAAACGTGGTTTTAATTTTTATTGTCAAAAAGTCATCTAACCACTAATGCGGTTATCTTCAGTGTTTTAGTCAGATTTAAACCTCTGTCTCAACTCCTAAATTGACTACCTATTTCACATTACTAATCGTCTAAATCACTTAAGATATCACAAGTAGTTCAAAGTGGTCACTAGTTGTCACTAGTGGTCGGGGGCTTAGTACAATAAACAATAACTTTACTTTAATTGAAGAGATCCTTCGTTAAGTCACATCACTGCTAATCTATAATGAAATGTTATCAATGATAAAAAATAAAATCTTATCAATTTTTCTAGAAGGGATGGGTCCCCCCCTCCCCCTCCACACACTCAGAGTTTTTTTGAGTGTATGCTAACGCTACAGCTCAAGGTTCAAAACTAAACCCAGAGTCCTTGGGGTGAAATATCGTGTACGTCTGCACCAATACACGATTGTAAAACATTCTGTTAGTATGAGAACCCCCTCCCTACCCCCCTTCCCCCCCCCCCCCTAACACAGGCCTCTCTGTTGGGATATTTAAATTTCTCTCCTCTCAATGTTTAAATAAACTGTTTCACGGCCTCTTCAGAGCGCCAACAAAAAAAACCTCTGAGACGAAAAGTTCAATGAACTCCAACCATTATGTAGAGCAAAAGAGAAATATGAACAATCATTGTTAATATTAATCATTTTTCATATTCAAATAATATACCAAGTTTCGAAAAAAAATTAAATTTATTATATTATTTTTTATACCTTGATTTCTAATAATGAAAACATCAAATTTTATCAGCAGAATGGTTCGAGACAGCTCGAATAAAAGTCATTTTGGTAGTCCCATTTCTGCAGTATCTAATGGACATACTTTTACTGTTGCTTTTCCGTTTTTTGCAGAATTAATTTCCTCCGGAAATATTGCTTCCGAGCTTACCCAAGGTAACAGAAGCATTTTGATCGTTCTGAAGATCGAAACATTTCTCCAAACTCAACATTTCATAGACCTTTTGATCGTTCTGAAGATCGAAACATTTCTCCAAACTCAACATTTCATAGACCTTTTGATCGTTCTGAAGATCGAAACATTTCTCCAAACTCAACATTTCATAGACCTTTTGATCGTTCTGAAGATCGAAACATTTCTCCAAACTCAACATTTCATAGACCTTTTGATCGTTCTGAAGATCGAAACATTTCTCCAAACTCAACATTTCATAGACCTTTTGATCGTTCTGGGGATCGAAAAATATCTCCAAACTCAACATTTCTAAGACTGAAATACTTTTCAGACATCAGTGGATATTTTTGGTCTCATAGTCTCATGTCTGTCTATCTGAATCACCATATCTTAAACAAGTTAGGCGCGCTTCACGTAAGTACGCGTGAGGCGATAATCGACAGTTTCAGTACGATTGTTTTCTTTATGTAAAATTGCAACATTTTATATTAAAAAAAATTTGAATAAATTTTATCGTATTAATGTTACTTATCGGTGACACATTTGTCTCGTATCTTGGGTATTACTTGTCATAATTTCATGAAACTTGATTAAAGATTGTCGTAAAGTAAGATAAACCTCGAATAAAAGCCGACATTATGCAGTATCAACTTCTTTTGCCGGTGTTTTCACTCATTTGTTACAATTTTGAGTCATTTACGAAATATATTAAAGTGTAAAAAATATCAAATCATCTTAGTTGTGCGGAGATCGGGAACTGCCCCCAATGGCCCAGCCTATGCTCTCGTTTCAGTCCTTAGACCAGGGCTAGGAGTTAGGTCCCTTTGCCTAGCCTTGAAAGTGAGCCCACAATGGTTCGTGAACGCTTGCCATGAAAGTGTAAATACCACTTTGACGTAGGTCCAAGTTGGAAAAAATAGCATCTTGTTTTGAGCCATGTCATGTTGTTGGCAGCATAGGGGATTTCAATGTAGTCGCCCGCCATATTGGCCGCCATCTTAAAAATATTAAGTGTGAAATTTTAATAGTTGCATATTCTTTTTCTAAACTTCAAGGCCTTTAAATTGGTGTATAACATGTCATGGTGACTAAATACTTTTTTTCAATCGCCCGCCATGTTCGAGATCGCTCGAACACTGCATTGCAGCAGCATCATGAAAGTTCTACCTACATCATCTACCGAACCCGCTTTGCAGAATGCCCAGGTTCACTCAGACAGACCGGCCCTGTAATTATCTGAAGGGGCCCATACAGGTCTTGATTTAGAAGCCTTGATCTTCCTCCGGTGGCAAAACTGATCCAAATTTCAAATATTTGAATATTTAACGGCCCAAATTTGGAGGGAAGATCAGAGTGTGAACATAGCGAAGTGTGAGTCTAGCTCTCAATGTGAGCAGTGGCCATTTTATCTTGCAGTTATTTAAACTATTTGTCTATCCGGATAAATCCTTGGAATCCAGGATTTATCCAGTTTACCTGGTATCCAGGAAACATTACTCCATTACTTCTCCTAGGTATCCAGGGAAGTAATTGGTATTCATCAGAGCTGGTATCCAGCTTCTCAACCTATCACCACAGCACCACCACACTTCACCTCACCTCTCCGTCAGATAGGCCATCATTATTATAATGTTATTTATCCATTATCTGTACATAACTGCTAAGTACAACCTACAGTCCGCTAAACACATTTCTATTTTTATTATTTTAATTTATTCTTATTTAAAATTTCGTGGCCAGGTCAGGAAAACCTCCCCCTGGTGCGAACACGCCATATTGGCCGTCATCTTGGAAAAATTAAGTGTGAAAACTCCAAAAATATGCAGTTATCACAAATTCCGAGATTCCCCTGTGTGCTGAATTTCATGTTCTTAGCTATAGTGGTTTACGAATTGAAACACGTTTACGAATTGCCAACGGACAGACAGACAGAGCCGTTATTAAAGGCCTTTTTTCGTACTTCGTACAGAAACCTAAAACTCACTCGACAGATCTTTATGAATATTGATGGTACATCAATTTAATGTTAAGTAAAAATAAATATGGCACGCTAAAACTTCAGCATAATTTCAAGTTATATAACATTTGTCCTACAGCATGACTCGAGGAAGCAATGTTCCACACTAATTTCCATTATTCCTAGCGATTTGACCAAAGGTAATGGAAGCTATGAAAAGAACGAAAAACTGATATGTCTCTGAATTAAAAAATTCCAAGACAGAAATCCGATCCAAACATCAGGGAACATTTTTGATTCCGTGTCTGTCTCTCGGTCTGTAGCTCAATTTTTGCGAACCATCTTCTTAAAAAATGTTCGTCCTATTTCAATGAAATTTATATTGTAGGCCATAATTAGTCAATTGTTAGTGCCATATAAGTTTCAACCTTCTGCGCACATTTTTTCTCTTCCAGATATATCTTTAAAAATACTCATTTAATCTTCAGGAAATTTGGATGGTTTATCAAAGTAGCCTGCAGATAGTAGTTGATAGAATGTAAGCCCATGATTAATTTAAACCGTCTGCTCTCTTTAAATTTTGCTAAATTGATACTTTAATTCGTGTAAACAATCAAAACATTTTTGTCAGATTTAAAAGACGGAGAGAAAATTAAATAAATTCGACAATAATAGGTTGTAAAAACATAAAATCATTATAGTATACGAAATAGGAGACGAGGAATCTATGTGCAACACCTATGTAAGAAAATATTACTTAAATTTAAAACTATTTTGGACAAAACATATCTCTAAACATGTTAAGATCTTCTAGAATAAAAAAGAATTAGAGGAAAAATATAACAGGTTGGATTTGACTGAAAGACAACAATAATAAAACAAAAGAAAAAACTCTTTCGAGATAATTAGCAATTTAAAATTGTGTATATCTAGACATTTAAAGATCATATGGCGCCTATTCAATGACGTGAATTTCAACTCATTTACAAATAATAATAACCTTATTCTTGTACAAACAATAAACGTAATACTTGTCTATCTACTGAGAAGTTTATTATATAACTTTAGATTACTCCTAATTACTTTTAAATTACTTCAAAGACCAAATCATTAGAGTATTTTCTAAAAAAAATTACTTAATTATTTTCTAAAATAAAATAAAAAACTAACAAAGAAAAAAAAAGAATTACCATCTTGACAAAAGAGAATACCTATATATTTAAAACCAAATGTGGAATATTTTATTATTATTTTTTTTTTTTGTTTTGAAAGATTAAATATTTGATTTAGTTATGTATTCATTCAATATTTTACTTTGTTGGTAACCAGGCTGGAAGTGTTAATGACATGACGTCACTCGGGAAATATAAAGTAGAGGAGTGGGGGGGGGATGAGTAAATAGAAATCTACTCACAGATAAATGTGACAATGACGTAAATAGACAAACTAACGTTCATTCATATTATATCACTCATATATCTCTCAGTTCTTGTCACACTGTACACGTGACTTTTATTATCACATTGCTGATAATATAGACAATGATTTTTTTTGCTGAATTGTTGTAATTTACACTTATTGCTGAAAAAGTAAATGAAATAATAAGTAAGAATATAAGTATTTGTAACTCCTTGGCTTGGCTACGGATTATGTTTTCAATTTAGTTATAGTTATGAATGTCTAAATTAATGAAACATTAAGATTAATTTGCACCAGCGAGAATCAATTTACCGATGTATCAAAGATAATTTGCATTACCCATGATTTTTAATTCAGTAATTAATTTCTGTCTGCACAAGCTTATATATTTATAACTTTCCAGGAAATGTAGAGGTCTTGTTCTTTTTCATTTTTGTTGGTTAGAGCACTTCGTTTCACATACATAAATGGCGGTCATGGACACCCTTCCGGGGCCCGCTCTTAGACGTCCGTTTTAGGGGCTTTTTCGGGGGCGTGTATATTTTTTCCTATTCACTTTAAAAAAATATATATATATATATTTCCCCTTTTTGCGAGACCTACAAAAGAGGTCCTTTGCGTCGGACCGCTGCGGTCGACCATATTCGAGTTATGCGGAAAAAACTGTTTTTTTCCCCGAAAACCCGTTTTATGGACACCCCAGGAAGGTGTCCATGACCTAACTACTGAACTGATTTTAATTTTTCGGTTAAAATTTAGAAGAAATAGGTATTCAAGAGAAACATATTTCCAGGCTAAAAATCTAGAAATATATTTTAGCTCTAAATTTGGTGTTAAACCTACTGAAATTTAAAAACAAAAATCTGATATTCGTTTTGACGATTTTAATTAAAACATTTGTAAATGTTGTCTATATAAATACTGATATAATTCGCTTTTCAAATCGCTTTTATAAAAATTAAAAATTAGGTACGGGGGACCTCGGAACTTTTCCTCACTTCAGAGGTCACTAAAGTGGCCTCTCCTGCTGCTTCGCAGCAGGAGGAAGCAGCATTGGACGTGGTCAGTACTTGGATGGGTGACCGTTCTGAACTAACTGATTTATTATTATTTTTACAAAAAAACAACCTTATTTTTAAATACCTATATTTTATTTAATTATTTGAAGTTTGGCGGTAATTTGACAGATGTAAACAAACTTTGACGTCATCAAAATTATCGCACTAATAAATAATTATATTCACTTATAACTTTTAAACTAATTAATAGAATTTCATCGGTTTTTTTTTTATATTTGTTCCTTAATTTTTTCCGTTTCCAACGATATGCTAGAAGTCAAAAACCTATATGTAATTTCAGTATTATTAACCGTCAAAGTTTCAAAATTCAAAAATATATAACTTCAAAATGGTGGCCAAAATCAAAATGAAATTTAGAGGGCTTGTTTGTCATACTGAGAGGTACATTCGAGCCAAATTTCAACTCGATCAGGACCATTTTCGATTTATTACGATTTTTTTTTAAATGTTTGCTGACTCAGCAAACTGGGTTTAAGATGGCGGAAATAGTTGATTTTCCGGGCGGCACAACTACAGGTTAGGACTGATTTCTGAACTCTCTAGGTTAAATACCTTGGGCGCTACGATGATAACACACATACACACATACATACGTTTTGCTGAAAACCACTGATGTCTTAAAAACCCCTAAAACGGATAATTCCGTTGAAATCTCGAAAAAAAAATGTTTTGGTGAAAACAATACTTTTCCTACTATCATTAGTGAGGAAAAGTAAAAATGGAAGTTCGAGATTTTATTTACAAGATATTATAGAGATTCTTTTTTTTTATGAAAAAGTTGATGAATCTTTAAATGGTAATTAAATTTAACTATTAAATTCTTTAGATCTTTTGCGAAATACTGGCCCAAAGTATATCCCACAATCATAGAGAAATTTAAGTACGAGAGATGTCGAGTTTGCTTCTGAACTTAATGAAGGTAATGAAATAATGAATTCATTCAGAATATTGACTTCTTTTTATGTTTCCACAACAAAATTTCATCAACAAAGCCAGTATGAAAATAATTTTAGCCACAATTATAATTTATTTTATAATATTGTGAAACTTCTAAAGGACAGAATCTCTCTAATTTAAGTAATAGGTATAAATGCAAAGTTTAAGGCATAAATGTAAAATAAAAATATAAATGTAAAGAACAAAGGTGTAAGAGTATAAAGTAGAAAGTATAAGTGTATGTACATGTATAAGGCATAAATGTTAAGTACAGAGGTATAAGAGTAAAGTACAAAGCATGAGTGTAAAGTAATAAGTATAAATGTAAAGTACATTGCATAACAGTAAAGTACAAGGTGTAAATGTAAAGTACAGAGGTATAAGAGTAAAGTACAAAGCATGAGTGTAAAGTAATAAGTATAAATGTAAAGTACATTGCATAAGAGTAAAGTACAAGGTGTAAATGTAAAGTACAGAGGTATAAGAGTAAAGTACAAAGCATGAGTGTAAAGTAATAAGTATAAATGTAAAGTACATTGCATAACAGTAAAGTACAAGGTGTAAATGTAAAGTACAGAGGTATAAGAGTAAAGTACAAAGCATGAGTGTAAAGTAATAAGTATAAATGTAAAGTACATTGCATAACAGTAAAGTACAAGGTGTAAATGTAAAGTACAGAGGTATAAGAGTAAAGTACAAAGCATGAGTGTAAAGTAATAAGTATAAATGTAAAGTACATTGCATAACAGTAAAGTACAAGGTGTAAATGTAAAGTACAGAGGTATAAGAGTAAAGTACAAAGCATGAGTGTAAAGTAATAAGTATAAATGTAAAGTACATTGTATAAGAGTAAAGTACAAAGTATAAATGTAAAGTACATTGTATAAGAGTAAAGTACAAGGCATAAATGTAAAGTACAGAGGTATAAGAGTAAAGTACAAAGCATGAGTGTAAAGTACACAGTATAAATGTAAAGTACAAAGTATAAATGTAAAGTACATTGTATAAGAGTAAAGTACAAGGCGTAAATGTAAAGTATAGAGGTATAAGAGTAAAGTACAAAGTATAAATGTAAAGTACATTGTATAAGAGTAAATTACAAGGCATAAATGTAAAGTACAGAGGTATAAGAGTAAAGTACACAGCATGAGTGTAAAGTAATAAGTATAAATGTAAAGTACATTGTATAAGAGTAAAGTACAAGGTATAAATGTAAAGTACAGAGGTATAAGAGTAAAGTACAAAGTATAAATGTAAAATACATTGTATTAGAGTAAAGTAGAAGATATAAGTATAAAGTACAAAGTATTTATAAGTGTATGTACAAGGAATAAGAGTAAAGTTATAAAAATATATGTAAAGTGCAAGGTATAAAACATAAGTACGAAGGAATAAAAAATGTAAAGTAGGTACAAGAAATATTTTTTATTTTTTTTTTTATTTTATCATACTGTATATAAGTTCAATGAACTTCTTACAGGAGCGCCATTTAGTTACAATATTTTTTACAGTAAGCGATACATAGTATAATAAAGTTTTAAATCTAACAGTATAAGTAATAAACATATTATGGTGACATTTCGGTCTCAAATATAATAGGTACAAGAAATAAGAAATATATCAGTAGTCTATTTTGTTAGTCCTGTGATAATTTAAGTCACGTGTACATAGAGTCAATAACTGAGAGATATATGAGTGATATAATATGAATGAACGTTAGTTTGTCTATTTACGTCATTGTCACATTTATCTGTGAGTAGATTTCTATTTACTCATCTCTCCCCCACTCCTCTACTTTATATTTCCAGAGTGACGTCATGTCATTAACACTTCCAGCCTGGTTACCAACAAAGTAAAATATTGAATGAACACATAACTAAATCAAATATTTAATCTTTCAAAACAAAAAAAAAAAATATAAATATGCCATATTTGATTTATAAATTTATTTTCTTTTTTTGTTTCTTTTATGCTTAGGATTTTATTTAAAAAAATAACTTATTGGTGTATATTTATACATTAAAAAACTGAAATAATTTCGTTTTTGAAGTGATTTAAAGGTAATTAGGAGTAATCTAAAGGTTTATAATAAAGATGTCAGTAGATAGACAAGTATTACGTTTATTGTTTGTACAAGAATAAGGTTATTATTATTTGTAAATGAGTTGAAATTCACGTCATTGAATAGGCGCCATATGATCTTTAAATGTCTAGATATACACAATTTTAAATTGCTAATTATCTCGAAGGTTGTTGGATTTTTTTTATTGTTGCCTTTTAATTAAATCCAACCTGTTATTTTATATGTTTTTTTCACCCCATTCATTTAATTTTATGGTTGATCTGAATTTGTCGTCTATGATATTGTCATAATGATATTGTGTCAGCTTCGACGCACTTAGTATATTTTATATTTATTTTTGTTTGACACATAGTTTTGTTTTGACATTTGACAGATGTAATTTTTTTATATAATATAACGGTATTATCATATCTAGGTTAAAACAGCAAATATATACACACACACATATATATATATATATATATATATATATATATATATATATATATATATATATATATATATATATATATATATATATATACTATAAGCATTAAATTATCTTTAAATGTTATACATATATACATACATACATGTGTGTGTGTTATATACATATAGTTATACTATACATACAAATGTGAATACATATTATATGTATTAGAATTAATTAAAATACAGCAATAGGTATATACTCTTATAGACAGATTATCTTTGATCAGTAGTAATTTAAATAAAAAAAAAAATATTGGAGTTTTAACAAAAAATAAATAAATAAAATACATTTTCTTGAATTATTTAATGAATAACCTTATCAAAAACCCATTTGGTTTGCGCATGATTCTATTCCATTATATATATCAAGAGGATAGCAATCATTGATAAAGATTTTTTTAAAGGAAATATAAATCGGTTATCAAAAAAAAAATTGAAGAGGTTGATAAGGGAATAAAATTGTTGTCACTGAGAGGAAGAAAAAAAAATCGAATTTTTATCAATGAATTTTATTTTAAAGAGGTAAGATTTTTATATGAATGAAGTTGGAAGAAAAAGTTGTTGAATTATATTGTGTTTAAATTGTTTATCTATATTTTTACAAATGTAGGGGAGACCGGGGACGGTTGAATCATTTTTTACAAATTCGCTTTCTGCAAAAACATTTTAACCTCAGTGTACTTGACAGTGTGGGCCTTAATTGAACTTTAATTATCAGACTAGAAATGGATGAGGTTATAGAAAGATTATCTGCATTACAAAAATATTTATAGGCATTTTAAAAATTCAGGAAAAATGTTTCAACCGACCCCATACCAGGGGCGGGCGGTTGTCACAGTGATTGGGTTTAGTTGTAACACTAACAGAATAAAGAGAATTATGTTAGAAATACTTATTTATTGAGTCAAAATCACAGAACATGAAGCAAAATAATAGAATAATTGGTCATACAGAATAATAGGTGTTTAAGATAAATGAAACAATAAATATTCTAAATGTAATTTGTATCATGTATTTTGTAGTTAACATTAAAACTAATAAAATTTGACGAAAGTAAAAAAAAATATTTAATTTAAATTATTTAAACTAGGTGGGCAATGCTTGCACACTTGAGCTGAGCGTGCATTTTAATTTTTTTTTTTTTTTTCCTATTTTCCCAATAGAATGACCCCTCATAAATGAAAATATGACAAAAGATAACATACAACAATAACTGTACTCTTAAAAAGCTTTCCAACGACATGCATCTTGAAGGACATATACTATTTTAACTTTTGTACCCCGTACCCCCGTGTACCAATTTGGACCATTTCAGATTTATACCTTTCTGTGGATGGTCACTATGACCATGCCGAATTTTGAGTGGATCGGCTCAGCCGTTCAGGATAAAACTTTTGTACTTCGTACCCCGTACCCCTGTGTACCAATTTGGACCATTTTAGATTTATACCTTCCTTTGGTTGGTCACTATGACCGTGCCGAATTTTGTGCAGATCGGTTCAGTCGTTCAGGAGGAGTATGCATCAGAAAAAATGCAAAGTGTAGTATAAGAGCTTCGCTTCGCTCAGCTCAATGAAGTTTAAAGTGTATTTGGAAATTTCATACTTTATAGCCAGCTGGTAACTTAATTGTAAACATTGTTACAACCGTACCCAGAACATTTTTTAAAAAAGTTGTCGTCATAACCTCCGAAATAAACAATTTAGATAAAAAAGAATTACACCTGTTGAACTTCCATAACCAAAGTTCTTACTTTAAAAACTATCATAACCACAACTATTTTAGTTTTGGATAAAAAAGCAAAAGAGTAGCAACAAAAATACTTACTTTTGGACACGAAAACACAATACCCCCTCTCAGAAACTTATGATAAACTCGAAACGAGACCAAACACAAAAGTTCAGATTTCGCCACGGAAGCCACGTCCCTTTTCCTTGGTTGTTTCCAAATATCGCTAATTTTTCCACCCATTAATTGGGTTGTTTCAACCGTACCCTGCTTCAACCGTCCCCGGTCTCCCCTACAGATTTCCTTGCTTTGCTTCTGAATATGTTTTGTCAACACTAAATTGTTGTGTTATGTTTAATTACATAACTTTTTGTGTTGTTTGATTACATAACTTGTTATGTTATGTGTAATTGCATAATTTGTTGTTATGTTAAATTACCGATTACTTGTTGTGCTTTTTTTTTTACCAATAAATTGTTTTATTACGTTTCGTTACCTCTTACTTGTTGTGTTATGTTTTGTTAACATTAACTTGTTGTGATATTATGTATGTTACATTAGGACCAAATTGTAGTGTTATGATTAATTGATGATAACTTTTAGTGTTATGATTAATTGATGATAACTTGTAGTATTATGATTAATTGATGATAACTTGTAGTGTTATGATTAATTGATGATAACTTGTAGTGTTATGATTAATTGATGATAACTTGTAGTGTTATGATTAATTGATGATAACTTGTAGTGTTATGATTAATTGACGATAACTTGTAGTGTTATGTTTGGTTACCAATAATTTACAACTGTATGTTGTTTATTTTTGTTGACCATAAACTTAAAGACTTATTAGAGTATTAACAGGTGATATGTCCATCTCCAAAAATCCGTTTCCATCTCCAACAAAGCGAGCGTAAGCGAGCTTCTTACATTTAACAAACTATGCATCCTGTCTGTCTGTCTGTGTGTAACTTGAGTAAAAGTTGAACGATTAGCTTGAAATTTGGTATGCGTGTTCATGTCACTAATGCTCAGGCTAAGCTCTAAGGTCATTAGACAGCGTGATCCGTCCAAGAGTTCGCGCGCAACACTCGCTTAAACGAGAGATCCAAATGAAAAATTGGAATTTTAGGACGGGAAAAAACTTTATCATCACCTATTCGATGAGAAGAACATTTTTTTTTTTTTCAAAAATGTCAACTTGATACAAGAAGAAGTTTTTGTGTAGCGAAGTGATACATTTTATAATAGTTGAAATGAAGATGGTCCAAACATGTAAGTAATGGGTTATGTAGAAAGGCACCCTTCTCCCCGACTGCACGGTTCTCTATAACAATCATAGTCTTTAACTATTAACTCATCAAGATTAAGTATCAAATATTTATTCCAGTACGCTCGCTTCAATGATAGAGCCAAGCGATGCCTAGTTATATATTTTAGAATATGGGCTCGATATCCTCACAGATCCATCCTGTTTTGATAGGATTGTTATAGGATGTCAAATCACCTGTTAATACTCTTCCTTTAAAAGCTCTTAATTTTCGCCCCTCCATAAAAAAAAAGAGTAGAAGAAATTGTTCTATTGTTCGGAGAAATGGAAGATGAGACACCTTCATTTATTTTCAATTCAATCACCACACCCCTGAAGATGCTTCCAGTACTGGAAGCGAAACCAAGGACTTCAACCCCTTCGTAACAAGGATTTCACCGGAAAACCAATTTTTTGATGTCATTGGTCGAAGTTATTATTTATCTATTTATTCGTCGAGATGAAACTTTTTAAATATAATTTGTGCTCTATTAGATACTTAACATGATTGATGGGATCAGTATAGTAACTTACTGTGCTACTTATCAGTTAAGTTGACTTTATAACGCCGCCAATCACAATAATGACAGTAATTATTGAAAAACAATACTTTTCATTTAGGTAAGAAAAAATTACAGATGTTTTAGAACGCCGCGAACAATTAAATATATTATAGACTAATTTTTACAAGAATATTTTTATTGTTGAAGAAAAAAATAAATTGATAAACTTATTTTATTATTAATGAGAACAAGTGTTGTCTTGTATTGTGAGACAGACATTTTAAGAAATAACACAATAGTACTTGATTGTAACCATCAAATGAACTTCATTTGATCATTTTCTCAATCATTCTTCCTTGTGCGTCCATATTTATTTGGATATCAGTTGTTTTATCCTTTATCAGCTCGAGTTCAGTGTTTTGACACTCGATTTCATCTCCCATCGCAGTAGCCAGACCTTTCAGTCGATTGACCGACGACGATATGGTGTCGATATTCTCGTCGATTGCTCCTGTTTTGAACGGATTGTTGGAAGAAGTCAGATCACCTGTTAATACTCTACCTTGAAGTGACGTCATGTTCTTACGGTTGTCATCCGTCCATGGAAATGAGTAGGAGAAATTATTCTTCTGCTTCTTCGTCAGGTAAGCATCGATTTTATCAGCATCGTTATCAGTTTCTCTGACTTCTTCGTCGGGTGTTTTCGACAATTCCTTGTTTTTCTTCTTTTTAAACAATGAATTTTTCAAGTTTGCGAAAAGACTACTTATAGAGCTGACATGGCGTTGACTTGATTTCAAGTCCTTCGCAATCCCGTCCAAACTGACGGAAACATTTTTAATGGATTCCCGATTCCTAACCAATTCTTCGGCTGATGTCAATCCGACGATCTCAGATTCTGCAAGATGCTTTAATGACCTTTTTGTCGATTCCAAAGTCCGGTTCTCTGTGTCTTCAGCCTTTTGATGGATGTCTTCGAGGAGTTCTTGGCCGGCTCTACGAAGGAATGTGTCATCATCGATATCTTCCATTTTAAAATTAAACTTAAATAATTCTTGCTATTTCCGTAAAAAAAAAACTTGTCAAAAAAGAGTAATTATTTTGACAGATTTTTTCATAACTGAAACAAATTGTTCGACATTTCACATTTATTCAGTCGTGCCTGCATTTTTTTAATGAATATTAGTCACAGATCGAATTCAGGTAAAATTTCTTTGATCTTTAAGATTCCATAAGTTCATCGTCAATACCTAATATGGAAGATATAGAAAAAGATCTCGATAATTTCAATCCTTTTCAAAAAAAAAAAAAAAACTACGTAAAGTGTCACTTCCAGAAAATTGAAGGAAGGATATGATTAGTTTAGGTTAAGGTTTGTACATTTCGTTCTAAATGTAAAAAGGAACAGTCTGAAAAGAATAATTGTGGGTAAATAGGACAATTAGAAATTGGTTGGGCCAAATAGATAAGATCAAAATTTCCAAGACAGAAATGCTTTGCAAGTTCCAGAGAACAGTTTTGGTCTATTTGTCAACATATTTTAGATCCACTTATATCTTAAAAACTCCTAATCCGATTTTAATGAACCACTGAGAGGATTTCTCCATTTTTTAATGGGCCACTGAGAGGATTTCTGGGCCGCTGGGAAAATTAGCAATCTGGGCCTCTGGAACACAGAGGGGGTGGGGATCCGGGGAATTTTAAAAAATTAAGTGCAAAAAGATAAGTTTTAAGAATTTCGGAGGGGAAGTTTGTCCTTACAGGAAAAGATGTTTGGTGGGACGAATTTTGAAGTTAAACTAAGATAGGCTAAAAAACAAATAATAAACTAAGATAGCTAAACAACACATACTTGAGTTGTTTTGTACCTAGTAAGTTTCATTAATAAACCTTCTTTTTACACTTAGTGTATGAATAATATAACATAAAACATAATACACATTGTTTGCTAAAATTTTGAGATTATGAGTAAACGAATCAAAATAGGTAAGTAACCCATTTTATTTACAAAAGTTGCATTACAAGTAAAACTGTAAAAGTTATTAATATAAGTTTGTTGATATGATTTATTTGTCAGTTTCTCTTCAGTAAATTAACATTGGTCATATTGAATAAGGTGAAAACTTAACAAACTTATAAGTAAATAAATGAAACACAAGAATTCAAACTTCCGTACTCATGATCCATTAGAAATAATTTTAAGTTCATCACAATATCCTTCTTGCCTTTTTGGTTGTAAAAAAACCAGGGTATCCCCCCGGAGACCCGGGCCCCTGGACAAATGGCCTCTTTTTTTGCCTCCGAATTTTGAAAATTCCTCGATAGAAATGCGTTTATAATATTAGGGGACATTTGTGGTGTCTGTCCACAAACCTGTACCTTAAAAACTTTCGTCCTCTCTTGATTAAATTTTGGTTTTTAAGTCAAGATAGTAATTTAATAACCTTTTGCGCTCGTTTGATATTGAATAAAAATGACATGTCATCCCACTGGAAATTGAAACTGTAACCATTCGTCTAATGATAGGATGCGATAGGTCCATTCAAATGGGCAGACTTACATTTACCTTTTGGATCAACTAACTGAAAAAAATTGAAGGAAATCAAATCTACTTCTTAATGGATTACCAAATTTGATTTGATAATATTTTTTTTAATAGCAGATGTAGATTAATCAAACATTTTCATTAATCTACATCTGCAATTAAAAAAATCAATTATCAAATCAAATTTGGTAATCCATTAAGAATTAGATTTGATTTCCTAACTAATTTCTGGATTCGCCTTAAAAAAAAAATAAACAAAATGAATGCTCTGATTCCCACGTTGTTTATATATCCTGGGTTGCATAAGGAACTTAAAAAGATTGGACTCGTTGATGGTTTTCCTACGCCAATTTCCTTTGTGGGTGTCTAAATATGGTATTGTAGGCAGTTTGAGTATAGTATTATAGACGCCGCTGTACGTCTATCTCACCGACGTCAGATTCTCATCTTATTTGTACGCCCACTAAATCCCACGAACGTTTTTTTTTTTCGACTTGTTCTCTGTCTTCACTTGTTTTTTTAGGCAAAAGACTTTCTTGTTGTTTGAAGAACGTTACTAACACAGTCAAGAAATAACTTTGATTTCAACTATTCCAATAGTTTAGTAGATAGTGTGTAGGCATTTAAATATACACGTTGTCTTTATACTCTAAACTCTAAACTCTAAAATCTTCAGATGATTTTCAAAAGCATCCTACACGTATTCAGTTCCATGGGAACATCTAAGAATTCAATTTCACCACAAATTCCGAGTATATTTAGAATTTGGAGGGAGATAAGGTATTTAATTTTTTTTTTTTTTTTTTAATTTTTCTTTAATATTGCCAAAGATAATAATTAGAGAGTGAATGAAAATAGCTTCTTTTACTTTCTAGTGAACTATGTATACGAGAAATTAAAAAATAGACTGCCAATTAGTGTGGCACATAGCTTCCTCGCATCCTATTCACGTACTTTATTGATTTTATGCTTTTACAAACCATTATTGTCTAAGAAAAAAAAAAGAAAAAAAAAAAATAGAAAAAAAAAAAAAATTAATTTATCTCCCTCAAAACTAGAAATAACACAAAATAGAACGTAACTTAATTTAATCTACTATTCAAGAGCTTTTCAGCGATATACATTTGACATTTGTAACCCTGCAGTTTGAGGTACCAAAATTATACTTTTATAAAAACAAACAATACAAAATGGCATTAATTAAACTAATAAATAAATATAAATAAGAAACCTAATAACAAAAAAATATTTAAACCCTTTAACCTAAATCAAAATTAAAAATTGGTACAAACGTACGTGTACAAATTTTTTTAAAAATAAACCAATAAAATAGCTTTAATGTCCATATCAAGGCCTTTCAAATGATATACGACACAATATTAAAAACCAAAAAAAGTGGTCACGTGACACGGCACACGGGAAAAAGTTTACTATCATGTTCTCAGCAAATAGGATGAACTAATAAAATAAAATATAATCAATTTTAAGAGCATTAGTGTGAGATTCAAGCACCTCAATCAGAAATAAAATCGGTCAACTATTATAGAAACTATGGCCATTCTAAGACAAGAAGGAAAAAAATAAAACCAAAAAAAATCCATAATTATCACCATCTAAGGTACAACCGATGATGATACGACAAAAAGTCATAGGACCAAAGTTGTAGATCTTACCGCTGGTGTTATCCGCTTTCCAATACGACTTACCGTTTAGCCGCAATAAGTCCCCAATACAGCTTAAAAATCAAGTCGGCCATTTTTATTTTTTTTTAAGGGGGGATGGAGGGGGAAAAGTGAACTTTGTATAATTATTTTGGTTCACAATATGGACATTGCGCGTCAAATGCCTCAAACCACAAGTCTCTAGCTCTTCTGGAAGTGGGTAAACATTCATATCAGTCAGTGGCAGTTAGCCATGTGGCTTTATAGTACATAGACATATTAATTTAGCACCATTTAAAGGGCGCAGACGGTTGAAATTAGGCAGGTACTATCTGCAGGCTACTTTCGACGAACCATAAAAATTTCATAAAAATCAGATGATTAATTTCAAAGATATAGCTGTAAATAAATATATGTTTGTGAGCATGTGGAAGGTAAACAAATAAGCGCAGAAGGTTGAAATTTATATGGGACCAACAATATGCTAAGTATTACCTACTAACTAAATTTCATTAAAATTGGACAAGTAGCTTTTAAGATATGGTGGTTCGCAAAAATTGAGGGACAGACCGACAGACAGACACGGGACCAAAAATATTCCCTGATTTCTGAAACGGATTTCTGTCTTGGAATTTTTGAAATCGGAGGTATAAAATATTTTCGTTCTTAAGAACGATCACATAGCTTCCGTTACCTTCGGTAAGGTCGGAAGCAAAATTAGTGTGTTAATAAGTGTGGCACATAGCTTCCTCGCGTTCTTATAACGTACTCAAATAATGTTTTGCTTTTACAAATCAATATTGTCTACACTATTTAATTTTTTCCCCACCTGATATTATAAATCTGTCAAAAATGTTTTGATTTTTTCTTTTTAGAACTTAGCGAAGGTGACAGAAGTATGTGATCGTTTTAAAAAACAAACTTCTTTCTATGTACGTCGCCAATTTCAAATATTCCAAGACAGAAATTCGTTTGAGATATCAGGGAACATTTTTGGTTCCGTGTCTGTCACAAAATTTTTGCGAATCAACATAACTTAAAAAATACTCGTCGCATTTTAATGAAATTCGGATAGTTGGTTATAATTAGCCCATCGTTGGTCTCTTATAATGGTCTTATATAGTTTCATTCTTCTGCTCCTATTTATTTCTCTACCACATGCACACAAATATACATTTTTATTTACACCTACTCATCTGATATTTAAAAAGCTTTGTTGGAAGTATCCAGCAGATGGACCCACATTAATTAGGGTTTCGAGGTCGTACTAGAAACCCTTATGCTTTTGTCCGTCCGTCCGTCCGTCGCATCTTGGAATATATCTCCCGACCTACTAAAGCTATGGACTTGAAATTTGGTATACAAGTTAAACTCTTTTGTCCAAAAACAGAAAAACTATTGCGGACTTAAACAGTCCAAATTTCTGCGATCGCGATCTATCGCGAATAGATCGCAATATTTTAAATTTTTTTGTAATTTTCAAGTTGGGTATCATTTCAAAGGTATTGAAATGTAGATTACAAATGTTATATCGCGTTTCCAAAATTGCGGCCATTTTACCTCCCAAAAATTAAAACAAATCCAAAATGTACCCCCCTGCACTACCCCATTAAGTTAGGTCCTAAAAAAAGGCATAAATACATAACTATATATCTCTGTGGTGCAATGAAATTTCCGGGAGTTGATCTAAAAAAAATGAAGAAATTTTAGGCGGTCATACTCGGGAACCCCAACATTTTTGTCATTTGAAAATTCGAAGTTGGGTATCACTTTAAAGGTATTAAAATTTCGTTCACAAAAATATATCGTGGTTTCTAAATGGCGGCCATTTTACTCTCCAAAAAATTAAAACAAAAAGCAAAAAAAAAAAAAATGTCCCTCCCTGCACTACCTCATTAGGACAGGTCCTAAAAATAAGACTAAAATACAAAAATATGCATCTCTGTGGTTCAATGATATTTCTGGAAGTTGATATAAAGAAGTTAAATTTTTAAAATTTTACAGGGCCGTAACTCTGGAGCCCTAAAATTTTTGTCATTTGAAAGTTCGAAGTTGGGTATCATTTTAAAGTTATTGAAATTGGATTAAAAAAAAATATATCGTGTTAAAAATATGGCGGCCATTTTACCCCTAAAATAACCAAATTAGTGCATACTACCGAAGATAGTAATGGACAATATATGCACACCTTGTTTCTTAAAAGTTAATTTTTATACATATTTTTGTTAAAAAAAAAAAAATAATAATAATAATGTACTTATGAATTCTTATGACCGAAGAAACCCTTTTAGTAACTTGCTGGCAAGTACTTGACGGGATTTTTTTAACTGTTTTTTTAAGCGTGTAAACTCAAAATAGTCTTCCGTATTCTCCTACAAATACATTAGTACGAGTACCTTGGATAACTGTATCTTGTTGTGAGGGTATTCAACTTTTCGTTCGATCTATAAAACATTTGTATGAGGCAAGGTGTCTTGGTGAATACTGCTGAGGTTTAGTATGAAACTTGGCACAACATGAATATTTCTAGAAGTATGAAAGAGTTGTGTTGGCTCGGCTTATTCTTGTTAATGAAGGAACTACAGTCGTTGAAAGAGAATACGAGCGATGTATCAATGACCTTATGGAAACGAGAGAACGCAGGGTGGTTTCAAATTACAAGTCTCGTTCAAGTTTTTAGAAAATCTAAGTGTCAGGTGTTCAAGTGAAGGGCCGTGATTCTATTGGTCGTTTCTTTTTATTTCATCTCCCACTTGCAAGTGTTATATTGGCTAGATGATCCAGAGGTGGAAGTTTTCAGGCGCGTGGTTCCGTCTATTGAAGGTTGTTTCTGTTTTTTTTTTTTGTTTTTTTCGCCACTGAATCTCCCCCCCCTTCTGTCTGACTTTGTCCGTGGGAAAGTGTCACAATTCATGCACTCAAGTCTCGGATGACTCTACTGAGATTTTCTAACAGTGCCGCAACATTTAAATAACTCGACTATGACATTCCAACTCGAAAAATAATAAGACACCCGGCCATAATATCATCTTTTTAGTTATTGTAATATACCTAAATTATATATATACATAATAACTTATGAAGACAATGAAATGCATACTATACATATCAGTAGCTAGGTTAGATATAGATTCCAAGGGTATACAAGACATAGTAAACCTATATATTCCGATCAACGAAGCGCTGATTTGTACGTCGAGTATCAAGTATTCAAAAGTACCTGTATAACTGAGTGCCAGGTTTAAATGAGTAACAAATATATAAGATTACTAGGTCAATAAGAGTTACGTCTATACGTGTACCATGTCTGTACGATTATCAAGTCTATAAGATTACTTAGTCTAGTAAATTGATCTAAACAATTATTTGGTGTGCGTGTGCGGACGAGCAGGATGTATGCATATTTACAATCTTCGAGTTCAATACTGAATAATTATCAATCACAATTATTCCAATGTAAAATTCTATATAAATAATGAGATTAAAATAATTATTCAGTTTTGAATTTTTTCACTTCTTTACCGGTAATTTGGTAAAAAGCCTTATAGATCAGAGTAACATACCTGATATGAATTAATAGAGCTCAATCAACTGACTCTATTGGCAGAATATTTTTAGGGTGTATAGGCAAAACCAAGGACCCTTATATTTTCCTGCGAGTGTCTGTCCGTCCGTCTGTCGCCTGCTCTCACGGCTACACCTTTCGTCCGATTACTTTGAAATTTGGCATATATGTGTATAGTACCTACCCACACGTTTTAAAAATATAGTGACAAAAAAATATTTTTCAAAAAAATTATGGTAAAAAAACTTAAGGGTTAAAAAAATTTTTTTTTTGGACACCGTGTGGGGTATCATATGAAAGGGTACGTCGAACTGATTACAAAAAGATATAATTTTGGGTTATAAGCTTTGACAGGACGAGCGTAGACGAGTTTGAAGTTTGTGTGAAAAGTGCCCCCCCCCCCCCCCCCCTTCTATTTCGCTTATGTGAAGTGAAAAAAATCTGAAAAAATTCCTGAACATTCTTCGACCAATAGTAAAGATGGTCTTTTTAGAAATTTCGATTTTTTTTTTTTTTTTTTTTTTTTTTTTTTTTTTTATTGACAAAATACTTTTTTCTATAATTATGGTCTTTTCGATGTATTTATATGTTTTTAGTCCGGTTCAGTGGCAAAAAAATATACGTGTGGTGTCGCGGGACACCCGGTAGGAACGAAGTTCCTGACATTTTTCATTAATAATAAATTATAAAATCACACTGCTAGGTACTTATACATGACGGAGTTAGAAAAGATACAAAATTAAAAGTAACGAACTGTTTGTACCTAGCAAGAGTTAAGGAAAAATTAAACGAAGATCATTATTTGTATAATTAAAGCAAGCGTCTTACTATAAATATATATTAAATATAAGAAAAAAGTTGATCATGATGAGTTTATAGTGAAAGAGTATGTTTGTTAAAAGAGTTTGGATTGAAATAGGACTGTTTTCTACCTACCCAGCCAATTAATTTAAAATATTATAAAATATATCTCTTCCCTACTCTACAGCTTCTGCTTGTATCAGGGTGAAATTTTACATGATTATATTTTATTTATTTACAAAACAAAGTGACATTTTTGACATATATATATCAAAACAAGTCAAGTAACAGGCTTCCTTAATAACACTTTTTCCCGTCTTTTAAAGCTTACGTTTACGCGATTGCTGCGCGTGAACGCTTGGGCGGATAACGTTTTCCGAAGAACTTAGCCTGGGCATTGGTAAAATGAACATGTGTACCAAATTTCAACTAACTCGGTGATCATTTACTCAAGTTATTTGTGACGGTGATTTTGGTCGTTTTTTTCGGATTTACTCCCGGGCTCCAGAACTTGCCATAAGGAACTTCGTTCCAAAAATACATTATCAGAAGTTATTTTATGTGTTTTGAGAATATCAGACCCATAGGATAGTTCAAAGTAAGCTTTTTAGCATTTTAAAAAACACCATCAATAGCGCTGTATGCTGACTAGCACACACTTGACTGTTTATTCTATGTTGTCTCTCTTCTATAATTGTTATTTAAAGATGATTATATTGATAGACTTTTTGTCATTTCCGGTTTTTAATTTTTTGTAACAGAGCCGTTTTGTGGCTCTGTCGTTAGGGGATCTTTAAAAGAATTACATAAATAAATGATAACTTCGGACTAGAATGTGAAATAATTTGACAGTGGAATCTCGATATGAGAAAAGGATGTAGTCAAAGGTATTGCAAAGTAACTGTTAGCGAGGCCTGGATACTGGAGTTGCTAAGCGGAGGGTCAGACCAGCAGGTCCAAGTAAGGCTTGGAACGCGGCTTCATCCCAAGAGTAGGGGAGACAGTTGCCCGGACGGTGCGCCTACCTGGTAACGTGGGTTCACATCCTTTTAAGTACAGCCGACGTTTCTGGGTTATTGGAAATGAGGAACGTAGCTAAACAGAATAGAAGAGGGAGTGGTGGACTGCTCGACCAATAACAAGTTGCTTGCAGCGTCAATATAAACAGAGCATGCACTTCTAAACATTCCTAATCTCTTATCACATCTCATAACAAATAAAAAGTTGCTTAAGCGGATTTCCTGCTTTAAACACAAGGTCATTTTTTCGGGTAAGAATTCCACTTCTGACCTTGCCCAAGAAATATTTTTTAAATAAAAACATATCTATTTACCATTTCTTATTTGTTTTGTGTGTTCACGGTAGCGATTATTTATGTATTTGACATTTTATCAAATTTTACAATAAATAATTAATATAAAAATACCATTTTTGAAAATTGGTCTTATTTTCAACTTTTATTTTTTGGTTTCTGTATTCTTCACCTCAATTGTTTCCATGTGCAAAATTTGGGAAAGATTGAATGACGGGAAGTGGTTCAAAATTGGAGTAATAGGTGTGCGATGAAACTTACACTTACAAAGCAAAGTAATATAAGACCAGTAAAAAATCTTCTCCCTGGCAGGGACTCGAACCTCGACCCCTTGTTTATTGCTATCAGCTATTTATTTTATTATTAATATCTATAGAAAACTAGACTTCCCAGGAAAAATCTGCTTGTAACACTTATTTATTATATTATGATAGATTCGTATTTAAATCAACAAGATAATATAATGTATTTAATCAATATCGCCGAATAGTGTTATTGATAAATTACATTTTCTTTAAGTTTTTGAAGACCAGCAACCCTAAATTAGAGCTAAAAATTAAGTGCATTTTTCTGAACATGTACGCCAAATTTGAAAGAAATCAATCCAGGCATCTGAACAGACAAAACTTAATAAGTGCAAATCACAAAAATCGATAAAAAGAAAATAAATCGGTCCGAGACAACTCAGACAAACTTTCTCATATATACGAGTTTATAATTACTTAGCACAGTGTTTCCATTTATTAGTTTTCAAATGTACATTTAAATATTATTGAACATTTCATCAAAATTTATCATAAAAATAACTTCTCCTGGGCGGGGAATCGAACCCGGGCTCTCTCCGTCCGCGTTTTAAGCTAATATCTCAGGAACTAGATTTTTCCCGGGAAAACGGCTTATATCGTTGGATTCGTATTCAAATGGACTACATTTTAGAATTTTTTAATCAAAATCGTCGGAACCGTTTTCGAGAAATAATTTTTTTTCAGGTTTTTTTTAGAGTTTTTGGGGGGTAGCGCCCCCAAATTTAGAGCTAAAATTCATTTCTCGATTTTACCTCGGGGTATGATTTTTCTGAACATGTATGCCAAATTTCGTCAAAATCGGCCCAGTAGTTTAGGCTCCAGGCGTCTGCACAGACGACAGACAGACATTTTTTAAAAACCACTTTTTTGGAAATCTCAAAATCGAATTTTCGCGCCATCACAATACTTTCTCTTTATATGAGAAAGTAAAAACACATACAATAATGCCATGTAAGGAAGCTAACTTCCAAAGGTAAATTTCAATGTTTCATATAGGCAGCCACCACCTTGGATCAAGATGGCAGATCGTGAAAAGATTTTTCAGCGGGCACTTAAGATGAATCTAGCCACGAATTCCTTACACATAATGTCTAGAAGTTTAGTAGTTGCAGAGATTTATAATCAGTTCTTTAGTGGTATGGTAATTTAAATTTTATATTGATTAAAAGTATTTGCTTCAATTTATAGAATTTAAAAATATACATCTTAAAAAGTGACACAAAAATAAATATTCTCACGCTCAATGTTCAGCATGATGCAAAAGGCTTATTTACGATATTAGTAGTATAAAGACGCGGGCTTAAAACTCAGCCCAAGTTAAATCGTTATATTTTTAAATTTCGGGTCAAATCTTATAAAAACATACTTGAAAAAATGACCAAGCTTTAGACTAGTAGAATGAAAAATATTATTTTTTTAATCCTGATAACTTTAAAATTGCAGCGAGCGACAATTCTAGAGTCAAAACAAAATAAATCATGACGTATTCTACTAAATTTCTTTAGTCATAATTCTTTATTATAAGGAACCATGACTAAAGAAAATGATCTAATTAAAATTCTGTGGGAATATATTGATTGTTCTATGATAGTACAATCAACACATTACCAGCGGTATGAATCATGCCATAAAAAAAATTGATCGATTTTTATCAATTTACGGAGAAGTAAATTAATCTTTGAAGGATTATACATAGTGGTAGTCATGAATGAATGAACCATAGATTATTATAAAATTATAATATATGATCTATAGATATTATTTATTGTTTTAACTGTAAAGAAAATTTATAGATAAGTTTTTTTGATGGAAAACCCCAATTAATCATCCATTGTCTAAAAATAGATATTCAGCTCATAAAAACTTTTCCAAATTTTTAAAAACAGCAAAATATAATAATATAAGTGTACAGAATATTCAGCTAGTTAAAAAAAGAAACTTAATCAAACATTCTAGCTTAATATTAAAAATCACAGGGAAGTACTTGCGTCCAAGTACTTTTTAGGGTTTTGTAGATGAGTAAGCATACCCGTTATGTAATTATGATTTTTTTTGTCTTCGATCTCAAGGGTCCCGGGTTCGATCCCCCGGGGGGTCACAATGTTTTTTATCAGTAATAAAGACAAGATAAATTACATTTTTCAGGAAATTTGCATCGCCCCACCATAAGGTATTAGCACGAATTATTTCAAAATTTTAGGACCAGCCGTTATATAGTGGTTGGGGGGGGGATGTTTTTTGGGTATATTTTGATTTATTTAACCAATAAGAAATGCAAAATTTAAAAAAGCATATATATATTTGTGTCCTACTCTTCAGCAGCTTTCATTTGATACCCAACTCAAAATTTAAAAAAAATAAAATTTTGGGCGCACTTCACTTTTTCGCGCCCAACATTGGCAATTTTTGAAAATTTAGGATGAACTCCCAGAATTTTCATCGCGCCACAATAAGGTATTAGCACGAATTATTTCAAAATTTTAGCACCAGCCGATCTATAGTGGTTGGGGGGGGGGGAATTTTTTTTTGGGTATATTTTGATTTTTTTAACCAATAAGGAATGCAACATTTAAAAAAGCATATATATATATTTGTGTCCTACTCTTCAGCAGCTTTCATTTGATACCCCACTCAAAAATTTAAAAAAATAAAAATATTTGAGTTTATCACATTTTTTCGAATTGCGCATGCGCATATCAAATTTTGAACTTCTATATAATTTTCCTGTGGTTGGGTCAAAAAGTTGCACCAGTGTTTCAAATTTCAGCACTTTCGCTTAAACGGTTCGGGCCCTATGAACTAAAGAGCGACGGACAGACGGACACATAACCCTCGGCATAAGGGTTTTGAGAAGTATCTACAAAACCCTAAAAAGAAACCTATAAACGTCATCTACTGATTAAAGATTAAATAATGTCTAGCTTATTAAACTTGCTTACTTCACATAAAATAAAAATCTATTACATGATCTAATGTGTCATGTGTAAACAATATTCAGCTAATCAAACAACCTAGCTTTAAATAATATGGAAACCTTAAAAAATCATCTGTGTAATCAATTTGCATTACATCAACGTCAAGTACAAACTCAATACATAATTTTTTAGGTAAATGTCTTGATTTAGAAAAAAAGGAAAACTATGACATAATCTATTGAGTAAAGAATGTTAAGGTAATTAAATAATCTATGTATTGTGTAAAGAATGTTCAGCCAATTAAATAATCCATTGTGTAAAGAATGTTCATTTCAACTTAAAAGTTTGATTAGCTGAATATTCTTTACACAAAAGATTATTTAATTGGCTGAACATTCTTTACACAATAAATTATTTTTAATTGCCTTAACATTCTTTACGCAATAGATATTTAATCGGCTGAAAATTCTTTACACAATAGATTATTTAATTATCTAAACATTGTTTACACTAAAGAATTTAAATTGTTGAACATTCTTTGCACTAAAGATAATACATTCTTTACACTAAAGATAATACATTCTTTACACTAAATAATACATTCTTTACACTAAAGATAATACATTCTTTACACTAAAGATAATACATTCATTACTCTAAAGATAATACATTCTTTACACTAAAGATAATACATTCTTTACACTAAAGATAATACATTCTTTACACTAAAGATAATCCATTCTTTACACTAAAGATAATACATTTTTTACACTAAAGATAATACATTCTTTACACTAAAGAAGTGTTTGGCTGAACTATTATCTGGTTAAAATAGAAGTGTTTAGCTGAAGGTTATACCTGGTTACAATAGAATTGTTTAGCTGAAGGTTTATCTGGTCACAATAGAAGCGTTTAGCTAAAGGTTATATCTGGTTGCAATAAGTGATTTGCTGAACATTATACCTGGTTACAATAGAAGTGTTTATCTGGTTACAATAGAAGTGTATAGCTGAAGGTTATATTATCTAGTTTCAATAGAAGTGTTTAGCTAAACATTATATCTGGTTACAATAGAATTGTTTATCTGGTTACAATAGAAGTGTATAGCTGAAGGTTATATTATCTAGTTACAATAGAAGTGTTTAGCTAAACATTATATCTGGTTACAATAGAATTGTTTATCTGGTTACAATAGAAGTGTATAGCTGAAGGTTATATTATCTAGTTACAATAGAAGTGTTTAGCTGAAGGTTTATCTGGTTACTATAGAAGTGTATAGCTGAAGATTATATCTAGTTACAATAGAAGTGTTTAGCTGAAGGTTTATCTGGTTACAATAGAAGTGTATAGCTGAAGGTTTATCTGGTTACAATAGAAGTGTATAGCTGAAGGTTTATCTGGTTACAATAGAAGTGTATAGCTGAAGGTTATATTATCTAGTTACAATAGAAGTGTTTAGCTGAAGGTTTATCTGGTTACTATAGAAGTGTATAGCTGAAGATTATATCTTGTTACAATAGAAGTGTTTAGCTGAAGGTTTATCTGGTTACAATAGAAGTGTATAGCTGAAGGTTATATCTAGTTACAATTGAAGTGTTTAGCTGAAGGTTTATCTGGTTACAATAGAAGTGTATAGCTGAAGGTTATATCTAGTTACAATAGAAGTGTTTAGCTGAAGGTTTATCCGGTTAGAATAGAAGTGTATAGCTGAAGATTATATCTAGTTACAATAGAAGTGTTTAGCTGAAGGTTTATCTGGTTACAATAGAAGTGTATAGCTGAAGGTTATATTATCTAGTTACAATAGAAGTGTTTAGCTGAAGGTTTATCTGGTTATTATAGAAGTGTATAGCTGAAGGTTATATCTAGTTACAATAGAAGTGTTTAGCTGAAGGTTTATCTGGTTACAATAGAAGTGTATAGCTGAAGGTTATATCTAGTTACAATTGAAGTGTTTAGCTGAAGGTTTATCTGGTTACAATAGAAGTGTATAGCTGAAGGTTATATCTAGTTACAATTGAAGTGTTTAGCTGAAGGTTTATCTGGTTACAATAGAAGTGTATAGCTGAAGATTATATCTAGTTACAATAGAAGTTATTTTTAGCTGAAGGTTTATCTGGTTAGAATAGAAGTGTTTAGCTGAAGGTTTATCTGGCTACAATAGAAGTGTTTAGCTGAAGGTTATATCTGGTTACAATAGAAGATGATAGGATGGAAAGGTAGAAGAGAGGGGATCTCAGTGTGGCCTAGTTGTTTACTTGTCTCGAGGCATATTGGCTCAGTGTCGGGCGTGTCTAAGACATTATAGTCTAGACTCAATACTTTTACATACATATCGATAGTCGGGTTAGAACAACTAAGAAACAGGAGGGGGGGGGAGGGTGAAATGTGCCAAGTTTTTTGTCGTGTACAAAGTCTTAAATACAGAGGGCTGTATTCTATAACTGTTTTTTACCCTCTCCCTGTAAGTCTCCCTTAGGCTTCCAGACTAGGGAGTAATACTTGTTCAAACATTCGGTCGATATGATTGCTTCAAGTTTTAACTTCGCTGCCATAAAACACTTTTATTTTATTATTAAAATATTCAAATTGGAGTAGAATATGTATAAAGGGGAATTGTAGATGCTTTTGAAATGTCTGTAAACGGTAAGGAATTCATCTAAGCTACGATGGCCACTAAATGCAAAATTCAGTCAGCAATCTTTTGTTACGACGCACAGAAAATGTTATGTTCAGGGAATATGTCCACTGAATGTGGAGATCAATTGGCAATCTTTCAATACGATACACGATACATAGAAGGTGTTATTATCAATTAATACATTCACTGAATGCGAAGTTCAATCAGGAATCTTTTGATGAGACTAATGGAAAGTGTTATGTTCAATTTAGCTGACCAATAAATACGAAGTTCAATCAGTAATTTTTTGATACAACTCATGGAAAATGTTATTTTCCATGAATATGCCCTCTGAATGCGAAGTTTAATCAGCATATTTTTGATACAACACATGGAAAGTATTATGTTAAATAAATATGTCTACTGAATGCGAAGTTCAATCAGAAATCTTTTGATGTGTCTAATGGAAAGTGTTGTGTTCAATTTAGCTGACCAATAAAATACCAAGTTCAATCCGTAATTTTTTATGCAACTCATGGAAAATGTTATTTTTAATGAATATGTCCAGAGAATGCGAAGTTCAATCTGCAATTTTTTGATGTGACAGATAGAAAAATTTATATTCAACGTAGCTTGCCCTAATAAATGCCAAGTTCAGTAAACAATTCATGCAACGATTATTCTACAATCTTATGACCTGACAAATTGTTATATCGTGTTCATTTTTAGCAAGGTGGTCACTATATGCAATCATCAGTCAATGATAGTTTTGGTTACTAACAAAGGCAGCAATTCAAATGTGCTAATTTAAGCAGGGTTGCAGTATACGTTATTGGTTTGCTGATGAATTTTAAATGGTAGATTTTTCTCAATGGAAAATGAACAGAACGTGGTTACAGTTATAAACGATATGGAGTGTGGACAAATCATAAAATGGTTCTGGGTTGTGCTACGATTCTTGAGCCAAATCTCATCGTGTGAACCACCACTTAAGCAGTTTCACATCACTAGTTCTGATAACTGTTTGGCCTCACTCTTATTTAAGGGGATTTTAATTTTTTTTTTGACTCGTTCAAGGATATGCTAAAAGAGAAGGAAGTTTTTTTTTGGCGTTGGCGTCCCCGAAAAACGTTTTCTGTTGTATTATCGTCTCTTTAATCCTGTCCATTTGTTTGGAAGAGAAAAACAAATCTTTTTAAAAGCGTGATCATATATGGTTTGAATGTTTTTCTGTGAGCGTGGACTGTTTAGTCCAAGATAGTGAGAATGAGTAAGGGAGTGAAGTATGCAGACGGCTGAACGTTCCTCCGGGGGAAGCTCACGTCATGGCATAGCTTGAGGTGACGTCATCACGTGACTCAGTCACTAGCAGATTCTCCACCTCTTTACATCTCCAGCCAACATTCTCGGGTCCACCTTGGGTACGTAGGGGTGTGGTACCACGTTCATTCTACAAGTCCCGTCCTATGTACCTTACATCCTCATCAGTACCTAGTCTTCATCTGAATTTCCCACTACTGTTTAAAAGTTCCAGCATTCAAACCGTCAAAACCACTTTATTATTGCATCGAGAAGAACAAACCTAATAATCTTGAAATCCGACTGGAAAGATCCGAAAATTTAATTTTTGCTTCCGAGCTTACCGAAGGTAACGGAAGCTATGTGATCGTTCTGAAGAACAAAAATATTTTATTTCTTCGATTTCAAAAATTCCAAGACAGAAATCCCTGGTTTTATTGTCCCTTCAAAACCAAGAAATCTGAAAAAGGCTGCATTATTACAACCGAAACCGGTCATATTGTTTAAAATGCAACATTTTTATGTGAAGACGTTGTTTTAGTCCAGGAGATAGCGTGCAAAAAAAGTCTGACTTACATCAAGCTAACATTTTGTGTCTAAGTAAATGTTTTAGGGCCTTTTAAGAATATGTGGTCGGCTAAGGTCGTCTGCGGGACATAGCTTGGCAATAAGCATTTGAAAAAGACAAGTCGGTGGAGAGCGGCCTTGTCCCGCCCTTTTTGGCGGACAATGTGATTTTCATGATCCTGAATACGAACTTAGTTATAAGACCAAAAATCAAGTTGATGGTAGTCTGCCACTTAATAGGTGACCTCTTTGATTTGGAGTAATATTTGACTAACAATCCTATTAAGTTACGAACTGTCATCAACTTGATTTTTGGTCTAATAACTAATTTCGTACTCAAAGAGCTTGCAAAACATTTACTTAAACAAAAAATTCTAGCTTGATGTTAGTCAGACACTTTTTTGTCACGCTATCCCCTTGACGCTATCCCTTGTCACCAATTAATTTTGTTTTAATTTAAATCAAATTATAATTATTATTAACTACGGGAAACAGACAGAGAAAAATACACTCCAGCGCCGGGATTTGAACCACGGGCCTCTATATAGTTTCCCGTAGTTAATAATAATTATAATTTGATTTAAATTAAAATTTAATCTTTCCGTAGTATGAATACTACCAAAATCGTAAAATATGAATCAATTATTTTTGTTGAAGGGCCATATTAAAAAATGGGAACCTGTCGCTGGCCATCAAATTTCAATATACGTGATTTAATTTGATACCCCTCTTAAAATGTAATCCCCCCCCCCTCGTAATATAAATTGTCCACCATTTTGGATTCCCAGTTAATCAGATCAAATTGCTATTCTTATTTTTTTATGACCCAACAGTCTGTACATTTTTCATATTTTTTTTTACATTTTTAATAACAGCAGAAATATAGTTTTAGGGGGGGGGGGACACACTCAAAATGTTGATGTTTTTGACAAAATGGCATGAAAAATTAAACAATATCCACAAGTGTAATATATTTATGTAACCTACTCTTCAATTCCTTTCATTTTATACCACATTCAAAATTTAAGAAAAAAAAAAAAAAATCGTGTGAAATGAATTATCCGCCATTTTTAATTTGAACACAGACAAAGGAACGAAACTATAAGGGTTTCTTTTTTTTTGTTTTACCAACGAAACCCTAAAAAGAATGAAAATAGTTCAGTAAGCTCGGAAGCAAAATCATATTACAATAACTAAAATAAATTAAGCGGAGTAAATATATTATTATATTGAAACCAGTACTGTAGGTACAATTGGCTAAAATAAATATGTAATATAAACGATGCAATAGGTTACTATCTACCTATTATCATTTATTAATTACAGCCATGTTCCATTTATCATTATATCCAGACTGTAAATGTGTCATATATATATATATATATATATATATATATATATATATATATATATATATATATATATATATATATATTTGTGCGTGTGGTTGAAGTCAAGACTATGTCAAATATGAAATAATACGTAGTTAACATAGGAGCCTATGTAGAATTCAGCCAATAAGAGCTCTATAATATACAGGTCAAGGAGACATCTGTAGAGACAGAGTGCGTGTTCTAATACGCGTGCTATACCCAGTCTCACAAATATCTCATACTCTTCTATTTTTTAATAGATTATTAGTTATTTTAGGGTTTCTTAGAAAACATTCCAAAAGTAATCAGTGCAGTGCACTTAGATCGGTAATTTAACGCATTTTGAACCATTTTAACAAGTGGATTCGAGGTTCTAAGAGCCAAATAGTTGGCCGACAAAAAAATAACTATGAAAAAGTTGAAAAACGAGATGAAGAGAAATTGGAGGAAATAGTAATTTATGCATCTAGGGAGTAAAGTAAGCCATTATTCCCTGAGCGGAAAAGTTGGTTTTTGAGGCGAAGCCGAAGGAACCATAGTCCCTAAATCCCGAGGCGCAGCCGAGGGAGATAATTATCGCGAGGGGAATAATGGCACTTTACTCACGAGGTACATACAATATTTTTTTCTCCAGTAGGGAGAAAATACACATTTTCGTCCATTGCACAGTTTTTATTTATTAGTTTAATAAAAAAAAAATAGACTGCCAATTAGTGTGGCACATAGCTTCCTCACATCCTATCACGTACTTTATTGTTAAATATAACATTAAAATTATTTATTATATTGTTTATTGTGTAAAAACTATTAATAGTTTTAGCGATCTTTAACACTTCATAGCGGTGTCGCTGTTGGTTTTACTAAAACATTTTATTTGAAAAAAATGTTTGTCTCATTGAATAGATGAAGTTAGATTTTTTTCCCGACCTAAAATTCCAATTTTAAATTTGAAGTTCACGTTTACGCGAGCGTTGCACGTAAACGCTTGGACGGATAACGTTGTCCAACGAACTCGTCCTGGGCATTGGTCAAATGAACATGTATACCAAATTTCATCAAAATCGGTTGACATTTACTCAAGTTATCGTCGCACGTTTCATAATTCGCGGACACACAGACCGACAGACAGACAGACAGACAGACAGACAGACAGACAGACAGACACGAGACCAAAAATGTTCCCTGATGTCTGAAACGGATTTCTGTCTTGGAATTTTTAAAATCAGAGGCATAAAAGTTTTTCGTTCTCAAAAGTGAACACAATGCTTCCGCTACCTTCGGTAAGCTCGGAAGCAAAATATTATTAGCACTTTTAATAGCAGATATAAGAGATTCAAATAGAAGAGTATTTAGATGCAGGTTATAAACAAAGATAAACATGGTCGAAAAAGCAAGTGTCGCCAACCTGATTTCAACAACTTCATTACATTAGCCATTCATTTTCTACTATTTATAAAATAATTAAGTTGCAATCTTTACTTTTTTGCCCTAATTTACTTTTTCGCCCTACTTTTACTTTTTCTCTCTACTTTTTGAGTTCAGGGATGAAAAGACTTACTTTAGTCCCTCTACTCTAATTCAAAATCATAACTTTTTCTCCCTACTGGAGATAAAATAAATTTAATTGGTCTGATACCACATATTTACTCTTTCTCTAACTAAACTCTAAAACTATTAAAAACTCTAAACTACTATGTGAAAACTCCCTAAACCACTTTCAACTCCCACCTAAAACTACTTTTGTTAAAACTCTAGTAACTATTATGTATTTTCCAAGTCATGTAGACGTGTGTAGATATGTGTCTTAGTCTTGTAGTCATATGTATTTACTTTATGTGATTAGGGTATGATGTTATATATCAGCAATGTAATACCGTGTTTTTGCACACTGCAATAAGGTACACAATTTATGTTAGTGAGAGACACCAGGGGATGTTCCACGCAAGCGCGACACATAGGAACTGTTCCAACATCAGACATTACGTCAAAAGGATATTGGCTCGACATTACGCCATGTCCTGCATCGTTTCGTCGCCGACGACCGACGATGCCCACCCAACTCTGGACCTATACCTGATGAGTCGGACGCGACGAAACGATGCAGGACATGGCGTAATGCCGAGCCAACATCTTAATGATGTAATGTCGGATGTTGGAACAGTTCTTTGTGTCACGCTTGCGTGGCACATCCCTTGGTATATCTCACAAATTGTGTAGCCTATTGCAGTGTGCAAAAAAATTGCTGTTATTTAAGTATTTGTTTGAACTCTTGAGCTTCACTACGGATTATGTTATTTCTTTAGTTTAATGAAATATTAATATTTATTTGCACAGTGAGAATCTATTTGCTAATGGATCAAACATATTTTTTAACACCCTAATTATAATTTTTAATTCAGTAATTAATTTCTGCCTGCACTAGGTTATTTATTAATATTAACTTTCCTGGTAATGCAGAGATTTGTCCTTTTTATTTATGTTGGTGAGTGCACTTGGTTTCACGCACATAATATATAGTCGCCATTTTGAATTAAAATGGCTGAATGGAAAACTCTTTTATCAAAGTTTTATTTTGTCATATAAGGATTATCGGTGGTAATGTGTGGTCCTAAACTAATGAACTGATTTTAATTTTTTGGTTAAAATTTAGAAGAAATAGATATCCAGAAAAATCATATTTCCAGGCTAAAAATCTAGAAATGTATGCCGAGCCAACATCTTATTGATATAATATCTGATGTCGGAACAGTTCCTATGTATCACGCTTGCGTGGCACATCCCTTGGTGTCTCTCACTAACACAAACTGTTTTATATATATATATATATATATATATATATATATATATATATATATATATATATATATATATATATATATATATATAAATATAGAGTAGATATAGATTTTCGGATTGAAAACGAAGCTTTTCCTTTTAAGGTAACAGAAAGAAAAGAAAAATATATAATTCATGTGAATATCACACTAATAACCAGTAAATGACATTAATTCATTCATTCAATTTAGGTATGATTATACCTGCTTTAATCAAATGTACCACTAAAATCATAATTGACTAATTATATATTTTAAAATACTATAATAATCACTATAATATTATATATATATATATATATATATATATATATATATATATATATATATATATATATATATATATATATATATATATATATATATATATATATATATATATATATATATATATATATATATATATATATATATAGGGTGACCCGCGATAAAATGTCATAAAAAAAATGGGCGGATTCTATGGGTCTATATAATTTTGTGTAGAGTCGAATTACACTAATTTTAGCTCTCTACATCAAAATCCTTTAAAAATGAGCTTGATGGAGATCACCTTAATGGATTGACTAATTAAGAGACAGGAATGTAGAATTTTGAATTGTTGCTGAAAATCAGGGGGATTTGATGTACCGAGAGTTATGTCAATATAGAATGCTGACTCTGACAATACTTAGATACACCGACAAACACATACTCTCACAACTTATAGTTGACGTCAGAGATCCTGGCATATATAAGACCGGCCACACCCTAGGCTCGGCGCATTATTCATTTTCTCTTTTAGCATTATGATTTAAACTATTCAGTCTTCGTATAATTATTTTATTACTAAATGCACTTCATTTCATTCATTTCTTTTGCCACTGTATTATTTAATACTTTTAAGGTAAGACGTTGTTGTCTCCAACTCTTACCAAATATATAAGAGGCAGTTTATGTAGTTTGTAATTTTGTATGTTTATCTCAAAATAAACTTTTTAAAAAAACAGTTCAGCGAGTGGTTCACTTAATTGGCGCAGTCGGTAGGACAGCCCTGGATCAGTTGAGAGGATATCAGCTGAGTTCCGTAGGATTAACCAGGACACACCTAGAAATTCGAGACTCTGTGGCCCAACCTGTTTCTGGACTTCATCGAGAACAACCAGAGCGGCTGGACCTTTCTCCACAGTTTCTCTTCTAAACATGATATCACTCCTACTGTGAGTAAATTTATAATTTGAATGATATATTTGTAAAGGAATAAATTGATCAAGGAATAATAATCGAAATACTTAAAGTAAATTTTTATGAAATAATAATAATTTTTTTTTTGAAATAATAAATTTTTATAAAGAATAATAAATTTAATAATCATATAAAAATGGCAGAACAAGCCGTGAATTATCAGTTGCTTAAACTATTCATTGATACCATTCCATCATACAATGGAAATGTTAACACATTAAATATATTTCTAAATAATGTAGAAAGTTTATTAACCCAATTTGGGAATCGGGCCAATCAGGCCGACCCAATAAACAATTTCTTGTTTAGGGTAGTATGCGGTAAGTTAACGGGGAGAGCACTGGACCTAATTGGGTCCAGGACAGAATTAAACACCTGGGGTGAAATTAGAAATCTTTTGACCCTCACTTTTGGCGATCAAAGGAACATTGATTGCTTAATTCAGGACTTAATGTCTCTGACTCCAAACAGGGGAGAAGCCCCATACGACTTCGGCATGAGATGCCAAGACTCTAGGTGTCTCATCCTGTCAAAACTAAACTTGTTAGACCTCACTGAGGAACAAAGGAGAACTAGAGTACAAGTCTATGACGACCTGACCCTAAAAACTTATATAAGAGGTTTGTCAGGTAACATACAGACAAATGTCAGGCTAAGAAATCCAGCCAGCTTAGAAGTCGCAATGGCTTATGTAATTGAAGAGGAAAATTTCCTCTATTCAATAAGGCAAAATGCAAATACCCAAAGCCAGTATAACCCCCCTCCAAGGATGACTCCTGGAAACTATAATAATAATAATAATCAAAAAAATTTTAACCAAAGAAACAACAATAATAATAATAATTATCAAAGAAATAATAATAATAATCAAAGGTATAACAATAATAGCAATTTTAATAATAATAATCAAAGATTTAACAATAATGGATTTCCTAGATTTAATAATAATAATAACCAAAATAATTTTAGGAATAATAATAATAATAATGCCAATTTTAATAATAATTATCCGAGAAATAATTACAACGGATATTCAAGGGGACAAGGAACAAATTTCCAAAATAATCAAACAAACAGAAATCCCCAAAATAATAATAATACGGTAAATAAACCTAATTTAAATACGGCTACTCCAATGGAGGTAGACCGAACGAGAAATACTAGGATGTTCGCCCAAGAAGTGGCTAATACAAGTGATTTCAATAATCATCAAAATCCAAATTATGATGCTAATGATCATCAAAATTCAAATATTGATATTGATAACTCCAATCAATACGAGATGGATATGGAAATGAATTATCCTTTTCACTTACAAGCCTCTCCGATACAAGAGAGCTAACACAGACTAAAAATCTAACAATAAAAACAGAAAACATTAATAATAGAAAACGAAAATTAAATTCTACAAATTTTAATAATATTAAAAAACCAAAACGGTTTATAAAAAATAAAAAATTAAGTACTAACATAAAAATGAACTTACAAGTAAATAATTTACCCTATATTGAAATAAAAGAATATAATTTAAAACTATTGTTAGATACGGGCAGCTCAAAGAGTTTTCTAAGTCCCGAATTTGTAAATAAATTTTATAAGAATAAAATTTTAAAAGAAAAATTTAAGGTTGAAACTGCACACGATGTGACAGAGCATAATAAAATTTGTAAAATTCCTTTGTTTAATATCTTTAAAATAAGAGATATACACAAATTTTATATATTTAGATTTAGTCCAGAATTTGATGGACTTGTTGGATCTGAATTATTAGAGAAGCTCGGTGCTTCAGTTGATTTAAAAAATAAAACGTTATGTACACCTTGTACAAATATTCCTATCATATACGGATGTGATGATAGGGTTATTAAAGAAAAAAGAAGTAATAAATTTTTGAATTATACATTGTTAAAGGGAAGGTTCCCTAATTCGTCGATTAAATTAAATTATATGAATAATGTTGTAATGAATCATAATGGCAAAGAAATTAAATTAATTGAGTTAAATTCCTTAGATAGGAAAGGTTTTAAATTTTGCGAAGATTATATTTTAAAAGAAAGAGAAGTAGAAGTTGAAACTTCAAATATTGATTATAAAGATTTTGATATATATGAGACTAATTTTGATGAAAATAAAAATAATGATGAATATAAAATTAATTTTGATGAAGACAAAAATAATGATGAATACAAATATAATTTTGATGAACATAGACATAATATTGATGTTGATGAAAATAAAATAAATTTTGATGGTATAGTTGAATTAAAAGATGAATCGTTAGAGATAGAAATTTTCAGCGCATATGAAAATAATATCTTAAGTAAAGATGAGATACGAAATAATTTTAAATATAGAAAAAAATATTCTATTAAAAATGTTGGATTGATTAAAGGAAAATTGAAACTTAAAATTGATTATAAATTTAAGAAAAAATATAAATTTCAGATTGATAGATTATTTAAAGAAAACATTAAGATCAACTATAATTATAATTATAAAAAGAAATGTATTTTGAATATTAGATTATTTGAAGGAAATATTAAAACGAAAAATAATTACAAATTTAGAAAGAAATATAATATTCGACATATCAAATCATTTAAAGAAATAATCCAAGTTAAACCGAACTATAAATTTAGAAAGAAATTTAATATCAAATCATTTAAAGGAATTATCGAAGTTAAAGCTAACTTTAAATTTAGAAAGAAACTTAAAATTGAAATTTTAACTTTATATGATTAACTTTAAAAAATAAACTAACTAATAATGACGATTGACTTAACAATAATGTAAATAATTAAGTTAGTTTAACTATGACAAAATGTTTTAATATTTAATTACTGACTATCATAATTAAGATAAAAAATATTTCATTATAATAAATCATTATTGAATAATATTAAAATAACAGTTGAAATTACTATATATATTGGACAGCTTAATTGTCTTGTAAAAATTTTATAAATATAATTAAATTTTATAAAGAAAGAAGATGTTAAAAGAAAATATTATCCAACCTAACTAATGACTATTTTTGAAGTCGTATATTGATAATACTGAAAGAAAATAAAAATATAGTTCAAAGTAACAAACCTAAAGAACCTATGAAACAAAAGAATACTTAAACTTTTTCGAGACATGTCGAAACTTATTAATTAACGACCCAATTTTACAATATCCAAATTTTAATAAAGAAACTCCTAATATTATTAAAAATATTGAAATAAAATATTTCCATTGAAAATAAAATAATTGAAGAATTTATTAGTTAAATGGTTATAAATAAAATGAAATATATTAGACGTAAAACTTAACAAATAATCTTAGAATAAGCAGACAGACTGTAATGACAGAAAACCTATTTCTTTAATATAATAAAAAATAAAAATAATTTATGATTTAACCAATACTTAACCAATTAACGTTAAGAATATTAATAAAAATAATAAATATATATATATATTATTTAATTAAATAAATAAATAATCTTTATTACATTATACTATGTTAACTTTAAATAAACTTTATGAATGTTATTAATTAACACTTTTGTTTTATCAGAAAAATATATTATATTCTATTAACTAATTTAGAAAAAAGGAGAAATTTAAGTATATTATACTTTGTAAAACAATAATGAATTTTATTTGAAATTTTGAATTTTGAATTAAATATATAATTTAGATCATTAGATGAATAAATCCATATTGAATAAAACTAGGTCAGTATGTCAGGATAAGTTAATTATTCACAGCTGATGCTATGTTATCAGAAGTAAGTCTGATAAACTTATCAATGCATTCCATTGAGAAAAATATACTTCGTACAACCAATGATTTAAAACACTTCCATTTAATTATTTCCTCCTTACTAAAGGAATATTTATTACGTTCAAGTATTTAAACTCAAACATAAATGAGATTATTAAATAATTACACTCATAATAAAAATATTATAATTAAACCCTAATTTGATAAAACTAAATTTTAATTTTAACCAAGTTATTGTTTCTATTTTAAACAAAGTAAAATGTAAGAAAAATAATCATAGGTTTAATAAACAAAAGATTTTGTACTTTATTAAAGAATTATATAACAATTTAGATTAACTCCAAATAAAGAAAATTTAAATTTGTATTTTATCAAAACAATAAATAAGTTTTGCAATATTGTCAAGTATATTATTACTTGAATATATATTATTATAGTGACATTTTATATAACTTGTATTATATTAATTAGAATGATATATTACATTCAGTTTTAAGAAAAAATATATCTATATCCTTAACTAAGTGAATTTTGAATTTTTATCAAAATAAAAGATTATTTCATATTAACACTTTTATCTACGAACATCAAATTCTTATACGACCTAAAATTTATCCTAAGCTAACATCTCACTAGATGAGTAGGAAAGAAAACAGTTAATTACGGTTAAAATTCCCCTATGAAATATGATGATATAATATTTGAATTTTAAAAGACTGTGTTCTCCAAGTCTCACTTATCATTTGTATTTTCCTACTGATATTTTATATAAAGATTTTTGTAGAATATATTTTGAAAAATTTTACGGTAGTAAATTAAACTCATTAAATGAACAAAAGTAATACGAATGATAGAAGTATTAATGAAACATTAAAAATCACAACGAAATTACTATTGAAAAGATATAAAAATTGGTCAATTAGTTATAGGAAAAACTTCCTGTAAAACCAGGTGATATATTAATTAATTCACCTATATATTAAGGTACTACATAGGTGATAGTTTAAATTTAAATATATATGTATTGTATTCATGTATTCCAAATATTAACATTAATTTTTAATTTAAAATATATTTCATAATATTATATATATTGAAAATACGTCGTATTCAAGTTAATCATTTAATTCTTATCTCACAGGATGCATAGGATGAATCAGATAGCTAAACAGCATTATTGATACAATGATATCTATATATTTTGCTGATAAGATATATCAATTCAATGGAATACTATCTTATGGGAATTGTAATTAAGCACATTATAAGATAATATTATTTATGCAATTATAGAAAATAAATATTACTTAAAAACACTTATGAATCATTTACTTATTTTATAACTATACATTTAATTTTATTTAACAATATGAAAGAAAAATATAATTTTATTAAAAATCTATTAACTATCCTTCTTTAAAACTATTGATATATTTCAAGATAAAATTAAGAAACAATTAATACAATTTAATCCTACACTTATAAAACTTTAGTTAAAACCAAAAAAAAAAAAAAAAAAACTTATTGAATTAACTTAAATAAAATTTTGTAATTAAATCAAGCAGTATCTAATGATGCTCCATTTGACTTTCAAATTATAATTAATCGAAGAAAAGATAACTTTCAATTATTATTATATGACACTCTGGAAGAGTTACATGTGACTAAATCAAGGCGAATGTAATGACTAAATTTAATGCCTTTCATAACTTAACTATAGACAAGCAGAAAAAATCTTAATGTAGAATCTTATAATTATAATTAATTTAATTATAATTTTAATTATAAATTAATAAAATAAACAGTATTCGTATAAATCACATAAATTCTCAATAAAAACAACATTAGGAAACTTATTAGTTATAGAAGAACATATTAACATTAAGAGTTTTATTTAGGGAAAAACTTAGTATTTATTTTTGAAGTTCCGTAGTGAACATTATATGATTTTGATTATTATTGATTAATATGTATTCCTATATATCATAATGTAAGTAAAACTATGTAACCATTTTACCACAGAGTGACTATCTATTGTTTAATGATAAATTTCATACTTTCTAATTCTTGATGTTTAAACTATATAATTATTTGTAAATCACTAATGACTGTTGTAAAACAAACTACTACTATATTTGACTATATTTTAATCTGTTACTATATTATTAAAATCATTACTTCACTTACTATATTTAAATTCAAGCAATGTTTGTAAATTTAATGAAGTCAATTTAAACAATGTATATGTAACCAAGATTGATGCAAACAAATGAATAATTTCCAGCTAAAGAACTCTAGTTACAGAGAGTTGTAATGATAATAAAATATTGTACTATTTAGACAGAATAACTTTAATTCAATTAGATAAAAATTGTAATTTAAAATTTAATAACTATATATGTAAAACTCTCTTGAACACAAAATGTTTTGTAATGATATAGCAATCCCAAGTATGAGTATACCTGAGTTTAACTTAAACATTAATTTAACTTTAAATTTACATCCCTTAGATTTTCAAATTGGTGATGTACTATGAGAATGGTAAATTATCAAAAAGAAATGTCTTTTTCATTGTTAACTTAACCCTTACCCTTGTTGAATACTTAATATTTAAATGTTATAATGGAAAAAGATAGCATCAATCCCTTGGACAAATTTTGGAGATTTCCCCCAAAATTTTCAATCTCAGATGGGAGGAGTTATGTCAATATAGAATGCTGACTCTGACAATACTTAGATACACCGACAAACACATACTCTCACAACTTATAGTTGACGTCAGAGATCCTGGCATATATAAGACCGGCCACACCCTAGGCTCGGCGCATTATTCATTTTCTCTTTTAGCATTATGATTTAAACTATTCAGTCTTCGTATAATTATTTTATTACTAAATGCACTTCATTTCATTCATTTCTTTTGCCACTGTATTATTTAATACTTTTAAGGTAAGACGTTGTTGTCTCCAACTCTTACCAAATATATAAGAGGCAGTTTATGTAGTTTGTAATTTTGTATGTTTATCTCAAAATAAACTTTTTAAAAAAACAGTTCAGCGAGTGGTTCACTTAATTCGAGCAAGATTTGCTTCTGCTTTGCTGCGGGTATTATGGTACAAAGCGTTGTATTTGAGAATTGAAAGGATAAACGCCCAAAAGTGATGGTTTTTAATGTTTTGCGCGAATCTGTTTATAGGAACTTTTTTGTTCAGCGTAAAATTTCCTATAAGAACCCAAAGTGTTGTGGTTTCGTTTGAGGAAACCTTTTTTGAATATTTACAAGAATTGGTTGCGAAAAATTTCACGTCTGGTAACATTCAGTGCACTATAATTCAAAAACTATTCCGTATTCCGTTGATCTTAAACTTTAATTATACCATTAGAAACCTTATGAAAAGCAGAAGTCAATTATGAAAAGCAGAATCCCTCAATTAAGAGTAGAAAGATCAGGAATTTCGTGGTTGAATTTTGAAAAATCCAAATTTTAAATGAAGCAGGACTTAAAAGATGCTTAGCAGCTGATAATTTGGAAATAAATGAGTGACTCTTAAGGCTTTTTTTATGCTCTTTAAAATTTTTCCTTAGTCCAATTTCTCTACCTTTTTAGGGTCCGTAGACAAAACCAAGGACCCTTATATTTTCCTGCGTGTGTCTGTCCGTCCGTCCTCGCGCGTGCTCTCGCGGCTACACCTTTCGTTCGATCACTTTGAAATTTGGCATGTATGTGTCTTGTACCTACCCACATATTTTAAAAATATAGCGACTTCAAAAAAAAATATTTTTCAAAAAAAATTAGGCTAAAAAAACTTAAGGGTTAACGTTTTTTTATTTTTTTTCTCGACACCGTGAGGGGTATCATATGAAAGGGTACGCCGAGCTGATAACAAAAATATATAATTCTTTGGATATAACTTTGATAGGGCGAGCGTAGGCAAGTTTGAAGTGGGTGTGAAACGTGTCCCCCCCCCCCCCCTCTATCTCGCTTATGTGTAGTGCAAAAAATCTGAACAAATTCCTGAACATTCTTCGACCAAAAGTAATGATACCACTTTTTGGAAATTTCTAAAAAAATATAATTTTCTTTTTTTATTGACAAAATACATTTCTTTTTATAATTATGGTCCTTTCGATGAATTTATATGGTTGTAGTCCGGTTCAGTGGCAAAAAAATACTTTATCAGAGTGTGTTTTGAGAATATCAGACCCTTAGAATGGTTCAAAGTAAGCTTTTTAGCATTTTAAAAAAAACACTGTTTATACTTTACAGTTAAACACTATATAGTGTGGCCTAAGGACCCTCGCTGTTTGCTGACTAGCACACACTTGACCTGTTTATTTTTGTTATATTTATTAGGCATTTTTTTTTTTTTAATTTTCGTGGAACACTTTAAAAAAATAAATTGTAAATAGATATATCTAAATAAATGGGCATATGCTTACTCGACATTTTTTGTTGCATTTGACACATAGAATCCGCCAGTTCCATTATGACATTTTATCGAGGGTCACCCTGTATATATATATATATATATATATATATATATATATATATATATATATATATATATATATTGTTTAGAAAATACATTTTCTTCTTCAAAATAAAAATATATACATAAATCTTATTAATTTCATTCTTATCTAAAGTAAATCTTAATGATTTCCCCTTTTCTAAATAATGAAATAAAAAAAAGAAAAAAAATTATATTTTTAAAATGTTAATTTATTAAATATACTAAAATATGTTGAAAGAATTTGGGGCAAGGTTTCTTTAGAAATGTTTGGGATTCCTAGAGCCGGCCCTACAAGTTATAAAGGAATTTATTATTTAGTTAAAGGATAATCATGATATATATTCAGTCATGTGACTTGTTCAGCGACATTGTGACTTCTAGTATGTATGAGAGTGTACAGCCTTGTCCTCAAATTTTTTTTTAAAATTCAGACAAGTTTTAAATTTCAGCCTAGAATGATAAAAATGTATTTTATTTTAAGATTTATAGTCTTAAAGACATTTTCCTTTATTTAATTGTATCATATTTTAATTAATTAGCTAAAAAAAATATTGTTTAAACCTTATAATCCAAATAAAGTTTTTTTGTAAAAAAAAAAAAAAAAAAAAACACTTCTGCCAATTAGTGTGGCACATAGCATCTTCACGCTTAATAATGTCTATAAAATACATCAGCAATGTAATACCGTGTTTTTGCACACTGCAATAGGCTACACAATTTGTGAGAGACACCAAGGGATGTGCCACGCAAGAGTGACCCATAGGAACTATTCCAACATCAGACATTGCGTCATTAAGATGTTGGCTCGGCATTACGCTATGTCCTGCATCGTTTCGTCGCGTCCGACTCATCAGGGGCCCGACGATGCCCACCCAACTCTGGACCTATACCAGATCAAGAAGATCAGATATAGGACTTACCAGAGTTTATAAAATAATGTATAATGAGAAAGTTTTTAAAATATTATTGTAATTTAAGGATGTAACCAGCAAAGAAAACATAAAATTAATGTGGTCTCAGTGGGTATTGAAAGTAGAATCGTTTGTTGTATTTACCTGTTTCAATTTCACATTTATTTAAATTCAATAAAGTCCTAAGGTGAATAATGGCTAGGTGAAATGTGTGCAGGAAGTTATTAAGGGGCCATCTGTGAGCTACTTTCGACAAACCATATGAATTTCTTCAAAATCGGACGATAATTTTTAAAAATTCAGATGTTAATGGGTGAAATGTTTGTGAGAGGACAGGAAAGAGCGTAAATGAGCTCTAATTGGACAATTTGTCACATAAAAATTATGTGGTTGCCATTGAGAATTAATCTGTTTCGATTCCCAGCGGTATGACATCAATTTTTATGTATTATTAAATGTGCGCAGACGGACTTCAAAATCGGATCAGTATACTTTTAAAGATATAGGTTTTAATATTTTTTTTTTCTAATATGTAAATATGTGTGTCCTAATTTTGACCTACCATCCAAATTTCATTCTAATGAGACAAATAGTATTTGCTTCCGAGCTTATCGAAGATAACGGAAGCTATGTGATCGTTCCGAAGAACGAACAATTTTTTTTGGTCTCCAATTTAAAAAAATTCAAGACAGAAATACGTTTTAAACATCAGGGAACATTTTTGGTTCCGTGTCTGTCTTTCGCTCAATTTTTGCGAACCAAGATATCTTATATAAACTGCGCATACAATTTTAATGCAATTTGTATGGTAGGTCATAATTAGCTCATTGTTGGTCTCATGTAAGTTTTAACTTACTGTGCCCATTTGTTTCTCTCAACAATACCACAAATGTACATTTATTTACGCCTATATCTTCCAAAATACTCATCTGATTTTTTATGAAATTTTTTGTCAAAATTTGACTGCAGATAGACCCAATTATTTGAACCGTATGTGCTCTTTAAATTTTGCTAATTTGATACTTTAATTCTTGTAAAAAATCAAAACAATTTTTACATTAAAAAAACAGGGGGAACAATTGAATAAATTAGGCAATAATGGCTTGTACAAGCATAAAACGTGATAGGATGTCACTGTCACTAATTGACAGTTTACTTTATGATACGCTGCGCAAAATTGTTGCGGATAAATTTTTAGACCGACGGACTGATATTTTGTCTGTCTTTCGTTCTAACGATCCATCAGACAAGTCTGATCGAGTCTGTCTGTCGGTCTAAATCTTCCCTTATGCCTGAAACTCATTGTGGTCTAGAAACTTTTGAATGATGTGATCATCATTGCTCCCGAGCACCGAAGTTAGAAGCTTACCGAACCAGCTCCCTCTAGCTTTTGAGGGTAATAACTTTGAGCAATAACTTTTGGCTGTTGCCCAAAAGTTATTGTATAATAAGAATTGATTCATAAATTTAATTTTTAGAGGCACAATCTTAAACTTGATCACTCAAGTTTCTTTGATAATAATTATGTTTTCAAGGTGTCCATATATCATCTTTTATAGCATAATATTTTATTTTTACTTTTGAGTTTGAATACTATGGAGAATGTATGGGTTTTATTGAGATGGCCTCAAAGAGTCCATGAACCCAGTTGGTTGAGTTTGAACTGAACGAGTGAGAGATGGTTGGAGTATGTTGAACAGAGGGAGATGGGAATGACAGCATGTCTTGTCTTCTATTTGTTTTCTGGTGCCTCTAATCCTAGTCCAACCTTTGCTCAGGCCTCCTCCCTCCAACATGAGAATTAATCAACATTCTCTCCATTCAAAATGTTTTAGTTGAAGTAACGTTGCCTTCCAGCAATTCACAGGTTTCAGATACCAATCACTAACTTCTCTGTCAATTCAATCGTTACTCAATACCCAATATTTATCAATTACCACCGCTGTTTGAGCCAATAGGTACAATTTTAGCCTTGTCAGATGAAGATACCTACATTTGGTTTATTTAGGTTGGAAATTCTGGCTAATTCATCTTGTACGTGCCAGAGAAATTTCTTAAAGGGTGGTTAGAGATGATTAGAGCTGTTTAGAGGTAGTTAGTGGTGGTAAGAGGTGAGTAAAGGTATTTAGAGGTGGTTAGAGGTGATTAGAGGTAGTTAGAGGTGGTAAGAGGTGATTAAAGGTATTTAGAGGTGGTTAGAGGTGATTAGAGGGGGTTAGAGGTGGTTTTAGGTGGTCAGAGGAAGTTAGAGGTGGTTGGAAGAGATTAGAGGAGGATAGAGGTGGTTGGAGGAGATTAGAGGAGGATAGAGGTGGGTCTAAATTTCGGCCTGGCACGTACAATATGAATTTACCGAAACTCTGTTTGTAACCTCAACATTAAGTCCTATTTCCCTATTGACTTCGATGCGCTAGTCTCACTACGCCATTTACACTTCATTACTCTATTATATTTGGCTGATGGTTTTCGCTTTTCAAATATTAATTTGCTTCGTAAACCTATCTTCTTATTCAACTATCTGCTGCAGCACCAGACCAATTAATAAACTGTCTGTGCTGCACCAAATATAGTCCACCGCCAGTGCTTGAAACTTGAAGCCACACACCCTACTTGCCAAGCAATACTTACACTTACTCATAACTATTACTGAATATGCAAAATTTGATCCGATTGAACATTATCATAGAGAAACCATATTAAGAATACTTCGCTAGATAAAAAAAAAAAATACACTTCTGCTCTAAAGCCCATTGCATGACTTTGAAACCTATGACTAACATTTGACAATAAAGGAACTGTGAGAAAGAATACATTACTATCTGTAAAAAAAGCTTTTGAGCTCAGCTAACAGTAGCACAAGCTCCAAAACTCTTGTATTGGGCAAAAATAAAAAGAATTAAGCTCTTAACAATCTATCGTTTGACTATTTTCCTTTCGATTGAAGCTCTCAAGAACCTATGTCAGGTGTCAGGCTTATAGTCCAGAGGGTAGCATGCAAAAATGTATCTGAATAACATTAAGCTAGAATTTTGTCTTTAAGTAAATCATTTGGTGCCTTTTAAGAATATGATATAGCTTATCAATAGGCATTAGAAAAAAAACAATCCGGTGGAGAGCGGCCATGTCCTGCCAATTATGGTGGACAATGTGATTTTTATGATCCTGAGTACAAAATTAGTTAGTAGACCATAAATCAAGTTGATGTTAGTTTGTCACTTGATAGGTGACCACTTTGATTTTGATTAATATTTGAATAACTAGCCTATCAAGTGACAAACTAACATTAATTGATTTTTTGTCTACTAACTAATTTTGTACTCAGGATCATGAAAATCACATTGTCCACATTGTCCACCATTTTTGTTTTTTTTTAAAATGCCTATTGCCAAGATATGTCCTGCAGACGACCTTAGCCAACCTAATATTCTTAAAAGGCACTAAAAGATTAACTTATACACAAAATTCTGGCTTGATGTTTTTGGCACGCTATCTCGTGGATTATTTCGACGAAATAATCCACCATCCATCCATTCGTTTTTTTCTATGTCTTTAACAAGTATAGGAAATAGTATTAAGAAAAGGTGAAGAAGGAGTTATTTAAACTTTCCCCTCAATTTCATATTGAATATTGAAAGTGCTGAGATAAACTGAGAGTAGTACGAGCTCAAGCCGTCTTTTGGCTTTCAATGGAGTTCTCAGCAACCTTCTCAACTACTTATGATACTCATCTGCCCCTTGGTGTAGGTTGACTAAGAGGATTTCCACTCTTTGCTATTCCTATTATTGTTGGACAGTGTTATAGCACTATTTTCAGACAGTGTTGTAGCACTGTTTTAGCACTATTGTTGGACAGTATTTTAGCACTGTTTTAGCACTATTGTTGGACAGTGCTTTAGCACATTGGAAGGACTTTCCTCCTCAGCCAGGGTAGATGAGATGTTTTCCACTATAAAATGGACAGTACATCCAGTTTATCCTGCTTTCTTCGTGTCTCATTTCGTGGAATTACATGAGCTTTGACTATCCAATTCTTTGTAAGGGGCCAAATCAAAGTACCAAGGATTGGCTCGACTTCTAATCCGATTCTAATAATGGATTTTCTGATGACAATTCTTATGGTTTGTCCTGCTATTCTTCTGAATTATTTAGTTTCGGCTCTACTTACTCTTGCCAGAGCCCAAGATTCTCAGCTATAGGTGAAGGCAGGAACATTCCTTGGTTTTCTTACTGATTTTTGTCTTATAATTATATAACTATAACTAACAATGACAATTATATTATCAATATTACATATGATACAACAGAAAATTTAAAAACATAGTATATAAAAAGTTCTTTTTATCGTGTAATTTTGTATTATAATTAAGTGTCACCGGTACTTTTTTACTTTAGCACCCCCCTATATCCCTTTGTATTAATAGTTATTTAGACAAAGGAACATATACAGAGAATATTATTCCTTAGTCTAAATTACTATTAAAACGAAGCGATGGTTATTCCAATGTACCTTGGGACAAAGGAATATCACACTTGTGTATATAATTGTGATCATATCCCTTGGTCTAATCAACTATTATGATAAAGAAATATTAAATATAAAACTGCCCCAGGACTCTATGTCTTGGGGAGACAAGCACACAAACCTTTGAGACTTTGTAGGTCAGACTATTGTTTAGAACCAAGGAGGTGCTAAAGTAAATAAGTGCCGTGTCACCCTACTTGCTTAAACACCTGATTAAAACTGACTTCTGTTTAATTAATGTTCATGAAAATATTTACATATGAGTTACATCATTGATTGCAAAATTGAACAATTTTTAGGGTCCGTAGGCAAAATCAAGGACCCTTATATTTTCCTGCGTGTGTCTGTCCGTCCGTCCTGTCGCCTGCTCTCACGGCTACACCTTTCGTCCGATCACTTTGAAATTTGGCATGTATTTGTCTTGTACCTACCCACATATATTAAAAATATAGCGACTTAAAAAAAATATTTTTAAAAAAGAATTAGGGTAAAAAACATAAGGGTTAAATTTTTTTTTTCGGCACCGAGAGGGGTATCGTATGAAAGGGTACGTCGAGCTGATTACAAAAATATAGAATTCTTTGGTATAACTTTGATAGGCGAGTTTCAAGCGGGTGTGAAACGTGCCCCCCCCCCCCCTCTATCTCGCTTATGTGAAGTGCAAAAAATCTTTAAAAAATCCTGAACATTCTTCGACTAAAAGTAAAGATACCACATTTTCTTCGACTAAAAGTAAAGATACCACATTTTGGAAATTTCGAAAAAAATATTTTTTTATTGACAAAATACGTTTTTTTATAACCATGGTCCTTTCGATGTATTTATATGGTTGTAGTCCGGTTCAGTGGCAAAAAAATACTTTATTAGAAGTTTGTTTATGTGTTTTGAGAATATCAGACCCATAGGATAGTTCAAAGTAAGCTTTTTAGCATTTTCAAAAACACCATCAATAGGGTACTACTTAAACTATACAGGGTTGCCTACGGACCCTCGCTGTGTGCTGACTAGCACACACTTGACCTGTTTGTTATATTAACAATACATTCCATAGTCTAATTATACGAATGGGTTTTTCAATTAGCTCATATGGCCAAAACACTAAGAGTTTTATACGGTGACCTTATTTTCTCGGTATATCCTACTTTTGCCAGAGGGTAGAGTGAAAAAATGTAGAAAAATAAACTATGCGTTTTGTTCGGGGCATTTCCAGACCTATTTTGCAATAAGGTACACAACAAAATAGAAATTATAATTGTTCAGTTGACTACATCTATAGATATTTGTGGAATTTACTCAAAGTTGACTATACGCAAAGAGAATTGGTAGAAATTGGAAGAAATTGATCGGCCCAATGAAAATACGGAAAAACTCGTACACAAATTTCTATTACAATAGTCTACTTATGAAGAGCAATTTTCTTTTCAGGGGCATATTTTACTGCGTTAGTCTCCGAAGTGCTATTTCTTTTCCCATGGACATAATTTTACAGTAGTAATCCTTATTAACCAACTTTCATTTTTTCCGATTGATAAAATTTCTAAATTCTTAGTCCCCTATTTGAGAAGTTTCTATCCGACGGGTACATTGTTTTGTGGTAGTTCCCGCATTCAGCAACTTCTTTTCCCATCAATATATTTCGGTAATTCTATTGCATTTGTGCGACATTATTTTTGGGAAACTAGATGCATTGCTGGAGAAAATAACTTCCTAATATTTTTATTAGTATTTAAATATTGTATTATACAGTTCTTGCTTCTGAGCTTACCGAAGGTAACGGAAGCTATGTGATAGTTCCTAAGAACGAAAAATTTTTATTTCTCCGATTTCAAAAATTCCAAGACAGAAATCCGTTTTAGACATAAGGGAACATTTTTAGTTCCGTGTTTGTCTGTCGGTCTGTCGCTCAATTTTTGTGAACCAACATATCTTAAAAACTACTCGTCCGTTTTTTTTTAAATTTAGATGGTAGGCAATAATTAGCCCATTGTTGGTTTCATATAAGTTTCAACCTTATGCGCCGATTTGTTCCTTTTCCACGTTCGCACAAACATACATTTATTTACACCTATATCTTCCAAAGTACTTATCTGATTTGTATGAAACTTTTATAGTTTATCGAATGTAACCCACACATAGCCCCAGATTCATTTCATCCGTCTGCGCTCTTTAAATTTTGCTAAATTAACACTTCAATGCATGTAATAAATCAAAACAATTTTGACAGATTTTTTTTAAAAAAACTGGATAATTAAATAAATCGGATAATAATAGGTTTTTATAAGCATAAAATCATAGAATTTTACTAAATAGGACGCGAGTAAGCTATGTGCCACACTAATTGGCAGTTAGGATAGTAAGTCATAATATCCTTAAAAACGATTCTACTTCAGAAGAATTTGATGGTATTTGTTTGCATACTAGGGCATTCGTATCTTGTTATAAGATCGGTATTTCATTTCACCAGTTTTCAAAGTCAACCTCGTTGTATGAATATAGTTTTCTGTTATATCGGGTTTCCACTTCCACCCACAAATGAAAAAGAGATCTAGAAGACGTCGAAGAAAGATATTTTTTTTCGGAATGCGAAGAGAGTTCTGTTAAAGCAACGCCCTCAAGAGAATGTGCGAATTTCTCCCGGATCGAAAGGATGATTTTTTTTTTCTTCACTCTTTTAGAAAAAGAAGTTAAAGTTTTTAAAAAAGGGTCCTTGTATAAGGAGGGAACGTGTGGAGGCCCTGGCTACTCGAAGAGAGGGTAAGGTATGTGGCAGGTAACACCGAGTTCCAGAACCTCTAGTCTGGGAGGGGATAGAGGCAAGGAACCTTCTCGGTACCTCGGACCACGGTACCCAACACATAACCATCCGACGAGAATAACGGAACTCTGGAATGCAAGGCATTTCTCTGCTCTGCACGACGTCGACATCCCAACAGTTGCTTTCCTTAACAGTCACTCCTGACTCTCTCCCAGACAACTTCATCTTGACTTCCACTCATTCAATCTTTCACTGGGCCCTCCGTCCCCGTGCAACTCTTCTCTTCCGCAATACCTCATCTCACTACTAAGCCACTAAAAACAAATTGGTCAACCCTACCGGCTACGACCTTAATCACTCACTCATCACATAAACAAGACCTTTTCACCCATTAGCATTATATGTATATTATTTTATTTCTTGTAAAAATTGTTTTATATAATTTAATTTCATAATAAACGATAACTATGTGCAGTCATCATTTGAGTAACTAGTTAACAATAGAAGGTAAATAATGTGAGTTACTCCAATATTGTTTGGAGTAACATCTAAAAATCTTACTAAAAAAATGTAAATCTTGATTTACAACTCAAGGCTTGGAGTAACATCTAAAAATCTTACTCCAAAAAAAAAATAATGTAAATCTTGATTTACAACTCAAGGCTTGGAGTAACATCTAAAAATCTTACTCCAAAAAAAAAAATAATGTAAATCTTGATTTACAACTCAAGGCTTGGAGTAACATCTAAAAATCTTACTCCAAAAAAAAAATAATGTAAATCTTGATTTACAACTCAAGGCTTGGAGTAACATCTAAAAATCTTACTCCAAAAAAAAAAATAATGTAAATCTTGATTTACAACTCAAGGCTTGGAGTAACATCTAAAAATCTTACTCCAAAAAAAAAAATAATGTAAATCTTGATTTACAACTCAAGGCTTGGAGTAACATCTAAAAATCTTACTCCAAAAAAAAAATAATGTAAATCTTGATTTACAACTCAAGGCTTGGAGTAACATCTAAAAATCTTACTCCAAAAAAAAAAATAATGTAAATCTTGATTTACAACTCAAGGCTTGGAGTAACATCTAAAAATCTTACTCCAAAAAAAAAAAAATGTAAATCTTGATTTACAACTCAAGGCTTGGAGTAACATCTAAAAATCTTACTCCAAAAAAAAAAATAATGTAAATCTTGATTTACAACTCAAGGCTTGGAGTAACATCTAAAAATCTTACTCCAAAAAAAAAATAATGTAAATCTTGATTTACAACTCAAGGCTTGGAGTAACATCTAAAAATCTTACTCCAAAAAAAAAAATAATGTAAATCTTGATTTACAACTCAAGGCTTGGAGTAACATCTAAAAATCTTACTCCAAAAAAAAAAAAATGTAAATCTTGACTTACAATTCAAAACCTGAAGATGCCTGGGAATGTAATATAGCCAAATTTTAAATTAAAAAGAAAATATTCTTGCTTTCAACCATTTTCATCCCTAAAGACCTAAAAGAAAATAAAATCATAAGGGATAAACTGAGGAAATTTGACAAAAGATAACCATGTGGATTAAATAAAAATTAAGGGTAGCGAAAGATCAGTCAATATTAAAAGTTAAAATTCTGAATTTACCCAAGTTTCGGGGAAAAAATTATTTCTTTGTTTATGGTTTAAAATTTTGTAATATTCCAGGAAATAGCGTACAAAAAAGTGTCTGACACTTGGCAATAGGCATTTGAAAAGAACAAACAGGTGGAAAGCGGCCATGTCCCGACCTTTTTTATGGAGAATGTGCATTTCATGATCCTAAGTACGAAATTAGCAAGTAGACCAAAAATCAAGATGATGGTTCACTTAATAAGTGACCTTTTTGATTTGGTGTAATATTTGACTAGCAAACCTATTAAGTGACAAACTGCCATCAACTTGATTATTGGTCTACTAATTAAGGTTTTTTTTTTTTTTTTTTTTCAAATGCCCATTGCCAAGCTATGTCCCGTAGACGAACTTAGCCGATCACATATTCTTAAAAGGCACTAAAAGATTTACTTATACACAAAATTCTAGCTTGATGTTAGTCAGACACTTTATCCCACACTCTCTGTCTCTCCTTTATCTCACATCTCCTGGACTATAAGAAGATAATTATGAAAGTAATGAATCTGTTTACTTACGTATTGTAAGCAGGATTTCTTCTACAAGCTAGAAACAAGAATAGTAACAGCAACAAAATGTACTCCAACTGTCTGACCATATTCTTGTTTATACTTTGAAGAAGGAAATACATTTTCCGAAACATCGATAAAAAATGTATTTCATTTTTTTTTAAATTATTATTTTTTTACTTTTGATTAATCCTCGCTATACTCATTTGATTATTCCATATTAAAGTTATCTAAGGCTTCCACGAAAACTATCCATAAACTTTAGTATTAAACCATTGAGAATTAAAAACAATATTATGTCCTTAAAGCTTAGTTTGTATGTCCTCCTCGGAGCAAAGGATAACGATACATTCCTAAAGATTAGTTTGAATTCCTTTATCATGAAGAACAATATATATTAGTATCTTCTATATCTTAGTATCTTAGTATCTTCTATATCTTAGTATCTTAGTATCTTCTATATCTTAGTATCTTAGTATCTTCTATACCTTAGTATCTTCTATATCTTAGTATCTTCTATACCTTAGTATCTTCTATACCTTAGTATCTTCTATATATTAGTATCTTCTATACCTTAGTATCTTCTATATCTTAGTTTTAATTCATCGGTTATAGAAATGACACATCCCTAATGTTTCGTTTTAATTCAAAAAGTTTGAATTTCTTCTTCACGAAAAGCGACAATAATATATCACTACAACTTTTATCAACTCTCGTCAATTCCTCTATTGAATTATAATATTTTTTTAATATCAAATTAGGGGGCTTCGCCCCCAACTCGCTTCGCTCGTCTAAAAGCGGCCGCTGCCTTGAACCTTCGCACAATTTGACAATTTTACACATTTTTTTGTTTACAAAACTTTTTTAATAATATAGATAGATTTATAAATTCGATTACCAACAATAGTTTAAAATATCGTTCAATAAACTAGCGTAGCAAAACTCAGTACAGGGTTTCAGACAAAGTTCTTCCACATTAATGATGGTGAAATTCAGATAGCAAGAAGGAAAGTAATAAAGATGTAATAAGAAATCATGGAAAACTGTTACAGGCAGACTTTTCCATGCCCTTAACAGGTTTATCAGCAAAGCTGAAGTTAGCAGGAAAACAAATATAACAGTCTTCATTATCATTTACGTATTAAAATGACGTATAGCTGTAAGTCTTGGACTTTACTTAAAGAGGAGACGGCCTATCACTTTGTGGGAGCAATTGAAGTATATATGGCAGACAGCGCTTTCATGTATTAGGAGCAGGGGAAATCAGGGAAAAGGAGCTTGTTACACTTATGTGGCAAGGCATTCTCTCCTTTGTGACCCAAACCAGGAAATTCGAGGGTAATTCTGAGGTGGTTCGATGGGCCTCCCTGTCCCCTTACAGCTAGAAGTCTAGGACTTTGACTGAGAAAAACCAGAAGCACAGTAATACGGTATCTGAGAAAGGTAGTGGGCAAAACCAGAAGAGACCAGCGACCGGGTGAGGAACTCCCCTGTCAGACTAGAGTTGGAAGTTCAGCTCAAAATGAGAACTGTAGAGGACAAGCAGCTTGTGATGGTATGGACAAATTGATAGATTAGTCACGATCAACTTCCCAAGAAAGCCCTAGAAGTCAAATGTGAAGGGAGAAAAAAAAAATCACGCACGCGGATGGACAAACTCATCCACCCTGGCCCAGAGAAGAATCTCGACACCGCGAGGCAGAAGAGGTCCCCAATAAGTATCGAGGGAGTTTTTCTTCCATCGCCATTAAAATAGTACCTATTTTATTTTAATCAATTTCGATGGCATCTGAAAGAATTGTATCAATTTCGATGGTATTTTCTTGAATGGCATCAATGTAAATGGTATCCCTTTGAATGCATCGTATCGTGTGGTCTCCGCTTGAATTGTATTAATTTGGATGTCTGAAAGAATTGCACCAATTTGGATGGTTTTTATTTGAATTGCATCAATTTCGATTGCATTTTCTTGAATGACGTCAATGTAAATGGTATCCCTTTGAATTGCATCAATTTATATGGTCTCAGCTTGGTCCAAATTGTATCAATTTGGATGTCTGCAAGTATTTTATCGTTGTGGATGATTTTTATTTGAATTGCATCAATTTATATGGGTTCCTTTCAAATTGTATTAATTTGGACGATATCTGAAAGAATTGTATCAATTTGTATGTTATCCATTTGAATTGCGTCAACTTGAACGATATTCATTCGAATCGATCCAATAAAGTCCGGATTAAGACAAAATATACAAAAAAAGAAGAAATTTGTGAATGGATAGGATATTATGTAGAACGTAAATAAATAAAACCGTCCTGCTAATGTGTTAAGAGAGACAAGCTGAATACATACAAAGATAAGGGAGTTTTAAAAAACTTTTTTACACACAAAATGTGATAAGGATAGGGAGGGAGAAAAAAACCGCAATCTTTACAAGAGATAGTAGAAAACTACAAACATCTTCCTGGGAACCAAAACCTTAGTCTGGCTTTCAGGGAACAATGGTACACAACTGTTTCCTATTTTAATATTTTTTTTTTTCAAAGACGAACCCGAGATAAACCAGGAGAGGAAGAAATAGTGGGTGAGGAGAAAAATGATAAGAGAAATTCGTAGAAAAAAAAAATAACAGGATAGAAGTCGAGTTTTAGTTCGAACTAATGTAATCAACCATCTTGTGTTATCTTGTGAATTATGCAGCAATCGGAGAAAAAAAGGAGGGAAATAATATTTTTCCCTCTATCTTCGGTCTTTTATGAATGAAGAAATATTTATGAACGGAATCGTAGGAGTTTAGTATTTTTTTATATAGAGAACATGAGAGAAAATTGTATGGAGGGTAGGGAGGAGTATTTTCAATAGAAAGAGGCATTTTTTTGTCTTATCCTACCTTGTGAACTGATTATAATGGTTTCTTTGTTGTTGTTGTTTTTTTTATTTAAAACTTAGCAGATTAGTTAAAGGAAGAAAAAAAAATAAATTAGAAATCTAAATAAGAGTAAAAGAATTGGATGAAGAAGATCAAAAACGAAGAAAAAGATCTACATTAAGAGAAGATAATTAAAAAAAAAAAAAAGAAAAATCAAGAAATGAAGGAAATAATGAAAGGAAATGATTAATAAAGATCAAGAAGAATAGATTAAAGATGATTTTTCTTCCTCTACTACTTCCATTCACAGGATCTCTTTGAAAAAGAAAAAAAAATTCTCAAACAAAATCATTTTCAAGAAGAGTACGAAAAAAATATACTCTAAGAATAGTTTATATATATATATGTAACAACGTAATAATATATAATACACACACACACACATATATATATATATGCTTGAAGATTTTTATGAATGGGAAGGAGGAAGAAAATCAAAATCGCAAGAATGAAAAAAAAAAAATGATCTACGTTTTGTTCACACGAAATTAAGTGCAGTGAAGAAAACAACAACATCTACAACGAATGGAAGCGTTGATGGATTCATGAAAAATCTTTCACTCAGTGTGAGAAGTTTCTATTTTGATTGTTTTTCTTTTGTTACTGTTATTTTTCGCCTTTTTTTCTAACATGAATGATATTTTGCATAATGTTATCAATAAAGGAATAATTAATTTTACAGTAGACTTTCATAATTATAAACAATATACAGTCCAAGTTGCATTCTCTGGGTGGTATCTGCACTGAAAGATGTTCGACGTGATTAGATGATAGTTATAATTTGTAGTTACTTGTGTTTAGAACTATATAAACCAGGTTACTGATAGTTTCTATTCTAGATAGAGGTAAATCGATCTGGTTAGAGGTGACTGGGTGTGGATTTGAATAGATGTGGTTAGAGGTGACTGGGTGTGGATTTGAATAGATGTGGTTAGAGGTGACTGGATGTGAATAGATGTGGTTAG